>CM053793.1:802241823-802887448 GCA_028749045.1 Cupressus sempervirens
TCCCACTCCCACCACTTTGAGGAGATAAACTCAAGTCCCATACAAATATCAATCTAAAAAGTCATAACCAACATCTAGGTCAAGGAATCACCAAAAAAAAAACTATCTCAAGGGGTACCAAGACACAAGTATCATCTAATCCCAGAGGCACCAATGACACATATGAACTCAACTATATAAATGGGTAAGTGTTATTGCATGAGCCAACTCTAAGGTTACACTAGTAGCCTCTGTGGACTCCAACCCATAAGTGTGTCTATGTGGAACTGCTACCCTTTTATACAAGCAAGGTATACTTGAGAAGCAAGGTCACAACCAAGCATCCTCTCTACTCCCATCCTAGCTTATACTAGCAGTCAAGGCATGGGTGAGAAAAAAAAATGATTCTTATTAAATATTAATTTTAAAACCAATTTGATGAAATGTTATTACTTATTAAAAAAACTTACAATGAGTTATCTAATTGGCCACTTTGGGCTCTGGCCTCCATTGCTAGCCACTTCCCATAGTACACATAGATTACCTACCCTAGGCTCATAAAAGTAAAATTCATAAAATTATAGTTTTTACCTTAGCCCTTTACAAGCAACTGAAAGGAACCTATTGATAAAACACAGTAATCACCTTAGTCATTTATAAGAAACTAAAAAGCACCTCAAGGTCAAATCTCAATATCACCCGAGTCATATATAGGAAATTTGAAAGAACTAAAAGATTAAACACAATAATCACCTCAATCTTATAAAAGCAACTAGAAAGTATCGAAGCCTAACTAATCAAAGCCTCAAAGATTACACCAGAAATGTCACACCATTCACCTTAGTTCTACACAAAAGAAATAGAAGACATGTGACTACATCACAATGGCCAGGTATAAAAGATTTTATACATAACATCATTGAAAGTAAACATCTTGATTTCGTCAAAGGACTACGTCAAAACCCAAAACCAACACCAATAAACCACACATCACATAAAGTACATAACAGTATAACTTCCATAATTCCTTCAGTTTTGAAAACACATAAGTTAAATTATCACTATAGATTTTCAAGTTTCTATTTTGTTTTCAAATAATAGGTCTAGTAACGTTCTTGAGTCCACACAAGTCTTAACTCTCAACAAAACATTAAAAATATTTTAAACATAAAACCCCAAATGTAAAACCACACACATCTCATCAAGTTCTTTTAAACATTTGTTTTCATATTTCATTAGGTTTTCTTCAAATATAAGAGTTTAGTATAAAAATAGGTTTTCAATTCTCGTTTTCAAGTATTACAATTTATAAAGTTTTCGATTACAATTAGGGTTCACATTTTCATCTTGTCAAAGTATTATAATTATCAAGGTTTTAGAATCATACAATTTCCTTAGTGTTGATTTGCTAATGTTTCTAAGTTCACAAGAATAATACATTCAAAAATCTTATTAAAAGTCAATTAAATATGACATTGAACTATTATCGTAGCAGTACATCACTGCCAGTGGAGGGTAAGGAGGGGAGGGGGGAGGAAAGGTGGGTGGGGGGTAGGGTGCTAGCCCTTGCCTACAAAAAATAATGAATTTTGTAAAAATATGTTTTGTAAAAACATACACACCAAAATCGCTTAGCCCATAAATATGATTTTTCATGATTTACAATATGTGATAAAACTTATCACAGTAAATATTTTACTATGATAATTTTATTAACATATTTTTTAAAATAAAGATTCTAATATAAATCTGATAGGGCAATGAAATTTAACCAATCAAAATAGATAAATTAAATCCGATTATCCTTCCAAACCATATCACAAATTGAAATCAATTTAGAACACATATCTTAAGAATTTACAAGATGAGGGTTTTAAATTTTTTAATCCAATTATAGATGTTTCTCAAATGAAGAACAAAAATATCATGAAAAGGGTGTCAACGCAATTAAATTTCTAAAAGATCATTCCATTCAAACATGGAGAAGACATAGATTTTCAATGAAAGAACTACTGTGCAAAACTAAAAGATCCTACCTGGATTTGATGCTAAATAACTAAATGATCAAGCTTGTAAGAAAATCAATTTTCTTTCAAAAACCCTCTTCTCGAAAAATGGCTCTTTCAAATCTATGTTCCAAAGAAATGAACTCTAATTCCTTCCTAAAGAGCTTACCTCAATTTAGGGCTTCAATTGCGCAGTCAAGCAAAACCCCTTTTCTTAATTACTTTATTATATTTTAATTTTCATGCAAAGAATTTATGAAATTTAATTAAAATAAAATTAATTAAATCAATGTATTTCTCTTTTTATTAATTCATGAGACATTTTAAATAAAATATTTATTAATTAAACTAATAATATTATTTAGAGTTTATTAATTAAAAGAGAACTCCTAAATAAATTATTATTAAATTAAATAAATATAAATACGTAAAAATTATAAATTTAACTATATCTTTAAATTTAATTCTTTTATTTAATTAATTTCTCAATTAATTAAATATAATTAAATATTGAATTTTCTTTATTAATTCATGAGATCTTTTAAATAAAATATTTAGGAATTAAAATAATATTATTATTTAGAGTTTATTAATAAAAATAGAACTCCTGAATAAATGTTATTAAATTAAATATATATTAAATATGAAAAAATTAGAACTTTTTAAATGTAATTCTTTTATTTAATTAATTTCTTAATTAATTAAATATAATATAATATTAAATTTTCTTTATAATTCTTGTATTAAATTAAATCATCAAATTATCTTTTAATTTTATTTAATTATAAATGAAAATCGCAACATACTCACAAGACTAAATGCGACAACTCAATTGAAGACTAACAACATAATCAAACTCTAGGATCAAAATTAGTAACTCATGTCACTTGACAAATTCGGGTAGTTAAACAACTTAGATAATTGTCCTACTTTCTGGGAAAATTGGCTTAGGGCTTAGGATTTGGACTCAAGAATTATCTCCCTAATTTTACCATTGAGATACTACAAATGAACACGCTCACCCTGGCAATTCAGTGATGTCAATGCCTGGTACCTACAGTCAGCATAAATTTTTAGCATGTATATATATATATATATATATATATATATAATCTAAACTAAACAAGAAATGGCAAGAAGTGGTGCATCATGTAGATCGTGACTAGAACATGACTACAACTCCCTCCCTCAACCACATTAGAAATGTCATACATAAAGTAAAATATACAAGTACACCATAGACATGCAAGTATGGGGTAAGTAACCATATAACTACATATAAATAATTCATCTAACTAATCATCATGAAATAACTAGAATCACTATATGCACATACATGTATCATCATCACAATAGTTCTAAACACATAAAATAACTAAATAACTCAACTCATGTGTCAACTGAGTATGAAATGACATTTAGTCAAATCTAGTAACTGAGTATTGACAATCATAAAACTGGCTAAAAGATTTGGCAATACAATCTAAAAAAGTCAATTAGGGGTAGGAATTACATCCACTCCCCTTAGACTTAGCCTTACTTATCAAAGCCTACAAGAAAGATAAAACTATAGCACTCACTACACGGGTCACATTGAACACTTTCCCCTATAGGAGGATAAGACTCCATTGAAAACACACAACAAAGAAAAAAAAATGCTCACAAAGTTAAAAAGACATTCCAACTTAAAGTAAAATCATAAGAAACCTTATCTGAAATCCAACTCTAGAGTTATTCAAGTTTTTCCTTTTTCTATGTTTCAAAAAATAAAGTTTGAAGTTTACAAGTGTTTAAGTTTGTAATAGATACATAAATTATTTAAGTTTTGTTACAGTTTAACTAGTTAACATCTAGCGGTGTTCTAATATACCCATATCTCCCAATGTAGAGAACTCAGGCTCTAATACCAGATGTAATGCCTTGTCAATGAACCCAAAAGAAATTCACCTAAAGTATCACTAAGTGATCAAGGGTGATCCCTTTAAAATCATACACTCATAAAACAAACAAAGAAACAACAAAAAATGCGAGAAAAAAATATGGACTTCTTATTTGTGCCACAAATACAGAATTACAAAATTTAGAAGTACAATATGCTAACCAACATGGGCACCTTCATTATAGCAATCTACAAGACTATGCTATGAACTACCACCTAGATCTGTCTCATAGATAATGTTTAGGCCTTTCTTAAATAGGTAATTTTATGCCACCCATGAAGGTTCTAGACATTGAAACTTAATACCTAGGCCGATAGACCCTAACAATACATATAGAGTCAACCAAATACATCTCTAACAATTATTTTTGATATTTTGGGTAGTTCAACTTTGGAAGGCCATAACTCTTGAACTGTTACTTTGATTGGGTATTATAACCACTTTTCAGAAATGCTAGCTCTTGAGCTATAAGTTTAGAGCCACAAAAGTGCCCTTTCATCGAATTTTCAGACCACATCCATGCACTCTAAGGCCTCCAACAATGAGCCTAAATATTTTTCTACAAATTTTTCCACCAAAAATACATAATAACTTCTTTGATACTTAAGCTAGAGTAATAAGATTTTGATAGTAGGCTTGTAACTCCAAAATAAACCTTCCTGTAGAAAATGAGAACATTCCATGCTAGTGTGACAAAATTAATAAAAATAGCAAGTTTCTAAAAATAACAACCCCAATGTCTACTAGTCATTATTAAAATAGAAAAGATTGAAAATTAAATATTTTTGGGTGATGCAAGATTACTCTTACACCCAGAATGCTCTTGCATTAGACACTTCGAGTAATTTGAGAAGTGACTTCATCATGTCTTAGGTGTTTAGAGGAAAACCAAGATGGTTAACCTCCTTCCTTGCTTGCCATGATGAATCCTCTACTATCCTCCCTTTCCATTTTTCTAGGTATTCCTCATAAAAAAATTCCTTGTACTTTTTCCAATACGATTGTCCAATATCTCCTCAATCTCCTTTGTATCTATACTAGTTATTGGAATACTCCATTGTGCTTCTACAACTTCATCTCCATCACCTCCTTCATAATACTCTTCCAAATTTTAAATATTAAATAGCGGTGAAATATTTAATTAAGTAGGGAACTCCACTTCATAAGAAGTTCTAGAATCATGCCTTTTTACTATCTTGCATAGTCCAAACTTCTTCATCTTCAACTTATTATATGAACCCATTGGAAAATGCTCATTTCTCAAATGAACAATGACTTCATCTCCAATATAAAATTCCTTATACCTCCTTTTCACATCTACCTTATCCTTCTACTATGTATTCATCTTTATAATGTGCTTCCTCACCTACTCATGGATGTTCTTCAAATGTTCAACAAATTCTTCTACTTCAGCACTACTTATCTTTCCTTTATCTAATTGCCTCACTTCAAAAGCATTTTTGGGACTAGTCCAATATAAAATCTAGATTGGTGATTTACTAGTAGTCCTATTGACAAAATTATTATATGAAAATTCAGCCTCTGGTAAAATCAGATCCCATCCTTTTGGCTTGTCTCTAACCAAACATCTCAGCAAGTTTCCTAAACTAGGATTCACAAATTCTATTTCTCCATTAGTCTGTGGATGATGTGATGAACTGAACTTCAAATATATCTTCAACTTCTTCCACAATGTATGCCAGAAATATCCAACAAATTTAGTATCTCAATCTAAAATTATATTCTTTGGAAGACCATGTAGTCTCACCACTTCTCTAAAAAACAACTCTGCCACATGAATAACATCACTAGTCTTCTTGCAAGGAATAAAATGTGTCATCTTTGAAAACCTTTCAACAACCACAAAAATAGAATCATGCCCTTGCTATATCTATGATAATCAAAGAAAAAAATCCATGCTGACATCCTCCCATGGCTTCTCTAGTATAGGTAATAGCTGATACAACCCTATATTCTACTTCACTCCTTTCACCATCTGACATAATCTACAACTCTTTAAAAACTTCTTTACATCTTGCTGAAACTATGGCTAGTAATAATTCTCAGCAACCAATGCTATTTTCCTGGCTCTACCAAAATGTCTAGTCAATCCTCCATTATGCTTCTCTTTGATGAGATTCTCTCTCATTTAACATCTTAGAATGCACAATTGGCTTCCTTTGAAGAACATACTATCTTGGATTATGAAATCCAACCACTTTTTCCTATCAAGTGTAACAGGTTTTGTACAAGTCTTCCATGTTTCATCAAAATTAGGGTCATTTGGATACAAAGTACTAAGTTTCTTGAACCCAACCACCTCTATCTACATTTCTGTCAGCAAGATTTGTCTTCTACTAAGAGCATTTGTAACTCTATTAGAGTTCCTAGTCCTATATTTTAGAATAAATGTATAACTCTCCAGAAACTCAACCCACTTCAAATACATTTGGTTTAATTTTCCTTGACTATTCAAATGTTGCAAAGCTTGATGATTAGTATACAAAAAAAACTCATTAGGAAGAAGATAGTGTCATCATTTTTGCAATGCTTGAACTATAGCATTAAATTCTTGATCATAAATAGAATATTTTCTTTAAATTGCATCATTCAACTTCGCATTGTAATAAGCAATAGATCTACCTTCCTAGCTCAAAACAAATCCTATTGTAGTATCACTAGCACAATAGTCTACTTGAAACACCTTGATAAAATCAAGAGGTGCTAAAATAGGCTACTCAATAACTTTCTATTTCAACATATTAGAACTCTTATCTGCTCCTATAGTTCACTTAAATTCTTTCCTATCCCCTCTCATTGTTTCAGCCAAGGGTCCACAAATACTGTTAAAACCTGTCATCAACTTTTTGTAAAAACTAGCCAGTCTATGAAAAGATCTTACCTCTATCATTTAATTAATGAAGAAGATTTTAAGAAATCATAGTGAATAGGAAAATATTAATAAGTATATGGTATTGAATGAGTTAGAATCTAACTGTTTAATGTTGGTTTTATTATTGTACATGAGCTAATTAAGTATACATTTTTGGTAAGTGAATGAAGAATCCTAGTATTAACTAACATAATATAGTTATCACCAAACACTTGATGAAGCAGTGAAGAATGTGTGGTATACATTAAGCAAGATTTGTATGAACTAAGACTAGTATTAAGTGAATGAATGAAGTGATAAATAAGAAATTGAAAGGAAGAAGAATTTGGAAAAGAATGAATTTGAGGCCAATATTTGAGGGAAATCAAGATTTTTTGAGAATTTTGAAGATAAGGAATCATTTAGTTATGAGATCAATGGATGCATAAATTAAAAGGAGATATGATGAAGTAGATTTGATGATTTGAATTGAAACTCAAATTTCAAAGTGAGGCATGATAACCAAGTATCCAGATTTAATAAATCTGAGATGAATGTAGATAATATGATTATGGTTAAGTGATTAACTCATTTTTCACTATTGCTAATAAAGTAAAAGAAGGAAGTTAAGCCAGAGGATAACCAAACATAAATGTATTGTGAAGATTAATTAAGAGAGGTCACAATTTGATGTGTTAGAAAGTGGATCAGCTATAAGGGAGAAGGAGAGAGAAAGAAGATGACAAAAAGAAAGAGATAGATTGAAATAATGATCTGATAGTTAAATTTAGCACTAAATTAAACATATCATTTTATTGTTTGTCTCTAACCATTGAGCATAATAGTCTTATTTGAAAATCCATTATTTGGCAAAATTCTATTGAACATTTTGTATGTACCTCTTTCAATAATTTCCAAATTCAATTGGGTTAGAGGTGTGTGTGGTTGTTACATAATTTTTTGGTTCTACAAAATTTCTTAAGGAACTAATTTTACCTTTATAGATTTGATAATAAAAAGGAATGTGCTAGAATAATGGAAGCTTCTAGATCAATAAGTTTGTGTAACTCCATTTATAAGGTGTTCTCTAAATTTTGAACCTATCGATTAGTGACTATTTTTTCTTCCATTGATTCACCTCAATGTAATGGTTTTGTGTTAGGAAGGAAAACTATGTACTCCATTATCAAATTCCATGAAGTGATTTATTCTACCAGCTACTTGAATTATCAAGGATTTTTTCTCAAGATTGATTTATCTAAGGCCTATGACAAGTTGATTAGGAATTTATGTTGAAATTTTTGAAGAATTTTCGTTCTGGGAATTGTTTTATTCAACTTGATGACTAATTGGTTAGCACTTCCTTGTCTATTATTATTGTTAATTCATCCTCATCTAATTTCTTCAAACTCTCCAAAGGATTGAGGCATTAGATAAGGAGATCCTCTTTCTCCCATTTTTTTTGCAATCATGGGGGAGACCCTGGGTAGTTTTGTCAGTTCTCATATTTCAGAGGATTTGATTGATGGAGTCAAACCATCTTATGAGTGCATTATTTCCTCTCATGAGAATTTTTTTGATGACACAATAATGATTGGGAAATCCTCGATAAAGTAAGATAGAAGATTTAAAGAATGTCTTCATGCTTATACTAAAACATTAGGATGGTTGATCAATTGGGTCAAAAGTTTTATCATTTTATCAAAACCCCTATCCTCTGAGAAGATAAGATTTCTAGAATATTTAAATGCAAAGTTGAAAATTTGAGAGATTCCTATCTAGGGCTTCCTTTAGGCTTGAAACCTTCAGAGTCCTTAGATTCAATGCAAAGTTGGCTAGTTTGACAGGTTTCCTATATAGGAAAGTAGGGAAACTTCAACTTCTAAAGTCCAATTTAAAAAATTTATCTAATTATGGTCTCATTCTAATCAAAAGGCCATGTAAGTTCTTCGATACCATAGAAAAAATCTAGAGGAATTTTGTCTTGTCAGGAGTCTCTTTTGGTGAAACAAATCTATCATATTTTTCAAGAAAACTAAGATTCAATAAAAATTGTTAGAATTTTTTTGAATAATTGAGAGAGAGGGGTGAATTAGTTATTTAAGGTCTATATGTACCAATTGAACAATTAAACATTAAACACTTTAGTGCTCTCCTCATCCTATTGTTGCTCAATTTGTACTATAAAAATATCATAAATATAACTTGTATTGCATAATGTAAACATTCATAAAATATTCATCATAGTTTGACACTAATATTTTATGTCGAAACCTAATTTGGCAAAAACCACCAGCAACATGTCACTCTTTTTCACTCTTTTGAAGTGAGCTCTCTTAGGAGAAAACACTATTAAAGGTTACAATACACACTATTAAATGTGATGTGGTTAGAGTATTTAATAACCCTATTAGGAGTGTCCTTGTAAGAAATCTTTGATAATTCCATTTAGAATTTCACCTAGTTCAAGGATTTACCCAGATTGTTAAGTCTTCAAATGACTATTAGGTCAACCTCTATTAAAAGGAATCTTTCAATACAAACTATTTAGAATGATAAGAAAGAAAGTATTAGGTTTGATCTGTGTGATTACAACTCACTTTTTTTTGTTCAAATATTTGTCTAGTCCTTATGCAAGTTCACTGCTAAGCTTTTCACTCTCATCTCTGATCTTGATCTTCTTTGTTACCTATCAAGCAATTAGTCGACTCTTCTCATCAACACTTATGCCTTCTTCTCTAATTCACTTATCAATAACAACATATTCTCTACAATATTTCTCCTTTAGCTTTATTTTCACACTCTTCTATATTCATAATCAAGCTTTCTTTGTATGCCTTTCTTCATAAACAAACTCACTCATATGAACAACAGTTGGGCTCAACTCATCTTGACTAGACACAACACCAAATTTTTGGTTTTACATCTCTTCAAATAGGAAATTTTTCCTTTACCATTTATCCATTGTAGTTCTTAGGGTTTATGATCATATGTAATTTGATTTAATGTATCTATTCCTCTTCATGATCATCCTCTAGAGACTTCTCAAGAATCCATTTGTTAGGTCTTTTCCTAATTACCTCCTTGAATATAGTGATCCAACCCATCAATCTTATCTTCAACATGTTTTACATCTCCCAAGAAATAAAATGAGTGAGCTTCATCTTATGATTTCTTTTAGAAAAATTCTTTTATTGTCACTCAGAAATCTCTAAATTATGATACTCAATTACTATAAATCTTCTTGGCTTGGCATAAACTAACCTTCTCAGTCAATGCTAATGTTTGGTCAACACTATATTTTCTTAGCACTAATTATACCTCGATTGACACTTCCATTACTTGACACTCCTTGGTATTTTACTCTTTTGCTCAACCTAGCTTAGCCTTCTTGATATAAATAGTTACTTTTCTTTATCAAATTCTATCTAACAAAATATCCATTATACATTAATTTATATAACTTCATCCTTTTCTCTAGGTGCTATAGTTATTCAAGTATCTTCTTAAATCCTCTTTATTGATCAAATAAATATGAAATTTAGGTTAGGTAGAAATATGTCGCATTCATATATTTGACATGATCAATGACAAAAAATAATTGTTCCAATCATAAGTTTCCAACAATCTTCGTCTTTTTCATTGATGACAACTTCTCAAACATCTGAATACTAGTAGTAGCTAGGTTACCATACAATCCAAAAGATTAACTGGCATGAGTGATGAATATCCTTAGTTTCATTCTAATTCTCATCCATGTCAACTCCCTCTTTGAAAATAATGCCAAAGATGTATGGCTCTCTCAACTTCTAAGGCTTCATACATGTAAATTATGTAGTTTTTTCATGTCTAGCTAATGCTTTTCATCTATCTATGACTAATTTGTCTATGCTTTATTGAAGTATTCTATATTAGGCATGTCCTTAAGTAGATTTGTATTGCACCATTATTTAGATTGTTTTCATTAGAACATATGATGTAATATAGGTCTTGTCTTCTTATGTAGACTTAGTTAGGGGAAGCACACCTAGTTTACCTCTAAGATATTCATGACCATCTTTGGGTAATGGTTTTTTGAATATGTCAGCAATTTTTTCCTTTGTATTCACATATTCCAACTTCATTTCTTTGTTTTGAGCTAATTCCCTCAACTAGTGATACTTGATAGAAATGTTCTTTGTTTAAGTGTGCATCAGTGGATTCTTTGAAATGTTGATAGAACTTGTGTTATCACAATAGAAAATTACATGATCTATAATATCTAATTTTATACCTTTCAACAATTTCTTAATCCACATTATGTTTAAAAAATTCAACATACTTAGCTTCAGCTATTGATTGGGAAATACAATTCTTCTTCTTGCTTTTTCGTGACAACAATATTTTTGATAGAATGAATGCACCTCAACTAATGTATTTTTTGTCATCAATATTTCTAGCCCAATCTAAGTCAACGAAAAACTTTAGTTCAAATCGATCACTTCTCTTATAATATAATACATAGTCTTATGTACTTTTTAGATATCTCAATATCCTTTTTACAACCATCATATGATTTTCTTTAGTATTTTCTGAAAATCGGGAAAATATCCCAACTGCCAAAGCAATAGATAGCCTACAATGAACAACATATTGTGATTTTCCTATCACAAATTTTTATAAGGTTTTGTTCACATCAATAGAATCATCAATCTTAGATAGCTTATGTCCTGTAGACATAGGTGTACTCACCAGCCTTGAGTCTTCCATACCAAATGTCTTTAAAATTTCCTTGATGTATTTGGATTGTGAAATTCAAATACCAAACTTTATTTTACATAATGATAATCCAATAAAGAATTTGATTTCACCAAACATAGACATTTCAAATTTATTTTTCCTTTCATTGGCAAATGATTTACATAATGCTTCCTTTCCTCCAACATTAATATAATCAACAACTATCTCAAATAAAAAATTCATTGTTCTTATCATTCTTCAAATATAATTTGTTCTTATCATTTGTTCTTTCAAAACAAATTTTCACTAAGTAGTTATGCTTTCTTTCATATCATGCTCTTGGGGCTTGATTTAATATATAAAGAGGTTTGTCCAATTTACATACCATGTTCCTTTTGTTTGGATCTACAAATCCTTTAGGTTGTTCAATGTATACTTCTTCTGCTATTATACCATTTAAAAATGAAGATTTGGCATCCATTTTTTATACGTTGAAATTATTGTAAGCTAATTATGCAAGCAAAATTATAACTCCTTTAATTTGGCCATAAGAGAAATTTTTTTTCCATAATCAACTCATTCATGTTCATAACCCTTGCATTATAGTCTTGCCTTGCCTTCTTTCTTGTTACTTGACCATTTTCATTTAGCTTGTTCCTAAAACCCATTTTGTCCTAATGAAATTTTAGTCTTTATGTCTTCATACTAAATTCCAAGTATTGTTTTTCTCAATCTAGCCAATTCTTTTGTTTATTTCTTGTATCCAATCTTCATTGGCTAAAGCATCATTTATTCACTTGCGCTCAAACTTAAAAAGTAATCATGTATTGTCTTTGAGCCTTCTTCTTTTCATTACTCTTGATTCATCATTTCCAATGATTTGATAAGGTTTATGATGTATTCTCATATATTTTTCTAACATAGGTACTGTTCTTATTGGTTCTTCTTCAGGTTCATCTAGAAAAATAATCACAAATTAATTTTCTCTTCCTTGTTCAGGTTTAGGTTCTAAATGGTTAACATCCACTCTCCGGTGGTCGAAAATGCTTGTCTATGACTCAACATCTTTTTTCTATTGCTTGACACCCACTCTCTCTTGTTCAAAAATTTGCATTTACACTCCATGATTTTCTATCTCATGGGAACTTGCATCTTGACATATCTATTCACTTTGAGTGCTAAGAGAATTATCATCCACATAGATGAATGTAATTTATTCTTTAGTTTCTTCATTACATGAAGTATCATCTATTTCTATAAACTCCTTGACTCTCACATTTGCATTAGTGTTAGAATTTAAACATTTATAGGATAGATCCAATGAGCAACACCTAGATCCAATGAGTACTAAGTTTTCCATTTATTCTCATGAGAGATGGATTTGTGTTGAATCACTACTCATGAAATATGGGTCAATGAGTTTGACTCAAAAATCACATAGTTAAATCCTAATACCAATATCATAATTTGAATTGCTATGGAAATTATCTCCTACTCATCAATTGATGAGATGAATGGGATTTCTAATGAATGGTTCATAAGGCACAACACTTGGTGGAGGTTTTTTAAATTTGGTTACAATCTTTGGGTATAAACATGGAGGAAACTTTTTAGTTAAGTGCAATTAGGCTAGAGTAGTACTAGGATGGGTGACCTCCTAAAAAGTCCTTGTGCTTCACCCATGTGAGCATCACCTAGATCCAATGAGTTCTAAGTATTCCATTTATTCTCATGAGAGATCGATTCATTTTGAATCACTACTCATTAAATATGGGTCAATTAGTTTGACTCAAAAATCACATAGTAAAATCCTGATAGCAATATCACAATTTGACTTGCTATGGAAATTATCTCCTACTTATCAATTGATGAGTTGAAGGGGCTTTCTAATTAATGGTTCATAAGGAAAAAAACTTGGTGAAGGTTTTACAAATGGGGTTGCAAGCTTTGGGTTTAACCATGGAGGAAACTCTGAAGTTAAGTGTGCTCAGGGAGGAGTAGTAATGGGATGGGTGACCTCCTAAGAATTCTCGGTGCTTCACCCCTATGAGAATCACCTAGATCCAATGAGTGATAAGTGTTATATTTATTCTCATCAAATATGGATTCATGTTGAATCACTACTCATGAAATAGGGGTCAATGAGTTTGTCTCAAAATTCACACAGTTAAATCCTGATAGAAATATCACACTTATAAGCTTTTATTTTAGTGGAATGACCTAGGAATATGCCTTCATCAATTTTTACATCAAGCTTTCCATTCCTATTATCTTTTATTATATAGCATTTTCTACCAAATATTTTTAAATATTTAACATTTAGAGCATAACCATACCATAGTTCAAAAGGTGTAGCATTTTTACTTTGTTTTATCTTATACTCTATTCATGGTATAGACAATAGTGAAACCACTTCTCTCCAATATTTATATAACACGTTATTCTCTATCATTAGTGTTCTTACATGGTCCATTATTAGTTTTTTTCTCCTTTCAACTATCCCAATTCGAAGAGTGGTCCTTTGTGCTAACATTTATATTTTGATTCCTCTATCATTGTAGAATGTATTGAACTCATGCGAGATGAACTCAATACCTCTATTAGATCTTAGATACTCTAGACTCTCCCCTATTTCTTTTTCAACTCTAGTAAAATACCACTTGAATAACTGAAAAAAATCAGATTTAGCTTTAAGAAACATTACAGTCATAATTTTAGAATAGTCTTCTAAGAATAGAATAAAATATTCATCTCCACAGTATATTTTAACACCAGTGGTTCCATAAAGGTTAGTATGAGTCAATTCCAAAATATCACTAGCAATATATGTTTTTCTCTTGAAACTAGACTTTTTCATCTTTCCTAATTCACATTGTTTACACATAGCATTGTCAAGCTTCTTTAGTTTAAGAAATCCTCTTACTATCTTCATCTGGTTGATATTCATCAAATTGTCAAAGTTCACATGACATAATCTTTTGTGTCATAAACAAGCATCTTCCTATTGGACAAACATACATGTCTCACTTGATAGGTCTAGATAAAATAAACTACCTTTAGTTTGTTTACTAGTTCCAATTATCCTACCATCACCATCATGTATCTTTGCCTTTATTGTTGATCTCATTTTTGTTTTGACATATAAGTGACAATACACTTAATTCATTACTTAATATTACTTATTCAATGCCAAGGAAGTAGTGTATGACAAACATAAGATGTCAAATAATGCATGCCAAACAAAATATACAGTATATCCTGAGCACCAGTATGTCCCAAGTAGATAGTTAGTGTCAAGTCATTTAAATTATGAGAAAGCTAATACATGTCGAGTGAAAAGTGGATTTTGGGTCATTATAAGGTCATATTACAACATTGAAGATATAGTCAGTGTCGAGCATTAGAGGCTTCAAGTACTAAGTAAACTTTTTTAGACATAGTTGTTTGTAATGGCACAAACACTTATGTAAGGTATTTTTGGACCAACTTAAGGATTGTTTTACAATTCTAGAATATAAGAATGACACTACATTGAGAATCCCTACGTAGTACATGCAAAAAATCATATAAAGGGATGAATTAAGTGGAAAAATGGGTGAATCATAGTCGTTGATTCCTATCTAACCTTAGGTCACTTAAGTCTTCTTAAGGAGGGAAAACCCTAAAGATTTTATGTACAAAGAGAGAATTTTGCATGCCCAAATAGAGAATTCATGGTGGCTAAGGAGTTGTGAATGAGATGTAAATTGTCGAATCAATTAGAGAGAATTGAAGAAAGTAGAGAGAGGAAAGAGGTGATACATCTTATTAGAAAAGATCAAGTATACATCACAAAAGAGGCAATCTAATATCTAGCATAGAGGTTCTAACTGAAGGATCAAGGTTGAAACATTCTAACAAGTGAACTGGTAAAAATATATTAACCAAGTACTCCTAGCAGGCTTTTATAATTCCTTTAACAGTGTGCTTATTTTATTGTAAGTTGAAGTCATTTAACCAAACATGCTTTTAGCAAGGTGTTGAAATGCTTTAAAAGGGTAAGACCTAATAGTCTTTGTAAGCCTTTAATAAGGAAGGTATTTCACAAGGTAGATCATAGTTTATGATCAAAAAATTGTAACCTTCACTAGATACACTTTAATATAACTACAGTAGTGAATATTTATGGGTGTCATCCATACCCTAGTTTTACATTCTCATTGGAGGGTTTCTAGGTAACCAAATATCTTGTGTCACATGTGTTATTTTTTTTCATGCTATGGATGAATATGTTTAGTTTGGTATTTCAGTTTACATGCAAATCATGAGATGGATGTGTGGTAAATATTTTAATGGTTAATTTTTTGAACTATTGATTCACCCCCCTCCCCCACCTTTGAGAGTTTATTTTCCCTATTATTATTTCCAACAATTGGCATCAGGGCCTTGTTCTCTAGAAAGTAAATCTTTACAACTTTCAGGAAAGATCTTGAAGATAGAAGTCTACAAGTTGGAAAAAGCCATTGAGAACTAGAAGATTGAAATTGAGATTTCCCTTCATCAACTTGATGAATAAAGAGACAACTTGAAGCACTCCTAAAAGAGAAGGAAAGATATCACTAGTAAGGATAATGATACACACTACCAAGAGGAAGATAGTATTGAATTATTTGTAGTTGGAATCTCAATTGAGTATGATGCAACACTTGCAAGTCTAATGGAAATGAATGGTTCACTAGCTAAAGAGGTAAAAAATCTTAAGACAAAACAAGAAGTCCAATCACTATTGCTAAGTGAGGTAACTAAGAAGAAAAAGAATGTTGAGGAAAACAAATTCATGATTGAAGATGATTGAAGGAAGTTGACCAACATACTAGAAGAGAAGACATCAGAGGTATAAATAATTGCTTACATATAACTAGAAATAATGAATCAAGTGATGCTTTCAAATCATGAATTTAATGGTAAGAACATTGAGATCACAACCCTAAAGTTACATAATGAACATCTGATAAATGATCTAAGAAGATAAAAATAAGTTTTTGAAAGTTTCAACAAACCAAGTGAAGCCATCAAATACTTTGAGAAATTAATGGCATCTCCTAGATGTAACAATGATACTACTGGATTGGGATACACCAGTCTTGAGGAAGGAGAATCATCTAAAAGTGGTGAACAAAGAAACAAAAAAGGTAAGAACTACAAACCTACTTTTCATAATTGTAGAAAGTTTGGTCATATAATAAATTTTTAGAGGAGAAACAATGCAAATTAGAACCCTACATAGAAGTACCATCTCCTACAGAAGACACAATTTTATCTTGATAGGTTCTTCTTTCTAGCAATGGAGTTGTGAATACCTCACCCAAAATTCTAGTATTCTTAGGTTTAGAATTTAAAGATGAAGATTCTCTATCTACCACAATATAATATTATGAGTGGGATAAGGTATTTTCTATGTGTTTCCATCTTTTGTTAGGATCGCCTTTCTTCTTGGGTTGGTTTTTACTACCATCTTGGGGTAAATCTATATACAAAGGAGTTTCTCGATCTTCCTTTGTGTATGAGATTGTATTTTTCCTACTATTTTCCATTTTAAATAAGACTTTAAAATATACAATACTAGCTTACTTAACCTTTGACCAAGTCACCACCCAATGAAGGGAAAAAAAAGCTTGAAGACCTATAATTAAAACAAGAACACAATATTTGATTATAGATGTACCACAAGGGCCCAACACAAAATGACTTCAATACGATGCACACAGGAATCATAAACTTTGCCTTGTAGATAAGGCACTATATAGACACAATACAAAAATATTTTAGATTCTCAAGGTTTGTAATTTAAAATAGACCAATACCAACATGGGCAAGACATGACTAAAAATATGAGTGTAGATGTATAATTTATACTAGAGACTATAGGATTTTAAAAAATGAATTTCTTTATACTCTCCCCATCAAAGTCACCATTCTTTTGTCTTCTAATTGATAGAATTTCAACTACCTCTTAGATAATCAGAAAACCTAGGAATTAGCTAAAGACCATAATGGGTGTTCTGATATGCAAGCTAAAATGACCAACTGACAAGACTTCTAATGTCCACTTTGAATTCTACAAGATTCAGCTATGTATACCTAGGATTCCATTATTTCTTTACTTAAAATTTTGCATTCTCACCTTGAATTCTAATGTAAAAGATGATTTATTCATTATTCTTATAACTCAAAGATAGTAAAGAGATGATAAATTGTTATTTTATTAGACCCTAAACTTCATGAACTAGGCACAGGATGAAATTTTCAAACTTCAATAACAAAATATTAAATGATTTTTTTATATGATTTTTTTTTTCATAGTATAAGACATTCCAATTAGATCAACTTCAGAGGATGACCAGTGCCTTAAGATATATTGTGTTAGAAACTCATAGGAATTAGACATTTACTTCTAGATCTTATACTCACACTTTGTGAAAATATTATCAATGTTAATTTCAACATGTCATACTTATTAATGTCTTCAATGAAAAGCATAATGTCCTTTCAATTTATATAAAGAACTTACATTACCCATTATATTATTAACAAAAGTCAATTGAAATATAATTCAATGTGAATTATAATTGAAATTTAATAAACTTTTCCATTCAATCTCAAATAATAGAATACAAATAAATGAAGAGACAAAATCTAGGATGAATAGTCAACTTTCTATATTTGTATTAACTTCTTTGAAATTGTATAGATTCAGTGACCATCCATATCAATAAAATAACTCAAATAGACCAGAAATTGTTAACTTTCTATTCAATTTTGGAACAAAATTATAGTATGCATGGGCTAATATAAAACTTGAAAAAAACCTAGTTTAGAATAATAAAATTTTGGACCTTCACTCAACATCTTGGAGACCATTTTATAGAAACAATGATTGAAACATGCTTTAGATGGGAGGACACATGTTCAAAATAAAGTTACAACAAGTTTTTTAAATGAGACAAAAACAGTTACAAAAAGAATATTGGACATAGCCAAAATTTGAGCAGCTTTCAATGCTAATGTTTAACATCAACTTTGTTAATTTGCAATGAGGGCACACCCACAAAAGGTGAATTGCAAACATAAGGTGTCTCTATACAAAATTTTTCCTCCCTCTAATGTTGTTTGGCTTTTTTGCATGCTTGGTTGCTATATCTAGATAGAATAGTCTTTATGTCAAAAATCACCTCCCAAATGGTAATATTAGATTATTCATTTGGCCAAGTAGCTTCCATAACTACATTCAACTCATTAAGGCATTTGTTCCATTTTTCCTCAGCTATAGCTCTAACCTCTAGAACTATTTTTTCCATGTCTTCTTCCAACCTATACAAAATATGAACAATATCAAATACAATTGCAATGTGTTGGCGCTCAAAATCGAAGCCCCGATTTTGAGTAGGATTAAGAAAATCAAGCCCTATAAATGCTTTTTGATGTGATTGTACCTGGTTGTACCTTTGAGACTCATGAGGTGTTTAATGTTTCTAACGCCCTCCATTAAGTGCATATAAGTGTTCTATGATGATAAATTGACATTCTGAGCCATTTCGTGAAGTCTTGTTTTGAGCTAGTTCCAAATCTGCATTTTAACCTAAGTTTCAAACAACGACTGGAGGTTGTGTTTGCAAGTGAATATTTCGCACCCAAATTTTTTTTGTGATTTTCCACTTTGAGACTATCTAGTGTCCATACTCAAGAACTTATGTTTTAGATTTTGAGTCATTTTGAGTTCATTTGGCTAGGTTTTGAATCCCTCAAAGTTGGTTATTTACTATTTTTTGCATTTGTTTAGTTGCACCTATTTCTAGGAAGCCCTGTTTGACTTGCTATAATTTTGACCCAGTTGACCAAAATGTTAAAATTCTTTTTGCATTGGATTAGAGATATCAGAGACTTGTTATGTTTCAAGTTTCAAGTTATGATGAATTCGTTTGCACACTTTTCAAATGTGATTCCAAATGCAATTTCTATCTTTTTACTAGTGTCAACATTTGCAGATTTGTTCGAACCCCTGTTCGTGATGTTATATCTCCTAATACATGATCGGTAAGATCAAATGGATTGTAACACTATGTTTTACTCTGAAAATAATTTAAGTGTGTCAAGTTTTGAGTCATGATGAACCCATTTGCACACTTTTCTAGGTCCATTACATTTTAAAAAATTGTTTTTTGTCATTGTTTCTAGTTGTCAAATTCCTAGTAGCCCACTTTCACTACTCGCCATTTGGGCCTAGTAATTCGTCATGAGACGAGATCTGACGAGGTGAAAGTATGCGAAATAAAGAACCAGTGTGTCAGTTATCAGAACTTGGTTAGGTGTTTTAATCAGTTTTTAAAGCTAGCCAATAGGCCCTATTAGCTAAAAATCATAGTTTGCAAATTAATGATAAAATGAGTTTGATTGATATTTCAGTGATACAGTAAGGGTTAAATTTGATTATAATCAATGTCAAATGGTTAATAGATCAATTTGAGATGTTAGTCATTCAAAAATGAATTTTTTTTTAGCCAAATCCACTTTGGGGTCCAGCTAAATTTATCAGATGACTAAGACATCGGAGTTTGAAAACTATCAACATAGAAGATTATAGTAATCGCAACAATTAAATGTTTTCGAATGGATATCTCATTGTTGGAGATCGAAAGGTGCCAAAGACAATTTTTAATCTAGTTAAATGCCCATTCAAAAAATCTTTGATCAAATTTGGTCAAAAATTATGGGTCTTAGTTGGCATAGCTGTTGGAGCATTCATTGTCTTAATTCTCTTTATCTTGTCAATATGGCTTACCGTTCAAAGAAAATCAAGAAGAAATGTTCAAAATGATAACCATAACCCAGATCCCATCAGTCTTAAATGAGATCAAGGAAGTAAAGTTTGACAGGAAATAGGTTAACAATTTTCCCATGGCAGATGGTCTCCTCGTTACTATTCAGGGAAAGTCTCATAATAGAGATTCAGATAAGGGTTTGAGTTTTTTCAAATTCTATTTTGATAGCATAGACATTGCGGAATACCATCAAATTTAGTAGATAAGCAACACCCAAATATCTAGTCTAGATGCTTGTGTTCCTGAAGAAGTATTTGGCAAAAAAGGATCTTTTGTTTTCTCTACATGCATAGACGTATGGCCCATCAAATTAATATCACAGTGTAACAAGCTCACTAGATATATTACTCCAAAAATCAAAAGGAATTAATAAGGATGGAGGATGTGCCTAGGGATGAAGTGTGAAATATTTCAAGCCGCAACAATGTAAAAGAACCCCCATGCTGGTATGAATGAGAGTACGTCCATGGAAAAAAATTGGCATCTCATGTGCAAGTCACAGCAGGTTAGAAAGAGCATCCATGGCTAAGGAAGGCAATTCCAAATGATGGATGGAGCAGGTGCATTGAGTAGCAAAAGGCTTCCAACCCATAACAAGGATAGCCTGCAGCAAGGAACCCCATGTTGTGGAGAAAAACACTTTGTAACAAATGAATTAACTACTACATGCAAGGGAAATGGCATGACAAGGGAGTAACAAATGTGGGGGGCATCATCTTTCTACAAAGCATCCCACATGCAAAGAAAAAGAGTTCATAGCATTGGGATCAACTTTGAAAAGAAGAACAGTCAGCAATGAAGAAAATTCACATCAAACAAAGGAAGCACCAATCAAAATTTGCACCATGAAAAGAAGGAGGCATCTTTTGAAGGGGAATGAAAGCCAAAAAGCTCACACATCAATCAAAAAAGCCGCAGTCAACACATCCAAGCAACCAATAGTTTTTTAAAAAAGAAACAAGCCCAATGTTGAAGCAGTAGACCCTATGCAAACAAAGGGGTGGTGAAGCCCACATTGAAGATGCAAATAAAAAGGAAGAAGAGCCAAAGACGCCAATTACCAACAGCAAGAAAAAGACATGCCATCCATCCAAGACACAACCCATGGCATAGAATTAACGATGCCTAGGCATAGAATAGGATCTCACGCAACTTTAGGGAGAATTCATGTTTTAAAGAGCATGTAACTAATGTTTAAGACAAAGAACAGGGGAAAATCCCACATGAAGAAGAGGAGCTGGCCAAATGAAGTTAAAAATGTAGTCAAAAGAAACAAATTAAAAAATGAAGCTGCTAATGCAAAGGAAAGAAGAGAAATCAGCAAGAATAGTCACGGCTTACACATAGGAGAGAAACATCAATGAATGAAAGAAGCTTTCCAATGTCAAACAAAGTTTGTAGGTTAACAAGGGCAAAACCTCACATAGCAAAAGGAACAAGAAGCCACGCCATGAAATAGTTAAAATTCTTTATCCCACAATGAGGATACAGGGACTTTTTTAAAACTTTAAATGCAATTGTACTCAAATACATAGTGTCAACAACACAAAGGCTTTTCAAAGCCGTGTGATGATGTGTGGTGAATGACGTGGATCCCGATCGCCAGTTGGAGGTGACAAGGAAATTTTTTGAATGGAAACACATGCTAAAATTGGTTACGTTAGCTTGTTCGAGGTTGCTAGAAAACTCAAAAAATTTGCATATTACTACTTCACTAGTCAAAAGACCTCGAAAATCTGGCTAGCGACATAGCGAGTTGATAGAAAACTTTGAAAATCGGCAAAAGCAAGCTCCAATGTAAAATGCAACGTGGGTCTTGCGTGCAATTTCAGTTAGTGAACCAAAAATCAACAAGTGGTAGTATGTGCACTAGCGACCATGATAGAGATGTTGATGTGGATTTGGGTGATGAGATGGTGCCATGTCGATGATCGAGCGGGTGTCACTATCTCACCAACTGAAAGTGCTCACTCGTTAACCATAGCGAGATAGTAATGTTGAGGTGGCATGATGAGGTGGAAATCAATGGGCACGTAGGTGATGATGACACATGACAGTCGAGGATGAGATGTGGGTCGCGCTAGATGGTTAGAGCCAATCAGCGATTGACAAGTGTCGCTCTTTGATTGGTCAAAGGAGCAAAGAAAGATTTTTTAAATATAAAAATATCAACCTGCACGTTCATCTCAAAATAAAAAATTCTTATTTGAAATATAAAATTTCTATAGTTTAGACAATAGAAAGTTGTTAAATTTTTCATTTTTATTCTTTTATTTGCCAAAGCCATGAACAGGACTGAAACTTCAGAGGGCCAATAACCTAGGCATTTTTTATCAAAAATGGGTGCTCCAATATACCACCAGAACTGGGAAAATCTAAAATTTCTAAATATGAGGTTAGATTGTGCACAGGTCTTCACTAGTTTGTGTTATAGGTCAATTTGTGAAATTTGGGGCATTGGTAGTAGAATAGGCAAATTTGATCATTGAGCATCAGAGTTGGTTATGGGGTAGATTTGAAAACTTTTTGAAGCCTGGTTGTGGTAAAAGTAAGCCAGAAAAGATTATCTTGCATTTTGGAGGCCAGTTAACAGATTTTTTCTTTTTACTTTGAGTTCAATTTGATATTAGAAATCAGTTATATTTTCTACCAAATATCTGAAATTCTTTATGCCTTTAAGAGCCAGAATGATGGGGATTTCATATGCAGTTATAGAGATAAGGTAGAGAGATGCTTTTTCAATTTTCTGGGAAGGAATTCTGAAGGGACACTTGTTAGTTGCAAATTCAATCAAAGAATTGCTTCTTTTCTATATCTTTCTTCCTTCTTCTCTTTTGCAAGGTTGTTGGCAGTTTTCTTTAGGTAATACCAGCAGGGTTCCAGTGTTTAACTATGAAACCATTTTCGTTAGCATATTCTCTCTTGTATGAAAAACATTAGGAAGGTTAATATAGATAGTTTAGATCTATTATGTATTTTCATGTTTTCATTTTCGTGCATATGACTATATTAATTTCAAGGAAATAAATGAAAAGAGTAGCAGATGATTGAGTTTCATCTTGAATCTTGTCTCCTTTATCAGCTAATTTTCAATGTTTTACAATCTTTGACATAGAGCTTAGGTTGTAGTTGTTGTCCCTTAAGGTTGCATGATGACAGGCCACACCACCCGTACCAACTCACAACCAAAAATGCAATAATATGGAGACAAGAGAGATGAAAAAATGCTTCATAAAACTTACATTAATACTTGAAATTCATTAGAATATTCTCCAAATGGAAAAACTCAAAATTCTTACAATATAAGAGAGATTTCTCGCTAAGAGCTTCTACAGGAAATTACATCTGAAGAGCTTCTGCTTGAAGAGCTTGTCTTGAAGAGCTTCTATTTCTCCAACTTCCATTAGAAGAGCTTCCATTTCTTGAACTTGATTACAAATGATAATAAGCCTTGCTGAAATAGGCACTTCTAACTCAAGACATTAAAAACACAACCAATGTGGGATAAAAGGTAAATATAACTACCTTTAAATAAATATTAAATTTCCACCCAAATACAACTAAGCACCCAACAAATATTAAATACATGATTTATCCAAAACCTTCTAGAATTTCCACCTACACACCTCAATTAATGGAATGACAACTATTTCTCTTATTTTTTATTTGTGCCACCTATGCACCTTGAAAATAGAAATTCCCCTTTTCTCATTTTTCCCTTATTTTGTTTTTAAATTATTTTTTCCTTCTATTTTCGTCACTTTCTCTCTCCTCCACAATTTTTTTTTTTTCCCCTTTTTTTCTCTCTTTTTTTTTTCTTTTTTTTTTTTTCTAATAATTTAATTTTCCCATGCAAGATGCTCCTGCATCAGACTCCCTTGGTAGATAGAAAAGTGTGTCCCACACTTTGATGTCAAAAGAAAGATATACCACCATCTTCGTCTTCACCACAAGCTTCCACCTCAACAGGGACAAGAAAAACCAACATGCAAATCTTCCACATTTTTTTTTTTTTTTTTGCTGATGTATGATGCTCCTACATCCTACTCCCATGGTAGGAAAAATTTTGTGAATATGGATTCACAAAATGAAGTAGCCACTGTTGACAAATTTTTTTTCTCTTCCTCCAACACATAGCTGGAACAAGTATTCGATGCTGAAATTTCTCCTTTGCAATGAACTCTATCCAAGCATAAATCTCATCCTCATTCAATCTTGTTGAATTAATCACACCTGTAATAAATCCAGAAACGCCATACCAATCTTACTTTGCATACCACACATGACTAACAAGATCCTCATGCAAAAAATCATCAATATCTTTTAAACTCATATCAAAGAAAACATCCCATGATTCATAAGAATTTACCTATTTGACATCTTCATCTTTGCTTGCCTCTTTTATGTCATCAACAATGCATGTAACTACTCCACTTGCTTGATCTCCAACTAAGGCATTATATTCTTCCTCCATTGCTGCAATCTTCAAATCATCTTGATCTATTTCAGGTTCATAAATCTTGCCATCTTCATGCTCTTCGTCTTCTCTTTTATCTTCTTCAACTTTAGGTTCGCAAATAATATCCTCTACATCCTCTTGCTCTTCTTTTGTACCACATGTCTCATACTCCACTGGATCCTCTTTCTTTTTCGCATCCAAGGAATTATCAACATCTCTTTTCTGGTGACATCCTCTTCGTTTCCGCAACTCAACTTCTAATTCATTCACTTGCTTCTACAAATCAACTAGCAATGATTGTTGATTTCTTGCTCTAAATTTCTCAAGCCAAGGAATCCTTAGAATCCATCCAATCACAAAAGTCATCTTCTTCTTTCTCTTCTCCATAATCAAGTCTTCAGAAGACAAATCTTATCCAAAACAAGAACCTTGTGCAAACTAACTCCTAGTTGGCATTTTGTCTACGCAATCAAGAACTTCTTCACAAACTTCACCCAACTCAAGGTCCTGGTGCAAACTGCCTCACGTTCGGCGATCTGTCCGCATGCTCAAGAACTCCTGCTCTGATACCACTGATGACGGGCCACACCACCCGTACCAACTCACAACCAAAAAAGCAATAATATGGAGACAAGAGAGATGACAAAATGCTTCATAAAACTTACATTAATAGTTGAAATTCATTAGAATATTCTCCAAATGGAAAAACTCCAAATTCTTACAATATAAGAGAGATTGCTTGCTAAGAGCTTCTACAAGAAATTACATCCGAAGAGCTTCTACTTGAAGAGCTTGTCTTGAAGAGCTTTCATTTCTTGAACTTGATTACAAATGATAATAAGCCTTGCTTAAATAGGCACTTCTAACCCAAGAAATTACAAACACAACCAATGTGGGATAAAAGGTAAATATTGTAGGAGTTGATGAAATCCAACTCCGCAGTCGCCAAGACCACCTACATGCAAATAGCTTGCTGAAGAGAAATCGAAAGAGTAAGAGCATGGAGCACGGGCAAAACCCTAAACGGACATGAGAGACACCATGAATGCAAACACAATAAGAAAATGTATTTACAATAATGTGATGTTGTTCGATATGTTTTACAATGAGAGAGAGCCCGAATATAAAGAGCTCATGGAAGCTTGTAGAACAAGCTAGAAGATAAGTGTGACAACTAGAAGGGAACAAACTCCCGTGTTGTCACCAACTAACCACAACATGCATTAAATATGAAATATTAAATAAATACATGACCTAAGTAAGCTTAAGCAATAGAATAAATAATTAAATATTAATTATTTACTCTAACACCCCCCCTTAAGTGCAACTTAGGGAAATGCCTTAAGCTCACAAAGCTAAGATGAATGCATAATGGGTCCCAGCAACGAGGCCATTTTAGGTACTCATGTACAATGCAAGAAGAATGCAACCCCTGTAAGTGAGGAAAGAGAGAAAACCACATGGGAAAAACCCTCCCCCAAAAAGAGGTAAGAACCCAGTGAAGAGCTGAAGAAGTCTCCAACTAGGGAAATTGTCCCCTAAAACAGGAACAAAGAGTGATCATGAAGAAGCAGCATCACTGAAGTAGGAAGAACCACAAATCTGCCAAACTGCTGATCTTGAAGAAACCTCCATGGAAGAAGAAGGCACGAACTGAGCATGTCTATATGGTAGATGATCCATCTCACCAAAATGCATAGGTAGCTAGCCACTGCAATCGCCTTGTATGTAGGATCAACCACTGAATACATAGTTCACACTATCGAACCATCGAACCATGGATGCATTAGAACACAGCATAGCCCCCCCTTAATGCAGACAGGGTGTGATGACAAGCAACTGAGAAGGTGAGCCAAAATCTCCTGCAAAAGAACCAAGAACGAGGAGAGAGGAAAAGAAGTACAGACATCGATAAAGACACGGTCTAACTGACTCTGCATGGGCTAATGTCATGGAAGGGACACTCACTTGACAAAGGGAGAATGCCTAAAACAGCAAACAATAATCCCCCCCATGGTGCTTTATGAAATAGTGCATGCACAGCTGACTCAAAACAACATTCATGACTCCCAAAATACAAAAGTGATAATTTATCTCAGTGCAAAATAGAAAAGTGCTTCAAAAGGATAGCTACAGAACTGAAAAAGAGCTGAACCAAAAGAAAGTACAGCTGAAAAGAAATCAAACCATGCCAGGAAAAATGATCCTCGGGCCTAAAACACTCAAAATATCCACCATAGAGAAAAAATGCCAAAACTATGATAGAAAGAGAAGAGGCCAAAAATGAAGAAAAAGGACTAGTTTTCTGAAAAGAACACAGAACCAGCTTTCCAGAAATATAAAGTTGTCAAAAAACTGACATGGGATGCAAAAGATATGCATGCCGGAGTCAAAAATAGGACTTCAAACTTCAACAGAAAAAATGAGCAATAAAAAAGCATCAAAACCTAAAAATACCTGCACCAAAATCTCCGTCTCGGAATCAGCTTTCCGGTGCTTCTTTCGGATCGGAAAAATACCTCCGTATGCAAGAGTTATGGCCAAAAAACCACAAGTAGGTCCAAAAGAGAACTTGAAGGAGAGTGCAAGCAAGGATGATGACATAGGGATGATGTCATGCTGACATCAGCAGACCCTGAGATTTAAATTGACAACTCGTCAGCCGTCGCAGCAAAAAAAGAGTGCCACGTGGCAGGGGTGACGTGGCGGGTCCACGTGGCAAGGGGCCACATGGCGCCCATGCCACGTGTCACCCCCGCAGTGGCCACAAATTGCTGACGGGCTGCAGAGTTGTCTGCACAGCTGGCGGGCGGAGGCGGCTGCAGGGGCGGCGGAACCAAGAAGAGACTGGGCCGCGGTGGAGCGCAGGCTGAGAACTGGAGAGGCACCGCCGGCGGAGGGTGGCAGCTGGGAGGCGGCCGGGCCGCGGTGGTTCGCGGGCGGTGCTGCCTGCTGCGGCCGCTACGGGCGGCGCACGGGTGGCACGGTGGCGGCCTCGCGGTGGCGCGGCGGCGGTGCGCCCGTAAACCCTTTTTTTTTAAAAATTTTTTACGCCCTGCGTCCGTACGATCCGTACGGCAGACTCCTCAAAAAATTGCCAAAAATGCCCTGTCTCCAAAAACAACAAGTTTTATATGAATCCTGATTGCAAACGGCCTTCCGGATCCAATGGTGATGTCCGTTTGGTCCCAAAGTGGTCCGAAAAATTGCTGATCCCCTGATTTGAAGAAAAATTGCACAAACAAACTAGGGTTTGTGACTTCAAATCACGGCTTCAAAATTTCTTCAATGAAGCTGCAGTAGGAAGGCTCTGATACCATGTAGGAGTTGATGAAATCCAACTCCACAGTCGCCAAGATCACCTACATGCAAATAGCTTGCTGAAGAGAAATCGAAAGAGCAAGAGCATGGAGCATGGGCAAAACCCTAAACGGACATGAGAGACACCATGAATGCAAACACTATAAGAAAATGTATTTACAATAATGTGATGTTGTTCGATATATTTTACAATGAGAGAGAGCCCGAATATAAAGAGCTCATGGAAGCTTGTAGAACAAGCTGGAAGATAAGTGTGACAACTAGAAGGGAACAAACTCCCGTGTTGTCACCAACTAACCACAACATGCATTAAATATGAAATATTAAATAAATGCATGACCTAAGTAAGCTTAAGCAATAGAATAAATAATTAAATATTAATTATTTACTCTAACAAATGTAACTACCTTTAAATAAATATTAAATTTCCACCAAATACAACTAAGCACCCAACAAATATTAAATACATGATTTATCCAAAACCTTCTAGAATTTCCACCTACAAACCTCGATTAATGGAATGACAACTATTTTTCTTATTTTTTTATTTATGCCACCTATGCACCTTGAAAATAGAAATTCCCCTTTTCTCATTTTTCCCTTATTTTATTTTTAAATTATTTTTTCCTTCTATTTTCGTCACTTTCTCTCTCCTCCACAAATTTTTTTTTTCCATTTTTTTTCTTTTTTTTTTCTTTTTTTCTTTTTTCTAATAATTTAATTTTCCCATGCAAGATGCTCCTGCATCATTGCATGTTATTTCATTGTTTCTTGTAACCCAAAGGGTTATATAAATGCTTTGGGGAAATCAACAAGGTTATAAGGTTACTGATTGGGATATCATGTAAGAATGAGGTTTAGATTGAGCATCGATGTCTATTTATAAGTTAAATAGATAGATCAAATATCTAAATATATACATAAGTATCAGATATCTATATGTATGCATTTGATTCATGGATTTGTCTAATGGATTAGGCACTGGTAAGCTATAAGATCATTAAAGTCTTACTGGTGCATATCTAAGGGTTTGTTGAATTCAACATTATTAATCAAATGTTCTTTCCCTTTTATGTTGAATAACTAAAATGTGATGCCTCACTTAGCTTGTGCATTCCATAGAGTTGTGATTTTCTACTACACTTCTTTGTTATTGCATAGGTTATTAGGAGAAATAAGGGTTTTATTTGCATAATTAGGTTCAGATTTATGTTTTAAATGCACTGGTACCATATCTTAGAACCTTAAGGTTAAATGGGCTAGGTCTTGTAGAGACTAAAGTGAAGGAGTTATGCCTTATAGTTGGCCCAAGACTGTACAGTTAGATGTATCTGTCATAGTAATTTGCTAGCCTTAGATGCATTGGTTTGGTTTCTTGGTTATTTTCAAAATTGTTAAATCAGGAGCCAAAAAAATGGCAACTCTGTTCGGGAGTCTATGAAATAATTCATTGATAAGGAGTTGTAAATCTCTGATACATTGTGCATATTCAATTTTGTATACAAGGTTTCATGCACCCTAGTAAGTTTTATCCCTTTATGGCAATATGTTGTGAAAATTGGATTTAAATTGTGTTTTATGAATGCCATAAGTTTGTATTCAATTAGTTTGGTCTCTACAAGTGCTATTATAAAGTTTCAAAGTTAAAGGATTGATCAATATCTTGTTCTCTTTTCAAAATTAGATCAATAATAATTTGTGTTTCAAAATCTTATCTCACAATGGTGAGTGGCAACTCTATCTCTGCAACTAGTAGTATTTAATTTTAAGTGTAT
Organism: Cupressus sempervirens; assembly: GCA_028749045.1. Taxonomy (NCBI): domain Eukaryota; kingdom Viridiplantae; phylum Streptophyta; class Pinopsida; order Cupressales; family Cupressaceae; genus Cupressus; species Cupressus sempervirens. Next base: position 802,271,753 of record CM053793.1, read on the forward strand.
TCTATTGAGGGCTTTTAGTACATTGTGGGGCAGATCTAAATTTTTTGTTGAAATTTTTGTTTGAAAAGAGAAGTGCAGTCCTACTCTAATGATGTTGAGAGAGTTGTGTTTCAACTCTATATAGAGGTTTCAATTTCAAGATAAATTTGAAGAGGGTTTCTTCTACCTACTTTTGTTTCAAATCAATTTGTAGTTCTATTCATATCTAATGTAATACATGTCTCGCTTAATGTGAGTGGTGACTTGAAGTTAATCTCTATGCCAATGTAGTTCTATGGATGAATTGTGATTAGTTGCTACAGGAGAAGAATAGATCTGAAGAGGTTGAAACATCTAAATGGTTGCAAGATTTGTGGTGTGTTGATTTAGAAAGTTCAGTAAATATTTGATAAAAAATTGGGTCTGTTGTTGTAAATGGTAGGCAGAGAACTTTCAGCCATCCAGATCTTGAGGTATTCTCATTTTCATGTACTTTTATTTTCATGAAAATTGATTGTGAAAAGTGTTCTCCATCAAGTGATTTTCTGCACTAAGAGGAGGAGAATAGTTTGGAAAGTTTCATACACTTCATTGATTAAGTTTCAGCTTGTTGTGTTTAAGTTGTGAAGTGTATTTGAAGAGGTGAAATTGGTAGAAGGTTGTATAGATCTGCTATAAATTCCAAATCAGAATTATTGGTGAATGAGTTTTGTATCTTTGAAGAATGTCAAGTTTCATTTCATCTAGTATGCAACCTGTTAGTAAACTTTCTAAACCTATTTCTACCAAGAGGTATATGCCATTATGTTTTGATGGTATTCATGGTTTCTCGAATGTCATTCCTAATGATGTTAGAAAATGTTTGCCTAAGTTTAGTGGGAACCATCTAGTTTTAGCTACTCATCATGTTGAGTTATTCAGTGATTTGATGGGTGACTATGAGATTGCTAATGAGGAAATGCACATGAAGTTATTTGTTCAAACCTTAGAAGGTGATGCTAGAGACTGGTTTTCTTTTCTACAAGCACGTTCTATTTCATCTTGGAGTGAATTGCATTTTGCCTTCATGGAGCAATTTGGAGAATGGGTAAGCATATCTGATTCTTATGACAAGTTCTTGAAGATTCATATTCAGAGTGATGAACTTGTCCCTCAATTCAACATCAGATTTGCAAGAATTTTAAATGAAATCCCTGAGAATTACAAACGTAATGATCAAATGTGTTTAGCAGTTTACTTCGATGCATTTGATAAGAAAATGAACTATCTACTAAGGGATAAGGAACCATAGACATTACATCAGGCTTTTATGACCGCTAGGAATATTGAAAATAATATGAAGTATGGATTGATTAGAGGTCATTTTTCTATGAATGAATGCTAGTATAATGTGCTTGAAAGAAAGGATGAATGTGGTTTAGATGTTTTAGTTTCAAATCAGAATATCAACACCCCTGCTATAGGCTTTAATCAGATTAAGAATTTAAATTAGAATGTGTGTATAGAGAAGGTTAGTCTAGTTGCAAATAGAAACATAAATGTTCGTGATGCTATAGCATTGAACAATATTTCAAACTCTGATAAGGTTCAGCATTGTATTGATTTTATATATCAAAGTTTAGTTACAATAGCAAGTTCCTTTCATGATACTTATGTGTATGATCATTTAACTGATGTTTCAAATTTTGAGGTGTATGATACCTAGGTCCCAGTCTTATGTAAGTAAGGAGATTGAGAGTTATCTCTTTGATAATGAACTTGATGTTATTGATCTGGCATGCCATGAAAAGATAACACAAGATGAGTGTGAATCACATGTATCTCAGTCACAGTTAGAAGAATGAAGTTCACATGTTTGTAATGTTTCAGCAATAGATGATAAGAAGGATTCACTTGACTAGTCAAATATGCAAGAAATGAATTATCTTATTGAGAGATTGCATTATGTCGAGAATGTTATAAAGGTTGAAGTTGAAAGATATGCATCTCAATATGAGTATGAAGAAGCTAAAGGTCATCTTTCAAGTGATAATAAAATTGATGATCCAATGTATTATAAAGAAGCATCATTTGAAGATAATGACGCGAGAGGTTGCTCAAGTCAAGAAAAGGAAAGTGCTAGTATGTGTTCATCTTCATGTGAGTCAGATGCAAATAGGAAAGAAGAAAGCAATAACAGGAGTGAGTATTCTTATGTTAGTAAAGGTATGAGTCATTTCTAAATCTGAAAATGAATCTCTAGTTCAAAGTTATACAAGTCAACTGGATGTTGAAAGATGTGAAGATTTGTCTACACAATATGAGGATAAAGAGGTTGTTTATAAGAACATATGACCTAATTGTGTAGATGAATATCTTGAGAATGAATGTAGTGATGATCAGTATATGAGTAATCCTAAGGTTAATGCATAAGCGTCTATTGGTAAGATAAATAATGATAGGTTTGCAAGACATTTAAATCACCTACATGAAGACAATGAAAGTAACTTTGATTTTTATTCCACATGCTTTGTTGATGGAGTAGATAGTGAGTCTACATGTAGTTCTGATTTTTCTTCACATGCTAAAATTCTCCATGAACATGAAATGGGTAATGGTTTTAAAATGTATAATAACACTTTATATGATGAGAATCTTGATGATGATTAGCCCATTTTTTGTCAAAATGTTCAAAGAGGGTCATTAACCCATTGTTCGAAGAAGACATGGAACTTTCAGATTTAGTTGAGAATGATCTTAATACTGATACTTTATCCTATTATTGTAAGAGGTTGGATGATTCTTCTTCTGAGTATGATGGTGAAAGTATTGATGAGATTGCATCTCATGAGATTGAGAACAAGGTGTTCGATGAAGATATTATTGAAAAATAGCATGCACCATGTAAAGATTTTTATGATGAGCTTTCTAATGTGAGGACTAATCTGTTTGCTAATTATGAAGAGCCATCTAAAGATTATGGATTAGTTTCAGATTCTGTTATGGATGACATAAGTGAGTACTAGTCAGATTGTTCATTTGAGTATCCTCCAGTCATGCAAAAGGATCTAGAAGTTGAAGGTATGAGTGATCCTTTTATGCATGTTGAATATGATGCATTAATATTTGAGATTGATAGCATGCATGATTCATTAAAAGAAGAGTTTTAGTTTCAGTCTAATATGTTTGAGCATGCTGATCAGTATTTTCTGTCATGTCCCCTTTTCAAATAATTAAAAAATAATAATCTTTGCTAAGGCAGGCAGGCCCAAGAAAGTGAAGTTTCGGAAAAAGGGGGTTAATCTTTGGAAACCGTTGGACTAATAAATGAAAATTATTATTAAAATATGTTTCATTAACCTCTCTTGGACATGAGTTATAGTTATGCCCTCTTTTAAGGGGTTTTGGAGGCATTTTGGGCTCATTCCAGAACTTGATTTTTGCTCATTCTTTATTATTCTTCAGAGGCTGCCAAACCTGTGGAGAAGGAGACCGAAGAATAGGAGTTTGCAAGTTTCCAAGGAGACCCAAGAATGGGATTTTTCAGGTTTCTAGGAAGGCTAAGGATGGGAGTTTGAAGCCATTCCATGTGCAAGCTCATACAGAGTTTGCCTTTGTGCTGAACAGTGTAGATTTGTGGGTTTTCGGGTGTGTTTTTGGTATGAGTTTGGTGTTTCCAATTGAGTATTTCATATCAGTTTGGGTTTCTGCTGTATTTCAGACTTTAAGACATTAAAATAGAGCTGAATATATGTATTGGGATGTGATTAAACTTCTGAGATAGATTATTAGTGTTTTTGTGGTGTTTTCGGGCATTTTTGTGTTAATTTCGGGAGCCCGATGAGCATAGTTTTTGTCCTACATTTTTGAACTATTGTGTACAGGCTATACAAATCTGGAAATGTCATTTTGTAGGCCGTTATGCTGTTGAAATTTTTATAAAAATGTCCATTTTCAGATTTATTAATAATTTGTGAAGTTGTGAAGCTTTTGGCACTATTTTCAGCATACCTGATTTGGGGTTTCTGGAGAAATTCGGTGGATCTTTGGGATGTTAGTTGTTTGATTTTAAAGATCTGATTTGAGGCTTGAAATATCATGAAAAATTAGAAAAGGGACATTTCAGTGGTATCAGAGCCATGATCTTGACAGCCTGAGGGTTTGTAGAAGTTGCAGGTCAGTTTTGACAACTACCCAGATCTTGCATGTCAGTTTTGACAACTACTCAGATTTTGCATGTCATAATTTATGGTTGCATGTTTCTTCTAATTAGATTCATGTTAAAATTTATGGTTACATTCTACTTCTAATCATTTTCATGTTAGTTCTTGGTGAATTTGGTGGTTGTAGAAGTTTGCATGTTAGTTTTGACAACTACCCAGATCTTGCATGTCAGTTTTGACAACTACCCAGATCTTGCATGTTAGTTTTGACAACTACCTAGATCTTGCATGTTAGTTTTGATAACTACCCAAATATTGCATGTCAAAATTTATGTTTTCATTCTACTTCTAATCATATGCATATTAGTTCTTGGTGAATTTGGTGGTTGCATGTTGCTTCTAATCAGCTGCATGTCAAAATTTATGGTTGCATGCAACTAAGTGAAAGAGAAAAAAGATATTTGCAGCGAGAAAAGAATAAAGAAATTTTGATCAAACCTCCAGTTGAAAGTAAAAGTACAAAATCCAAGGAAGGGAAAAGTATGGCTGATCCAGATGAGATGGCAAAGAAATTCTTCCAAGACATCCAAAATACTCAGAAGCAAACAGTGGATAGTTTGGCAGAAACTAGAGAGGCTTTACGAATATTGACAGAAAAACTACAAGGAGTTGCATCTATTAATGAGAAAGGGAGCAGTTCAGAGGAGCCAAAAAATCTGAAATCCACACCATCTAAATCAACCAAAACTATTTTCTTGCCAGCAGATGAGCCACCGGCACCAAATCCAGCCATTAATCCTATGGAAGAGGTTACAGGTAACTTGATTACATTAAGAGCTACTTATAATGGCTTAGATGATGACTTTCATAGTTCAGTTCCTTTTAAAGAATATGTGGATATGATGAACACTTTGATGCCCAAGAAAGAGTACAGAAGGGAGCATGAAATAAGTGGAATAGAGCTCAAAAATAAAATAAGTAAGTTTATAGCACTTACTTTTGATGGAACAAATAAAATTTCAGCTAGAGCATGGCTACAAAAATTACAGACCTTCTTCACACTTAACCCCATGAAGGAGAGTGATGTTGTTCAAATTTCAAGTCTACACTTGGAAGATGCAGCCTATGATTGGTGGTATCATGGAATGACTACTCAAGGTCATGATCAGGTAACTACATTTGATGATTTTAGTCAAAGAGTGATAGATAGATTTGACCTCAAGGATGATGATTATGAGGATGTTGTTGTGCATGATGGTGAGATACCTGGTGTAGATGAGCAGACATTGAGCATTCATGACTTTTCTAAGAGAGAGTACCAAGCATAGTTAGATGCTTCATCACATGAGGTTGAGGCTAGTAGTACTTCACATGATTTATCCTACCAGCTGAAGGTGTGTGAAGATAGTATTGTCACTACATTATCTCATCATGACAGGTATGTGGAGTTAGTTGGTATTGGTCATATTACTCAAGTTAGGATTTTGCTTGAGTTACCAGCTAATTCTAGTTTACAGATATGGACTCAAGATTCTTATATTGGCATTTGGGGTTCAGTTGACTGTAAATCATTAACACTTTTTGGTAGCAGTGATTGTTTGGGTGCTACCATGGATTTGATTAGCAGATTGCACGGTGTTGTCTTTTCTTGTGCCAGGAGCTTATCCAATGTTTGTATTAGTTTTTATACACCGGTGTTGGGCTTTGTTCATATATCTAGTTGACCATACTTGCTGGAATGTGTTGATGATATTTCATATTTGGTAGTGTGTACAGATGAGTCCCAGGATCATATTGGCATTGATGACATCTAGGAGGATGTAGTGGGTAGTTTTGAAGACTTAGTTTCCTTGGGTACAGAGGAGTTGGACAGTAGTGCTAATTTTTTTGATACTCCGTATGCTGATATGAGCTTTAGATTTAATTCACAAGGTATGGATTGTAATACTCTAGAGACTAGTGACTTTGAGGATACTCCTTTAGACAATGCATCAGAGGAGGTTTGTAGGAGACAGTCAAGCCAGTGCCATCATGTGCCTAATCAGTTAAGAGTTAGTGATCGAGACATTGCTATCGCTTGCCAGCATTTTGATGCTGCTCGTCAGTTGTTAGCAGTTTATGGATGGGGTTCTCCTACTAGTGATGAGCAGGAAGGCAATTATCTTTCCTTGACAGAGATCCACTCTTTATGGGAGGCTATAGAGATTTTGAGACAAAATTATATGCAGTTGGTAGCTGACAGAGATTATCTTATGGAGTGGGGTAGTACAGCATATGATGCATTGTTGGCCAAGGAAGATGAGGTGAGTGAGCTTACTGAGCAACTTGAGGTGAATTTTGAGATTCTTGAGAGTACACAGTTGGCTTTCAAGGAGTCACAGTTTCATTTGGCTAAGGCGACCATGGAGTTAGAGTGGCTACAGTCTTTACCTGATTCTATACAGTCACAAGCTATGGTGTTTGGTGATCCGAGGATGTCCATGGCCGAGATTTTCAGAGATAGTGGAGATGGGGATGCATCCATCCTTGATACTAACATTGGCATATCAGGTTCATTCCCACTAGAGTCAGGTTCAGTTGAGTTCGGTTTTGTAGCAGATTGTTGTATGCCTGACATGGTGGTGGCCTCTAGTACTGATGGCACAAAGACTAGAGATGTATCAAAGAGCATGTGTGATGTTGGTGAGTCGATAGTTGGCATGCTTCCTACTAGTAATACTACTCCCTTGGTGATATCTTCAGAGATAGTAGTCAATTCCAACATGGTTAATGATCAATTGCAGTTAGTTTCATCTGGATTACAGTCTGAGCCACTGACTGAGATTGGCATATTCTATTGGCATTACACTATGAGTTTGATGCCTTAGGATGAGAGTTGTGATTGGCATGACATGGAGATAGGTCCTGCAGTTGATAGCTTGATAATACATGACTTAGAGCAGGAGTTTTGGAGTGATGCTTTAGCAGGTGTTGTTATTGATTCTACTCCTTTGGCGATAACATCTCCTGACTTAGCTAGTGATCAGTCACAGTGGGTTGTATCACTTGTTCATGGTGAGCTTTTGACTGAGGTTGGTTTTTTTAATCAACATTATATTGCAGGGCATGTACATTAGTTAGCAAATGATCCTTGTGTTGAGGAGTTGATGGCAGGAAAATTTGGTTTGGGTTCCATTTCTTGTTGTTTATCTTGTGATGGCTTTTCACCATCAAGGGTCCATGGGAGTTATGGTTATGAGACAGTGGCCAATGATCTACAGTGTTGTGTTGACTACAGGGGTTGTACAGTGTGTGGATTCTCCATACTTGGTATAGTTTCATTTGAGAGCATTCACCATTGTTGCAGAGTTGGATTGTACATTCCGTATAGGCCAGTGGGATGCATTGATGGTATTTATGGTGTTGGCAGTTTGATTTGTCCACTCTACTTGGGTTCTAATGTTCTAAGAGTTTGTGTCTCATGGATTTTTGACTGTGGTAGTTGTGATTTTGGAGTTTGGTTGAGCTGTAATTGTCAGTTTGATTATGGATTCGTCTTGGTCATATTGTAGAGGATATTGCAGGAGCCTGTGTTAATTGGTAGTAGTATAGTTCATGACTACATTTGGGATCTAGTTGGATTGATTGGTTTATTGTTCAGCCATTGCTTGAGGACAAGCAATTTTTGGGAGGGGAGTACTTTTCATGTCCCCTTTTCAAATAATTAAAAAATAATAATCTTTGCTAAGGCAGGCAGGCCCAAGAAAGTGAAGTTTCGGAAAAAGGGGGTTAATCTTTGGAAATCGTTGGACTAATAAATGAAAATTATTATTAAAATATGTTTCCTTAACCTCTCTTGGACGTGAGTTACAGTTATGCCCTCTTTTAAGGGGTTTTGGAGGTATTTTGGGCTCATTCCAGAACTTGATTTTTGCTCATTCTTTATTATTCTTTAGAGGCTGCCAAACCTGTGGACAAGGAGACCGAAGAACGGGAGTTTCCAGGTTTCCAGGGAGACCCAAGAATGGGAGTTTTCAGGTTTCTAGGAAGGCTAAGGATGGGAGTTTGAAGCCATTCCATGTGCATGCTCATACAGAGTTTGCCTTTGTGCTGAACAGTGTAGATTTGTGGGTTTTCGGGTGTGTTTTTGGTATGAGTTTGGTGTTTCCAATTGAGTATTTCATATCAGTTTGGGTTGCTTCTGTATTTCAGACTTTAAGGCATTAAAATAGAGCTGAATATATGTATTGGGACATGATTAAACTTCTGAGATAGATTATTAGTGTTTTTGTGGTGTTTCCGAGCATTTTTGTGTTAATTTCGGGAGCCCGATGAGCATAGTTTTTGTCCTACATTTTTGAACTATTGTGTACAGGCTATACGGATCTAGAAATGTCATTTTGTATGCTGTTATGCTGCTGAAATTTCTGTAAAAATGCCCATTTTCAGATTTATTAATAATTTGTGAAGTTGTGAAGCTTTTGGCACTATTTTTAGCATACCCGATTTGGGGTTTCTGGAGAAATTTGGTGGATCTTTGGGATGTTAGTTGTTTGATTTTAAAGATCTGATTTGAGGCTTGAAATATCATGAAAAATCAGAAAAGGGACATTTCATTTTCATAATGAGCAAACAATTGAGAATGAAGCAATTTTTTATATGCATTATGGAAGTAAGAATGAAGATTCGGTTTTACTAAGTGTTGAGTTTCAGGACGCTGATCTAATTGGTGAAACTGATAAGAGAAGTATTTTTATTTTACCTCATGCATGTTTAGATGAAAATTAAGTTTATGATAGAGGTAAACAATTTTCAAAAGATTTAGTGACCTGAGACCATCATGTGTATATAGTAGAGGTAGTTGCTTCTTGTTTTCAATAAAGCTATCCAAGAGAAGTTTTCAAGTTTTTGGGAATGTTCTACTTCTTCTAGAGATTTGAATCCTTTCCATGAATTCAAGGGGCATGCATCCCAGATAGAGCCACTATTGGTGCTCAAAATTGAAGCCTTGATTTTGAGTACCACTGAGAAAATCAAGCCTTATAAATGCTTTTGATGTGATTGTACCTGATTGTACCTTTGAGCCTCATGAGGTGTTTAATGTTTCTAAAAACCTCCATTCAGTGCATCTAATTGTTCTATGATGATAAATTGACATTCTGAGCCATCGTGAAGTCTTGTTTTGAGCTAGTTCCAAATCTGCATTTTCACCAAAAAGTCAAACAATGATTGGAGGCTATGTTTGCAACTAAATATCTTGAGCCCAGAAACATTTTGTGATTTTACACTTTGAGAATGTCTAGTATCCATACTCAAGAACCTATGTTTCAGATTTTGAGTCATTTTGAGTTCATTTGAATAGGTTTTGAATCCCTCGAATTTGATCATTTACTATTTTGTGCATTTGTGTAGTTGCACCTATTTCTGGGAAGCCCTATTTGACTTGCTAAAATTTTGACCCAGTTGACCAAAATGTTAAATTTATTTTTGCATTGCATTAGAGATATAAGAGACTTGTTATGTTTCAAGTTTCAAGTTATGATGAGTTTGTTTGCACACTTTTCAAATGTGAGTCCAAATGCAATTTCTATCTTTTTACTAGTGTCAGCATTTCCAGATTTGTTGGAACCATTGTTCATGATTCTATATCTCCTAATAAATGATTGGTAAGATTGAATAGATTATACCACTATGTTTTACTCCAAAAATATTTTAAGTGTGTCAATTTTTGAGTCATGATGAACCCATTTGCACACTTTTCCAAGTCCATTCCATTTGCAAAAATTGTTTTTCTGTCATTGTTTCCAGTTGTCAAATTCCAAGTAGCCCACTTTGACTACTCGCTAGCTGGGCCTAGTAAATTTTCATGAGAAGAGATCTAATGGGGTGAAAGTATGCAGAATAGAGAATCAGTGTGCTAGTTGTCAGAACCTAGTCAAGTGTTCTGATCAAATTTTAATGCCAGCCGTCCTGTTAGTTGAAAATCACAATTTGCAAATTAATGATAAAATGAGTTTGATTGATATTTTAGTGATACATTAAGGTTTAAAATCTAGTCAAGTGCCCATTCAAAATATCTTTGACCAAATTTGGTCAAAAATTATGGGTCTTAGTTGGCATAGCTATTGGAGCATTCATTGTCTTAATTCTCTTTATCTTGTCAATATGGCTCACCACTCAGAAAAAATCAAGGAGAAATGCTCAAAATGATACCCATAACCCAGATCCCATCATTCTTAAAGGAGATCAAGGAAGTAATGTTTGATAGGAAACGGGTTAACAACTTTCCCATGGCAGATGGTCTCTTTACTATTCAGGGAAAGTCTCATGATAGAGATTCAGATAAGGGTTTGAGATTTTTCAAATTCTATTTCTATAGCATCGATATTGCGAAATACCATCAAATTTAGTAGATAAGCAGGACCCAAATATCTAGTCTAGATGCTTGCATTCCTGAAGGAGTATTTAGCAAAAAAGAATCTTATTTTTTCTCTACATGCATAGATGTTTGGCCCATCAAATTAAGATCATAGTGTAACAAGCTCACTAGATCTATTACTCCGAAAATTGAAAGGAATTAATAAGGATGGAGGATGCGCCCAGCGGTGAAGTGTGAAATATTTCAAGCCATAACAATGTAAAAGAGCCCCCATGTTGACATGGATGAGAGCATGTCCATGGAAAAAAATTGGAGTCTTGTGTGCATTTCACAACAAGTTAGAAAGAGAATTCATGGCTAAGGAAGGAAACTCCAAATGATGGATGGAGCAGGTGTGTTGAGTAGCAAAAGGCTTCCAAGCCATAGCAATGGTAGCTTGTAGCAGGGAACCCCATGTTGTGGAGCAAAGCACTTTGTAACAAATGAATTAATTATTGCATGCAAGGGAAATCGCATGGCAGGGGAGTAACAAATGTGGGGGACATCATCTTTCTATACAGTAGCCCACATGCAAAGAAAAAGGGCTCACAACATGGGGATCAACTTTGAAAAGAAGAATAGTCAGAATTGAAGAAAACTCACATCAAACAAAGGAAGGCCCAGTCAAAATCTATATCATGAAAAGAAGTAGGAGGCATCTTTTGAAGGGGAATGAAAGCCAGAAAGCTCACACATCAATCAAAAAAGCCACAGTCAACACATCAAAGCAACCAATAGTTTTTTAAAAAGGAAACAAACCTCATACTGAAGCAGCAGACCCTCCACAAACAAAGGGGCATGGAAGCTCATGTTGAAGATGCAAATAAAAAGGAAGAAGAGCCAAAGATTCCAATTACCAACATAAAGAAAAAAACATGCCATCCATCCAAGACACAACCCATGGCATGGAATTAATGATGCCCAGTCATAGAATAGGGATCTCACGCAACTACAGGGAGAATTCATATTTTAAAGAGCACGTAACTAATGTTTAAGAGAAATAATAGGGACAAAGCCCACATGAAGAAGAGGAGCTCGCCAAAGGAAGCTAAAAATGCAGTCAAAAGTAAAAAATTAAAAAGTGAAGCTGCCAATGCAAAGGAAAGAAGAGAAACTAGCAAGAATAGTCACAACTTACACATAGGAGAGAACCATAAATGAAAGAAAGAAGCTTGCCAACATCAAGTAAAATCCTTAAATGAACAAGGGCAAAGCCTCATGTAGCAATAAGAACAAGAAGCCATGCCATGAAACAGTTAAAATGCTTTATCCCACATTCAGGATATGGGGACTTTTTTAAAACATTAAATGCAATTGCACTCAAATGCATAGTGTCAACAACACAAAGGCTTTTGAAAGCTGTGTGATGTGTGGTGAATGATGTGGGTCTCGGTCACTAGTTGGAGTTGATAAGGAAATTTTTTGAATGGAAATACATGCAAAAATCGATTATGTTAGCCTATTTGAGGTTGTCAAAAAACTCAAAAATTTGGGACCTCGCTACTTTGCTCACCAAAAAATCTCAAAAATTTGGCTAGCGACATAGCGAGTTGCCAAAAAACTCTTAAAACTGGCAAAAGAAAGCTCCAATGTAAAATGCAACATGGGTCTTGTATGCAATTACACTTAGCAAACCAAAAATCAACAAGTGGTAGTATGCGCAGTAGCAACCATGACAAAGATGTTGATGTGGATCTGCGTGACGAGATGGTGCCACATGGATGATCAAGTAGGTGTCGTTATCTTGCCAACTAGAAGTGCCCACTCATTAACCATAGCGAGATAGCGATGTTGAAGTGGCATGATGAGGTGGTAGTGAATGGGCACATAGGTGGTCATGACATGTGGCGGCCAAGGATGAGATGTAGGTCCCGCTGGATGGTCAAAGCTAATTAGAGGTTGACGAGTGGCGCTCTCTAATTGGTCAAAGGAGCAAAGAAAGATTTTTTTAATTTAAAAATATCAACCTGCATGTTCATCTCAAAAAAAAAAATTTATTTGAAATATTAAATTTCTATAGTTTAGACTATAGAAAGTTTTTAAATTTTTCATTTTTATTCTTTTATTTTCCAAAGCCATGAACAAGACTGAAACTTTAGAGGGCCATAACCTAGGCATTTTTTATCGAAAATGGGCACTCCAATATACCACCAAAATTGGGAAAATCTAAATTTTCTAAATATGAGGTCAGATTATGTACATGTCTTCACTAGTTCATGTTATAGGTCAATTTGTGAAATCTAGGGCATTGGTAGTAGAATAGGCAAATTTGATCATTGAGCATCAGAGTTGGTTATGGGGTAGATTTGAAAACTTTTTGAAGCATGATTGTGGTAAAACTAAGATGGAAAAGATTATCTTGCATTTTGAAGGCCAGTTAACTGATTTTTACTTTTTACTTTGAGTTCAATTTGATATCAGAAATCAATTATCTTTTCTACCAAAAATTTGAGATTCTTTATGCCTTTAAGAGCCAAAATGATGGGGATTTGATATGCAGTTATAGAAAGAAGGTAGAGAGAGGCTTCTTCAATTTTTTTGGAAGGAATTCAAAAGGGACACTTGTTAGTTGTAGATTCAATCCGAGAATTTCTTCTTTTCTATATCTTTCTTCCTTCTTCTCTTTTGCAAGGTTGTTGGCAGTTTTCTCTGGTTAATACTAGCAGGGTTCCAACGTTTTACTGTTAAACCATTTTTTTCAGCATATTCTCTCTTGTATGAAGAACATTAGGAAGGTTGATACAGATAGTTCAGATCTATTAGGTATTTTCATGTTTTCATTTTTATGCATATGACTGTATTAATTTCAAGAAAATCAATGCAGTGAGTAGTAGATGATTGAGTTTCAGCTTGAATCTTGTTTCCTTTATCAACTAATTTTCAATTTTTTACAATCTTTGACATAGAGATTAGGCTATATGTTATTTCATTGTTTCTTGTAACCCAAACGGCTATGTAAATGCTTCAAGGAAATCAATAGGGTTGTAAGGTTACTAATGGGGATATCATGTAAGAATGAGGTTTAGATTGAGCATATATGTCTATTTACAAGTTAAATAGATAGATCAAATATCTGAATATATACATAAGTATCAGATATCCATATGTATGCATTTGATTTATGCATTTGCCCAATGGATTAGGCACTAGTTAGCTACAGGATCATTAAAGTCTTACTGTTGCATATGTGAGGGTTTGTTGAATTCAACATTATTAATCAAACGTTCTTTCCCTTTTATGTTGAAGAACTAAAATGTGATGCCCTCACTCAGCTTGTGCATTCCACAGAGTTGTAATTTTCCACTGCACTGCTTTGTTATTGCATAGTTTATTAGGAGAAATACGAGTTTTATCTACATAATTAGGTTCAGATTTATGTTTTAAACGCATTGGTACCATATCTTAGAACCTCAAGGATAACCCGTCTAGGTCTTGTAGAGCCTGAAGTGGAGGAGTTATGACTTATAGTTGGCCCAAGACTAGAGTCAGATGTATTTATAATAGAAATTTGCTAGACTTAGATGCATTGGTCTGGTTTCTTGGTTATTTTCAAAACAATGAAATTAGGAGCCAACACAATGTATGTTTCTCCATTATTGTAAGCAACAAACCTCTCGAATGGTTCAAAATACCATCAAAAGAATCTAACCATTCCTACCAATCCTTTATCTTATTTTAATCATCAATTCTATTCTAGATAAAACTAGGTGTACCATTAGCAATGGTCTTCATTTCATTTCTTAATAAATTAATCATTCTAGAAAAGAATGCATTCAAATATTTTAGGCTAATAGAATTTTACTTGGGATATAATGGCTTCTTTAGGCAATTCCTTATTTTGACGAAAAATTTAAACTAATCTATCAAAAAATGGTATATAACGACCCCATTTAGTAAATAAAGGGAAAGAATGGTAGAGATTTCGTACATTGGTATTTTTCTCCTAACAACAAAATATAGGTGGTATGATTACCTTGAGAAACCTATTTAAGGACTCTGATCTTATGTGAGAGCATGCTCTCCTTTATTTTTACTTTTATTTCTTTGTCAGCATCTAACTCATCCACTTCTATCTTCTAAACCATACTCTCATCTATTGTGTTAGCTCTAGTCTAGCTCTCTTTATCCTTAACCTCTATAATAGGCCTAGTTACATTTATCAAATTCCTCACCTCATCCTCAAGTATTTCCATTCTCTACTCCATCACATATGTCATCTTAAGACCCTCATTATATTTTTCCCTTGCAACAATAGATATGTTTTATCTTTGGTACAATTACTCTTTAAGCATATTTATTTTTCTCTTCCCCATTAATGATGTAGTATTCATTAAATTGTGAATCTGTCATGTCCCCTTTTCAAATAATTAAAAAAAGAAAATCTTTGCTAAGGCAGGCAGGCCCAAGAAAGTGAAGTTTCAGAAAAAGGGGGTTAATCTTTGGAAACCGTTGGACTAATAAATGAAAATTATTATTAAAATAAGTTTCATTAACCTCTTTTGGACGTGAGTTACAGTTATTCCCTCTTTTAAGGGGTTTGGAGGCATTTTGGGGCTGATTCCAGAACTTGATTTTTGCTCATTCTTTGTTATTCTTCAGAGGCTGCCAAACCTGTGGAGAAGGAGACCCAAGAACGAGAGTTTGCAGGTTTCCAGGGAGACCCAAGAATGGGAGTTTGCAGGTTTCTAGGAAGGCTAAGGACGGGAGTTTGAAGCCATTCCATGTGCATGCTCATACAGAGTTTGCCTTTGTGCTGAACAGTGCAGATTTGTGAGTTTTCGGGTGTGTTTTTGTAGGAGTTTGGTGTTTATAGTTGAGTATTCATATCAGTTTGGGTTGCTGCTGTATATCAGACTTTTAAATGTTAAAATAGAGCTGAATATATATATTGGGATGTGATTAAACTTCTGAGATAGATTATTAATGTTTTTGTGGTGTTTCCGAGCATATTTTGTGCTATTTCGGGAGCCCGATGAGCATAGTTTTGGTCCTACATTTTTGAGCTGTTGTGTAAAGACTATATGGATCTGGAAATTTCAATTTGTAGGCTGTTATGCTGCTGAAAGTTCTGTAAAAATTTCCATTTTCAAATTTATTAATAATTTGTGAAGTTGTGAAGCTTTTAGCACTATTTTCGGCATACCCGATTTGGGGTTTCTTGAGAAATTTGGTGGATCTTTGGGATATTAGTTGTTTGATCTTAAAGATCTGATTAAAGGTTGGAAATATCATATAAAATCAGAGAAAGGGACATTTCAGTGGTATCAGAGCCATGATCTTGCCAGCCTGAGGGTTTGTAGAAGTTTGCAGGTCAGTTTTGACAACTACCCAGATCTTGCATGTCAGTTTTGACAACTACCCAGATTTTGCATGTCATAATTTATGGTTGCATGTTTCTTCTAATCAGATGCATGTTAAAATTTATGGTTACATTCTACTTATAATCATTTTCATATTAGTTCTTGGTGAATTTGGTGGTTGTAGAAGTTTGCATTTCAGTTTTGACAAGTATCCAGATCTTGCATGTCAGTTTTGACAACTACCCAGATCTTGCATGTCATAATTTTTTGGTTGCATGTTGCTTCTAATCAGTTGCATGTCCAAATCTATGGTTTCATGCTACTTCTAATCATTTTCATGTTAGTTCTTGGTGAATTTGGTGGTTGTAGAAGTTTGCATGTCAGTTTTGACAACTACCCAGATCTTGCATGTCAGTTTTGACAACTACCCAGATCTTGCATGTCATAATTTGGTGGTTGCATGTTGCTTCTAATTAGTTGCATGTCCAAATCTATGGTTGCATGCTACTTCTAATAATTTGCATGTTAGTTCTTGGTGCTTGAAGAAGTTATATTCTATTGGGGTTACACTCTACTTTATCCAGAATGGACAGGTATAGTACAGAGTCTCAGAGGGAACGATCTTGGACAATTGATAGCCAGAGTCAAAATAGTAGAAAGGATGGTTATTTAGACATTCGAGATAAACTTATGAAAATAAGCCATGACATGTCTAAACAGTTGGTTGAGCACCACCGTATAAATGACATGTTATCTGACCCAGCTAAGGTGGATAAGTTGACTAGATTTCTATTTGGCAGATTTTCTCACAGGACAGATGACACAATTCCCAAGAACTTGCATGAGGAGTTTGAAAAACTAGCTGATAGCCAAGTAGAGGTCTCAGATTCTACTCTGCCACAGGAGGTGGTGGGAAAGGATATCACACAGATTGATAGTAACAGTCAACTTGATAATCAAATTGAGACAATTGTTTACAGGTCGTCAAAGGGTGATGCCACAGGTATTCAAGATGGTATAGTTACAACAAGCAGTGACTACAGTGTAGTGGGTTCAGATGATGATTATGAGGATGTTGTTTTGCAGGATGGTGAGATACCTGGTAGAGATGAGCAGACATTGAGCATTCATGACTTTGCTGAGAAAGAGTACCAGGCACAGTTAGATGCTTCATCACATGAGGTTGAGGCTGGTAGTACTTCACATGATTTGTCCAGCCAGCTGAAGGTGAACCAAGATAGTATTGTGACTTCATTGTCTCATCATGACAGGTATGTGGAGTTAGTTGGTATTGGTCATATTACTCAGGTGAGGAGTTTTCTTGAGTTACCAGTTGATTCTAGTTTACGGATATGGACTCGAGATTATTATATTGGCATTTGGGATTCAGTTGACTGGAGATCTTTAACACTTTTTGGTAGCAGTGTTTGTTTGGGTGCTATCATGGATTTGATTAGCAGATTACATGGTGTTGTCTTTTCTTGTGCCAGTATCTTGTTTGATGTTGGTATTAGTTTTTATACACCAATGTTGGGCTTTGTTCATATATCCAGTCGACCATACTTGCTGGAATGTGTTGATGATATTTCATATTTGGCAGTGTGTATAGATGAGTCCCAGGATCATATTGGCATTAATGACATCCAGGAGGATGCAGTGGGCAGTTTTGAAGACTTAGTTTCCTTGGGTACAGAGGAGTTGGATAGCAATGCTAATGTTTTTGATACTCCGTATGTTGATATGAGCTTTAGATTTGATTCACAGGATATGGATGGTAATACTCTAGAGACTAGTAACTTTGAGGACACTCCTTCAGATAGTGCATCAGAGGATGTTAGTAGGAGACAGTCAAGCCAATGCCATCATGTGTCTAATCAGTTGAGAGTTAGTGACCAAGACATTGCTATCACTTGCCAACATTTCGATGCTGCTCGTCAGTTGTTAGCAGTTTATGGATGGGGTTCTCCTACTAGTGATGAGCAGGGAGGAAGTTATCTTTCCTTCACAGAGATCCACTCTTTATGGGAGGCTATTCAAATTTTGAGACAAAATTATATGCAGTTGGTAGCCGACAGAGATTATCTTATGGAGTGGGGCAGTACAGCATATGATGCATTGTTGGCCAAGGAAGATGAGGTGAGTGAGCTTACTGAGCAGCTTGAGGTGACTTCTGAGATTCTTGAGAGTACACAGTTGGCTCTCAAGGAGTCACAGTTTCATTTGGCTAAGGTGACCATGGAGTTAGAGCGACTACAGGCTTTACCTAATTCTATACAGTCACAAGCTGTGGTGTTTGGTGATCCGAGGATGTCCATGGCCGAGATTGTTAGAGACAGTGGAGATGGGGATGCATCCATCCTTGATACTAACATTGGCATATCAGGTTCATTCCCACTAGAGTCACGTTCAATTGAGTTGGGTGCTGTAGCAGATTTTTGTGGTATGCCTAACATGGTGGTGACCTCTAGTACTAATGGCATGAAGACTAGAGATGTTGTATCAAAGACCATGTGTGACGTTGGTGAGCTGATAGTTGGCATGGTTCCTACTAGTAATACTACTCCCTTCGCAATGTCTTCAGAGGTAGTAGTCAGTTCCAACTTGGTTAATGATCGATTGCAGTTAGTTACATCTGGATTGCAGTCTGAGCCACTGACTGAGATTGGTGCATTCTATCGGCATTACACTGTGAGGTTGATAATACATGACTTAGAGCAGGAGTTTTGGAGTGATGCTTTAGCAGGTGTTGTTATTGATTCTACTCCTTTGGCTATGACATCTCTTGACTTAGCTGGTGATCAGTCATAGTGGGTTGTATCACTTCTTCATGGTGAGCTGTTGACTAAGGTTGGTTTTTTTTATCAACATTATATTGCAGGGTATGTACATCAGTTAGCATTTGATCCTTGTGCTGAGGAGTTGATGGAAGACAAATTTGGTTTGGATTCCATTTCTTACTCTTTATCTTGTAATGTCTTTTCACCATCAGCAGTGTATGGGAGTTATGGTTATGAGATAGTGGCCGATGATTTGCAGAGTTGTGGTGACTGCAAGAGTTGTACAGTGTGTGGATTCTCCATACTTGATACAGTTTCATTCGAGAGGGTTCACCATTGTTGCACAGTTGGATTGTACATTCCATATAGGCCAGTGGGATGCGTTGATGGTATTTACTGTGTTGGTAGTTTGATTTGTCCACTTTACTTGGGTTCTGATGTTCTAAGAGTTTGTGCCTCATGGGTTTTTGATTGTGGTAGTGGTGATTTCAGAGTTTGGTTGAGCTATAATTGTCAATTTGATTATGGATTCCTCTTCGTCATATTGCAGAGGATATTGCAGGAGCCTATGATAATTGGTAGTAGTATAGTTCATGACTACATTTGGGATCCAGGTGGATTGATTGGTTTATTGTTCAGCCATTTCTTGAGGACAAGCAATGATTGGGAGGGGAGGACTTGTCATGTCCCCTTTTCAAATAATTAAAAAAGAAAATCTTTGCTAAGGCAGGGAGGCCCAAGAAAGTGAAGTTTCAGAAAAAGGGGGTTAATCTTTGGAAACCGTTGGACTAATAAATGAAAATTATTATTAAAATAAGTTTCATTAACCTCTCTTGGACGTGAGTTACAGTTATTCCCTGTTTTAAGGGGTTTGGAGGCATTTTGGGGCTGATTCCAGAACTTGATTTTTGCTCATTCTTTGTTATTCTTCAGAGGCTGCCAAACCTATGGAGAAGGAGACCCAAGAACGGGAGTTTGCAGGTTTCCAGGGAGACCCAAGAATGGGAGTTTGCAGGTTTCTAGGAAGGCTAAGGATGGGAGTTTGAAGCCATTCCATGTGCATGCTCATACAGAGTTTGCCTTTGTGCTGAACAGTGCAGATTTGTGAGTTTTCGGGTGTGTTTTTGTAGGAGTTTGGTGTTTACAGTTGAGTATTCATATCAGTTTGGGTTGCTACTGTATATCAGACTTTTAAATGTTAAAATAGAGCTGAATATATATATTGGCACGTGATTAAACTTCTGAGATAGATTATTAATGTTTTTGTGGTGTTTCTGAGCATATTTTGTGCTATTTCGGGAGCCCGATGAGCATAGTTTTGGTCCTACATTTTTGAGCTGTTGTGTAAAGACTATATGGATCTGGAAATTTCAATTTGTAGGCTGTTATGCTGCTGAAAGTTCTGTAAAAATTTCCATTTTCAAATTTATTAATAATTTGTGAAGTTGTGAAGCTTTTAGCACTATTTTCGGCATACCCGATTTGGGGTTTCTTGAGAAATTTGGTGGATCTTTGGGATATTAGTTGTTTGATCTTAAAGATCTGATTAAAGGTTGGAAATATCATATAAAATCAGAGAAAGGGACATTTCAGAATCTATTCACTTGAAATAGTAGTGACATTATAGAATATCACATTACCCTATGCTGAGTCTCTTACTTCCATTAGACTTGTTTTTTTCTAATTCAGGGGCCATAATCCATAGTACCATTATCATGGAGTCCATATTGAATCTTGACCCCTACATCTCTCCTGCATTATTTCTCTCCTCAAATGTGACAAATTTGTATTTCCTTCTAATATGGTTGATCATGAAAGATTAGCTAAGCTCCCATCCTAGGAAAAGTAATATTCCACTTCATTGTACTAGCTCTCTAGCCTCGTCCATAGTGAGAGTTTCACCATTAGGGTCATATTGTCATAACTTCTACACCAATTTAATTATCTTCTCTAGTGAATCTCATAGTTGTAGTTGTGAGATAAGCTCATCCTATTGAATCTTAAATAGGAATGACATAAATTTTTTTGAATTATTAATTCATCATTCTTCATAAACTCCTAAGCTTTGACTATCCTTCCATTGAAAATTCTTATTTGAAGGTCAGATTTATAAGGGATTCTTTCATGTTGCCCAACCTACCTGATCAAGAAATAAACAAGTCCAAGCACGACCTAATATCCTATTATCATTTGGGCATGCAAAAGGTCTTATTAGCATTTTAACCCCCTTAGTAACCCTAACTATTACATTAAGAAGCATATTGGAAATAGGAAAAATAAAATCTTTGTAAAAATAGAAAACATTGGCCTAAGGTTAAAATGGTTTCCATAACCTTATCCACATCTACACGGGGACATTTCCACCATTCTACTTAGTTGCTTCAATGAAATTAGGATTGGTGCGCCCTATATTCTTATAGAGGATGATGTACATCAACAATGAGTAGTGAAGGAACTTGAAATTCCCCATCTCTCACCTCTAAGAAACAACCATTTCATTATGCATTGCATTGATTATATGTGTCACAAACTCATACCCTACACTATGGTATGAGTCCTATATGTCTAGTTTCATGATATAAATATAACTAGGACCATTCATTCTACTATATTGTCCAATCACCTTATTCACTACAAAAAAATCATACTGGAAGTATCTACTAAAGAATTATGAAGGCATGAAATCTCCTACCTTCTTTGGTAGCTCACCCTTCTCCTTCTTGGCCTCATGGATATATCTTTGCATAACCTTCCTACTAAAGAAACTTTTCTAATTTTTGAATGTCTCATTCATTTTCTCCTACTCAATGGGCCTTGTCTTTGGTCCTCCAAGGTTGAAGACTTCAATAAAAATTTATTTGTCCAATTTTCATATTATACTCATATCTTTCCTATGAAATCCATGGGTGGTAGGATTATAGAACTTTATCAAAGCTTTTACTAGGTCCACATCAACTACTATTTGTGGCATGAGTAATTTTCCTTAGATCCTAATCAAAGGGTTGCAGATTGATGGTTTCTCAAATTTGTTGTTGTAGAAATACCACAAAAACTCATTTTCATTGGTTTATGGTACGATGAAATCCCTACAGAAGTTGTATGTATCCTTGAAGATGTGGGAATTCATTATTTGTGTGTTGGATGATCCTAGGATAAAATACACCTATTTCTTGGTATACAAGCTAGATAATTTAGTTTTAGGTTTCTCAACTCCTTCAGAAGTTTCTTCCATATTGACTTGAGTGATTATCTTTCCTTCTTCCTATGTCATTTTCTTTGAATTCAAATTATTCAAACACTCTCTCTACAACTTAAAACTCTGAAAGAAACATCACACTCAACATTCTTTTCTTTGAATTGTGTGAATGATGAAATTACAAATCTAGTGCATCATTTTTTTAATAGCAATTTTGCAAAAGAAAAGCATTAATGGTGTCTTAAGTCAACATGCATGAGAATTCCCAAAATCTCCAATAGTGTCACTATCAATATTTACAATGCTTATACAACTAGCTTTCAAAACCATTTTGCATTTGTTTAGGTAGTAACCATATTTTTAATAAATATAAGGTTTCAATAGTCACTTTAATATTAAAATCTTATGTTGTGACCATGCAAACACTACATACTGCTAGTTGTTCATGGCTTTGCAAGGCTAATTTTCCACTTTATGTTTATGCTTGTGACTATGTGAATATCTTGGTCATTACTTCAATGTTTAAAATTTAATTTAACCCCTTAACCTTCTGACCCAATGAACACTATTTAAAATACCTTATCGCTACTCTATAGCTTCTTTTCTACTTTAGGCACTTAACTATGCAACTCCATGACCACACAAATCTTAACATCTTTTTTACTATGTTGCATGATGGAAACTAATTTTTTTTCAAAAAAATTCTTAAGTGGTCATGTCCTTCTTTTCCTTTTATTTCTTCATATGTGTGACCATGCGATCATTGGGTTTTATAATAGGCTCTTAACTGTGTCACCTAGTCACGAGTTCCTTTATAACTTATATTTTCTAATGCTATGACTGTGCAATCAAAGGATCCTTCAAAGGTTATAATTTGTTTTTGCCAGTTCATAATCTTTCATTTAACTATAACTTTTGGACCAGTAACTATGCAATCAAATATTTTGCCAAGTCACAACTATATTTTTCCTTTTACCACTTAACGGTGTGATTGAGAAAATTTTGCCTCATATTTAACAACTTCATCCAGTCGTAGGTCTGAATTATCTTTTTTCTTCTAACTACATGACCATGCTATCAAACAATTTCTTAATAAACACTTAACTGCATCACCAAATTACAACTCATAATCCTTGTTATCTTTAAAGCCTTCTGACTACACAATCAAGCATTTTAGTTATCCTCACTAATTTTTTTGTTAGGGTGCAGCTATCTAAGAATATTGTATCTTTAGGCCTCTAACAATGTGATCATAGCTTATCACTAATGTTAGCTTAAAGAATAAATTTGACAACTGAGTGTCAATACACTTAACCAAGATCAAGAACAGGTGCCGAGTGATAACAAGTGCCGAGTGACAACAGGTGTTGAGTGATAACAAGTGCCAAGTGACAACATGTTTTGAGTGATAAAAAGTGCCGAGTGACAATAGGTGCGTAGTGATAATAGGTTTTGAGTGCAACAAGTGTCGAGTACAACATGTGTCGAGTGATACAGTTTTGTTCAGGTGCCAAGCTAACCAGGAAACAACATGTGCCAAGTGTCAGGAATACTTCAGGAGCTGAGTAACTCAGTAGAACAACATAAAAGTTTGGAATTGGACAAACTATGATGGAAACAGTTTTTGCAGCCGAAAGAAGGAAAATTTTGAAGGATTTAATGATGAGATCGAAACTTTTGTTTTTCATATGTAATTTGCATGCAACCAATAAGGAAAATGCTAAAGGCATGCAATCAATCAGCAAAAGATAAGTATTGAGCGGGAAATTGAGATTCAATATGAATCGTAGATCCAAAACAAACCCTGAGTCTTTGAAGTCTTTATAAGGAAGATGAAATTTCACTATAATAGTGAGAGATGTAATATATTGGAGGACATACAAGGGTGCATAAGCAAAATCTATTTTCAGAAGCAAGAGTTATCAGATCACAAAGGATCAAGATCAGGAGAAGGCAAAAAAGGAGCCTATATTCAACAGTCAAAGATTGTAATCTATCAGGTTTATTGCATCTAATACTCTCTAGCAATTGTATTAGAATGAAAATCCTATGGTGATAGGTTAGCTTTACAACTATTTTGTAAGAACCTTTTGATTAGGTGATTAAAATCCTTTAATCGGGTGACACTTCATGTTAAGTGTTTGCAAATCCTCTAACCAGGTCACTATTAACACAGTGTAAAGCCTTTAACAGGGCAAACCATCAGAAGTGGTTAAACAATATTGCTCCAGTAAATTTTTGTGGGTATCATCCCCACCCCAATTTTACCTTCTTATTCCTAGAGGGTTTCTTGGTTACCAAAATTCCCGTGTTATGAGTTATTGATGCATGTGTTTTGTTACATGTTTATTTGATATGCATGCAATTTACTTTCAGTTAAAATTTTATTGGCTAAAGTTTGATACTTATGATTCAACCCTCCCCCCCCCCCCCCCCCCCCTCTCATAAGTACTCCTTCCATATTTGAATATTCCAACAACTGGTATCAGAGCTAGCCAGGTTCTCACAAGGAAAAGCCTAACAGCTTGGAGGGAAAAGATCTTAAGATGGAAGCTTTCAAACTTGGAAAGATCATTGAAAATCAAGTGATAGATGTGAAACTTGCTCTGCATAGCTTGGAGGAATTCAAAAAAAATTTGAGAAACTCATTAAAAAAGAGGAAGGATCTAGCCATAGCTGAAAATGATATACACTACAAGGAGATTGACACCACCAACATATTTTCCAGTGGAGACACTAAAGAGTTTGATGCAGCAATAGCAGAACTGATGGAGAAAAATAAAATTCAAGTAGAAGAAATAAGAACTCTCAAGATGGAACATGAATCATAGGCTATAATGATATGTGAAATTACTAAACAAAAGAAAAGAGCAGTTGATGATAAGGTCATGATGGAAAATGACAAAAGGAATCTTGCAAAGAGACTTGAAGAAAAATGTATTGAATTGTCAAGGATCTCAAACATGCAGATGGATTTACTTGCGCAAATGATGAACCTTCATCATGAACTCAATGTAAAGGATATTGAGATCTCTACCTTGAAGATGCAAAATGAACAAATGCAGAATGAATTGAACAAGGAAAAAGAGGTAGCAGAGAATCTCAACAAATCAAGTGAAGCAATCAAATATTTTGAACAGTTGCTGAAATCACCAAAATCTACCCATGATACATCAGGACTAGGATACAATAGCACTGAAGTTGGAGAATCATCAAAGAGTGCTGAAAAAAGAAGTGATAAAGGTAAGAATTCAAAACCCACTTGCCATTTCTGTAATAAGAAGGGACATACAGCTAATGTGTGCAGGAGTAGAAGATTCAATCAATCAAACATACCCACAAGTTTTTGTCACAAGTGCAACATGCAAGGACATAAGACACAAAATTGCAAATAAAATGTCACAAGGACTCAAAGATTCGATGGAAATTGTTATAATTGCAAAAAGTATGGACATAGAGCATTTGAATGTAGATCAAAACCTATGTGGACAGTAAATCAACCAGCAAAGACATCAAACCATGAATTTTGGGATTACAACACCAGGTATAGTTGTCACTATTGTCAAGAATATGGACATATCCCACAAAATTGCATAAGAACACATTTTAGAGGGAACTACAAAAGATGGTTTAGTCAAACCACATGTTTCAGTTGCTTAAAAACTGGTCATGTCAACAAGAATTGCCCAACAAGGTCAAAGGCATCAAGTTCTGAGTTCTGCAATGGAAAGGCAAAGATAGATGTTGGACATATCAAAAGTGAAATGAATAAGACATGGAGGAAGAAAGATGAGTCTAGCACATCAAGTACAAAGATCACTTCACCCAATAGGTCAAGTGATCACACTTCATCAAATTAAGCAAAGAATAAGTGTGAGGGATTGATAAACCAAGTTACATCATAAATCAGTCCCAAGACGTATAAGAACTACAAAAATGAAATCAAAAAAATTAAAGATGCTAAGTCAAAATTGAGAACTTTGTGAAAATATGTAAAAATTGTCTTTAGGAGCCGAGTTTCTAACAACGATCGAGATAGTTGATGCCAAGCTATGAAATATCAATAGGAGCCGAGTAAAGTAAAACATAATGGGAGCCAAGTTATGACGAAACCTTTCAAGAGTCGAGTAGACAGTTGGCAGTGTACTAAGTATTTATTACTCTATTTTGAAGGGTACATAAATCCTATTTCTGATCATTTTCCCACCATTCGAACAAGAAGCAAAGCCGAAAAAGGAGCGGAGAAGATCAAGAATAGCTCAGAAGCCATTCGTAAAAGATTTCAACAGCTATTCAAAACAAATTTTGTCGATTTAAGGTATTTTACTTAAGTGTTAAGCTACGTAGGACTCATAAACTTTTTTAAATTATAAACCCTAGTTTGGCAAACAATGGCATCTGGGTCAGGAACCACCAAGGGTTTAGAGAGTCATGAAGTTCAGTTGGTTAGTAATGAAGTAAAAAAACCTAAATTTAAGCCCATTCCAAAAGTAGCATACAAGAATGATCCTGCAGGAGCATTATTAGTTATTCTGGATAAGGTTGTTATGGTCCAAGATGTTCGTAGATGTTACAATTGAAAAATTGGTGCCATAGGAGACTTAGAAATTCGTAATGCATATAATAAATCGTGTGAAAACAAAGTACTGGAAAATGAGTTTTCAATAGTAATAAGAAAAGGATTGACCAAAACCCTAGCATTTCTGACTGTTTTCAAAATAGAATGGGTACGGATAATTTTGAACCAAATACATGACGGATCTTTTTGGTTAGAATCAGGGCTAGTAAAATTTACCAAGAAAACTGTTCATAGGGTTACTGGTATTCAAACCCTAGATCGGCCAAAGACCCTATGAAGTGACAAAAGGGAAATAATAGAGAAAAATACAGGTGCCAAATGGAACAATAGAGGAATGACTATCGACACAGTCATAGATCCCCTACTAGATTTTGCTGTGAGAATTATTTCACACAAATTCTATCAATCAAGCAGGTTGAACAGTGTACCTTGTATAGCAATTGATGTTGCATATAAGATAATCAAAAGGGATCACACTTATGATCTGGCAGAGCTCATGTTTCAACAGATTAATGAAAATTTGGGAGCTATAATGAAGAGCAAGGGAGCTCAATGCAAATTTGGATCAATTTTGATGTGTATGTTCTTCTATCTGATGAAAGAATTTCCTTCTATGGGGAAAGTAAAATGGAATTCAGATAAAACAATTTTTGAACAAATTAATGGATACACTGAACAAATGGGTGAAATTTTTGATGCCCAAATGATAGGTTATTTTGAGGACTTCAAAAATTCCATGAAACAAAGAATGATAGTTCTAGTCTCATTGACTGAGAAATATGAAAAAGACATTTGTTTTCTTGTGGATATAGATTATACCTACATACAAGCAGTTATACCTAGAATCAAATGGCTTAGACCACTAGGTTATGAATTTGATGTTGATCAAGCCTCTGTAGCAATAACAGCTCTACTTGCAGAAGAAGCTGATAAAAATGCACAAATTTTTGGAACCTATGATGTTGTCAAATCAAAGGTAATAACAGATTTGAAGACTGCTTCGGCAGTAAAGAAGAAAGAGAAAATGGTGAGACAAATCAAAAGAAAGTTTAGCGTGGAAGAAGAAGAAGGGACAGCAGAAGAAGAAGGAGAAGACATTGAAGAAGAAGGAGATAAACTTCAAAGTTAGACTCAAGGGTCAGGAGAAGACAAAGAGGAAAGTGCTGAGGTAGAAGAAGCCAAGGAAGCACCAGTTAAGAGAAAGACCACAACTCCCTCTGCTCCTAAATCCAAAGGAAGGAAAGTTGCTGCCCCTACATCAAAGATACCTACCACAAGGGTTACAACACAAAAAGCCCAAGAAGAGGCAAAAGGAAGGAAGAAAGACTCAAAGAAGACTATTGCTAAGACAAAGAAAAATAATTTTATCCCCCAACCTGAAACAGATGAGGAGAAAACAGAGTCAGAGGACAATAGTCAATTTCAAGTGATAAGACACAAACCTTAGACTATTGTTGATAAATTATGTTCAAAAATTAGAAATAATGATTTAAAAGGTCTAAAGAACCTAAATTTTTCTAACCTCACCAAAGAAGAGAAAAATAAACTAGAGGAACCTGTGTATGCTATGATGGCTGAGTATAAGCACACACCTCTAGAATTAGATGAATCTATGTCAAGAGAATTGTATAAAATTGTAGAGGATAAATGGCATTTTTGTTTACAAATGGAAAAAGAAATAAGGGAGTCTACATTGGCAATATTGTTGCCTGATCTGACTAAAGATCAAATAATAAATGTCGTAAAAAGGCATAATAATAGATTCACTCCCAAGTATAGAGCATTTAGCATACTGTAGAATAAAATTGAAGAGGTAGTTACTAAATCCACAAGATTGTGGAAAATAGTTTACAAGAAAACTGAAGATGTATATAATGAAGAATATAAGGCAGAGGAAATTGCCAAGACAAAAGAAAAGAAGGTGACAGAAACCAAAGAAAAGGAGAAGAAACTAGTGGAGGAAAGAAAAGAAGAAAAGGAAGAACAGGCACACTATGAGGAGAAAGAGGAAGATAAAGATACAGTTGAGCCACAAGATCAAAGTATACAAGATATACAGACATTTCCTCCTAGTCCTCCTCATGCCACCATCACACCTATAGATATCATGAAAATAAAGGATGTTATAGATACTTCAAATCTAAACATCAATCCATTAACTGCAGAGGATTTGGAAATCCTTGACCAATCATCACTTGTAGCAAAATTAAGTTCAAATCCTGTATTGGTCAGTGTTGATGAATTACAGAATCCAGAAGCCAAGGTAAAAGCACAAGTGCCACCTTTGACCACACAAACTATTGGTATTCTATTCCTTCCACCACCACCTCCACCAAGTATAATCACTGATACACTCCAAGTGCCGAGTACAGCAGCAGGGGAAATAAAAGAAACATCTGAACAATCAACAAGTTCAACCCCACCTAGCATTCATAAAAGGGATATTCAAGCTGAAGAAAAAGAGACACAAAAGAAGGAGGAGACTGCAATACAAACATTGGTTGCATTACCAAAATCTGGTACTCTCACACAAACTCTTCAGCAGCCAAGCACAAATAGACTACAATTGCAAATCAGGACACCAAGCTCGAGCTCATCAAAGGCAGTCAAGAAACTTCACTATGGAGTTTCTGAGCTTGATGAAGAAATAAAGATCCCATATTATGAATCTAGCACTCTTACTGAAGCAAAGATTAATGAAATTCAGAGTGCATTAGACAAAAGAAGGAGACAAGAAGCACTAAGAAAGGAATACAAGCATAAGCTTACATTGAATGAAATTAAAGATATATTCATAGAAGCTTTTTGCTTACACTCTCCAGATGAGTCAAGACCAATCATGGAACAACTATCTGATATAGTTGACCAGGTGACTAACAAAGACCAGGAAACAAATGCCAAATTGCTTGATTGGTCAGAAAAGAAGTTCCAAGGTAAATTAAATAGTAAAATATCCGGTGATATAGCACTGTCACAAGAAGAACTGGCAAAGAAAGTTATAACAGTTAAACTTGTACTAGGAAACATCTTTTCCCTATACAACAAGTTGTGTGATTTTTCCACATTCACACAAGACACTAGCCATAAAATACTGAGATTGGAAAACAATCTGAAAACTTCTAGGATGCAACTCCCCACAGATCCAGCTAAGAGTGAGAAGCATTTTGTCTAATCGCTTCACACACAAAGAGAGCTAGTTGTTTTAGCAGTAGAGGAGGCAACCAAAAAAGCCAAATTGATACAAATTCAATCATCAATTACTCCTTATTTGGAATTACTTCACAAGGAGCAGATAAATGTAGAGACAATCCTCAAGAAAGATCCCAACCTTTCTTCATCTGATGGACTTGTACACCTAGCAGCAGAGATTGCCATCTAGCATAAGACATTGGATGTTGCATTAGCAAATTGGGATGCAGCTCTGAAGGTACTCCTTGAAGTAAATAGCTCATTTTTGGCCAAGTATGGAATTTCACTGTGAAGACCATTGACATAAGTGTCAAAAAGGGGGAGAATAAGTAATAAAAGTTGAGTACAGGAATGAAATGATAAGTATAATAATAGGGGGAGATAGTAGAGATAGAAAATTTTGTGAAATTTTGGGGGAGATAGCAAATTTTGGGAGCAAAGTTTGAATAATGGATAAATTACTATGGCACATGGATCTTAATTAAGTGTTTTTGCCACTCATGTCAAAGGGGGAGATTGTTAGCTTAAAGAATAAATTTGACAACTGAGTGTCAATACACTTAACCAAGATCAAGAACAGGTGTCGAATGATAACAAGTGTCGAGTGACAATAGGTGTTGAGTGATAACAACTAAGTCACTCTATTATGTGGACATTTTGAACTTTATTTAGCAAAAAATCCATTGGTACATTTTAACCTTGGTCACATATTCACACCATAACTCTGCTATTCTAACAAGTCAATTATCCTCAGAGGCCACCACATCTCAAATATTTGAAATTTGAAGAGGGTTACAATGAAGCGATAACCCCTTTTTTCTCGATCATAGGTTGAAACTCTAACCTCATATTTAATTGTGTGAGACCACATGACTACCACTTTCTTAACTATTTTTCTCATTTTTTGTTGAGTATGACCTTTTGCAAAAAAAATACTATGATCATGCAAACATTGAGCCTTTTAACTATTTCATGTAGTCACATTATATAATGTTACCAACTAGACCACGTAACGACCATGTGATCACCTTGGTTGCATAGTGGCACCTTAAGGATTTCAAATTTCTTATTTATAAGCATGAAAACACATTTTAAAAAGAGGTGGGTTTCTAATGAAAAGAATAATATGGATTATGAACTAGGGTTTTTATAGGGTAATTTTACATATGAAAATTTCAAACCCTAACAACTCAGATAGAAAATTGGATTTTTCAAACATTTTTTTAGAATTTTACCAAGGTGAAAAACTAGGCCAATAGTGGCTTTGTCTAGGGATAATGGATAGCTAGCATCCATATGAGGATTCATAATTTCTAGTTAAATCCAACCACATAATTCTCAAATCTCAACTTTGTTTAGAGAGGTATGCACATAGAAGATAACCAAAACAAATATATATAGGTAAAACACACATAAAATGACTTACAAAATGTACACAAACCTAAAATATTGCTCATGGAAGTAAAAGTACCATCAAAAGAAATATTTTTTCAAGAACTATTCATGAATTGGAAATTCAAGAATATTTTGTAATAATTTCTCCAAGATATATAAATCTTCACCCCATGTTGATTCTATCAAGTATGGTCCAAGCCAAGGGTATGTGCAGGATCATGGTGTGCCAAAAAGTGGCGATCTAAAAAATATGTAGTTCTGAAATGCCTCAAAGAATTTCAAAATCTATTCCCACTTTTTTCCCACCCATCCTAATAATAAATGAAAATAATTAATACCTTTATAATTCCTATTATATCTTTCAATACCAACCTTATACGGTCATCTTAAAACATCTCGAAAATGTGTTTTTGGTATGTTCTTATGTGTTTTTTACTTCAAGCATGTAGCTGACAACTTTTTTTAAACCAAAATTTGATGTAATGAAAAGGGTTTCTTAAGAATGTTCTTAGCTTTTCATAAATGTAAGTTTTGTCAAATTATGAGTTCAGTAAGTAATTATTACTTATTTTGTAATGGAGTTAGCTACAAAGTGCTGATTAACATACTGGTCGAAAAATAGCTATAACTTTCAAACCGTATAAGATTTGTGAAATCCAAAAGATGCGTCACATTCTATGCTTTGACTAGTATATGAAAAAAAAAAAAAAAAAAACCTTAATTTTGATTCTTTTTGAACTAGTTAAGGTGGTCAAACACGGGAGTTTTTTAATTCTGAAAATAGTATAGTAGAAAATTCATAATTAATTATTTATTTAGAATAAAAATTTCCAAAAATATGCATCACATCCAGGCATGAGTCTACTTTTTATATCTAAAATTATATTTAAAAATATTATCATTTGATTATGATTAAGGTGGTCAGACATACACCTACTTTTTTTTTTTTTGCCCTGAAATTTTTGTAGTACTGCATTAAAATCCAAACTTTTGACCAATCAAATATTTTTTTCTCCAAATAAGGCCTTGTAGTTTAGAAACTATACTCAATTTCCTATAGATTATTTTCTTACAACTTTTTGATATAAAGTGCAGAACCACTTTAAAATTATCTGTCAAGTTGACATAACCCTAATTTGCTGATTTTTCACTGCCACTTAAGGCCATAGTTTGGTACACCATGATCTTGCACATACCCCTAGATTGGATCAAACTTACCATGCTTTCCTTTGTTTTCAATCCTTGCATTTGACATTAGGATTAGATCTTTAGGCTCAAATTCTCTTACCGTTGCCTTCTTGTCATGTAAATGTTTTTTCTTGCAACTACAACTTTGCATTCCTAGCAGATGCTTCCTTCCTATGCTTAGTCAATCCTACCAATTAATCCATTCTTTCCTACATGTCATATAATATATCAGCACCATACATCTAGATGTTAAATTATACAAGCCTATATAGTTATTCTGAGACATTCTAGCTTGGCTTCCATATAATAAATCAAAAGGTGAAAAACCTATTGCCTTTCTATGTGTAACTCTGTCAGCCCAAATTTTGAGATGAAGCTTGGAATCCCATGCCTTCTTATTATCATCCAATGTCATTTTGATAATTTTGAACAAACTTTTATTAGTCGATTCGGCTTGTCTATTCCCTTGTGGATAGTAGGGAGATGATTTTGTGCTTGTAATACCATATTTATCCCAAAATTTCATTGATTTTTGTGACGTAAAGAACATAAAATTATCAGTCATAATCTTTTTAGGACATCCAAACCTAGTTATTACATTGTCCAAGAGAAATTTTTTTACCACTTTTCTAGTAGCTTTAAGTAGAAAGATCCTTTAGTCACTTTGTAAAGTAATTTGTTGCTACTAGGATCCATGAATAATATGCACTAGAATTAGTTGATATTTCTCCTAGGCAATCCATTCCCCATTGCTTGAAAGGTGTTTGCACTTCCAACAATTTCAAAGGGGTGTTCCCTGAGACCTTCAACTTTCTAGAAAACTTTGGTAGGGATCACATTTTCTTATTAGAGCATGTCCATCCATAAATAGGCTTGGCCACCAAAATCTAACCCTCATTACCTTATGACCAATAGTTTTGACTATGTAATGGCCTTTACATACTCTTTAATGCATTTCAATGAGTACCCTTTCTAACTACTCATGATCAATAGACTTCAACAATATTTCTTCAAATTTTCTTCACCATAGGCTCCCATTAACAATAATATATCTAATTGCATGTAACTTCACATGTCTCCCTTTATTATTTGTTAGACTAGGAGTTGCTTCCATATACTACACATAAAATATAATATTTATGTATGAATCATAATCATCCATATCACATGTGTCTAATTTGTGGTCCTCATATACAACATTAATTTGGTTAGCATCCAAATTTTTACCAAGCCATGAAATTTCTAACCCCTAGCATCTTACTATTTTTGTAATTTCAATTTCAAATTTTGAACTCGTGGATTCTATTAATCTATATACACCTCCTACTAAACACTTCTTGTTGGGAAAATATATCTTTTAAAGCTGCACTAGGTACAAAATCTATAGCAATAGAACCTACCAGATAAAAACTAAAAGCTTTGAAAACTTTGATAAGAGAATAAGTCTATTGCTCATTAATTTCATATTTTAGATCTACAGGTGGGGGTGAATTTGTAATAAATGAAATGGATTGTTCATACCCTTCTTCATTTTATTAAAGGAAGAGTACTGTAATAATATGAAAAGATGTAAATGAAATGATATGTATGGGTTTTGCATAATCCAGTATTCTCAGCATTGAAGCATTTATTATTCCATCCTTGATTTTTTCATAGGCAGTTGATGGTTCACCTTCCCAATTTATCTCTACCTCTTTCTTAAGTATTTTAGAAATAGGCCTACTAATCTCAACAAAATTAGTCACAAACCTTCTTAATAAATTGACTTGACCAAAGAAATATTATATAAATTTTACATTTTTTGGCTTAGGAACCTTGTCTATTATTGCCACCCTTTCTAGATCAATCTTAACTCCACCCTCAGATACTATATGGCCAAGTGATTTCCCCTCTTTTAGTCCATAAGTACACTTCTTTGGGTTTAATCAAACTCCATATTCCAAAGATTTTACAAAGATTTTATCTAGGTGCCTATAGTGATCTTCAACTTTTTTGGAATATACTGTTAGATCATCTTAGTACACAACCATGAATTATCTTGGTAGACAACCATGAATTTATCTATATATTCTTTGTAAGAAACATCCATGGCACATTGGAATGTAGCTACCTCATTGATCAAGCCAAAAGGCATCTAAAAATAGATTTATTTTTTCCAAGGATTTGTAAAGGTTGTCTTGAACTACATCTTCTCATCAACCAACACTTTGTTGTATCCAGAAAAACCATCCATCATAGACATCAGTTCAAAATTAGTAAACTATTGTAGCATGGCTTCCATGTTTGGTAGGGCATAGTTATCTCTCATGGAAGCAATATTAAATTTCCTAACATCTATAGACAACCTAATGTAGCCATGTTTCTTTTGAACTAGGTCTAGCTTAGAAACCTATAAAGAATGTCTCATGCATTTAATAATTCCCCCTTCACTTAGCTTCAAAAGCTCTTCTTTCATCTTGGGGGATAATGTGGGGTTAACAGATCTTCACTTTTTCTTGAATGGCTTGATACTCTCTTTTATGGTTATAACATGCTGAAAAAGGTCTTCTCTATAAGTTTTAAGGTCATCATATGCCCATGCCAAGACATGCCTAAAATTTCTTAACAGATCAACCGACTACTTTCTTATTGTAGGAGAGACAAAGAGTCTTACCTATAGATACCTTTTTGGGAGACTCACTAGTCCCTAGATTGATCTCTTCCAGTTCTTGTAGTTTTGTATCCTTAACTTCCAAGTGAACTCTATCCTGATTGTCAAAGATTCACCCTAGCACCACTAGTCCACTAGGAACTTTTTTTTTTTTCAATTGTGAATTTTTTGACCAAAGAAGTTATCCTTCCCATCTATATTCTCAACCAAAGTGTTGCTATTCAATTCCTAGCCATGGTATTTATCTTCATTTAAGAGAAAATTGAAAATGTCTTTATCATCCTAAAATACTTGCTAGTTATCAATATTTTTAGGAATGGATGGTTTTCTATACATTTCAATATTGCAAACACCAACAAATGATATATCATTAGGCTTAATGACTACATCAACCAACGGATCAGCCATTTTGTTGTTACTTATATCCATACAAGAAATCCCAAAACAAAAAAATGCTTCAATCTAATCCCATAAAACATTCCTAAACTAATTCAACCTCTTTCTTTTGGATACATACATCTCCTCAATCTAGGACACAACTAATTCTAAATCACCAATAACATGCAACTTATTTTTACTATAGTTTGCTACCACTTTTAATCCAAGTAAAAGAGCTTCATACTCTCCTATGTTATTGGCACAAGTAATATTTAGGGTAAATGCGTATCTAAATGTATTCTTCTCTAGAGCTATGAAAACTACTCTAGCCCTTGAGCTATCTTTAGAACTAGCCCCATAAATACAGATAGTCCAAAGATTCTAAGAATCTAAGAATTTTTCTACTTCTTGTGAAATTAATGGGACTGTCTTTTGAACTTACTGAATGGTTATTTCAGCTCTTAAAAAAATCACTTCTATATCTAGGAGGGAGTAGAATCTATATCAATGTTATCCTCAAGCATGTGGATAACCCTTGTCTCTCTATCAACCTTGATGTTTCTATCTTGTATGTGAAATGTGGAAAAAGACAAATCATGTTGTAGGCTACCTCCAATTGTAGTGCTCCATTTTCTTTAGGGAAACATTCCATATTGCAGAGGACTATGAACTACTAGGATATTCATAGTTAGGTCAACATAGGATAGGTAGCTAGTTTGAATGGAAAGGCATCAATTT
This sequence comes from Cupressus sempervirens, assembly GCA_028749045.1. Lineage (NCBI taxonomy): Eukaryota > Viridiplantae > Streptophyta > Pinopsida > Cupressales > Cupressaceae > Cupressus > Cupressus sempervirens. The sequence goes on from CM053793.1 coordinate 802,307,661, forward strand.
TACCTATGAAAGTGAATTTTATAGGATGCATAGCTTTATATCTACCCTACTTTGTATCTACCTTCAAACCAAGAGCTTCCCTGATTTTAAATGGCATGACAATATTTGAGGCTCCTAAATCAATCATCCAATTCTTCAAGGTCTTTCCATTTATAAATTTGTTATTGTATAAGATGACTCCACGAGCTAATTAAGTGGATTATTATATATGTAATATATTATATAATATCCAAAACAAGAAATGTGTGTAAGTAAGAAGCATATGAGTGAAAATTGAAGAAGGCTACAAGTATTATAAGGAAAAGAAGAGACTTATCTATCATAGTCAAGTGATCATTGTTACTCAAAGGAATCACATTCAGCATAATAAGTTGTAGATTAGAGATCAGCCACTTATTCATCCTGACAAGGTAGACTTAAAAATATCATTCCAAGTAACCTAACAGAGTGCATACTTCATTATATGTTGTAAATTCTTTCACAAGGTGGATCTAACAGTCCTTATAGCACCCCTTATAGGGAAGATCACTAGAAGTGGTCAATTGTAAGCTTTAATAGGCTAACTTTATACTGTCATATTAAAGCTCGTGGGTATCATCCCCATCCCATCTTTATTTTCTATCTAGAAGGTTTCAACATTACAAGATATTGTGTCAAAGTGTTATGAATTTTTTATTTCTTTCAATCTTTCATACATGTAATTAGATCAGATTACATGGTGAATATTTAATTGGAAAATAAAAGTATAATTTTTATTGGTTCCCCATTCCCCCCCCCTTAGTTACTTAGTCTATAATACATTTCCAACAATTGGTATCAAAGATTTAGTTCTCACATTAGAAGTTTAGCAGCTTGAGAAAAGATTAGAGATAATGGAAAGTCTATAGACTAGAGAATGCTATTGAAAATGAAAAATTATATCTACAATTAGCCATGGATCAACTCAAAAAAGTAAAGGAGAAACTCTTTCAATCCCTAAAAGGAAAAAAATATTGTGTAATGTAGATGAATGAAAATATCTACACTAAAGAAAGAATTGAAGACATTTGTCAACAAAGAAGTTCAGATAGAGCTAATGCAAAAATGCAGAAAATAATCTTATTCTTCATGAAGAAGTCAAAAATTTGAAAATAGAACAAGAAATTTAATTAGTCAGATTATGTGAAGTCATGGAAGAGAAGGAAAAAGCCAAAGAAGAAATGGAAGAGAAGGACAATGAAAATAACCAACTATCTCTTAAGCAATTAGATCTAATTAATCAACTCAATGATGCAAATAAAGAGCTTATCAGCTTGAGGACAAAAATTAAAGATTGAAGAATGATCTTAGCATAGAGATGTAGACCAATGAGAGGATAATGAATCTACAAGATAGCATGAATCAAATGGATAAGAAAACTCAATTCAAGTACAAAGTTAAAGTTAGATTAGGATATATCAAAGAAGGTGAATCATCTCAACAAGGAGCTCAAAAGAAAGAGTCCTACATTTAGTCATTTTGCAAAAATAGGCCATATATCAAACAAGTGTTGGAGCAATGGTAAATAAAATTTTAGTGGAAAGTGTTATAGTTGCAATAAACCAAGACATAGAGCAAGTGAATGCATGGAGAAACCTAAATGTGAAGGAAATTATCACAATTGTAGCAAAGAATACAAATCTTCAAAGTGCAAGACCAAGAAATGGAACCCAAAGGAACAAATTTTCAAAGCTATATTTGGCTGGAATTATAATACATGGTGAAGATGTCACTATTATGGTAAGTTTGGGAACATTGGAGAAAACTACATAAAACATCACACGAGGAAGAGAGACACTACAAAGAGATTTTTTGTATGTACAGAACTTGGACATCTTGCCAAAAACTACATGAACATAGGAAGAGTTCAATATGAATAGAAAGCTAAGGTTGACAATCTTAGAAAACAAATGAGGTAGAAATGGGTAAGGAAATACCCTACTTGGATGCAAATTAGAGTAATGAAATTGTTGACACCCAAATCAATGAGTTGGGTGACTCAACCATTTAAACCTAGTTCTATGTGGAGATTATGGAATTGTGATTCATAAGAAAACATCTAACATTAGTTCCAGTCAACAAGTAGAAGATCTATATCAGCATTCAAGATGCACAAGGAACACCAAGTGAAGATGGAAGTCAAAGACCTTACTGAGCAATAGGTTGCATGACCTTACTGAGAAAAGTTAGGTTGCATAACCTTACCAATTTTTGGAGGCAGATATTGAGTTAGTGACTATATTGAGTAGCATGTTTAGACCAAGTGGTGGTAAACCTATTGAGTTTTAAGTTCTCTCTATGCTGGCAGTTCCTACTAAGTCAAGAGACCTTACCAAGTTTAAGGTGTCTTCTAAGCATTAAAGACCAAATCGAGTGGAAGATATCTTGTCACTAAGAAAAAATTTGTACAAAGTCTTAATGGCAATATTAAAGAAATTTTTTTGTTAAAAAGATGAAATTGATCAAATTATTCACTGCTAATTTTAAAAGCCAAGAGAGAAGAGCAATTTTAGAGCCCCCGAGCAATTTAAAGCAGTAATTTTTAAAGTTTACTTTCATATTCAAATTTTAACTAAGAAAATGGAATCTTCTACTAGCAAGGTGAAAAAGGGTTTAGAGATGTTGGTTTGAGGAGTTGGTTGCAAGGCTCCTACTTTCAAGTTGAGTCCAACAATTGCAAAAGAACATGAGCCTACCGGTATGCAATCATAGATTCCTCAAAAGGTACTTTTTATTCATGTTATTTGATCATTTTACCACTATTTAATTCAAGATTTAGGAACCCTAGCAATGAACAAGGAATTCAATGCATTGTGTGTGGATGGTATTTTGAAACCCAAACACAAGCATCTTGAAACAAAATGTTTCACACATATCTTGCACATGCCGAGGGATTTCAAAGGAAAATGGATTAGCTTCATCCTGAGTTGAGTCCATGACATGAATTTGTGTTTGGATCACCATATTTTGATAATGAAAAATATGATGCATAAAATTATATGGTTTCCAATATTTAACAAGGTGAAGAGCACAAATACCCTAGGTCAGGTAGAATTATGTAAGAGGACTCTTGTTGACTAGGATGGAAAAGGCATGAAGTTGAACAAAGTAACTAACATGGAAATTAAGTTTGGAATACATGTTATTTCACACAAGATATACATCTCAAGCCATCTAAACAATGTTTCCTACAAAGTTGTTGACTTGCCCCATAAGATAGTGAAGAACAATATATCCTTTGACCTTGCTAAGTTGCAATGGAGCCAATTGAGCAAGGACATGGAAAGCATTCGAGTCTAAAAGAATGATTCATGTAGGTTCAGTTCTCTATTGACTTGTTTATTTTCTATATAGTGCAAATTTTTTCCCTTCAAAAGGAACTAGGGTGTGGAACAAGGATACACCACTGTTATATCAAATAAATGAATTTATAGCAAAAATTAGAGAAAATTTTGAAAGTATAATGGATAACTATTTTCATTCCTTAAGAGAAAATGTAAGCAAGATTCAGTATACCAAGGAAGTTGGTAGATAATTATGAGAAGGATATCTAATTTCATGTTGATTGTGACAAGGTTCATATCCAAGTGTCAAGCGTAGAGTGGCATGGGTCAAACCTCTAGGATATGAGGTCACTATTGGTGACACTAAAGACATATTTGATGTTGTCTTCAATGAACCTGTAGATCCCAAGGCTCCATATTCTGGAACCTATGAGGAAGAAAAGGTTAGAATTGAACTAGAAATCAAGCTTCCCCAAGTAGTAAAGAGAGGAAGAAAGAAAGTAGAGAAGATAGTAAGGAACACCAAATCATCTAGTTCTCCTCTCATGTTGACTAAAGGAAAAGGTGATGACCTAGTGGAAAAAGAAGGAGAAGAAGACAATACAAATGAAGAAGAAATTAAAGAGGAGGAGCCTCCCAAGAAGAAATGGAAGGTCTATTAGACAAACTACCAGCCTTACCCTTTGAGATTCATGACATGGCTTAGTCACCTCCTATGTTCTATAAGTATAGTGGTTGTATCGGCCATTAATAGATCAATCTTTTGGTGCAATGATAACACTAGATTGTAACAAGTGGTATCAGAGCCAGGATATAGGTTTGAATCTCCTCGAGTAAAACTAAGGGGGGAATTGTTTGACTAACCACCATCCTTCCCCTTCAAGATTCATCACATGGCTTAACTGCCTCTTGTGTTCTACAAGTCTAGTAGTTGTTTTAGGAATTAATAGGTCAATCTTTTAATGTAACATCAACTCTACCTTGTAATAAGGTCATTATAACCAAGCTTGCAAAGTCATCCCCTATTGTGTTCACAAGAACATCATCAAAATCTAGAAAGAAACTAAAATTGGGAGATTATGATGACAAAGATTAGCATATCACATTCGAAAGATTTAACCCCACCTTCAAGAAAAGATTCATAAGACTTGAAGAAAGTAGAGATACAAGTGATTTTAGATTTTTTAAGTATGAAACTAGAACCAAGGAAGAGTAGAAACGCATTGAGGATGACCTAGTGGCAAAGATGGCTAAGTGGAAGTATTCTCCTAATGAGCTAAAAATAAAGGTTCCTGATGACTTATTGAAGGAAATTGTACCACAATGGGACAATGTAATGAAAGTTTCCCAAGACATCAAAGAAAAAACTCTTAGATAGCTTATGTTGAGTCTATTTGATAAGGAAGTGAAGGAATCATTAAAGGATAATAAACACAAGCTTATCCATAGATTCAATGAATTCCTGATCCAACACCATAGCATGGAAAAACATATGGGTTGCACAATCCTAGTGATTAGGTTGTGCAAATTGATGATGAAGGAGGTAATGAAGGAGTTGTTGAAAAAGACGATGAAGAAATTGATGATATTGAAAATATGGAAGGTGATGATGTTGAAGGAGAAGAGGATCAAGATGTTGAATACAATTGATTAATTGTGTATTGTCTTTGATGTTACGCAAATGTCATATCATTATCAGTTAGTGTATGTCAAGCTCACTTGGGTAGAGAAGATAGTTTTCTGTGTCTACTAAGTGTTCCTTTGTTTACCTAGTTTAGAAGGCAATATCTACCAAGTTCACTCGGGTGTCGAATAATAGTCTGTAGAAGATGAGTGTTAATTGAGCTCACTTAGTTAATGAGAAAAGTTGGATGGAACTAGTGTTAACTGAGCTCACTCGATTACCAAAGGATCTTTGTGAGTTTTCAATGTTAACTGAGATTTTGTTTGTTAACATAAGAAGTCATTTCTAAGTTAGTGTCCACCGAGCTGGGTCAGCTAATGAAGGATTTTCTTGTTTTGCCATATTAATCTTAATTTATTTATCTATTCATTCTAGCCAACTACGATGATGAATATTAATTATTCTAAGTTGTATATGAAACAAATTGACAATATAAAAGATATAAATATAAGGTCAATTTGTGGACTCAATGTAAGTGAAAAGTTATGAATGTATTGAAGATTTAATGATGAAGAGAGGAAGCAAATTTGAAGGATAAGCAAAATATTCTTGTGGATCAAAAAGTATATATTCAATCGAGCAGGATCAAGTACAAGCCAAAATAGAGATCTATAATAAAAAATTCAATGGCATTCAAATTAGGTCATTTCATTATTAATTTCTAACCATTGGAGTAGTAATCTAAATCTCTTAATAGAGTTGGCTTAATAGTTATCTGTAAATCCTCTAACAAGGTGGCAGTTCTATTGAATTTTTTTAAGACCTCTAACAAGGCCACTCCTAACATGGTGATTAAATATTTTAATAGCATCACACTTAGCAGTGTTTTTTGTAATGTTTAACAAGGTTGGCTCCTAATAGGGCTCACTTTAGAATAGGGCTCACTTTAGAAGAGTGCAAATAGTAAATAGTTACAATTCAAGGTTTTTTCCAAAATTGGTGCTCCACATTAAATCGTAGTGTGAAATGAGTTCATGCTATTTTCTTTTATGTCTTTGAAACTAAGTTAAAGTAAGGATAATCACATATTACATTTAAGTATTTTCATAATCAATACTTACCAGGTTATAGTATTTTAAGTGTGTTTGTCAAGTGTTAGATTATGGTGACTAATCGGGAAAGTACTGTACATACTTCATAAATTTTATTAAAAAAATTGAGCCCTATTTTATTAGGATTTTTGGCCAACATGTAATTATTAATTATAAAGATAAAGTGGTTAACATACTTGTATAAAAGGGCTTAGGATTAGGGATTATTTCATAAGGTGTGATGCAAAATTGGTTCTTGCAGCAGTATTCAGCTGTAAGGGATTACAAATTGTAATCAAGTTGTAATCACTGGATCATAAAAATATTGGACTTGCTATTTGGTGGATGTAGCCCAGGGATTGGGTGAACCATGTTAAATCTTGGTGCCTTGTGTTCTTTTCTGTGTGATTTATTATTTTTTGTTATTGGTTATATTTACATGTAATTGTTATTTCTATCCATGGTTAAATCCTAACAAGTGGTATCAAAGCCATGTTTTTTTTCAGTTATCCTCTGTAGGAAATTTTCACAATTCAGTTGGAGTCTCACGGTTGAGTGGGAGTAATGGAAAATGAGGGTAAGCTGAGGGTTGATAGGTTTAATGGGCAAAACTTCTAGTTATGGAAGATGCAAATGGAAGACTATCTATATCAAAAAGATTGATGGAAGCCCTTGGAAGGCAAAGCTAAGAATTAGGGATCTATGTCAAATGATGAATGGGATCTTTTGGATAGAAAGGTACTTGGAAGCATTCGATTATGCCTAGCACCATCAATGGCATTTAATATTACAAAAGCAAAGATGATAGAAGAATTGATGAAAACCCTAACGACATTGTATGAAAAGCCCATCGCTTCAAACAAGGTATTTCTCATGAAGCATTTATTTAATACGAAAATGATAGAAGGTGGATCTATTATAGATCATTTAAATGAGTTTAATACTATTACTAGTCAGTTATCTTTTGTGGGTCTCAATTTTGATGAAGAAATTATGGCTCTCTTGATTTTGTGTTCTTTGCCTAAAAGCTAGAATGGCATGGTAATGGCTATGAGTAATTCTATTCCTAGATCTAGTACCCTAAAGTATGATAATGTAATCAGTGTTATTTTGAGTGAAGAAACTTGTATGAAAAACTTAGGTGGATCTACATCGAGAAGTGCTTTGAATGCACAAAGTAGGGGTAGAACGACTGAGAAAGGAATTAATTCTTGAAATCATGAGAAATCAAGAGGAAAGTTAAAGGAGAGGAGGTCTCAATTGAGAGGATTGAATGACTACTGGTATTGTGAGAAACCAGGACACAAAAAGAAAGATTGCTAGAATCGAAAGGAAAATGAAGGAGATAAAGGAGATGGAGACAAGGAGGAAAATGTGGTAAGTAACAAAACTGAAGAGGATGCTTTGCTTCTATCTTTAGAAAGTGTTGATGATTCATGGGTTTTAGATTTTGGTGCTTCATTTCATGCTACACCTCATAGAGGTTATTTTATTGATTATGTCCAAGGGGATTTTGGGCTTGTTTATTTGGGGGATAATGAATCCTGTCAGATTGTTGGAAAGGGAAAAATTAAGATTAAGTTGTAGAATGGGAATCATTGGCTACTACACGAGGTAAGACATGTTCCAAGGTTGAGTAGGAATTTAATTTCAGCAAGGCAACTTGGTGATGAGGTTTGTGTAGTTACTTTTAATGATAAAAATTGGAAGGTTTCAAGAGGTTCCCTTGTAGTAGCAAAAGGTGTGCAAATAGGCACCTTATACATTTATACAGATTATATTGTTCCTTCTACTTTAATTATTTTAGAGAAAAATGAATGTCGAAGAACAAATGTTGTAGTTGAGCAGGGAGAACAAATAGCTACTGTAGATTCTGATACAGTGTTCTAGCACAATAGACTTGGGCACATGAGTGAGAAAGGTATGAAAGTACTTCATTCAAAGAAAGTTTTACCAGGTCTAAAATGTGTTAATATGAATTTTTATGAAAGTTGTGTATATGGAAAACAAAAGAGAGTGAATTTTGCAAAGACTGGGAAGGAAAATAAAAGAGAGAAATTAGAGCTTGTGTATACCGATGTATGGTGACTGGCTCAAGTATCTTCCTTGGTGGCTCTCATTACTATGTTACATTTATTGATGATGCAACTAGAGAAGTATGGGTTTATTTCCTTAGACAGAAATCAGATGTGTTTCAAACTTTTAAGAAATCGAAATGCTCGATTCAAAATGAGACTGGTAAAAAATTAAAATGTCTCAGATCTGATAATGGTGGTGAACATTGCAGTCATGAATTTGAAGATTATTGCTCCACTAATGGTATTTGTAGACAGAAAATTGTTCTAAGGACTCCACAGGAAAATGGAGTGGTTGAATGCATGAACAAGACTATAATGGAACGTGTAAAGAGCATAAGGCTGCATGTTGGGTTTCCCTTAGACATGTGGGTGAAGGCTATCAATACTACTATATATTTGATTAATAGAGGTCCCTCTACTCCTTTGGGTTCTGGTATTCTAGAGGAGACATGGACTAGTAAGAAAGTGTGTTATTCTTTTCTCAAAACCTTTAGTTGTGAAGCATTTTCTCACATAGATTCTAAAAATAGAACCAAGCTAGAAGCTAAGTCAAAGAAATGTGTATTTTTTAGATATGGCATTAATGAGTTTGGTTATAGACTTTGAGATTTTGAAAATCATAAAATTGTAAGAAGCAGGGATGTCATATTCAATGAGAAAGTGTTGTACAAAGATCTGTTGCAGCAACATGAGAAGGAAGAAGATGATTATGTAGTGTTGGATGATACTCCAAAAGTTGATGTTCTGACCATTCCTCATGATGTGCAACAACCACAACAAAAAATACCACACACACCAATGAGTGCTAGACGATCAACAGGGAAAATTAGACCTCCACAAAAAATTTCTCCCTCTTTGTATTCTACTTGACTTACTAATGTTGGTGAACTTGAAAGTTATGGTGAAGCTATGTAGGTGGATACTAAGATTCAGTGGGAGTCTCCAATAAAAGATGAAATAGACTCTTTGTTGAAGAATAAGACATGGGATTTGTGAAAGTTGCCTATAGGTAAAAAGGATTTAGAAAATAAGTGGGTTTACAGGTTAAAAGAAGAGGATGGAGGTAAGAAAAGATTAAAAGCTAGGTTAGTTGTAAAAGGATTTGCACAAAAAAAGGGAATTAATTTTGATGAGATATTTTCTCCTGTTGTTAAAATGACTTCTATCCATACTATTTTAAGTCTAGTGGCTATTGAAGATTTGCATTTAGAGCAGCTGGATGTTAAAACAATGTTTCTTCATGGTGATTTGGATGAAGAGATATATATGGCTCAGCCATAGGGATTTTCAGTCAAAGCTAAGGAGAACTTAGTGTGCAAATTGGAGAAAAGTTTATATGGCTTGAAGCAAGCACCTCAGCAATGGTATCTAAAATTTGATAGTTTTATGCATGAGCATGGTTACAATAGGTGTCATTCATATCATTGTGTCTACTTTAAGAGGTTGGATGATGATAGCTACATTATTTTATGTTTATATGTTGATGATATGCTTATAGTTGGGTCTAACATGGATCACATTAAGAGGCTAAAAAGCCAATTAGCACATGCATTTTCTATGAAGGATTTGGGGGCAGCAAAAAAAATGCTTGGTATGAAGATTTGAAGAGATAGAAAAAATAGAACATTGATGCTATCTCAGGCTGATTATGTTGAGAAGGTGTTGCAACATTTCTCTATGGAGAATGCTAAAGCTGTTAGCACACGTTTACCTAGTCATTTCAAATTGACTAAAGAGATGTGTCCTAAGACACAAGAAGAGTAGGATAAAATGTCCAAGGTATCCTATGCTTCAGCTGTAGGAAGCTTGATGTATGCTATGGTATGTACTAGGCCAGATATTGCACATGTAATGAGAGTTGTTAGTAGGTATATGAGTCATCCAGGAATTGAGCATTGGAATGCAGTCAAATGGATTCTCAGATATTTGAGTGGAACATCCAATAAGTGTTTACACTTTGGGGGCTCTATTATTGATTTACAGGGCTATGTTGATTCAAATTTGGTAGGGGATATTGATACCAGGCAAAGTACTATAGGTTATGTCTTTACTATTGGTGGGGCAGCCATGACTGAATTTCTAGGTTACAAAAGGTTAATTCTTTATCCACTATAGAGGTAGAGTATGTACTTTCTACAGAGGTAGCCAATGAGATGATATGGTTTCAATTCTTCTTGAAAGAATTGGGACATCCTTAGAAGGACAATTATTTGTTCACAAATAGTCAGAGTGTCATTCAACTTGCAAAGAATTCAGCTCTGCATTCAAAGACCAAACACATATAGTTGCAATACCATTTCATTTGATCAATTTTGGAGGATGGACAGTTAAAGCTAGAGAAGATACATACCAATGACAATCTAGCAAATATGTTGACAAAGGTGGTAATAAGGGAGAAGCTAAACTTCTCTTTAGTTTCAGTTGGTCTTCTAGACTAAATATGAATGAAAGAACAGTAGAGTCTAGGATGGTTTGATCTAGTGGGAGCCCTGTGTGGTAGGAGTATTGCTACAGTATTAGTCTCCAAGTGGGATATTGTTAGATTGTGGTGACTGATCAGGAAAGTATTGTACATATTTCATAAAAAAAATCTAAAATCATTGGGCCCTATTTTATCAACATTTTTGTCCAACATGTAATTATTAATTATAACCATAAAGTGTTTAAAATACTTCTATAAAAGGGCTTACGGTTAGGGAATTTTTCATAAGGTGTGATGCAAAATTAGTTCTTGTGGTAGTATTGAGCTATAAGGGATTACAGATTGTAATTAGGTTGTAATCACTGGATCATAAAAATATTGGACTTTTTATTTGGGGGATGTAGCCCAGGGATTGGGTGAACCACATTAAATCTTGGTGCCTTGTGTTCTTTTTTTTGTGATCTATTACTTTTTGTTATTGGTTATATTTGCATGTAATTATTATTTCTATCTGTGGTTTAATCCTAACACCAAGCATCAGCAGTATTAATTTCTTAGACTTTATTTTGTACTAACATCTAAGGGATCTAGGACTTATTTTAGTAGTAATTGGTTCACCCCTCACCTTTTAATTACTCCTCTTATATTTCCAACAATTGGTATTAGAGAATTTGGTGCCTGTAGAGAAGGTTTCAATGACCTAGGCTCAACGGAGATAATTTTGCAGCATGCCAAGGAATTATGAGGTTACATTTGGCTATTCTCAGTGATTCAGGGTGCAAATATCTTGATGCTAAATACAAGACTACCATTGGAACATTATTTTTTGAATATATTTTTGAAAAGAAGAATCATACCATCATGATGATTGATATTGTATTTGCTCTTAGTTATGCTGAATTCGATGAAGTCAAACACTGCAAAATAGCTCATAAGATGTGAACCAAACTAAAAGACATATATGGAGGAGATGACAATGTAAGAAGAGCTAAGGCTGAAAGTCTTAGTGATCATTTTGATTAGATGAAAATGAGAGAAGATGAGAATATTGCAAAATTGCAATCAAAGCATCTAGAGGAGATATTGAAGACAAAACAATTGTAAGCAAGGTGCTTAAAATTCTTCTTCCTATTTATGCAATTAGAGTGTATGCTATTCAAGAGATGAGATGTGATCCAAATAATAAAATATCTTCGAATGCTCTAGTTGGAAGATTGACAACTTTTGAGTTAGATAACTTTGACAACTATGTTTCTAGTTCAAAGGTTATTGAGTCTTCTTTTAAAGCTAAACTCCGACTCAAAGAAAATGGTAAGAAATCAAAGTCTAGTCAATCAAGAAGGAACAAAAGAAAGTTTAGATGGTGATCTTGAAGTTGTTGAATCCCTACTTGCAAGAACGTATTCCAAAGGTAGAGGAAAGTACAAAGGTAAAGTTTGTCTAATATTTTTTTCTTGTGAAGAAGTTGATCACATTGCTGCGAGGTGTCCAAAAATAGAAATCAAAGATGAAAAGAAAAGCTATAAGCACAAAGGAAAGAGGGATTCCAAGATCTGCAAGAACTACAAGAACAAAGGTAAGAAATTTTTTTTAATAGATAAAGATCTTGATAATAGTGAATATGAAATTGTATATATTGCTATAAAAGATGAATCTGATGATGAAGGAGATAAGATGGAACTTATCTCACATGTTAGAAAAAATGACATATATATTATTGATAGTGGTTGTTCACATCATATAACTGGAGATAAAACAAAATTTTAGCACATGGAATATTGTGATGAAGGTAGTGTGAGATTTGGAAATAATGAACCTTGTAACATAAAAGGAAAAGGATGTATTTTGTTGACTAAAGAACTTGTGTGACAAAGCTTATTTGGTTGAAGGACTAAATCATAATCTCTTGAGTGTGGCACAATTGAATAACATTGGATTCAAGATAGAATTCATGAATGGATAGGCCAAACTACTAGATGGAAAAGGAAATCTGGTTGGATCTAGCAAGAAAATTATAAGTAATCTATTTTATCTTGATCTCAATGAATGTTCATATTTTATTGCTCAAGTAGAAAAAATCTGGTTATGGCACAAAAGACTATGTCATGTAAACTTTGATAATCTGGTTAAGATAAGAAAACATAAAAGAGTAAGAGGTATGCCTAGTTTAAAAAAAACTTGATATGGGTTTATGCAAGAATTACCAAATTGGTAAGATGGGAAAGACTAGTTTCAAAATAAAAAGCTATCAGTTAGAAGAAGTCTTAGAAATTGTTTATACAAAATAAGGTAGATCTATTGGAATAGAGAGTTACCATGGAGAAAAGTGTTTCATTCTTTTTGTTGATGACTATTCTACAATGATGACTGCAATGTATATAAAAGAAAAATCAGAAGCCTTTCAAAAGTTCAAATGGTATTTGGCAAGAGTAGAAAAAGAAATTGGAAAGAGATTGAAATGCTTAAGATTAGATAGAGGTGGTGAATTCATCTCCAATAAATTCCATAATTTCTACATTGAAAGAGGAATTAAAAGACAAGTATCAGCCCTTGGTACACCACATCATAATGGTATAGCTAAAAGAAGAAATAGATCCATCATGGATTTTGCAAGAACCCTGATGATTGAAAAGAATGTTTCTATCAAAAACTAGAAGGAAGCTATCAACACTACAGTTCATACCTTGAACAGAATACAATTGAAGAAAAATTTAAGCAAAAGTCCTTGTGTAAGTTACTTGAAAGTATTTGGTAGAAAATGTTATATCCTAAAAGAATCTAAAAAAGGAAAATTTGATGTAAAAGGTGATGAAGGCATATTTCTAGGATACTCTTGTAGAAGTAAAGCATACAAATGTTTGAATTTGTCTAGTCATAAAATAATAAAAAGTTCACATTTTAGAATTGATGAGTTTGCAGAAAAGAGTGAAGAAGAAAGTAACAAAGAGCCAGAGGATTACAGAAGATTTGTTCACTATAAACCTAATACCCTAGCAAACCTATTTGAAAGAAAGGTGGCTTTATCTCCCTAGTCCCCAAAATCTCCAATAGTTACCGAGTTGTAGATAGTGCAACTCAAGTCACAATTCGAAGAACTCGATTCATAGTCAAAAGCTACTAAACTAGTTCAAACTAAGTCTGATGGACCTGAATCACATATAGTGGGACCTGTGCTTGATATTGAAGCTCATGATGAAAATAGTGGAACTCATTCAAAACCCAAAGAACCTATGTTTGCAAGATATTTTAGAAGGTATTATACACCTAATCACATCATTGGAGACAAATCTGATGGAACAATGACAAGAAAAAAATTAAAAGGTACATGTTTACTTGCTGAATTTGAACCTAGAAATGTTACAGATGCTCTAGAAAATGAATGTTGGGTTGAAGCAATGAAGAAAAAAACAAAACAGATAGAAAAGAACAAAACTTGGACTCTTGTTCCTAGGCCTAAGGATAAAAATGTAATTGGCACAAAGTGAGTGTTTAGAAATAAGCTGAATGAAGATGGAAAAGTTTCCAGAAACAAGGTAAGACTAGTATATAAAGGTTATTCTCAAGAAGAAGGTATTGATTATGGTGAGATGTTTGCTCCTATTGCAAGATTAGAAGGTGATAGAACTTTACTAGCATATGCAACACACAAAGGATTCAAGTTATATCAAATAGATGAATCTACATTCTTGAATGAAATTCTTGATGAGGAAGTCTACATTGAAAAATCATAAGGTGTTGTAGATCCTAGCAAAAGAGACATGGTTTGCAAGCTACACAAAGCATTATATAGTCTCAAGCAAGCTCCCAGAGCTTGGTATGAAAGAAATCATAATTACTTGATACATATTGGCTTTCAAAGAAAAAATAATAACAATTTTCTATGTATCAAAGAAGGACTAGACAAGAAGATTGTGTTGGCAGAAATATTTATTGACGATACTTTATTCATAGGAAATGATGACTTCTGCAAAGCATTTTTAGATGAAATGAGTAAAGAATTTGAGATGCCCATGTTTGGTGAGATAAAATTCTTTGTTGGGTTGTAGATATAGTAGAGAAAAAATGGTATCTACATCACTCAATTTAAGTATATCAAGGAGATACTAAAGAATTTTGGAATGGAATATTCAAGACTAGTTAGAACCCCTATGTCTAATAAACATAAGCTCTCCAAGAATAATGATTCCAAAGAAGTAGATTAGACCACATACAGATCACTAATTGGAAAATTGTAGTATGTAGTACATACAAGGCCTCATATTGCATTAGCAAGTGGTATAGTGGCAATATGCTTAGTGAATCCCAGAGAAAATCACATGATTGAAATCAAGAGAATCATGAGATATCTGAAAGGTACTAACGACTATGGCTTATTGTACAAACCTGGAGGCAATTTGGACTTGAAGGTGTTTACTGATGTTGATTGGGCAATAAGTCTTGATGATAGAAAAATCACTAGTGCTGGAGCATTCTTTGTCGGTAAAAGACTGGTGTCTTGAAAATGCAAGAAACAAAATTGCATCTCTCAAGCCACAACAAAGGTAGCATATATGGCAGCAATAGTTAATTGTTCTAACATTGTTTGGTTCAAATAATTGTTGGAAGGAATGAAGATAGAGTTCAAGGATCTAGTAGTCATATACTCTAATAACACCAACATAATCAATATAGCAAAGAATCTAGTGATGTATACCAAAACAAAAAACATTGCTATAAAATATCACTTCTAAAGAGAATTGGTGCGGGATAAAGAAGTTAGATAGGAATATCTAAATACAAAAGAACATATTGCAGACATAGTCAGTGAACCATTACCTAAGGATGCATTTTTGTATCTAAGAGGTAGGCTAGGGGTCATTCCCCTATCTGAATCTCACTAAATAATGTTTAGTGATGCATCAACCAGAGCAAGTTGAAGATAAATTAGTTGGTGTAGAATTGAGAAGGGGATATTGCAAATGAACCAGTACTTAAGGGACATTGATATTAATAGAGTTGTTGTCGTTGGCATGTGTTGTGAAAGAGTGAGAAGTTTACTATCATATCTCATATAAATTTTATTACAAAGAGGGAGAAGTTTTTTTTGTAAGAAGGAGAATTTTTCTATCATAGAAACTTTGTGAAGAAATATCTGTGAGGGAGAATGAACTTGGCAAAAGTTGTTGTAGATAGAGGGAGGAACTGAAGGTAGAAAGAGCTCACACTGATAGAGGGAGTTCTCATGAATAAAACTAAGGATATTTTCATTACTTTATTCTTGCACCCAAAAAAAAATCATTGTGTTATAATATATTTTGTTGCCATCAATGCCAAAGAGGCATATTGTTGGATATAATCAATTAATTATGTATTGTCTTTGATGTTACACAAATGTCATATCATTATCAGTTAGTGTATGTTGAGCTCACTTGTGAAGTGAACACAATTTTCTATGTCTACTGAGAGTTCCTATATTCACCTAGTTTAAAAGGAAGTATTTACCGATTTCACTCAGGCATTAATGGATAGTTTGCAAAAGATGAGTGTTAACCAAGCTCACTTGGTTAATGAGGAAAATTTGGATTTTCATTTTCTTTCATATTAAGCTTAATTGATTTATCTATTGGTTCTGGCCAACTAAGATGATGAATATTAATTATTCTAAGTTATATATGAGCTGATTTGACAATATAAAAGATATAAGTATACAATCAAGTTGTGGACTCAATGCAAGTGAGAAGTCATGAATGTATTGAAGATTTAATGATGAAGAGAGGAAGAAAATTTGAAGGATAAGAAAAATATCCTTGTGAAGTAGAAAATATATATTCAATTAGGAAGGATCAAGTACAAGCTAGAACAAAGATCTATAATCAACAATTTAGTTGCATTCAAATTAGGTCATTTCATTGTTACTCTCTAACCATTGTAGGAGTGATCTAAATCTCTTAACAGATTTGACTTAACAGTTATTTGGAAATCCTCTAACAAGGTGGTAGTTCTATAGAATTGTCTTAAGACCTCTAACAAGGCCACTCCTGATAGGGTGATTAAATCCTTTGATAGGGTCACACCTAAAAATGTGTTTTGTAACTTTTAACAAGGTTGGCTCCTAACAGGGCTCACTTTAGAAGAGTGAAAATAGTAACTAGTTACAATTGGTGGCTTTTACCAAATTGGGTTTCCACATTAAATCCTAGTGTCAAATGTGTTCATGCTATTTTATTTTATGTGTTTGGAACTAAGTTAAAGTTACCGTAATCATAGATAACATTTAAAGATTTGCATAATCATTACTTATCGAGTTACAACATTTAATGTGTTCTTGTTGAGCATCAACAACATTTAGTTGTCTGACTTTATTTTGTATTGTCATCTAAGAAATCTAAGATTTATTTTAGTAGTACTTGATTCACCCCTCTCCTCTTAGTTACTCCTCTTATATTTGCAACACAAGAAGCTATAGGAGGAGATCTTCCAAGGATTTAGAGTATTCAAGAATCTGAAGCAAAGAATATAGCAATAGAGGTTATGGCCTCTCTTCCAAATTCTCTAAGAAAAGCCTTAGTACAACCCATCTTAGAGAAGGCTTCTACCAAGTTGGTTGAGGTAAAAAATGCATCACCAAGCACCCAAAAAATCTCTAGAGAAATATTACTATGTGCTACAATGACTGAAGTTTCTATTAATTCATCTACCGAGTAGCAGGCTCCAATCATTCCATCATTAGGCTTTATTGAGCTACAACAAAGTATTTCAAGCATTCCTGCTATTAGTATTATTGCTCCTACATTTATTTTTGTTTCTACTATTTTAATTATTCTTTCTATACTAAGTTTGTCCATAATAAGTGCAATTACATTTGAGGTTAAGCCTCAACCAAGCACAAAAGTTAAGAGAAAAGGAAAAGAAATTGTTCCTTCTGCTATTCCAGTAGAAAAGGGGTAAAGAAGAATAAATTTATTTGGATGAGGAAATTTTTATTCCAAATTAGGATACCTCTAACCTCCCTCCTAAAGAAATGGATACCCTAGGTGAGCTATGGAAAAAGATGGCTAAATAGAAAAAGCTCAGAGAAGAAAGGAAAAAGAAAACGTTAGTGCTTGAGGACATAAAAGGAATATTCATTGATGCACTAAGTATTGAGATTGATGAGAAGAAACAAATTTTGGATCAACTTGTTGAAGTTGTTCTCAAGTATAATGAAGAACTTAATGGGAAAGAAAAACTTATTTAGAGGACAAAAAGAAAATTTTCAAACAAAGTTTTCAAGAAGGTAGCACAGAAGATAGCCATTGACCAAGTAGAATTATCTACTATTCTTGCTACATTTGAAACATCTATAAATAACATTTTTTCTTTGTTTATTATGTTAAGTGATACATCTAACTTTTCTAAGGAAATAAGGGATAAACTATCCAAGATAGATGAGAACATGAAGGCAAGTGAACAATAGTTATCACTTGATCCTTATTGTAGCTCTACACATTTTTTGAAGATTAGGTACTTGATAGATCTTTAGGAAGAATTATTAAGAGAAGAAGCTAGAATAAGGGCCACACTTGTAGAGATTCAAGCCATGATCCTTCCCAACATCTATTCAATGCAAAAATATATTAATTTCTCCATAGTTGATCATATGATGGAACTTTCAACAAAAGTGCAGATAGCCTTGCATGCATCGAATATATTGCAAGAGAATTAGGACAAGAATTTGCCAATCATTTTTAAGGTACACAGTGATTTGTTATCACATTATGGAATTAGCTTATAAATATTTTGCATCTTTTCCATTTCTATCAAAAAGGAGGAGAATATTATTGATAAAGGGAGACAATATTATCATACTCCATATATGTGTATGAGGGACATATATGTTAGGATTTAACTATAGATAGAAATAATAATTACATGAAAATATAGACAATATTAGAAAATAATAGATCACACAGAAGAGAACACAAGACACCAAGATTTAACGTGATTTACACAATCCCTGGACTATGTCCACCAAACAAAAAGTCCAATATTATTATGATCTAGTGATTATAACCTAATTACAATTTGTAATACCTTATAGCTCAATAGCGCCACAAGAACCAATTTTTGCATCACGTAATATTATGAAAATTCCTAAGCCTAAGTCTTTTTATAGAAGTAATTTTATGTCACTTTAGGGTTACAACATGTTGGCCATATGTCAGTCATACGTCAACCACAATGTTTTCCATGGTACTATGAATTTATGAAGTATGTATAATACTTCCTTGATCAATCACAAAAAACTAACAATCTCCCACTTGGGGATTGATCAGATTCCAAACTAGACAACAATCTCCCATTTGGAGACTAATCCTATAGCAATACTACTACCACATAGGGCTCACACTAGATCAAACCAACCTAGACTTTGCTATTCCTCTATTCCTATTTAGACTAGAATACCAACCAAAGTTGAAGAGGAAGTTAGCTTCTTCCTTCTTACTGGTGTTGGCTCATGATTTAATAGTTTTGAAAATGACCAAGAAACCAAACAAATGAATCTAAGGCTAGCAACTTCCTATGATGGATCTGACTACAATCTTGGGCCAACTATAAGGCATCACTCCTTCTTCACTTCAGGCTCTGCCAGACCTAGGTGGGTTAACCTTGAGGTTCTTAGATATGGTACCAGTGCAATTAAACATAAATATGAACCTAATAACAGTAGATGAAAACCATTTTTATCTTCTAGTACTCATGCAATGACATAGGAATGAAATAGGTACATATCATAACCTACGAAACCATAATCTAAGTGAGGGTCAATTCTTTTCAACCCACTACAAAATGTGAAATACTAAATTTATTTTGATTAAAAAGATTTGTGCAAATAACATTCATATCAGCTTGCATCCAACTTAATGATCAGTGCCTTATCCATTGAAACATAGAGTCATAACCAGTAGGATGACCTAACTTATTTTCTTTACAATTAAGATTGTTAACTGAAATCTTCAAATCCCATTCTTATGAAATATCCCCCTCATACACCCAGAAACCCTATCAAAACATTGAAGCATTTTCTTGACTCCTTGAATCAAAAGCAACAACATATCTGATACACAACTCATTCAAGATGTCTTAAATCAAATGAACCTTACTTGGTCAATCTCAAAGAAATGGCACATGAAGAATTAGGAGACATTATAAGAAAACCTAGATAATTCATTATAAATCTCCTTTTTATACTCATCTATGGAAAAGACTGAATACATAAACTAGTAAAACTGAATGTAACTCCAAATAACTCACATGATCTAGCATCAAATTCCATATCTCAGAAAACAAGACATGAAAATAAACTCAAAATCTGCACATAAGCGAGTGTGTGCCCTTCACTGCTAGAGCTCAACTCAATAGATAGGAAGTAAAACCATCAACAACCATTGTTTCACAGTAGAACACTAGAACCCTTCTAGTATCACAGAGAAAACTACCAACCCCTAACCAAGCAAGAGAATGAGAATGATATAGAAGAAGAGAATTCCTAGATTTGATCAAACAATGACAAGTGTTCCCTCATAATTCTTTCCCAAGAAGCTAAAAACATCTCTCTAATCTCTCCCCCCAACTACAAAATCAAATCCTTATCATTTTGGCCCTCAACAACAAAAAATATCTCAAATATTTGATTGAAAAGATAACTAATTTTAATGCCCAATTTGGAACTAAAAGCCAAAGAAAAAGTTAGTTAAATGATCTCAAAAATGAAATATAATCTTTTCAAACTTTTTTTTTCCATATTTAGGCTTCAATAATCCTTTAGATCTACCTCTAAACTAATTTTGACATCCCATGATGAATTCTTCCCATTCCACTGAGAAGGGTCCAAAAAATAAAATCTTCTTATAACTTGAACCGGTGAATTGATGTGCAAAATCTAACCTCATATTTAGAAAATTCAGCTTGTCCTAGTTCCAATGGTATATTATAGTGCCTATTTTGAACAAAAATTGCCCTCCTAGTAGTAGTTTGAAATTCAGGCTCCTGGACTAGATCAAAGCTTTAAAAATGATTTTTTTTTTTAATTATATAGTTAAAACTATATAAAAACTTTAAAATCATTTAAAATTTTCCATCTTTAAAACCATGTGTTTGAAACCCTTTCTGAATTTTCACTTTTATATTCAACATTTCCTGTCCACGCCTCTTGTCAACTCCTTATTTGCCATGGCCCTTTTTTGAATTAATAGCTTTTAAAATGCCTTTACACTTATACGCTCAAAAAATTCCACTAATATCATTTCCTTTTACATGCCTACGCTTGGTGATATATTAATTATTTTATTAATATTTCCCAATCCTTCTCTCGTAGCACCAAAGGTCTTTTAATTCTTGCTTCCTAACCATATGCTCAAAACTCCTCATTACACTCGCATGGCCTAAAACTTATATTAATATTTTATTAACATTTCAAACCTCTCTCCTGTAAGGTTGGGACCCCTTCATACCTCCATTTGCGTCCATACACTTTGCTTCTTTCTCGTAGGAACATAAGCCTTTGAAAATGGTTTTACCTGCTTACACTATGTGTAAGAGCATAAAGCCTTTTCATTCTACCTCACACTCTCACGCCGTGCTACCACATTTTGCCTCCATGACCACATATTTCCTTTGTCAAAACTTAGCACACCTCACATGTCGACCACAACCCCTACCATGCCTGGGCACTGCCTTAAAAAGGCCTCTGTCTTGAAGACACAATGTGATGAGTGTCTTGTTGTATTTAAAAACACAAAATTTTTCCCACGTAGCCAATGTAGGATAACCCACTTAACCCTTGTTCTACCCCATTCCCAAAGATTGCATCTTTTGTAGTCTATGTGTTCTTGCTACTTGGCAACTTCTCAGTGCTTTGGACCTACATGGATTCTTTGTGTTTGTGGCAGCTACTCCAAATTTGGCATCTCCCTGATTGGCGCTCAAACTCACCACACTCCCCTTATCCTAATTTTTCCTACCTCCACTTGCCACTTACTATGATTCTTTTATCAATCTTGTGTGGCTTCTTCATAGTAGTACATATGGATGACCCCTGGCTTTTAAATGCGTGGGTCTTCTCCAAAACAAACACTCCATCTCAGAATGTGTGGACTATTCCTTAGCCACTCCAACTCTTGGCATGAGTTTTAGTGGTATCTTTACTTGCTGATACCTCTTCCTATTGATGTGTGCTTTCTTTCCATTTAGTATTCCACTCTTTTATGCATGTTCTACTTGGCAATTAGTTGCCTCTTAAAATACATTTGAAGTTCCTCCCATGTTGATTTGTGTGAGCTTTGTTGCTACAAACTAGTGGCTTCCCTTTTTTGTGCTTCTTTGTGTCTTCAATGACTTGGTCTTTATCTCTGTTTGAAATTTTCTTCAAAAGAAATGGATTTTTCTTTTACCACATAGAGCCCCCTCCTACCCTGATGCCTCTTCCTTCTTTTGATGCATGGGTAGGCTGCTAAAAAAATGTGAATTGCTCCCTTCATCTTCTTAATTCTTTGGATCTTCCTTTCAGCATGCAGGCTCTAACTTATCTCAAACTATGGGTTTCTCTACTTGTTCACAACATTAAGTTCAAAAAAATTCTCCACTAAAGCGTTCAATGCTCTTTTGTTCTTCAGAAGTAGTTTTGCTGCTTTATCACAAGCCATGTTGAATAACTTCTCAGCTCTTGTCTCAAGATCAAATTTATGTTCTTTGCCTAGATCTAGGTTACCTCTATATTCCAAATTTGTAGTCCAATAAACCATATGGTGGTCATCTGGACCCCAACCATACTCAAGAACCATCTATGTAGCTAATTGTCTTGCCTTTTCAATTTCCATTTTTGACATGTTATTGCTTTCTTCAGATGGAAGAAGAAACCTAGTAGCATCATATGAAGCAAAACAAAAACCAAATTCCTTCTCTAAAATTGATCGGCTTTTTGTTTGGAAATCTATAAGGTCCCCTTCTCTCTATCTTGTTAACTTTGTAAGTCCAACACCCTCCAAGGAGTTGGGTCAAGTCATAATAGATCTAATAAGTGGAAGTTGGGAAGAAGATAAGCCAACAATCCTTGCCCAGAAGCCCAAACAACAAGTGGGAGCTTGAACTCTCTTGTCCAAGTAATTGGAAGGCTTTGAAGCTCCAGTCTAGGGTTTATCATGTCATATGGCTCCATTAATTCAACTGCTAACTACATGTCTTCTTTGGTTAATTACAAACCTATCCAATCTATGAGTACTTCCTTCAACTTCTTTATCTACTTACTTTGCTTCAACCATACTAGGATGACACCATTTATGGTCACAAGCCACCCATAAATACTAAAGAGTTCCTCCTCATCAACGATCCTTCTAGAAAGGGCAGTGAATTGCGTAAAGAGGAACCAACTCCACTTGTGAAACAGTTAACCTAGATGTTTTGTATGCAACCTTTTTCCAATCAATATAATCACCATGTGTCATCCATATGTTGTTTTTGCTTTGTTCTAAGAAGTAATTGAAAACCTCGAGGAGGGTCATGGTCCTTTTTTGAGCAATGACCAGTGAAAACAATGGCCTCTAGCTCAAATATAGCTTGTAATGTTCTTTCCTCTTTGATTATGAACAAATTTCTTTTTTTTAATCGTGCATAAATTTTCACTTTAAAACACCCTCTATTCACCTCAAAATCCAACAATCTTGGCAGAAATAGTCGAGTGCCAAAGTCGGTCTAGCTAAAAAAAAATTCATTTTCAAACACCTTAAATGAAAAACTAATCCATTGGCATCCCCTAACTGACTGAATTCAAAATTGAACATTGAAAGATCATTAAAAACTCATTTTATCACTATTCTTTATACTATGATTCACTAATAGGAAGGCCTGATGATCGGCTTTAAAAATTGACATAAACATTGGTCGAGCTCTGCAACTCTACATATCTATTCTCTTTGACATACTTATCGGGCCAACCAAATCTTGTCTCATGATGATATTGGGGTCAAAAGATGTCGACTATCAAAGTTGACCTATTAAAATTACCTGCACATAAACATGTCATAAAATAATAAATTGTGTTCGGATTTGGCTTCAAAAACTAGGTAAATTGACACTTGGGGGCATGAAAACTGGGGCGTAGGCTCACTGTCATGAGGAGAATATGAATCTATGATTTAGGCTCATGAAAAATAATAGGATACATTTGGAAAGTGGTCAAAGTGGGCTACTCAGAATTTTGTAGATTGGAAAGAATGGAAGAAAAATAATTTTTGCATATGAAATTGACTTGGGAAAGTGTGCAAACGAATTCATCATGATTTGAAAATTGGCACACTTGTATTATTTTTAGAGGAAAACACAATGGTATAATCCATGCAATCTCACCTATCATGGATTTTGGGATACAACATTACGAATAGGGGTACTAATCAATCTATATTTTTTGACACTAGTAAAAAGTTAGAAATTGCATTTGGAATCACATTTGAAAATTGATCAAATGGATTCGTCATAAGTTCAAAATTGAAACATAGAAATTCTTTGACCTATGCAACACAATGCAATAGGAATTTTCTCATTTGTCTTAACTTGTCAAAATTTATAACTTGTCAAATAGGGCTTCCCATAATTCAGAATTAATTGCAAATGCATGAAAACAGTAAACTAACAACTTTGAGGGATTCAAAACCTAGTCAAATAGATTTGAAATGACTCAAAATCTAAAACATAGACTCTAAGTTATTGATACTAGACACTCCCAAAGCAGTGAGTCATGAAACATTTTTGGGTGTGATATATTCACATGCAAACATGCCCTCCTGTCATTGTTTGACACTTCGGTGAAAATGCAAATTTGACAATTACTCAAAACATGACTTCATGAAATGACTCAAAATGTCAATTTAACTTCATGAAACAAGTGGATGTTTTGAATAGAAAGTGCTAGAAGCATTAAACACCTCTTAGGCCTCAAAAAGGATAGTCAAGTACATAGGCATCAAAAGCATTTAAAGGGCTTGAAATTCTCAATGGTGCTCAAAATTCGGGTTTTAATTTTGAGTCCCAAAAACTACCTTTGTAAACATATCTACTGGATTATCATCTATGTGTATCTTATCCAACTTTAACTATCCATCATCCAAAACTGATTGAATTAAATGGTACCGCAACTAAATGTGTTTTCTTTTTTAATGCAAAGTTAAATTTTTTGCAAGATGAATGACACTCTATCATTAAACAAATAATTATTCCTCTAAGGGTTTCCCAATTCTTCTAAGAATAACTGAAGCCATATCATCTCCTTAGGTACCTCTATAGTAGCAACATACTCTGCCTCTATAGTGGATAAAGCATTAACCTTCTGTAACCTAGAAACCTAGCTCACTATTGCCCCACCAACAATAAATACATAAACTATAGTACTCCACCTAGTATTAATATCACCTATCAAATTTGAGTCAACATCACCTTGTAAATTAGTAGTAGAGCCCCCAAAGTGTAAACACTTACTAGATATTACTCTCAAATATACCTAGATGACTCATATACCTACTAAAAAATCCCACTAATGTGAAATATCTAGCCTTGTACATACCATAATATACATCAAGCTTTCTACAGATGAAGCATAGGGTACCTTGGGCATCTTATCCTCCTCTTCTTGTGTCTTGGGACACATCTACTTAGTCAACTTCAAATGATGAGGTAAAGATGTGCTGGCAACTTTAGCATTCTCCATAGAGAAATGTTGCAACATATTCTCAACATAATTAGCCTGAGATAGCATCAACTTCTTGTTCTTCCTATCTCTACAAATATTCATACCAAGGATTTTTTTCTTTGACCCCAAATCCTTCATAGCAAATGCATGTGCTATCTAGCATTTTAGCTCCTTAATATGATGCATGTTAGACTCAACTACAAGCATATCATCAACATATAAATACAATATCATGTAGTTTTCATCATCCAACCTCTTAAAATAAACACAATGATCTAAATGACACCTACTATATCCATGCTCATGCATAGAATTGTCAAATTTCAAATACCATTTCTGAGGTACTTGCTTCAAGCCATATAAACTTTTCTTCAATCTACACACTAAGTTCTCCTTACCTTTGACCTCAAAACCCTATGGTTGAGCCATATATATCCCTTCATCCAAATCACCATGAAGAAAGGTTGTTTTAAGATCGAGCTATTGCAAATGCAAATCTTCAGTAGCCATAATACTTAAAATAGTATGAATAGAAGTCATTTTAACAACAAGAGAGAATATCTCAACAAAATCAATGCTTTTTTCTTTGCAAATCCTTTTACCAATAACTTGGATTTAAATCTTTTCTTACCTCCATCCTCTTCATTTAACTTGTAAACTTTTTTATTCTATAAAGCCCTTTTACCTGTAGAAAACTTGCATAAATCCCATGACTTATTTTTCAGCAAAGAGTCCATTGTGTCTTTCATTAAAAACTCTCAATGAATCTTAGTATCCACCTACATAGCTTCATCATAACATTTAGGTTCACCAGCATCTATGAGTAAAATAGAATATAAAGAGGGAGAAAATATTTTTGGAGTTTTAATTAGCCTTGTTGACCATCTAACATTCATTGATGTGTGTGGTACATTTGTTGTTGTGGTTGTTGCACGTTATGAGGAATTGTTGGAACATCATCTTTTGGAGTATCATCGAACACTACATAATCATCTTCTTTCTTCTCATGTTGCTGAAATAGATCTTTTACAACAATTTCTCATTGAATATGACATCATCACTTCTTACAATTTTTTGATTTTTAAAACCTCAAAGCCTATAACCAAATTCATTAATGTCATATCCAAAAAATATGCATTTCTTGACTTAGCTTCCAACTAGGTTCTAGTTTCAAAATCTATATGAGAAAATGCTTCAAAACTGAAGGTTTTGAGAAATGAATAACTCACCTTCTTAATGCAACCCCATGCTTCTTGCATGCTCCATTATAGTCTTGTTCATGCGTTCAGCCACTCCATTTTCCTATGGAGTCCTTCGAATAGTTTTTTTTTTGTGAATATCTTTAGTGGAGCAATAATCTTCAAATTCAAGACTGCAATACTCACCACTATTATTAGATCTGAGACATTTTGAATTCTTACTAGTCTTATTTGCAACCAAGAATTTCCATTTCTTAAAAGTTTGAAATACATCAGATCTATGTCTAAGGAAGATACATAATAATGAGAAGGTAACATAATAATGAGAGCCATCGAGGGAAGATACCTAAGCCAATCCCCATGCATCTATATGCACAAGCCCTAATTTCTCCCTTTTATTTTCCTTCCCAATCTTCACAAAACTCACTCATTTTTATTTTCCATACACACAACTTTCACAATATTCCATATTAACACATTTAAGGCTTGGTAAAACTTTCTTTGAATGAAGTACTTTCATATATTTCTCGCTCATATGCCCAAGCTTGTTGTGCCACAACACTGTATCAGAATCTATAGCAGCTATTTGTTCTCCCTACTCAACTACAACAATTGTTCCTGAACATTCATTTTTCTCTAAAACAATTAAAGTAGAAATAACAATATGACTAGTACAATGATATAAGGTGCCTACTTTCATAGCTTTTTTTCTACTAAAAGGGAACCTTTTGAAACCTTCTAATTTGTATCATTAAAAGTAAGTACACAACCCTCATCACCAAGTTTCCTTACTGAAATTAAATTCCTACTTAGCCTTGCAACATGTCTTATCTCATGTAGTAGCCAATGATTCCCATTCTACAACTTTATCCTAATCTTTCCATTTCCAACAATCTGACCGGGTTCATTACCCCCCAAATAAATAAGCCCAAAATCCCCTTAGACATAATCAATGAAATAACCTCTATAAGGTTAGCATGAAATGAAGCACCAGAATCTAAAATGCATGAATCATCAACACTTTCTAATGACAAAGTAAAAAGATCCTCTTTGGATTTGTTACTTACCACATTTGCCTCCTTGTGTCCATCTAGTTTATCTCCAATATTCTTTCGAGTCCAACAATCTTTCTTTTTATGCCATGGTTTCCCACAGTACTAGCAGTCATTCAATCCTCTTAATTGAGACTACCTCCCCTTTGACTTTCTTCTTGATTTCCCATGATTTATGGAATTATTTCACCTCTTAGTCATTCTACCTCTACTTTGTGCTTTCAAAGCACTTCCAGATGTAGATCCACCTAAGGTTTTCCTAACAGTTTCCTCACTCAAAATAACACTGATCATATCATCATATTTTAGAGTACTAGATCCAGAAATGGAATTGCTCATAGCCATTACCAAGCCATTCCATCTTTCAGACAAGGAACACAAAATCAAGAGAGCCCTAATTTCTTTATCAAAATTTATACCCACAGAAGATAACTGACTAGTAATAGTATTAAACTCATTTAAATGATATGTAATAGATCCACCTTCCGTCATTTTCATATTAAATAAATGCTTCATGAGAAATACCTCGTTTGAAGTGAAGGGCTTTTCATACAAATTATTTAGGGTTTCTATCAACTCTTCCATTGTCTTTGCTTTTGTAATATTAAATGCCACTAATGGTGCTAGGCATAATTGAATGCTTCCAAGTGTCTTTCTATCCAAATGATCCCAATCATCATTTGACATAGACCCCTAATTCTTGGTTTTTCCTTCCAATGGCTTCTAGAAAATCCTTCTGATAGAGATAATCCTGCATTTGCATCTTTCATAACTAAAAGTTTTGCCCATTAAACTTGTTAACTCTCATATTACCTTCATTTTCCATTGCTCCCACTCAATCGTGAGATCCTACAGATGATAATTGAAAAAAAACCTTGCTCTGATATCACTTGTTAGGATTTATATAGAAATAATAATTACATGGAAATATAAACAATATCAAAAAATAATAGATCACACAGAAAAGAACACACAATACTAGGATTTAATGTGGTTCACCTAATCCCTAGGCTATGTCCACCAAAAAATAAGTCCAATATTATTATGATCTAGTGATTACAACTTGATTATAATTTGTAATCCCTTATAGCTTAATACCACTGCAAGAAGCAATTCATTAAGTTGTAAGGGATTACAAATATCATTGAGTTGTCTTTAGAACCCACCTTGCAATAATAGGCCGACTTATTAAATTATGATAAATTTGGTGTTGTAGCCAACTCTAGAAGGTAATTAAGTGGATTGGTATATATCTAGTATATTATATCATATTCAAAAAAAGTAATGTGAACAAGTAAAAATTAGATGAGTGCAAATTCAAGAAGGCAACAAGCGATATAAGGAAAAGAAGAGGCTTATCTATCATAGTCAGGTGATCATTGTTATTCAAAGGAATCTCATTCAGCAAATCGAGTTGCAGATCAAAGATCAACCATTGATTCATCCTAACAAGTGTATCAGTCAAATCCTTTAGAAAGGTGGACTTAATAGTCTCATTCCAAATCTTCTAATAAAGTGCATACTTCATTGTATGTTGTAAATCCTTTCACAAGGTGGACCTAGCAGTCCTTATTGCTCCTAACAAGGTAGATCACCAAAAGTGTTCAATTGTAAGCTTTAATAGGCTAACTTTATACTGTAGTAATAAAGCTTGTGGGTATCATTTGCACCCCATTTTTAATTTCTATTTCGAAGGTTTTTGGGTTACCAAATGTTGTATCAACAATTTATTAATTTTTTATTGCCTTCAGTCTTTCATGCATGAAATTAGAACATATTACACAGTTAATTGGCAAATTAAAATACCCCTCCTGCTCTCAATTACCTAGTCTATGCTACATTTCCAAAAAAATTTAGTGGAAGGAGTAGTTGAATTATCCAAATACGTCTGAAGTATTTGGGACATGACTCCTTTCTCTTCCTTTTTTTTTGTACAAGTGGTACCTCTTGCCTTACTAATGACTCCTTATCAATAACATTACTATCTCCAATCTCTCCTAACCAAGAAAGGGCTTTTTTCTTATTTTTCTCTATCCTAAACATTTTTGATAAAGAAAATTTTAACAATAATCTATGATAACTTGGAAATCATGTCGACATGATCATAAATGAGAGTTTTGCATAAATTACCTTTGGCTACTTGTACTTGAATAATGAGCTCCTCCACTTGCTTGACAATATCAAGATTTAACTTCTTTTATTGTGTGTTGATCTTAACTTCCTTTTCACCTTATATTTGCACCTTCTTCTTATGTTCTCACATTTATTTCTTATTTTATTTGACCTTCACAACCACTAGATTGTCTTCTTTACTTCCACAATCCATCTTATGAGTTATGTCCTTGATGAAAATACAAGTTTCCTTTCTAACAACATTGTTTACTATCCTACTTTTGTGGTTACCTATACTATGAACTTGATCCACCATCACTGCAATTATTCTATCAATTTCTTATTTGGATGGTATCCTCAAATTCATATGTTCAACATGTGATATCATGTTGCACATCCTGTCATCATTTTGTTCTACATCATATGAAAACACTTGTCAATGATGCAATTGATACATGCTTCTCTAATTATTGACATCAATCTTAGATTGTTCTAGATTAGATTCTTCACCATTGTCACATAAATTAATCATATTACATGATATATCCAAATGGATATTATCTTCCTCTCCTTCTTTGGGCTATGTTTTTTGATATGAAAAAAATGATTGGGCAACATCACATTAATCAAGAGAGTGAGGGAATTGGCAAATAATGCATCAAAGGAATTCCTTGGTATGTTGATGGTATAACTTCATGTTTCTTAAAACTACTACATTGGTATTGGTAATGTATATCTTGGATTTATGCACATAACTTCATTCAAAACTTCTATATAGAGGTCTAGTAAATTGTTAATTTCCTTATCTTCTAGTACATCTGATTTTCCAGATAATATGGTATCATCTACAAATAAGAAATGCATTATAATAATAGGAGTACATAAAATAAGGAAATCCCTCAAAGCCAATTACCATGATTAGATCTAACTTTAGTTATCATGATGAAAGCCTCTACAATGCTAAGAAATATAGAAGGTGACAATATGTTTCCTTGTCTAACTCCTTGTGAGGAGTCAAAGACACAAATCAGTGTATAACTTATAATGATAGATTACAAATCTCTTTACACATATGATCTCATCCATTTGTACAATTTATCCTTAAACTGAAATCTCTTAATGGCCTTTAATAAGATTGACCAATTGAGTTATATGATTCCATTATCTATAGTTTAACTACAACTACTGAGAGCTAGATTTTGTTGATAGAATATAACACCTCATGTGCCTCTAGCATTGCTTCGATTACCTCTTTTCCTGCTACAAAACCACCTTGCTTTAACAAGATGAATTTTGTAATGATGTCTTGTATTATCAACTAAATGGTTTTTCTTATTATCTTATTTATTTTATTGTACAATGCTATTGGCCTACAACCTATTAAGTTTTTGGGATTATGAACCTTTTGTGCCAAAGTGATGTTTGTGGTGTTGATATTTTTTGTAATGGAAGAACTCATTCTTTATTCCTCTAAGGAAGACAATACATCAACACAAATTGCATCCCAACATTATTTGAAGAAGAGATTTGTAAATGTGTCTAGAACTATGACCTTATCTGAAGGCAATGGAAATAAAACCTTTTGGATTTCTATTATATAAAAAAGCATCATCAATGCTTGATTATCTTGATGTGAATTCAATTTAGGAATATTACCAAGAAGTTGACTCTCTTTCACCTCTAAAACAAGATATAAATGACATGGAGCTAGAAGGTTCCTAAATTAGCTGACTCCTTCATTCTGAATACCCTTGTAGGACTAGAAAAATGGGTTAAATGCATAACACACTATGAGAAAATCACAAACCTCAATCAACATGTATTAACACCCACTAGTCTACCATGAAAGCCAAACTAATTAAGAAAGCAATAGAAACCCCCTTTTTCGTTTGTAGCTCCCATGTTCTTCTTTCTTCTCCAAATGATTGTAGCTCCAAAGTTGCCTATAGTGCACACAAGATTGAAGCCAAAGCCTATGATATGGATAATGCCATGAGAATACTAGAAGTGTGATTTTAAGCTTGAAAGAGAGAATTCAACATGCAAAGAAGTAGAGACTCAAGGATTCAAAGATTTGGATTTTCAAAACTTAAGCATTCAGATCCGAAATGAGAGGAAGGGTGTCCATTTTATAATTTTCATGTAGGGTGAGAGCATTGGATTTTTCACCCACAGACATGCGATGTGGAAAAAGATTCCTATGACGCATATGACAGAATATTCCAAAAGTAAGATTCTATGACACATGAGAGTCAAATTTGGAAGAGAATCTATGACGCGTCATAAGATTTCTCAACCCACTTAAAGCCAAGAATCTATGATGAATAAGCCAAATAGGGACATGCGTAAGAGGTAATAATATTTGATTATGACAAATCTCAGCCAAGTGTCAAAGGAGGATCCACGAGGTGTCACATCCAAGTGTCATGATGATGCAATATTTTATGGAATATTTGAATTAAAAATCCTCTTATTCCACAAAATAAGAATTAGTAGAAAATGGATTTAATGATGAAAAATGGAACTTAGGAAATTAAGAATTTCCATGGTTTGCAGATAATGAATCAATTAATTAATAAAATTAATTAATTGAGGATGATAATTGGGAAGAATAATTAGAAGGAATAATAGAATTAAATTATGGGTTATTTAATCCTATAGAGAAAATTAGCAGATGATTGGCCAAATTGATTAAATGAATGTGACAGTATCCTTTGATGAAAATGTAATGATGATGGATATGGAATAAGATGATGACTAGTAGATCAAAGCCATGATCAGATTGATTGATTGAAGTTGATAACATGCCAAGGACACATGACATGAATTGGTTGATATGTAACATTTAACCGACATTGTAAATGCTACAGGATTGAAATTGATTGATAAAGTTTGATCATAATAACACCGACAAACATTGTTAATGTTATTAAAATGGTTGATGATGTTGTGATTTGACATTGAAAGCCTTAAAAATTTCAAAGATTGAATGACATGAATGATAGCTTGACCTAGCACTGAGAGCCATGACAGTACTCAGGTCAGATTGATAAGATTGACAAGTTGATAGGTTTCCAAGGCACTGAAAGCCACAACAATACCTAGGATTTGGATAAATGATGATTGATTTGGGATGTTTGATATGTTTTGGGTTGATTAGGACTAATTTTGAGTGATTCCCGGTTGATTTGGGGTGATTCCGAGTTGATTTGATATGATTTCGAGTTGATATGAAATTGATGTGAAAGGGGATACAAATGACGGAATATGGTCAATCTAGCCAAAAGATCAAAGTTAGTAGAATGAGAAAATGGGACAAATTAGTATGAAAAAGTGATGAAGTCATAGATGCGAACCATTTTTGAGCATCTACAACCCCAAGCATCTATAATTAGGTTCACTGAGGAGGCCTCTATGATCAAGAAAATTATGCTACCTACTCTTTTTTGCTTTACTAGAGTATAAAAAATATTATTATTTATGTCTCCTTCCTTAAGACATAACTCTCTTTATTATTTTCACCAATATGCCTCTTCTCCCTTGAAAAGTTCTACACACTCCACTTGAAAGTATGCTAGAAATAGGGACATCGCAATAAAACTAATTATGTGGGTCACTAGAAAAGACCATAGTTATTTAGCATATTTTAATTACTAATATGGCTATGCTAATTTAATCTTATAATTATTTCTCTATTAACATAGAGGTTGGTAATAAGGGTAGCTCAATGTCATAATTGCTATAGACGGTTCCTAAATCATTTACGGGGTTGCAGGTCTGAACCTCCACAAAAAAAATAACAAGTTTTACTTTTGGCTAATGCGCCCACTTTACGTCGTTTTAATGGAGTGCCAGAATAAACGTCGTGGCATCCAATCCCAAAAGTCTTCGTCAGAAGCCCACGAATAATTCGGTGACATTATTACGCTTACATTGTTTATACAGATTACATCTCTAAGTCGCAATGGCCGGCGGAACTTTGCAAAATATGGAAACATGTTGTTCGGCAATGACAGTAATGTTTTGTCGGATAAAGAGGATTCCATTGTATTTTAACATTATCCTCACTCACTCACTGCTATAAGTACGTACCTTCTCATGGAGACATGAATCGCTCAAGTGTTTACTTCTTTTCCGAACATCACTTTGACAAGATGGTATCCAGATTGCTAAAGCCGCTCAAATCCGCTGGAGTGATTGTAGATGTTGTGAATGAGTTTACTCCCTCAGTAAACATGAAAGTTGTGTACAACACAAACATGGAAGTCCACAATGGCTTTGAGTTCATGCCTTCCTTTGTCGCTTCCCCTCCTCGAGTTCAACTCCTTAACACTGATCCAGCCAGGTTTTTCACTCTGGTAACTCTAACTTAATCCTTTCTAATTACAAACCCTAGAAATTCTTATACCATTTTCTGAATGTTTTCTTCAAAATAATTCAATGTGTGACGTGTGCTTGAATTGTGTTGTTTTGTGAAGATAATGACAGACCCAGATTCCCCAAGTCCTAGCAATCCCACCGGACGCGAGTATCTCCACTGGTATTGTGTTGAATTTTTAGCATTTACATTTTCAGTATATATATCTATAATGTTCAAGGTGTAAAAATATGTGATGTGATGATTAAATTGTGCAGGATAGTGAGCGATATACCGGGAACAAAGTGCAATTACACTGGCAAGTGTCGACTAACTATTCATCCTTGTCTATCAATGAATTGGCTCCATTTGAATCAAGTTTTGAAAGGGTTTCATTTGGGTTAATCTAATTTAATTTATGGCTGAAATGTTTGATGCAGGTCGAGAGATTGTGAGCTATGAGAGCCCAAGGGCGATGATTGGGATCCATAGATATGTATTTGTGCTGTTCGAACAGAGTGGGAAGGGAGCAGTGGATTCTCCTCCATCACGGCAGAATTTCAGGACTCGGGAGTTTGCAGAGAGAAATGGGTTGGGATCCCCCGTTGCTGCCGTCTACTTCAATGCTCGCCGAGAGAATGCCGCTAGATCTCGTTGAGCTCGGACAATATTCTGTTTACTTGTTGCTTACTGTGGCGTTTTTAGTATTCTCTCTATCCGCATTAATTATTCGGACACAAATTTAAAGGCTTCCTAGGGCAATATCGGTACTTTTGTTAGAAATATGTTATTATATTGGATTAACACATAAATAAAACTTCCGGTTGTCAATGTTACTAATGATATTATAATAATATATATTATGGTTATACGTCGTTTTATTTGACAATAATTTTGAAAAAGTACTGTTGATAATCACAATCAACTAGGTAGATCTAAATGTTTAGTCTTATTTAATGTACACTATTTTACTTTATAATAACTATTTCTAAAATTATGTATAAGTGGTGTAAGGTTTTGAAAATTTCATAAAATAGAGTTGTCTGATTTTTTTGGATTAAGGTAAAAGTAAGTTTTGCAAAGACCCAAATCTATTAGTATTATAATACAAAGATTAATCTCACTTACAAAAGTTAAAATTGATTGTATTGCATATAATGAATAAATAAAGATTGGTGGTGTTTGATTTGAGGTCTTGGTGGAGACTATTGCATTCATGACTGGTCTAGTTGTAGAGGCCAAGGCTATCCCTAGTAATAGAAATTGACACCATAAGCATGATCTCAATCTTTTCCTTCTGCCTATAGAAGTTTTTCTGAGGCTTCAAAATTGTTTAGATAGGGAAGCATTTCTAAAAGAGTAGAAAGATGTTGCTTTAGCCCTTATCAAATTTGTCACCCTCAAAAATAAGTTTAACGATTTTCATTCCCATTCATTATATTGTTCCCAATATCAATTAATTAGTAAGCCCAAAAATAGCACTCTTGTCACTTCTACAATTTCCCTGAAGTCTTTTCCCTAAATGTTGTGCCTAAAAAGCCTAATGTTGTGTATTACTATTTAATTATGCTTCTCAATAAATGTGTAGTTATCCAAAAATTATTTTAGCCAACTTTGGCTCACCAGCTCTCTCATTTTACTCATTTTAACACTATTCTCAAAGATAAACGAAGGCTCTAGGCATTAACATGGTTTTTCTATAAATATTCTAAATTGTTTTGGTCCACTAAATTTACATATTTGGAAGAGAATTCTCAAACCATTACAACTAGCCCTATTCCTAAATGTCCTTCCCTTTCTAATTATATAAGGTATTTAAATAACCCAAAGTTTTCGCTTAATTTTTGTACACCTTACTTGCTCATTTCTATGAATGATCTAGTTGGGTTCCCTCAATGTCAAAAGGGGTGACAACATGCTCTACAACTAACACACTTATACTATCAAATGATTAGTTGCCAAATTGGAAAGTTTAAGAAAGAAAAATTGAAAACTAGATGTCATTGTTAAGACTAAAGCTCTAGATTTGTTGATTGGCACAATTCAAAAATGGACACTAAAGCTTAAAATATTGTGGAGGAGTGTGCTAAAAGTTTTGACAACTAAGGCATCATGGAGGAAAATTTTTATTATCAACAAGATCTCATCTCCTTTAGAAAGGCTAGACCAAAACTAATAATGGTGTTAAAGTCTAACCAAAACTAAATAATAAGAAACTACTAGAGGTTACATTTTAGCCTAGCTATAATGGAAATAATAAACTAGTCATTTAACACCATGTAAAAAGATATGGAGTATAGGAAGAAGAGAAGAAAGAAGCATGAGGAAACCTAGTGATGAAGTGCAAGGAGAGAAAATCCCCAAAGGAGATGTCCTAACCTTCAGCAAATAACTACACATCATAATATAAATAATAACACAAAGATTTAGATCCAGAAAAATATCAATTCCCATAATAGAAATATCATATTTCCATGCAACATGTCTGACTATAAGGCCTTCCATGTTACAACCAATTACATAAGCAATTACAATAGTAATTTTGCAAGACCTCACAAGATCCAACTCCTAGCTAGTCTAGATCCACACTCTTGTAAGAAGAAGAGAAGAAAGAAGTACGAGGAGACCTAGTGATGAAGTGTAAGGAAAGAAAATCCCCAAAGGAGATGTCCTAACCTTTAGCAAATAACTACACATCATAATATAAATAATAACATAGAGATTTAGATCCAGAATAACATCAATTCCCATAATAGAAATATCATATTTCCATGCAAAATGTCCGACTATAAGGCCTTCCATGTTACAACCAATTACATAAGCAATTACAATAGTAATTCTGCAAGACCTCACAAGATCCAACTCCTAGCTAGTCTAGATCCACACCCTTGTAGACAAATCCAAGAAGAATCTAAACTTGTGCTTGGAAGACACCAAGAAACCTCCTTGTTTCCCTAGTTGCAGCTACTAGCTTTGCTCATACTTTACTCTCTTAACTACTCCTTGCTTCTTCTATGCTAGATGATGATGATTCTAGACTCCATAAGACTCTCTACTTATGTTAAACTAGGCCACAAGTCACCTTGACAATAAACATTAAATACATGACATAAAATTAAATACTTAGGACAAGCCACCGGTTTACAATACATAACTAACTCATAAGACCACATAAGAATATGCACACTTAGACATAGGTCCACATCTCAACCAACTATCTAAATCCAAGAGCACAGACACCAACTCCTTTGGATCAAGCTCATGAATACAATCTCCAAATCTCTGCCAGTAAATAGGAAACCATTACTAGCAACCACCAAAATGACTCTAACTCCAAGATGATAACTCCAAACTCTATACCGACTTAGGAAAAGGTTGTCCAATATTTCTAAAAACCATCATCAATTGCAAAAACCATAAGGTTTACAAAAATTCAAGCTTGATGCTCTTGCATTAGACTCCCAAGGTAGGTAGAAAAGTATATCCCATAATTTGATTGTAATCCATCAAGGATAAGAGAAAAAATAGAAAACTCAACCATTTATGCTTCATCCATTCAAATTTCATAATCATGTGAATCTCCACAACCCAATCAGCATGCTCACTCTTAGGAAGAAATTGAATATAATACTTCATTAATAATTCCTGTGATTGATCAAAACCAGCAATAATAACATCCTCCAATATGAAATCCATATCAACAACCTCACTAAAACCCAAAACAAAGTCAGCAATGTGTAAGACCAAATCCATAGTAAGAGGAACATGTAAATCCTCATCCATATGTAAATCTTGAGCAATCTCATTGGTCACAACATGATGTTCTACAAAATGTAACTCATCACCAACAACAACTTGATTATCCACAACCAAGTGCTCTATAATTTCCATGTCAGATCCATCTAACTGATCATGAAAAATTGTCTCCATCTGAATATCAACAAGATTAGGAACCTCTTCAGTAAAAACCTCAATTTTCTCTATAGGTTTTGCATCAAACTCCACAAACATATCAACAAAACCAAACTCAACCTTGTCATGCCATCTTGTATCTCAAACAAGTGTTCTAATCAGCCAAACGGTGACTCCAACTCTAGTAGCATACAACTTTCTTCTTTGGTTCTTCAACTCTTTTAGACTAATGAGCGTCCACAATAATGTCCACCTAAGAAATCATCTTATTAATCCTCATCTCCACTATATTATAGATATTCACAATCAACCCAGACTCTAATCTTATCAAAAGCATCTTCCAAGATCTTTGAAAATTGTTTGCAAAATATCCACACTCTTAACAATCACCAACCAAATTAAATTTTTAGTCAATTTAAGATCAAATTTCCAACTTCTAGCCAACGATCCATCTACATGTCTTCTATAATTGTAAGTCAAAATCATGATCTTCCACCACACAATAAATATATCTAGGACTGTAGAAGGAATAATCTACCACAAGACCGATCCAATTCAATCATGATGAGATAATCTTCACTAGAGGTCCTCACACAAACTGCCTCAAATTTGGACATCTATCTGCACACTCAAGAAAACTTTTAATCTGATACCACCTAATGTAGTGCAAGGCAAGAGAATCCCTAAAGGAAATATCCTAGCCCCAAGAAAATAACCACACAAAATAATATAAATAATAAAATAGAGATTTAGATCCATAATAACATGAATTCTCATAATAGAATCATCATATTTTCATACAACATGCTTGACTGTAATGCCTTTTAGGTTATGGCCAAATACATAAGCAATTGCAATAGTAATTTTACAAGACCTCACAAGATCCAACTCCTAGCTAGTCTAGATCCACACTTTGGTAGAGAACTCAAGAAAGAATCTATACTTGTGCTTGTAAGCCATCAAGCAACCTCCTTGTTCTACTTGTCTTAGCTACTTGCTCTACTCAAACTTCACTCTCTACTCATAGTAAACCAAGAAAAAAGTTCACTTAGCAACTAAATAGAGACTCATATTAAATACACCATCAAGCCACAAGTCAGCTTGACATTAAATATTAAATAAATGACATAAAATTAAATACTCATGAGAAGATCCAAGTTTATAATACATAACTAACTCATAAGACCAAATAAGAATTTGTGTAAGGTAAAAGCACAAACCTATGTCACCCTTTTGTAAAGGAAAAGGCTAACAAAAGTATAATTGTTCACATTCAATGACATAAAATAGATATTATCATTTAGAATTTGAAAATCATGTAAACTAATGAAATGTGTAGAAATGGATGAGGTTTAGGATTATAATTTTTAATAATTATTTTGAATAAGAATTGATATATCTTTCTATTTATTATATATAATTTTTAGTTGCTGAAAAATGTTGAAAATTAGAGGCTTAGTTCCCACCACAAAACTATAAGGAAATAAACTTATTTCCATTTGAACTCAGACTATGTTATAGATAACATATATATCTAGAACAATCAAAAATAAAAATTGACTTTAGACATATACGTTCTCTTTTATAATGATTCAAATTTCAACTCACCTGAAATTGATAGTTTTCATCTCTTAGCACATTTTTCTAAACAAATATATACTAACTAGAAGAAAAATTATACATTCCGGAAGAGGACTCTCTCCTCTAGAACATCATATGATTTTAATATTTTTTTGATATGATTTAATAGACATTTTTTCGAGTGTTAAAATACATGCTTGTAGAATTTTTTAATTGCAATATACTATATCTAATTAAAACACTATAAACTCTATATGATAATATTCTTGACATTGGGTTCTATAAAATGGTCTTAATATTTACTAAAAAAATCACAAAAATTAGTAAGGGTTATTGAAACTTCAGTTTTCTAAAATAATTTTACTTCTTTAGTAATTGGATACAAACTAGTATAAAAACATGCATTTAATAGACATTTCCAATTGGAAAAGTGTGAGAACATATATAACTTAGCTAGAATGAATTTATCTAGATCATATGTTTGAACAAAATTGATTTTTAGATAGAAATTCTCAAATTCAATTGTTCTGATAAGTCAGCCTAAAAGGTGACACAACTTTGTACTTTTAATTTGCACTTAGGCATAGATCCATGTGCCAACCAGCTATCCAAATCCAAGAGAAGACACACCAACTCCCTCATATCAAAGTTCACAAATACAATCTCCAAAGCTCTCGCAGTAAATAGGAACACATTACTAGGAACCACCAAAATGGCTATAGCTCCAAGATGATAAATCCAAAATCTATGCACACTTAGGAAAAGGTTTACCAATATGCCTCAAGCACATCCCCAATCATGCAAAACATAAGGTTTAGAAAAATCTAGGCTCAACGCTCTTGTGTCACCTAGATGACTAACACCAAATAGACGAAAAAGGGCCCAGTATGGTGAAACAAGGGCTTGCTACACATACTAGTTTGGACTAATGTAGGAACCCTTATTTTAGTACTTTCAAATATATTAATAAGGAATGAAGGTATGTTCAATTTCTTTCTATTTATTTTCTCTTTTTCAATCCTAATTGGTTTAGCTTCTAGTCATTTTTCTAGTTTAAATTTATTTCTTTTGTGCTCCATTTGAACTATTCAATGAATTTTTGTTTCCTTGTTGTGGTTGTGCCCTTTCATAATGAAACGTAATTATACAATGCCTAGAAATATATAGTGATTTATGTGGGCGAAACCCTTTCGAGAAACCACTTGTACTCTAGAAGATACCAAATATAATGTTTGAATGTCAATGAAAAATTGGAAAATACTTCAAGAGAATGCTTCACTCAAGAGTATTAAAAAAAAAAAGTATATGTAGCTATATATTTATAAATGTATTATATAAATATGATGCTTTAAAATAGTGTTAAAAAAATATTGGACAGAAGGTAGTTTTACATTAGTGTCCATTGTATCTTTAATCAAAGATTCTCTATAATGTGTCAATTGTAATGTCCCACCAAGGGAACCAAAAGAAATTAGTCTAAGGTTTCACTAAATTTTCCAAACATTTTTTTATAAAGATGATAGCATAACAACAACAGATATAAAATAGTGGAAGTAATAACATACACATAAAAAGATGCCATAAACTAGATTACAATTCTTAGGGGTCCCATAATGTTGAATCACATTTAAGTTTAGTTCACACACACACACACACACACACACACACACACACACACACACATACACACACACACACACACACATGTATGTATGTATGTATGTATGTAGGTATGTATGTACATACATACATACATACATACATACATACATACATATATCCACATTTAACATTAATTACAAGTTCAAATACATTTAAATAATATACAACTATCCTGAATGCTACATGACAATAATCAGAATGCCCAATCATCCATTGTACAGGTCACTGGGTATGAAAGGCTGAAAGAATATACATCATAAAATAGATTACATCATCTCTTTAAGATCCATGAAATAGATACATACAATAGGTATAACGATCCAAAATCGTACACAAAGATAGAATAAATGGAAATGCAAAATAAGGAACTCCAGGCATGGCATCGAACTAACAAATCTCAATGGTAAAAGTAAAAAGCATTACCACCAAACCTCATTGTAACCCAAAAAGGGTCCACTCCCACTACATTGAGGAGATAGTCTCAAGTCCCAAAAATGATAACAATCCAAAAAGTCAAAAGTAATATCTAGGTCAAGGAAAACCTAAAAGCAATCTAACTCAAGGTACCAAGACACATGTGACTTTTAAATCTAAAGGCAAACAAAGACATGTAGGGAATCTACTATGCAAGTGGTCTAGTGACTCTATGTAACACTAGTATCATTTCATACTGACAAGGCATATTAACTAAGCAAGGTCACAACCAAGCATCCTCTCTACTTCCATCCTAGTCTATATTAGAACTCAGGACATGGGAAAGGAAATACAAAGACTCTTATTAGTTCATTTTACTCTCATTTAATGTAATGTTATCACTTATTAAAATAATCTACAATGGGTTACCCATCAGCCTCTTTAGGGCCTCAACCTCCATTGCAAGCCACTTCCCAACATAACATATAGATAACCTACCCTAGGCTTCAATAAAAGGCTCTTCAATCCTTAAGCAAGCAACTAAAAAATTACTGAAAAGGCATCACTAATCAAAATCACAACTTTACTCATATAATCGTCTTAAGAGGACAAATTCAAAATTAGGTATGTATAATTATAACAAAATATGACATCATAAAAAATAGTATACTCCCGGCCTTTGGTAGACATCCTTAAACTAGTCAACACTCTAAGTCAACCCCTAACCTAAAACACAAGAAAACATAGTGTAGTTTCATAGATTTGTTTGATTTTGAAAACACATATTTTGAGTTTACAGTAAGGTTTGAGATTTCATTTCATTTGAAAGTTTTCAATGTAAGTTTTGATTTGATAAAGTTCATAAAATCCTCATATAATTGAACCCATTTTCACCTTTTAATAATCGATTATACAATTACAATTAACTCACAAAAGCATGTCTTGATTAAATATAATAAAGTAATTCAAATAATTATTACTAAATTATTAAATAACAATTATCAATTATTTGAAATAAAATAATCATGAGATTATTTATAATATAAATCATTAAACAATAACATTTCAATTTAAAACATATAAAAATCATGTTTACTTATTAATAAAATTTGATTAAACTAAATTGGCTAAATTAATTAATAAATACTAAACTAAACTAAATAAAATTATTAATTATTAATAAATTTAATTATTAATAAAAAACTATTATAAAAAATAATTAATGATATTTAAATTTAATAAAACATTTTTTTAAAAATAAGATTTAAAATAAATTTGACGTGATTAAAGGCTTGCTAACTTGCAAATGGCCATTGTAAGGCAAGGTGGTAGGTTGGTGGAGATTTGGTGGCCTTGCCCACCAATTTTAATTTAATTTCAAATTATTATTTTTTATAAAAACCAAAACAAACACAACAATGCCCCCCCGCCCCCCCCCCAACCAAACCCCCACCTTTATTAATTCATTTTTTAAAATATATATGTGTGTGTGTGTGTGTGTGTGTGTGTGTGTGTGTGTGTGTGTGTGTGTGTGTGAATAATACTCTGATAGGAAAACAAAACAAAAAATCAAATTTACAATCTAGAATTCAACTTTTAATCTAAAAACTCCATCCAATTAAAATACCCATTTGCAAAATTTATAGAATGAGGGTTTCAAAAACTCAATTCCTCGAACATAGATAACTTTGGTACAAAGAGAAATTAAGATTTACAATAGGGTTTCATCAAAGATATCAAAAAATCTACAAATATTTAAGAACATATCTATACAAACACGAAGCTGACAGAAGATAGGAAAGATCGAAATTTTTGTGTGTAAATAAATCACAATATTCCACCTGAATTTGATGCTAACATGCAAATACATAAGCCCACAAGGAATACAAGAAAATCCCTTTCTTCTAAAAACTAACCTTTCTAAAAATGGCTTCTCCAAAACTTGGCAATTGAAAAATGAACTCTCCATCTCTGATAAAGAGTTCTACTCTAAATTTGGCGCTCTCATTTTGCAATCACGATAGGGTACTCATTGATCAATATCTTTTAATATTTTATTTATTTTTAAATATTCATGCACACTTTTTGCAATTTAAAAGATCTTTGTTTAATTAATTTCTCTTTCTCTCTTTAATTTTTTTTTTGAAGTTTTTTTTATAAAAATGATTATTAACTTAAGTAATAGTAATATTTAGCATTTATTAGGCAAAAGCCTACAACACAATGGTAACTTGTGAGCCTCTCATGTGGGAGGTCTTGAGTTTGAATTCATTTAGCACATAATAATAATTAATTTCAATAAATAACAATAACTAATCTAGGCTTCATCTATTTACTGATTAAAAAAATTTAAAATGTAGCATTTATTTAAAAATGATCTCATAAATATATTATTATTAAATTAAATTAATATTACTATACTCAAAAATTATAACTATAACTTTATCTTTGAATTTAATTCTTTTATTTAATTAATTTATCAATTAATTAAATATTGAATTTTGTTAATAATTTTCCATTAAATTAAATAATTAAATGTCCTTCTAATTTGTTTTAATTAATAGAAAAAAATATCATAGACCCACAAGATAAACTATGGAAACCCATTATAAAATATAACATACTAGATAAAACTCAAGAGTTATAATCACAAATTTACATCATTTGATGAATTTAGAAGGTGGACAACTCAGATTCTTTCCCTACTTTTTAGGAAAAATGGTTTAAGGTTAGGATTTGAACTCAAGAGTTATATCCTCTCTCTTATCATTGAGATAATGTGATAGGGTATGCTTATCCTCGCAATTCAAGGAAGTCAATACTCGATACCTACAATTTGCATAAAATCCATTCATGTACATACACATATATTCTAAATTAAATAGGTAATGGCAAGAAGTGACACATTGTGTAGATCCTGACTAGTAGGTGACTACAACTCCCTCCCTTAACCATATCAAAAATATCATACATAAAATAAAACATATAGGTACACCATACACATGCAAGTATGGGGTAAGTATCCATAGAAAACACAAATAAATAATCCATCTAACCAACATCATGAAATAACCGAAATAACTATAAACAATTCTCATCATCAAGGAATAATCATGCATACATGAAATAATTAGTACCAAGTAATATCATCATATAATCAACTGATCAAGAAATAATGTCCAACAATCTAGAAAGAAAATACAAATAATCATCAAACATAATCATAAAACTAGCCTAAAAGAGTTTGGCAATAATAACTGAAAATTAAACTAGGGGTAGGCACTAC
Source organism: Cupressus sempervirens (assembly GCA_028749045.1). Lineage (NCBI taxonomy): Eukaryota > Viridiplantae > Streptophyta > Pinopsida > Cupressales > Cupressaceae > Cupressus > Cupressus sempervirens. Next base: position 802,352,451 of record CM053793.1, read on the forward strand.
ATCAATGCTAACACAAACTTTTACAACTCATGTATATGTCATTTATGTCTTCAATACATATTTTACTTCCCCATTTCATTAGATACAACTTTTAGAGACCATAAAATATGATTCAATTATTTAAATGTTCAATTATTTGATGCCCTGAAAAGATTGTAATATGCTCTATTACATTTGAAAATTCTATGCTATTTATTCATACATTTAGTGTACTTTAAATTCTCTAGATCTGACAATTTTTTTTTAAAAAAAAAAATTCACTATTCCAAAAAATAGAAACCTCAATACCTCTAGAACTTGACATACTCATGCAAGAAAATTGCATGTTTATTTAGCTTATCAAAACTTGTTCACATAGAATAAGAAAAATGTGTCCTAAGTTTTGATTATTAAAAAGAAAAGCCCTATATAATTATGAGGTTGAAACATATTTTCACAATAATATTTGAATATGATACATAGATGAATTATCTCCATCTAATGAAAAATAACCACAAGGCATAGATGATAGAAAAAATATCTAATATCAATACTAGTATGATATTTTTGATATATGGGGCAAAATATATAATATTATAGATGTGTCTCTAGTAACTCCTCAATTGCTAGAATATGTTAGATTACTTTTTACATACACATCAATTCTTACCTCAGAAATATAATTGGTTGTGAAGAAAAATTCAACATTAGCTATCTATTCTTGTGATCATACCACCCCCATTTGTATCAGGTAGAATCATCCAATATCACTCTTGAACCAACCTAAGGATGAAAACTAGATCCCTTGGATCAAAATAGGATAAAAAAAATTATTTTGTTGATATAATTTCTTAAAACACAATAATAATTTGTATTTTTAAGTGTTGAATTATAATTATATTCTATAACAATATCCTTATATTCTTTTAAAGCCATTTCCCAAAGAAAAAGTAAGGAAGGACTTATGTTTTAGAAAATATTGTGAAGTCTGGAACAATGTGAATTCCATAATAGACCAAAAAAATCAAGCAAGGTAGATTCATAGGGACAAGATGTGTTTGAAACTACCTAACAAAAATGCAAAATTTACCTTGCAGACAAACTATTAAAAATAATAAGAGGTGATATTTCCTAATTGTAATTGCATAGAAAGATTATAAAGGACCATGAAATCATATGTTTGTTAGGTTATCCTTGGTAAAAAAATATTTCCTAGATGGAGACACCCATTATATATCCTATAATTTAACTAAGGAAGAGGCACAAAGACAAGCCTTGATAGAAACGACCCACTAGAAATACTTTTTTTTTTTGTTACAATGGTCTAGTTGAAAGGAAATGAGAGAAATTTTACTAAGACTAATTGAATATAAATATCAAATAAGGACTATGAAATCATCTCTTTTTCGTTTTGAAAACACCATTGGTAGAGTAGCTCACAAAAATATCTCATCAAAACTTTATCTGAACCATACAAACTCCCTTAGAAATGGGTACAGTCCTCCCAAAACCATCCAAACCCAACCTTTAAATGATGGAGAAATCACCTAAATCTACATGGAATAAAAAAGAAAGTTTTTTAAAATAAAATTTCCTATAATACACTCATAATGTGAATGCTTAATAGAAAAATTACTATTTTTTTCATTAAAAACTATTCTATTTATTTCTAACCATATTTTAAACAATAAAGTAACAACTAATTTCCCAAACCATTCAGAAAGGGTGCTCCTAGTACAAAAATTCCCTAATAAACCAATGAATTTATCCATTTAAGAGGCATGAAATCAATCATTCTTGTAAACCACCCTCTCGCAATTTTGAATATCCTTTAAGTATGGAGAAGTGAAAAGGATAAAAGAAGAGTTTTGTTAAAACTAATTATATATCATGCACATAGGATTAAAAAAGTATATCTTTTTCTAACTATTCTAGCTAATTCATTTATTCCAAATAACTAATGACCTATTAACTTTTTACTTGGGACAATAAAACTTCACACTTATTTATACAAAGAAGTTGTAGCAATTTCATGACCATGTCTATCTATCATGTTATATATTTATGAATTATAGAGCTTATCATTTAAGTTAGAACTCTATGAAAGGATATTTATTACCTAAAATTAACTTGATGTAATTTCTTATTAAATATTTATGAGATCATATTGATTATCATTGAATCCTCATACATTCCATTTCTATTTCTCTTCTATCCAAAATCATCCCCTATATAAGAGCATGTCAAATTTTATCATAAAAATTGGATGAAATGTTGGCAGTGGTGTTAGGAAATTTCTTTCAAATATTATACATAATAAAACTATTTCAACTTATACTTTTTGACTTTTGCATGGTTTTTATCTAAACCTCTTAGATAATAAACTATTTTTTTAATGAATTAAACTATTTAAAATTTATTTAATTATTAAGTCACTTGTTACCTCTAACTTAAGCTAAACTTTGGGCATATAATAATTAATTCTTTTATTAATTATTAATATGCAACCTAGGTTTACCTATTAGGATTTATCTCTACTTTTATAAGGATTTATCTCTTTTGTAATTTATTAATTCACTTTTGATATAGCGATTTCTCTTTTTGCTCATTAAGAATGTCTCATCTATGGATCTAGGAATTCCATCATCCAAAACTTTTGCTTCTCTCTTTTTGTGACAAGTGTTTGTATATAGGTGATCCTTGGGAGCTATGGGGTTCATCTTTCCTCCTCTTCAACATGGTATCAGTGCTCTAGATCTTCATGCCCATGTTATGCTAATGAGAACTTAAACTTGGCTTTTAGAGCTTTTTATTTTTTTAGAGGGTTTCATTTTTTTAGGGTCACTTCGTATGGAATCTAGGGGAGTCACTAATTTTTTGATGACTTTAAGCCTAAATGAACATTACCATTGTGCTTAGAGCACCCAAAAACCCTTATTTTCATATAAAATTTGTCTAATTTTGACACAGTTGGAATTTGAGGCTAAAAAATATTGCTCCCATATTTGGCACATTTCTCGAGGCCATGATTTGATGATTTTTTGAACAAAAATTGAGACTTTTAGGCATAAAAGTTCAAATTTTGTAGCACACAAATCAATTTTTTATAGCATGCAAATCAAGATCTTTTGGCATGCAAATCAAGATTTTTTGGTAGACAAATTTAAAAATTTTGGCACACAAATCAAGATTTTTGACATGCAGATCAGGGTTTGGCATCCAAATCAAGGTAATTTTTATTACTGGTGGGTACACTTTCAAATGCATTTTGGTATGGATCCCAAGGCAATAATTTTTATTTGGGTCCTTCCCACTCTGTTTTGACCTACATGTGGTCTTTTGGTCGTAAATTGGTCATCTACACTTCATTTTTTGCAAACGAGATATCTTCAGAAAGTTTCTTCCAAGCCTATCATGATGATGTAGGTTATTTGGACTTTTGATGCTATATGGTTGCCAATTTTTGTAGTCAAAATTAAAAGTTCTATTTTGCACTCTAGGAGACATGTCTTGAGACATTCTATTTTCCAAATTTTGCTCGAGGCACATCCCATTTAGTATTTATTATTTTTATTTATCTTTTGCATTATGATGGATATCATGGTTGTTTTAGGTCTACTAATCTATTTTGTTTCTCCAGATGATTTTTCATGGCTTATACAATCTCTTATATCAACCTTATATCTCTTTCGATGTTTGTTGACATTCTTTTGTAGTATTCTTGCAAACACGTTGAGATAAAGTGCCACTTTATTGTATTTTAGCATCTTGCATATCTTTGTGATTTGTTGTACTTATAATATGTTATAAAGTGCCTTGGTGGGTTTCATGTTGGTCATATTTACCATCTTCCTTTGTCAAGTGAGTGTTCCTTCTAGAACATTAGCCTCATGATGTGTCGATGACACGTGTCATTATACTTCATTTACACTCTCGATGTTCCTAGTTCTTCTTTCTACAGGGGATATTACATTTAGTTTCATTGTTCATGTCTTACCTCTCAGTAATATAGGGGTTTTTTTTTTAAATTTTTTTCTTGGGTTGATGGAGTGAGCTATATTTAGTATTTGATCCTATGTACTAGGCAATTACAGTGGCTAGATACTTATACATTTTGGTGAGATGGATCATTTACCATATACACATTCTTTCATTCCTATTTTTGGAGGCCATGAAAATACCTTCCATCTTTGATTGATGAGCTCTATATATTTATTCTTCTCTACCTAGTCATATTCTACATAGTGGAGGTTATTTAGATCAATAGTTTGGCAGTGTTTGTAGCTTTATGCTTCAATGATGTTCTTCATGATCATCTTTTATTCCTATCTTTTGGGACATTCCCTAGTTAGGATACTGCTTTAGTACTTCACTATTTCTTTTAGCATTATTTCTATCTCCTTTTGGAGTAGAGATTTTTCCATGTGGTTTTCTCTATTTCTTCTCTTTTTAGTAATTTGGTTGTACTTGGGTACCTCATCAAGCCTTGTTCTTGGGATCCAAATTTACTTTTAGTAGTAGTTTCTAGGTTTGTAGCTACTCCCTAAGTTTATTTTAAGGGGGCGTGCTAGGGTAATAAAGTAGTTTTTTATTAATTAAATCATTTTGATTTAATTATTAAGTCACTTGTTACCATTAGTTTATATAAGCTAAACTTTGGCAATATAATAATTAATTATTATCATGCAACCTAGGTTTTTCTTGTTATGCTTTTGATCTCCTTTTATAAGGATTGATCTCTTTGTAATTTATTAATTCACTTTTGATATAACAATTTCTCTTTTTACTCATCAAGAATGTCTCATCTATGGATTTGACAATTTCAACCTCAATAGTTTTTGCTTCTTTCTTTTGTGATAGGTGTTTGCATGCAAGTGATTCTTGGGAGTTGTGTGGTTGATCTTTACTCAACTTCAATAGATCCCATTGGTCAAATTTATAGTCAACTAATTTTAAGTAGAAATGTAGATTTTAAACAATCTAATTGATGCCTATTAATATAAAAGAATTTCTACATTTAGCTAGATTGTATTTTTTTAACCCTTTCAAATGCACTATTTAAAAAAAAATTAAAAAATTTGGGATCACTAGATTGTAGGTGTTTTGTGTTTGGACAACAAAAGTATCAAAGCACATTCCTAGTTTCTCTAATAGTTTATACCTTTTAGAGTTTGAAACATGTCACTTTAAAAAAAAATCAAAATAGATTATTTTACATGATATATGGTTCTTTTGTTGTATTTTATGTGCATCCCTCATAGATGCAAATAGATTTCATTTAACATAATGAAATAAAATTAATAATATTCTATTATTATTTTTATGGATCATCATGGCAAAAATAATAATTCTAAATCCATAATCCATTAGAACACTTTAATTTAGTTATTTTTTGTAAGACAATAATGATGCACTTGATAATGACCACTTAAAGGAATTTCACAACCATTGGACTAATGTCTCTTCTATTAGTATAAACTTATCCTTCTTCCTCGATGTCATAAGGTTTTTTTTTTTTTTCTCATGGGTATCATGATGAACACAAACTCCTTATCAAAGACAATAAGCCTTACTAGTCACAAGCTATTCCTCTTGGCATGAGAATGGACCATAGTCATCTTGTTACATTATACTCTATATGACAATATTTATTAATGAGAAGTTCTCATACCCTTTTTCAGTTTGTAATTTTACCTCAATTATTTTGTAATAATTTTTGGTCATTTAATATTAATAAAAAAACACAAAAAATGATATTGATTGGAAGAACTTTCTAATGGAAAATTTGGGCCCTACTAGTGTAGGAGTTAATAAAAAATGAAAAAAAGAAATTCATTTATAGTCTGTCCTACTCATCCTATCACAAATGAATTTTTTTTTGAATTTTATGAACTGATATAATGTTTTTATACTATGCAAAAATACTACAATTTATATTACTCTTTTTAAAGAAAAACATGTGATTTTAGTTTATAAATATAAATATAAATACAAATACAAATATTCATTAATAAAATAGAGAAAGAAAACATGTACATATCATTTTATTCAATTTCAAAATAAAGATTAAATAAAATAATACATTTACACCAAACTTAAATAATTATTTAAAATCAAATATCCATATCCTAAAGAGAATAAACAATTGAATAATTCTCTTATATATTTATTTATTTCATACTCAAGATAGAATAACTTTAAAACTATGAACAAATCTATATGTATTTAATAGATGTCAATTCACTATATATAACTAAAAGTTAACTTAAAAGAATCCTCGAGTCATCTCCAGCGCTTTCAATTTTTGTTTTAATAAAAAAATTAAAGTTAAAAGAAGAGTGCATTGAACAAATGCATGAATGTAAACAATAGGTTTAGATACATTAACCCAACGTATAAAATTTAATATAGCACTATCTCATATTATTATGCCATAATTCACAGTACAATTAAATCGATTCTCTGATTCCCCACTCATAATTAAGAGTTCTACTTTTGCTAATGCACCCACTTCACGCGGTTTTTATGGAGAAAGGGAATAACAGTCGTGTTATCCAACACCAGATGTCTTTATCCGAAAGGCACAAATAGTTTGGTTACATCATTAAATTTTCATTCTATTTACAAATTCATCACTAAGTTACGAAGGACGGTGGAATTTTCCAAAGTATGGAAACATGCTGTTTGATAAAGACAAGAACGTTTTGTTTGCTACGTACAAACTCTAAAGCTGCCTCTAGAAATTCGCTGTTCACTATTTCTTAAGCGGAGAGGCTTTCTCCAGTAGCAGCAATCTTCAATGTAAATATTTTCTATTTTGAAAATAATTTGACGTTCATTTACATGTCAGAAAAATAAAATAGAAATAGACTATAATTATAATTAAAATCATGAAGGTTGCAGAGAGAAAATGGAAGTAAAAATGAGGCAGATCAAGAGTCTCAAATCATTTCCTCATGCCTCTTAGGCTCACATAAATATGCGATGATAGAAATTATGAGATTATGAAAATAGACACCTCGAGATATATATATATAAGCTAGTTTAATGGTTGATATGATGTTGACAATACCTCAATTGACGAGGCTCAACTAATTTTCTATTTTGAAATCATGATTATGATGGATCCAAATTCACAATAATCTCTGTAGTTTTGTGTTGAATTTTAAGCATTTGTATTTTCTTAGATGAAAATTCATGACATTAATGTTGAACGTACCAACATATTTTTAACAAATTATTTTAGTTCTCTTTAAAATGGATTCTTTTGTGTGATATAAGCATTTTTCTTTGGAGGATGATTAGTTTTTTGGCTAAGCAAGAAATACGACTATATTTTACAAAGTACAAAAAAACATAATATGTAGCAACAACAAATAATGGTAATCAGAACATGTGAATGAAGAAAGTATTGAAGGACATTAGAGTTGAGTTTGTAGAGCCTATTATCACACACTACAATAAATCAAGTATAATGAGTCTATCAAACAATTACGTATTATATTAAAAAATAAATCACAAATCTTTTAATTATCATGTTTTGAGATAGAAAGTTATAAAGAAAGAAATTAGATTGAGGTATAGCAGTACACAGTAGTAGATAGCACACATATTTATGAAGCCTTTTTCAAAGGATATGTTTGAGTACTTGAGAGGTAAGCTTGGGGTTATGCCCCTTCCTACTTCTGAGTAGTTGATCTATAGATTGCATCAGTCTAGTGGTACATAGCTCTATTCTTTATTGAGTGACTAGACTTTTATTGCTTCCTCTATGGGGGAGTGTCTATGATTGAGTTGAGTTGTGAAGGACTCTTGGTAACTATTATTTCACAATGTCCTTGCACACTTGAGCTTATTGAAGATATTATACAGTGGAATTGCCATAATGATGCCTTTGTTATTGATGTCAATGGGGGATAGTAGAACATGAAAAAAATCTTGTGCATATATATTTGGAGAGAGAAAAACATCCTATATATATGTATATTTGGAGGATAAGTGTACATGAGAAAGACATCTTTGGATATATATTTAAGTGAGAGTAGTAGATATCTTATGGGAAAGAATATTGATTTCAATAAGGAAGTATATCAATAGGGGAGATATGTTCTTGAGATTAATATTTGATTGATGAAGAGGATTTGAAATGAACATTACTACACTGAGCAGTTGTAGTACAATATTTGGTATTCATAGAACTTAGATGTTTTTTATTTATGTTGTCATCAATGCAGATGGGGGTATTGTTAGCATGAATGTCGATGATACTTCTATGGGGGAGTATCTTAGTGTTGTTGGAGAGATGTTACAGTGATCATATGTTGCATTCATGGAAATGTTTGTGATTGATGTCAAAATACATATTATTTTGTAGAAGATTGATAGAGATGAAGACCAACAATAAGGTTGCATAGTTTGAGGATTGAAAATTAGACTATGTATAGTTGATATTTTATATAGAGTGTCTTGATGATGTGGTTAGGTGTGAATGGAGAAATGTGAAGACGCTATTAGAAATAATAGTCCACAAAGTCCTTAAACAATCTTATCCATTCAACCAAAGTAAACAAAAATCATAACAAGATGCACATAGACAATCACACTAGATATGTTAACTAGGGTAACCCTTGATCAGAGGGAAAAACCTAGTGAAAATGATGCCTACAAGATGATGTACTAATATAAATATTCCTTGTTGGAGGATGGACCCTGTTAGGAGTCTATTACAACATTTAGATAGAGTCCCTATTTAAGAGACTTTGAATCCCTATTAGGAGATTCCAACCCTATTAGGAGTTGTTGCAACCCTATTAGGAGTTATAGTATAATGTATGCAAGAAGAGCCCACTGCCCAAACATGCAATATCAATTACAAAAAGAGCTCACTAGCCAAACAAGTAATTTAATATTAAGTTCCTCTTTCCTCTATTTTTTCAACCAAACCAATCACTATTAAACCTTGTAGAGTAGGTCATGAACCTCGGATCCAAGTATCCAACCTTGGAAATGAAGTTTCCTTCACTTCCACTCTGCTCTTCTCAACTTTGCATTCCATTCTCTGAGCCACTTACAAATCACTTCTCTTTGATACTCATGATAAAGGAAAATTTATTTCTTTTATACTGAATCCATCAAACAATTCCCTATGTTAGTTGTTACACCTTCTCAATTAATTATTATAGGAGCATCTAAGAACACATTACACTTGGTGATAATATTAATCTTTCAACTTGAAACTTAAATAACTTTTCATATACACAATATTATGATGAGCGAGCTTAGCTACGTCATCATCAACATGTCTTCTTGACATCCTCAAATTTGATTCTTAGAATAACAATTGTGCTAAGAGATATAACAAGTTTACTAAAACAAGCCTCTGTAAACTCTATCTTAAAAAAGACATCACCAAAACTTACATAACTTCCTATAGACTTAACCTTTCTTCACCCAACATTAACTGTATATACTAAATACTCAAAAGTATCTCCCATAACCTTGGATAGTGAGAGTACTCAAATATCCATCCATACTAACTTGGTATGTCTATTGTTCTTCTATTAGATACCATAGAAGACTTCTATGTTGACATCAATGAAAAACTCAGTCATGAATATAACATATCATTGTGATAACATATCAACAATACCCACCCATAGGAATATCATCAACATTCATGCTTCCAACAATCTCCTCATTTGGCATTGATGGCAACATAGATAAAAACCACTAATTCCAAGAATATCAATAGCTAAAGACTGTTAACCATTCTTTTCAAATCCTCTTCATCAATCATTCTCTCCCATTGATATATTTCAATGTGCTTTACATCAAACTGTTATTCTATGTCGTTCTTCTTTTGAACATGCTATACTTCTTCTTACTTGTTTTCCAACTTATTTTCCATGCTAATCTTCTCCCCCATTGACAGCAATGTCAAAGGTTTCAACAACAACTAATTCTTACTAGCTCAATTGTCCAAAGACACTATTTGAAAACAACATCCAACAAGACTCCTAGATGACTCTTTCCATCATAGATAATCCCTCATATAGGAAGCATCAACATTCAGTCCAAACAAACAATAGTTTTTTGTTGCACTAGACTGATGCACTCTTTCATCATCTACTTTGATGTAGGAAGGGGCATAACCCCTAGCATACCTCAGAAATACTCAAAATCCTCTTTCGAAGAGGCTTACTGAATATATCTACAATATTCTCTTTGGTGCTCACATATTCCATTCTAATTTCCTTTTCTACAACTTTCTCTCTCAAAATGTGATATTTGATAGAAATGTGCTTGGTCTTTGAATACAATACTAGATCCTTGGACACATTTACTATGCTTGTGTTGTCACAGGGTGATCCCATAATAATGGGTTCCACTTTTTGACCAATTTTGACACTAAAATCAATATTTTTGAAACAAACCTCACATTCAAGTGACTATATCTCTAAAACTATAAATAATTTTAAAATGACATAAACTAGTGATTTTTAGTACTTTGTTCCTATTTTGTAACCATATTTTTTAATCTAAAAAAAAATTATTTATGTCAATTTTTTCTTCTCCTCCGAAAAGTGGTACATAATAAAATTTAATATTTTTAAAGAATGACAGTCTATTTGACACACAACTTTTTCTCTAGAAAAGATAATGAGGTAGTTCTTTTGGCGTTGGATTTTTAACATTAGTATCTAGAGGATGCATTTGGTTTGATTCAATTTAGTTAAATATTGTATAGTTTATGAAGTTTTGAAGGACACCAATTGTAATTTAGACATATGTTCATTTTGACACAGATAACTTGAAGTCAATTTATTAGAAATCTCTTTTTTTAATAGAAAGCTAGCTCAATAAGCTATTTCCTAGATATTTTTCAAAGAAAAAATTGACTTAATTTACTAATTTTCTCGAAGTGTCGAAGTCAGATGATGTTTAATTAATAATGAACCTATGATGAGTTAAACTCATATTTGAAAGTCTTAATGATTAAAATATGTATTACAATTATAGTCGTTGGAAAGCTTTCTCTGAGCAGCACATTTTGGCATTTTAAATTTTATAGTAGAAGATCATTTATCTATAATTATGGGTGTCAGAAGAGCCAAAAAAATTCAAAATAAAAAAGGGCTCAAAAAATGTAATTTTGTATGTTTGCAGTGAACATGCGGCCAAAAAAATTTTGGCAGTTGGAAATTGACATTGATATGTTCATGCAAACATATTCACTTCTTTGCATTCACACAAACATGAGAAAAGAAAAAATGATGATGTCAGCTTCAGACAGGTCAGCTTAAAAATAGTGAAGTCGTACTACGAATTCGTATAGCGACATTTTTATATAGTCATTGTGCAAAATTTATGTTGAGGCAAGGAGTAAATTTTTTTTTTAAAATAATTTTATAATGGAAAACAAGAAAGGAAGGAAACAGAAATGTGCAAGGATAAGATCTGATGAAGTAGAACAAAGAAATCTTCAGAAGACTGTGGCATGTTATCATCGAATTAAACAAGGTATGTAATTACATATATTAGTTTTTTTTATGATTTTGAATTTAATTATGTTTCAATCTTATTTTTTATCTAATTTTATTTATTTAAAAATTTGTTGCAGCGAATCAACAAGGTGAACGAAATGTTGAAGAAGGCTCGACATAAGTAGAAGAAGTGGATATGGGAGAGAGGTCAGGAACACTCCCTACAAAATCTAAAACAATGAATGTTGAAGAAGGTTCAAGATCACTCCCTACAGAGGTTCAAATAATAGAAGTTGGAGAAGGGTTAGAATCTTTCCTTGTAGAATCTCAAACAATGAATGTTAGAGAAGGCTCAAGATCGCTCCCTATAGAAATTCTAGTAATAGAAGTTAGAGAAGGGTCGAGATCAGGTGCAAGAACTAGTATGGATGAACTCTTAAATATTGCCCAATCTATAAAGAATGATATTTCTCCAAAAAAATTAGATCATTTACTTAAAATGGATGTGGATAAATTGAGAAGACTTGTAGCTACTATTCAACCATTGAGTTTTTCTAAGAAAAGATCAATGAATAAGAAGATAAGAGAAATTATGACTCAATTTGATAACACTGAAACACTTGAACAAGCTTAGGTACACTCACTTTTTCTTACACAAAAGAAGTTGCAAGAGGCATTTAAATTGTTAGGTGTAGACACAACATCAAAGAAGAGAAGATTTTCTAGCATGTAAATTGATATGATTGAAAATGTTGAACAAGGTTTGAGAAATATAGGAAAATACTCTTAAACTAAAGATAAGTCCATGGCAAGAAAGGTGATGTTGATGTCTATTGTAAATAAGAATATGACCCAAAATAGAAAAATATCTTCAATTTCGTTTGAAATGGGTTCTAGTAGGAAAACAATGGGAAAATATGTTAAGAGAAGATTAATTGTGGATGACAGTACTATGGAGGGCAATTGGGCAATCATGTGTAGAGCACCTCATTCTCATAGGATTGAAGAATTATTAAAAAATTTAGTCATATAATTTTGGATTGATAACGCTCATCCTTCGTCAAATAGCAAAGATGTTATTAGGCATAGGATTGCATTTGGTCAATATTAACATCATACAAAACATTGGTTGGACACAACACAACATGAGTTATATGTGTCATTTTGTAGTGAACATCCTAATGTAAAACTTGGGCAAACATTGTTTGAAAAATTGAAGCCATACTTTGTGAGGTCAAAAAAAGCGTTTGAAACATGTTGTTGTCATCATCATATTGAGTTTGATCTCCACTATTAGGTATTTCAAAAGTTTGTAGAAGACACATGGTTCTCATGCTCCTCCTCCTAGTAGGAGAAGTGAGTTTATATCATCCATTCTATGTGACAAAATAGATGATCCAGTTGGTGAAATAAATTGCATCAAAGGATTATGTAAAAAATGTGGTGAACTAACTCTATTTCCTTTGAAAATTGAAAATATTGATGTAACAAAAAAATTGATTTGCAAAAGTTACAAGTATGTCAAGAATGAAACAAAGTTGGGAAAAGAGACAAAAAGGTTGGAATATGTTGAAGAGGAATTACCTATTCTAATATTTATGGATAGATTTAAGAATTTGATTCAACCTTATATTTGTCACGCATTTTTTACAAAGTGGCAAGCAAAATAGTTTCAAACTTTGAAAGATAATTTTCCACTTGGAATGATTGTATCAGTTGTTGATTTTTTAAGAACTATTCCTTTGTTCATCAGAAAGCAATTCAATTAGATTATTACTTTTCTAAGCAAGTCACTATTATGGTACATGTTTGTTATAGACATGCATAGTTAGATTTGGATGGTGTTCAGAGTACAGTTCAAGCATGAGTAATTAAAAAGGAATATCATTTCTATATAAGTGATGATAAAGAACATGACATTCACTATGTCAAACATTGCTTCAATATCTTCTTTTCTTATTTGAAAGAAAGAAACATAAATGTTGATAAACATTATGTTTGATCTGATGGATGTGCCTCATAGTTTAAATCATCTAGACAATTTTATGCATTATGTAGATATCATCGCAATGAGAATATAAAACACATATGAAATTTCTTCGAGAGTGGTCATGGAAAAGGTGAACATGATGGTGTTGGAGCTTGCATCAAACGTGCTCTACAAAAGTATCAAATGAATTATTAGGGAGTTCATGTAAATGATGCACATGATGTTGTTGAATGGTGTAAGGCACATTTTGCATTAGATGAGGTCGGGACATCATCAACAACGAGTCAATAGGTACCATATAGAGTCTTTTGGGAGATAATAGGTATGGATGTGTACACCTATTTAATTTTTATGCAATTAAGTTATAAAATTTTATTGTTAATTTTTATTTTTCAATCCGTTTAAGTTTAAATTTAATTTATCCATATTTTAAATTTAATGAACTTTCAGGTGTTAATAGAAAAAATATGCATGGTTGCAAACACACATTTCTTACATTTAGTCATGAGTACAGATAATTGCAATTCAACATTGAAGATAAGATAAAATTTATGTTTTTGTGATAGTTGCATTGATGAAGATTATGAAGAATGCATCAATCAAGCATGTGGATATATAGGTGCATGGAATTCAGTACCACTTGATGTTACTGATACATTTCATAAAGATGATGAAAATTTTGATGAAATTCCATTAATTTTTTATGATTATAATCATATCTTTGGATTGGTAAAAGTGGGTAGGTATCATAAAAATTAATTTGAACAAGTGTTATTAAATTATCAATTTGAACTATCTTATATATGTACTGTACACATACACATGTATACTTGTTATGTAGGAGATATCTTTGCAATGATTACTAAGCCTCAGAATTATGAAGGTGTTAGTTATTATTTATTGCAATATACTACAGAGAGGACAAAGTTATAATACCCTAAAGAAAGTGATGGAATGTTGTTCCCCATAGGTAACTTTATATATATATATATATATAACTTCATATTTATCAAATTTTAAAATACATAAATTTGTGGTGCAGGTTCTATTGTGATAGAGGGAACATATTTGAAGCAAGACAAAATAGTCCAACATGGAATACACTTTGTTGATTATCAACCTAACAACAATGTTTTACAATATAGCCACCTAGTCATTCCTATTGGGCTTTGTCTACATCCAGTCAAAGTTAAGTGTGCACGTCGCAAGTGGAGACAAGATAGTGAAGATCATGAGAAGATATTACATGTTATAAGTGTACATCATGGTTGAACTAACATTTGAGATTTATTTTATAATAATTTGAATCTCAGCTTCTTTTCAAACTATTGAATTTCATCTTGAATTAAATGTGTTTTTAATTGTACAACCATACTTTTAGTTATCATTAGTTTATTAAAAAACTATATTAATTAATAATATTAATTTTACCATGGATGAATTCAATAATTTAACAACTTGATATATAAATGGGCTAAGTTAGTTCGCACTTACACAATCATTATCTATAGATACATGTATCAAAGATAATTTAATATGTTAGAATTCTTAAATATCAACTTCTTTTCAAACTATTGAATTTTATCTTGAATTAAATGTGTTTTTAATTGAATGATCATAAGTTCTTAATTATTATTAGTTTATTAAAAAACTATATAATTTAATAATAAATTAATTTCATAAGTTAACTTTTTTTGCAAACTACTAAATTTCATAAGTGAATTAAATGTGCTTTTAAAATTGTAAGATTAATAAGTTCATCTAGTTAGATCATTAGTTTATTAAAAAACTATATATTTTAATGTTAGTTTATTAGATCTACGGTCATACTCTTAGTTTAAATTAGTTTAAATTAATATGTTTTTAAATATTATATTTTATAAAAGTGTTCTAAAATAATGTATTGGCTTACCTAATTAACATATTTTTATCCACATAAAACTAATATTTATCTTTAGTGGGTTAGTAATTGATAATTAAAAAAATACGTATCTTTCTAACTTCCTACTAATATATTTAACAAATTTGTATCTTTATTCCTATTAATTGATTTACCAAATTTATGTATCTTTAGTCGTACTAATTGTTTATTTCATATAATAATTACAAATAAATATAATATTTTAAATTTATTTAATCTAAATAATTTGGGTTAATTTTGTAGTTTTAAGCACTTATATTAATTCAATTCAATCACCCTATAAATTATTATTATTTTTGAAAATTTTAAATTAGGTTCATAGAGATCAATTTGGAACTTCTTTGACTATTTAACTATTGAAGTAGGTATTTAGAGAAGTTAATTTGATTATTTTATAATGATGACAATAAAATCTAAAGTTTAAAAGCTATAATCTAAAAATTATACATGGTCTACTATAATACAAAAAAATAACACATGTATATACACATGTACATGTCTCAAGAGCATGAACATTCTATAGCTAATAAAAAAAAAATACATGTACACATATATACACGTCTCAAGAATAAAAATCTACATCTAATATATCTCTACAACTGAATTGCATACATATGCCAATTATAAATCTCAAATAAATACATGTATGTATCAAAATATAAAAATTCATATATATAGATATGTGTGTGTGTGTGTGTGTGTGTGTGTGTGTGTGTGTGACCATCTAACTACTGAAGTACTAAATAATCAAATAAATAGTGAAACATATGTATATGTATGTGTCATGTCAACGTACTAAAATACACATATATGTGTATGTAAACTGTCTCCAATATATAAATGCATCAGAAATATATATAAAGATCTACTATACTATTAGAGGGACCCCTCAAGATGCATATGAATAGAATGACCCTCGAATCACAAGATCTCCTGTACATCCTCTCACCGAGGTGCATCAATCAAGCCATATATATATATATGTACATTAGAGTTCTAGATCTAAACATATATATACATGTGTGTACATTAAAATTAAATATGAGTGCACACACACATATACATACATACATACATACATACATACACACATACATATATATCTGGTTTGAAAGATAAACTTAACTTTAAATAAACTATTTAAAACTTGTACCTGAGCAATACTGGGTGCCTCAATAGAATCATCTCTCTCATGTACATGATGCCTTGAACCAACAGTAGATGTAATCATGTGCTCATTGACCTATGCATGCATGATTTATTATAGTTAAAGATTAAATTAAATATCTATTTGAATTGAAATTTTAAATAAATTAATATTTTTAATTTTATGTATATTTAAATTTAAAAATTATATATATATATATATATATATATATATATATATATATATATATATAGAGAGAGAGAGAGAGAGAGAGAGAGAGAGAGAGAGAGACCTAGGTCTCTAAAGGTGGAGGATGATCAACAGACTCTATCGTAACATTTATTAATGTGCATCCTAAAACTTTGACACCTACTAAACCACCCTTAGCACCATGTCCAAGTGCTAGCAATGATGAGTGAAGTGGACTATGTAACTGGCTGGGTAATGGTATAGAATCATGGCTATCAGGTCAGAATAACATCTCCATGTATGATGAAATACCCATGCTCAAACTAGTATCAATCTCAGATAGGCCTCACAACTACTCAAAAAAATCATCAAGACCCTCAGCTATGATCTTGACATCTCCAACTCATATGCCTAGTGCCAGATGTTGTGAGCTACACACAGGTGTATCATTTGTCACTACTGTGGTGGCTTGTGTCTATGGAACTATGGGGCTCTGATGTTGTCTAACATCATCCATCACTAAGTGAACTGACATCCCTTGTGTATCAAAAATGCAACTGATAATCTATAGCATATCCTCCAAAAAATACAATGCCAAATCCATATGTGTCTGATGTCCTAAAAGAGCACGAACATCACCTTATAGTGGTAGACTAGTAGCTCTATATGCATCATTAGAGGAGGTGCCTGAACTGCTACTAGATGCCTCTTAAGATTTTCGACTAGGTGGACGAGGATGTCGACTATGAGTATAACGACCAATAGAATCAAATGTAATACTAGCTGCCGTAGATGCAATGTGTCAAAAAGTGTCACTTGCTCCCTTTTGGGAAGAAATGACAACTCTATCTGCGATAGGTGCATGTGCTAGAGTCATGGGAGGTAGTCTCTGTCCAACAAATTGTCTGACATCTGGAGGTGGCAAACGATATGGACTGTGATACTGGTCATGATTTGCGATTCGACCATGCCCATGTCCACAATAATCTAGAATGTCCAAGTAGTTGATATTGAGCCCCATGCCGAACTCAACATTAAACTGTTGTGAAAAATAAAGAGGTATCTGGTTGTTATTAGGATAACAACCATGTGGAGCTAAAAATCAAGGATAGATCATGCCAACAATAACATGATCTTTGCATTGTGTGACTTGGTAGACTCTCACCCTACCCTATGGTCCCTCATATCTTCGAAGGAGATCTCTTTTGATGACATCTTTAGCAGCCACCCTCTTGACGTCATCAAAAGATGCATCTCCTAAAATCTCAACCCTAAGCTCCCTAGATATGGAAGCTAATATGTCATGAGTAAATGAATAGACTGCTATAGTTTAGCAACCTCCTACTCTAAAAATGAAAATAAAGCATTGATATCGATGCATGGACATGGTGCAGTAGGACCTCCAACAATAGCTATAGGTATAGCTTGACATAGAATAGGAGCCACACTAGGAGCTACACTAGGACCTACACCACCTAGAGCCACACTAGGAGCCACACCAAGAGTCAGAACACAAGCCACACGATGAGCCTTGCTTTGAGGTACACCATGAGCCCCATCATGAGCTGTAACACGAGCCCCACCATGAGCAACATGATGAGCTATAAGAGGAGCCAAAACAAGAACTACATCAGGTGCTATAATAGGAACCATATCAGGTGTCGCAGTAGGAACTATATCAGGTGTCTCACCAGGAGCCACAACAAGCTGATCGTGTGAGGCCATATCTGTAGAAATGTATCAAGAGCTAAGTCTGCTGCACACACAATTTTTTATTTTTAATTAAAAATTATACATGTAATTGAATGTACATCACACATGTCTAGATAATTTGTAATGTATGTACACATGTATGATCTGATAAAATTTAAATATATGATTGAATGCGTATACATGTACATGAGAGTTAGAATTAGAGTTAAAGTTATTTAAGGATAATCAAAACTTGCTAATATGCAAAATTTAAAAGTTTGAACAATTCAAAATATTGCTTGATTTCATGTGATAATCTAAGTAAATTCATTTTGTTGAGACATCACATGTGGCATCACAAAGGTTGCTCACATGTGAATCATTCTAAATTTAGTCTAAACATGCACGTAATTAATTATAAATTTGAATACATTGGTCCATAAACAATCAATTAAAAAATATATAAATTAAGAACATGATCTAAGGATATTAGATCTTATTTTATCCCCTAGATCAAATATTTGGAGTAGTTACACACACACACACACACACACATACATACATATATAATATCTACATATATATATATATAGTTTTCTCATTTTGTAGTTTGATTACTAATATATACATATGTATGTATGTATGTATAGATGTAGATGTAGATGTAGATGTATGTGTATGTGTATGTGTATGTGTATGTATATATGTGTATATATGTATATGTATATATGTATATATGTGTATGTGTATGTGTATATGTATATATGTGTATATATGTATATGTATATGTATATCTATATCTATATGTATGTATGTATATGTATATGTATATATATATATACATATACATATATATATAGATATAGATATACATATACATATACACACACACACACATATGTATATATGTATATGTATATGTATATATATGTATATATACATATATATATACACATATATGTATGTATGTATATATATATATATATATATATATATATATATGTACACACACACACACACACACACACACACACACACACACACATATATAGTTTTCCTATTTTGTAGTTTGATTACTAATTGTATAAGAAATATAAAGGGTTCATCTTATTAGAAATTTAAGTAATGTGTTTTTATAATTTTCTAAGAAGTGCAATTCAAAACATTGAACTATATGAGACCAATTCAAGTTTTCTATTAAAATACATTAAACTATATATTATGACATTGTGTTATTTCTATAAGGAATTAAACATATCTAGTTTATGAGTCAATCTCATTGACCCATGTTTCAAGAGTAGGGATTCACATGAATCCATTTCTGATGCAAGAATGTCCTATAAGTTTATCAATATTATGACATGTTTTGAAAAGATTTCTTATATTTTAGTTAATAATAATTTATTCAAAATAAACTTTCAAACATGAAAATGTGTTAAATTAGCTATATATATTTACTTATTATTAATTAAAAATTAGCTAAGTCTAGTGTACACTTAAAATACATGTTATTATAAATTATGACATTGCACGTTAATTCTATAAGGAAAATATAGAAAATCTAGCTAATTTAACACATTTCTATTTAATAATAAGTAAATAATAAGTAAACTTAGATTTTCTATATTTCATTTAACAATAGTTTATTCAAAATAAACTTTCAAACATGAAAAGGTGTTAAATTAGCTATATATATTTACTTATTATTAATTAAAAATTAGCTAAGTCTTCTGTACACTTAAAATACATGTTATTATATAATATGACATTGCATGTTATTTCTATAAGGAAAATATAGAAAATCTAGCTAATTTAAAACATTTTAATTAATAATAAGTAAATATAATAATTAAATAATAAGTAAACTTAGATTTTCTATATTTCATTTAACAATAATCTATTCAAAATAAAATTTCAAACATATAATAAAAAAATGATAATATATTTACTTATTATTAATTAAAAATGCGTTAAATTAGCTAGATTTTCTATATTTTCTTTAAATGGAAATAACACAATGTCATAATATATAATAATGTACTTTAATGTGTTTTGTTTTCAAATACGTGAAAATATTAGTATCATTTGATTAAAGATGTATTATAATTTAGATTTATGAAATAAAAAATGTATGTGCACTCAATTTTTTATCATACTAATTTTAACCATATCTCCAAATTTTCAAAGATGTTCAAGTTTAGGTTATCTTGAGGAAAAAAAAGTCAACTTTTGACACCTTTTTTAATCCCTTATTTTCAAGCTTTTATCCAAAATAGTTTTTAAATCATTTACAAGAATCTCAATCTTTTATCATGAGATATGTTGTCCAAGGTCTAATATGATGGCTAAATATTTTTTAATTAATGTTTCTACTAAGGTTCAAACAACCTTTGGGCTTTTATGATTTTGGTCCTTATGCCCTAAGAAGTTCAATGTGAGCTTGCATTTTTAAAACTTCAAGTTGACATTGTTAGAGTTCATATCTACGACTTAGTACTCTAATGCTTGTTGGCTAGTATACCCATGGGAATTGTACCCCTAACAAGATATTGAGCTGGTGGATTAGGACTATTCATGCTAATATGATATCTTCAGATGAGATGGGATCGCTCATTTGCAACTTTAGCTAAATTGGGCTAGACTAAAAATTCCATAATGACCAATGATAAAAGAAGAGAAATAAATTGAATGTTATCCTCAAAACTAAAAATTTAATATCACGTATTTTTCATTGTTCTTCATTGATTTAGAGAGATAAATGGATTCACTCTAACCCTTGAGAAATAAGAGAACATTTGACAGTAGACCAATTTGTAAATGCCCCAAGATAAAGAGACTTTGAAATTTATCCGTTACTATGTGGGAGAGGATGATGTAGTTGAACCTTAGAAAATTTTATAATAAGCCATGATATTAGAACCTAACCTTCATGATTGCTTCTTGTGCTTCAAATTTAAGGAACTAGAGATCAACTCTCTCATTCAAGGCATCAAAGCATGTTTATTGAATCTAGTTGAGGATTGAAGAAACTTATAGTAAGGAATTATGAATTATGTTCTTTGGTGAATGATCAGGTATATCAAATACAATGAGCATACATGCATACTCCATTTTGACTATTATTTTTCTAGGGGCAACATAACACTAGTAACTTTAAACAATTACTTCATTTAGCGCCATGGGTATGATGGTGATGACTAAGTTCTAGGGAGATACAAAAGAATTAAAATGGATAGACAATGTTGTGAACCTTGCAAGAACTTTTTGTATAGTATCTTCCTTCTCTTTGTTAACATATTTAATAGAAGTAGATCTAGGTACCTCTCTTTATTTTTTAGCTAAGTTAGTGTGGACATGTATATATAATCGGTCTTAAGAAAGTGTACAAATATGTAGGAGTTTGAAATTCTAGTGTTAGTGTTAGAAATTAGGGTTACAATTTTCAAGTTAGGGTTAGAGTTAGAGTTAGGGTTAAAGGGTTACATGGTTAGAGTTATCTTTTAGCCTGGTTATAGTTAGTTTTAGGGTTATGTCTACACATTGTTTATGTTTTCTTATGATCAAATTAATGTTGTTATGCATTTATACATATATATAATCTTTACATGTTCTTATATGATGTACATTCTTTATGTTGTATATAGTTCAATTATGTTCTTATAATTAACTTTTATTAATTAAATGTTGTAACATGTATTCTTTAGGTCATACGTTCTTTATATGTTCTTATGTATGTACATGTATGTTATATTCTTACCTATGCAAATTAATCTACATTCTTATATATGTATAATTTAGGATCTCCCCTTAAGACATGTCATTGAATTATATAGCTAATTATATACTCAGATTAAGGCACTGAAAATAATAACATATACATAAACATGAACATATTTACATGTACATTTATGAAATAAAATATACATTAATCTACATTCTTATGTATAATTTAGGATCTCCCCTTAAGACATGCCATTAAATATAGTTAATTACACTTAGTTATAGGACAAACTAAGATTAATAGTTAACATGTGTACATATAAAAATGTGAATAATGAAAACATGTACATGTCTACTTTTAACCATGAACAAATATACATACATCTATGTTCAAAATAAAAAATACATTTTAATCTACACTATTATGTATAATTTAGGATCTAGACCCTTAAGACATGTCATTTAATTACACTTAGATTAAGACATTAAGATGAATTTGACACATACATAAACATGAATATTGAAAACATACATGTCTACATTTAGCATGAACATATATACATATATCTATGAAATAAAATATCTATATTTTAATCTACATTCTTATGCATAATTTAGGATCTCCCCTTAAGACGTATGCCATTAAATATAGTTATTTAGACAGTTTAGATTAAGGTATAAAGATGAATAACATATATAGAAACATGAATAAAATATATACGTAAACATAAAAGATTAAGATGTATTAAATAATCTATAACATGTACATTAACATTAATAAATTTATATCAATATTGAAAATATTTTTCTAAATTTTATTTTCTACACTATTAATTTTTTAATATTTTTAAATATTTTTCTAATGTTTTCTAATTTTCAAAACTAATTTTTTTTTTCTAGTATTTTCTAATGTTTAAATCCTAATTTATTTTCTCATAGTTTTCTAATATTAAATTATAAACTATTTTTAAAAAATACATTTTCTAATATTCTTCTAAATTTGTTTTCTAATGTTATATTATTATAAATTTTCTAATTTTTTTTAATGTTTTTCTAATGTTTTTCTAAATTTATTTTCTAAATTTTATATTATTATAAATTTTCTAATGTTTTCCTAATATTTTTTCTAATGTTTTTCAAAATTTGTTTTCTAAAATTTATATTATTATAAATTTTCTAATGTTTTTTCTAAATTTGTTTTCTAAAATTTATATTATCATAAAATTTCTAATGTTTTACTACGATTTTTTCTAAATTTGTTTTCTAAATTTAATCTTATTATAAAATTTCTAATGTTTTTCTAATATTTTTTCTAATGTTCTCTAATTTTTTTTTAATGTTTTTTATAATGTTTTTATAATGTTTTCTAAATTTGTTTTCTAATGTTTTTTATATAATATTTTTCTAATGTTTTCTAAATTAATATAATTAATTTTAACATAAATAAACAATAAAAATATTAAATTAACATTAAAATATGCGTTGAAAACATTAAAAATAGAAAAATAAATTAAAATATTCTTTAAAAACATTAAGAAAATGTTTTAAAAATATAAAATTTTTAAAAACCATTAAAATAATAATATATAGACATACCTGAAGATGAGAATCTGAAGGAAAATGACAAGGCAATGCTGACAGAAAGCACACGTTCACTCTAACCCTTGCTTCAATAGTGAACACCATACAAAATTTTAAAAAGGGGGTAAAAATGACATTTTAAAATGTTGGAAGTTGATGTTTTATATGTTCATAGCGAACATATTTATTACACATGTTCGTTGCGAACATACATAATTATTTTTAAATATGTTCGCTGCGAACATAGTTTAAAAATTTGTTCACAGCGAACATATTAAGTATGTTCACAATGAACATATGGTAAACTTGTCATGCCTGACTTTTTCCTTTTTCTGGACTTTACTGCTTATCAAGATTATGTGGTTATAGTATCTCTCTGATGATACATTTTTTTTTATCCGTTGGACTTGGTGTTAATGTCTAGAGACATGTGTTATTTCAGAACATATTGCTATCTCAGATTTCTATGTTTGATTTCACTATTTTTACAATGTTGTTGTGTAAACATTTTTAATAAGTCTATTAGGAATTATGTTAGAAATTTTACTTCAGAATGCTATGGTGTGATTAATTTGCAAACATTGCTACGAGTATTCAATTGCCAATGTCAATTTATGATATGCAAAAAAGAGTTTTCTTGCTTAGGCATATTGTTATAAAACAGTTTGATCTGATTCACTAAATTAAAAGAATTATAATCGGTAAGGTTACAGTTGAGATAAATGATGATAAGTATTAAGAGGTTCTCTTGTTATTTATATTTTCTTGATGATGTGATTAGGGTTTCTTAATAAAAAATACCTATAGTTTCAATTTGTTATGTGTTGTATTTAATTGGAATGGTCTTATAAAAAGAAACCTAAGGGGTTTTGGCTTTGTTTTATAAGAATATCACTCATGGGGGTGGAAATGGAACCACCATATCCATGGCATTGTGTTGAACTCCTGTGCGATGAATCTGGCAGTTGTGTATTAATGAGATATTATGGTTTTAATGGGTTATCTTTGAGTTAGGGCTGGAAATATCGCCGCATTGCTTTGATTTTTATGCATCTATAGCCCTTGATGTTGGGAAATCGGCATTATGGAAGGTCTCGAGGAAAGCGATTTTATGTTTAAGAGACAGAGATTTGGGATGTTGCTAACAGTTGGTTCATTTGTTTTATGGTTTGATTTTTGTTGTTGGAAATTGTTTCCTCTGTTGCGAGCAAGTTCTTCAATCTCTGTTTTGTGGAAGTGCGGTTTGGACTTGGGTTTTGGGCTTTGGCTTCATGCTTCATTACTGGAGTGTTTCCATCTTCATTACCCATGTAGGGGCAATTCCTTACCCTACTCTCTCTTTTGTTTGTAATTTTATATGTTGTTATTTAGCATTTTAGCAAATGGGTATTTGATTTTTATTATGAGAATCTGCATTCAAAGATGGATATGTACAGAGCATGGCACTATGAGCAATGCCTTGTAGATACCCACCTTTAGATGTCAAGTATGGAATACCATATTTGGGTATATTGATGAATTTTATAGTCAGGCTATGCCCTAGCTATATGTTTTAGTTCATATTAAACCCCGTCGAAGCCTCAGTTTGAGACAATTGGCTATATGTGGGTTTGGTATTATGATTACATTGGGACTCAGCTTGGATAGAACAATACCTTGAGATATTGGTATGTGTGGTTCTGCCACAGTTCTGTGCACATATTAAATTTTAGTATCACGTCGGTTTGAGGACTTAGTTACTATGTTTCATGAATTAGCTGTCTGGAACTGTTGGCTGGGAAAGATGAGGAAAAACATCGTGAACCGTATGAGACTCTTGATGGTAATGACATTAGGATTAGTAGCTTAGGGGATTATTTTCAAAATTATGGTGTTTGTTTGAGCTTGGTTGTATGTAAAAGAGTTTTTATAAGATATGTTTGTGTGAATTGATTGAGTTTTTATGTAACATCATTTAGAAAAATCTAGAGGCATTATGTGTTTACAATTTCATACTATTGCAAGGATCTAAGGTTTAAGCTATAACATAGAGTCACCCGTATATTGTTTAAGGCACTGTTTTTGTTTATTCAACTATATGGGTTTAGAGGAATAAAATCCGAGTTTGACCTTCAGGATTTTAGAATGAGTACTATAAAATTGAAATGATTTTGAGAACCATTTAATGCTTATTAGTATAGTAAAACTATCGACTATTTTTATCATGGAAAGGCAATGTGATTCGAAATCGTATTACTGTTACAAAGTATTCATTTGATAATTTTGAAATTTAGGTTTCACTGTTGGTTGATATCTAACATGGAAATTCATCAAACAGTTATATGGAGATTGTATTTAAAGTATAAGTTTTGTTGTGACAGCATAAACTTCTTTTTATGATTGAAGAAATTGATTTGTTTTGGTTGTTGTTTTATCAATATCTGAATGGTATGTAATTCTGTATTTGGATTTAATTATATTTGAATTTTGTTGTGAAGTATTTTCATAGTTATTATGGATTGTTGGGAATGTTATGATGAAACAAAATTCTTTTTAATTTATCCTGATGTATTTCTATTCATAAATGAAATTGGAAATTATTTTGTGAAAGGCAGCTTTATGATATAAGTTAACCAAATTAAACTAGAATATCATACGAGCATTATTTATTTGTCTTGTTCTTTTCAAAGGTTAAACTTAGTTGACTTTGACAGTAGGAGTAAGTAGTATAGTGTTATGACTAGTAATTATCATTAAATCAGTGTAATAGTTTAGTTATAATTACGAGGGTGTAATATTATAGTACTTATTTCTGTTGTTAAAATAATCTAAGTTTACTTTTCAATGGGATAGTAAAAGATGAGTTTGTTTATCAAAAGATGAAGAATGTAATAACTGATTTGCTATTCTTAACTGTGCATTCTTAGAATATTTGCTTGATGTGTATTTTAAGGATAACTATAATGAATGTATATCGAGGTGGTTGAATATCGAATTATTCTAATTGAGTTGATTAAATCAGTGATAACCTTAAAATAATTTGGGATGGGTTGAATCTATATAAAATATATTTGGCCTTACCTATGACTTACACCTGTATGGTTGAGTACGGAGAAAAAGGCATATTTCTATTCTATCAATGATAAGTATAATAGAAATTTTCGTTATGAGTTGACTATGGGCATACCAAACATGGATGTGAATCTTAGTGCCATAATGATGACGCCTCAGTATATATATGATTCATTTATGGGTTATTCTTAGTGTGAGTTTAATTTTTGCATTGTTAAGTAAATAATTTACTTCTTGCATATTAATTTGAAACTGCACTATGATTAATGGTTCATATGTTTGCATTATGGTTTATATATGTTTATTCTAACATGTATGCAGTTGGATTATTCATTTGATATAGTGTGTACTGAGCCCTCTTGTTTTGTGTTATATTCTTTTATGTGATCACTTTCAAGTGCTTTGTATGGCTAATAGGTATCTGTGGATTACTGTTGAAGATTACTTTATTAAGAAAACTATTTGTTGAAGAATACTCAGAGGGAACTTGATAATATATTTAAAAAGGATGAATATGTATCTCATTCTTATTTTGAACTCCATATGTATTTGTATTTCTATGGAGATGTGTGTAGATGGAATTCTTTATTATTATGAAGTTTTTGCTTTAAGTGTGGATAGATCAATGTATGGACACATATATTACGTTGAGTAATAAAAAAAAATTGTTGTGTTTTTCTTTCTAGTTTTCTTTCCTCATTTTCTTCTTTATGCTTAGGTGGTCATTACATTTTGGTATCAGAGCTCAGTTTTAGATTAATTAGGACTCTTGGGTTTTAGGGTTTTTCTCGTCTTCATTGCATTATTAACAGTTAATTGTTTTAGGTTGTTACCATGCCTCCCATCACTAGAGGAACTCGAGATCGTGGTGTTCCTAAAGATAACCTTGTTGGCAGAGGCAGTGGTAGAGGCAGGGGCCATGGTAGAGGTCCTAGGCACCAAGGAAATGTTGGGGATGATCAGTTTGATCAGAATGTTGGGATTGGAAACAATCTAGAGAATCAGGCAGATCAAGCTATGGTACTTCAACAGATACTGGAACATCTCGATAATATTGAGACTAATAACTAGATTCCTGTTGGGGGTGCAAATGTGCGAGTACCTCTGGTGCAGGGTATTAACCTTCCTATCAAGGAAAATCCAGTGGCAAGAGCTAAGCTCAAGGATCTTTCCAAGATGAAAGGACCATTATTCTACGCTATGGAACAGGGTACAGCAGCAGAAGCTTGGCTGCTGAACATTGAGCGGTGCTTTGTCTTACATCGTTACTTGAGTAACGTGAAGGTAGGATGGACGGTTATGCATTTGAGAAGATTTGGTTCCTTGTGGTGGGAGCAGGAGTTGGAGAAGCTGGCCATTGATATCTCTTTAGTTACTTGGGAGATCTTTGTAGAGCGATTCATGGAGAGGTTTATGTCAGAATATTGGTGACAGGCTCGTGCAGAGGAGTTCTTTCAAATTACGCAGTCTGGCTCTACAGTGGAAGCTTATGAACGTAGATTCTACAAGCTTAAGAAGTTTTCTGGTTGGGCAAAAAATGATAAAGCCATGATTCAACATTTCATCAGGGGGCTTATGCCCAAGATCGGGTAGGAAGTGAGAACTTTCAGACCTATTTCTATGCAAGAAGCTTTGAAATGAGCAAAGCTGATTGAGATGAAGTTTGGGTATCATGGGGCTTCATACAAAACCAGCATGAATCCACCTACTCCGGATGTGGGTAGGTATCAAAAGCCTCCACAAGGCAGTTCAAAATCAGGATTTTCAGGTGGAAAATTCAAGAAGAGAAAATTTCGTAAGATTTCCAAGGGTTCAGAACAACCTAAATCATCTCAACCACCTCTTAGTGTGTAGAGTAATAACCCATCTCCTAACCTTTCTGGTCAGAATATGGGATTTCAAAAATCTGTTGAGTGTTATCATTGTGGTCAGATAGGCCATTACCAGTCTCAGTGCCCTAATTGGGACAAGTCGAAGGTTGGACGTAAGCTAGCTAGGTCTGAAGTGACAGTTGGTGATTCTGCCAGAAACTACCATGTTTTTGCTACCCTAGATCAGAAGCAAGCAGAACATCAGAACATGATTATTGAAGCTCAAAGTAATATCCAAGGTATGAAAATATCTATTTTATTTGACTCTGGAGCTACAGATTCCTTTATTTCTTCTACTTTAGTTGCATATAGTGGAATTCTTATGGTTAAGGCAAGGGATAGATGGCTTGTGGAGTTAGCGTCAGGTTCTAGGGTGAACGCTGATATAGTGGCTCCTGATTGTAAGATTCAAATGAAACCATTTACTACTTCAGCAAACCTTAGAGTTATACCTTTAGGATCGTATGACATAGTTTTGGGAATGAATTGGTTAGAACAACATCAAGCTATTTTGGATTGCAAGGATAAGTTAATCACTTTTTTAGATGATGTTGGATCAGCTAGAGTTATTGCTAGAATCAAGAGACCCATCTCTTTGTGGACAATTTTTGCCAAGCAATTGGCAAGGTGTGCTTGAAAAGGCTGTAGTTTGTTTTCCATATTGGAGAATGACTTAAATGATATCATGGATAAGGATTCTTCTCTTGATGATCCAGTCTTGCAAAAAAATTTAGATGTTTTTGTTGAAGAGATTCCGGGAATAGCCCCGAGAAGAGAAGTTGATTTTTGGATCGATTTAGTGCCAGGAACAGAACCAATTTCCAAGACTCCTTATAGAATGATAGCCCAAGAGCTGATTGAACTTAAATTTTAGTTGGAAGATATTTTGGAGAAAGGTTTGATTCGACCTAGAATTTCACCTTGGGGTGCTCCGATAATCTTTGTCAAGAAGAAAGACGGTTCATTAAGACTTTGTATAGACTATAGATAGTTAAACAAGGTCACTGTTAAGAATAGGTATCCTTTGCCTAGAATTGATGACTTGTTTGATCAAGTCAAGGGTGCCCGAGTCTTTTCGAAGATTGATTTGAAATTCGGATATCATCAACTTAGAATCCAGGAAGCGGATATTCATAAGACAACTTTTCACACCAGGTATGGGCACTATGAACTCACGATAGTACCATTTGGGTTAACTAATGCACCTTCTGTTTTTATGAGCCTTATGCATAGTGTGCTTAGAACTTTTCTTGATAAGTTCATAGTGGGTTTTTTGGATGATATTTTGGTTTATTCTAGCTCTGTCGAGGAGCATGATTAGCATTTAGAGAAAATTTTGGAGTGCCTTCGTAGGAATAAATTGTTTGCAAATCCTTTGAAGTGCAAATTCTTTAAGTTTGAGATTTGTTACTTAGGTCATATCATTTCTGGGGATGGAATTTCTATCGATCCATCCAAAATTCAAGCTATTGTCCATTGGCGAGTACCTTCTAATGTGTTTGAGGTTCGAAGTTTCATGGGTTTAGCAAGCTATTACCGCAAGTTTGTGTCAAACTTTTCTAAAAGAACACATCCTATCACATCTCCTCAGAGAAAAGGGAACAAATTTTTCTGGACAGAGGAGTACGAGATAGCATTTCAGAAACTTAAGGATTGTTTGACAAGTGAACCCGTTTTGGGACTTCCTGATTCAGCTAAAGAGTTCATGGTTTTCACTAATGCATCTTTGAATGGCTTAGGGGTAGTGTTGATGCAGGAAGGATGTGTTATAGCTTTTGAATCCAGAAAGCTCAAGAGTCATGAGGTGAATTACCCTACTCATGATCTCGAACTTTCAGCGATAATGCATGCTTTGACCAAGTGGCAGCATTTTCTTTTGGGTCAACGATTTGAGTTGCATACTGATCATCGAAGCCTTCAATATCTTTTCACACAACCAGACCTCAATGCTAGGCAGCGAAGATGGATGGAGTTCTTGTGTGAATATGACTGGGATTAAGTATGTGCAAGGGAAGGAGAACGGTGTTGCTAATGCACTTAGTAGAAGGCAACATGAATTATCTTCTTTGATCTTAACAATGGACCTTAGGGATAAGATTCTTCAGAATCTTTCTGCAGATCTTTGGTTTAAGGATGTTAAAGGTATTATAGAAAGTAACATCATCTTGGAAGGGCATTTTGAGGGGTATTCAGTAAATTTTGAAGGTTTACTACTTTTTAGAGTGAGTAGGTACATTCCTAATTCGGGTGATTTGAGAAATCTGGTTATGTTTGAGGCTCACAGAGCACCATATTCAGCTCATCTGGGGGTCAAGAAAATGCATGCTAACCTTAAGCGACATTATTATTGGTCGAGAATGAAGAGGGACATAGCAGATTTTGTGGCTCGATGCTTGGAGTGTTAGTAGGTTAAGGCTGAACATCAGCACCCTGTGAGACTTTTGCAACCACATAGTATTCCAGAATGGAAATGGGACACCATTTCGATAGATTTTATTACTAGATTTCCTATTATAGCCCATAGGAATGATGCTATTATGGTGGTAGTGGACTGATTTTCTAAGGTTTCTCATTTTGTTCCAGTTAGATCATCCTATAATGCAACATCAGTTGCCAAAGTATATATGGAACAGATAGTTAAGTTACATGAAATTCCTAAAAAGATTATTTCTGATAGGGATCTAGTGTTTACTTCATCTCTTTGGAAATCCTTGCAGTGAGAGTTAGGTACTCAGCTGAATTTTAGTTCAACTTATCATCTAGAAACAGACGAACAAACTGAACGTGTCAACCAGATTCTGGAAGACATGCTTAGGATGTATGTTATGGACAGACAGAATAAGTGGGAGGAGTATCTACATTTGGTAGAATTTTCTTATAATAATGGATATCACAATTCCATCGGTATGACACCATTTCAAGCATTTTATGGCAGACCTTGTAGAACACCTCTTAGTTGGGATAATTTGGATGAAAGGATTCTTTTAGGACTTGATATGTTGCAAGATTTGGAACAACAAGTGAAGAGGATATGAGAACACCTTATTACTACTCAATACTGACAAAAGAAATATGCTGATAAGCATAGGATTGACCATCAGTTCTTCGTTGGCGATAAAGTGTTTCCCCGAATAAGGTCGCGTAAAAGTCCAATTCGTTATGGAAAGGGGTCCAAGTTGGCACCACGATTTGTAGGTCCATTTGAAATTTTGGAATGGATTGGGCCTGTTGCCTAAAAACTTGCCTTGCCACCGAGTCTTTCACGCATTCATAATGTATTTCATGTTTCTGTTTTGTGTAAGTATATTCCTGATATTGCTCATGTGCTAGATTGGAAAAAATTGTAGATTTTGGATTGTCAAATCATGCTAGAACCAATGTAGATCATGCAAAGCAGAACTATGAGTTTAAGAGGAAGAGAAATAAGGCAGGTAAAGGTCCTATGGGACCCCAATGATGAAACATCTGCTACCTGGGAGGACACTAAGACGATGAGAACAACTCATCCGCATTTGTTTCCTAACTTCCAAGAGAAAGTTGAAACCTAGTGGGGGAGGATGTCATGCCTGACTTTTTCTTTTTCTGGACTTTACTACTTATCAAGATTATGTGGTTAAAATATCTTTTTGATGATACATTTTTTTTAATCCATTGGACTTGGTGTTAATGTCTAGAGACATGTGTTATTTTAGAACATATTGCTATCTCAGATTTCTATGTTTGATTTCACTATTTTTACAATGTTGTTGTGTAAACATTTTTAATAAGTTTGTTAGGAATTATGTTAGAAATTTTACTTCAGAATGATATGGTGTGATTAATTTGCAAAAATTGCTACGAGTATTCAATTGCCAATGTCAATTTATGATATGCATAAAAGAGTTTTCTTGCTTAGGCATATTGTTATCAAATAGTTTGATCTGATTCACTAAATTAAAAGAATTATAATCGGTTAGGTTACAGTTGAGATAAATGATGACAAGTATCAAGAGGTTCTCTTGTTATTTATATTTTCCTGATTATGTGATTAGGGTTTCTTTTTAAAAAATACCTATAGTTTCAATTTTTTATGTGTTGTATTTAATTGGAATGGTCTTATAAAAAGAAACCTAAGGGGTTTTGGCTTTGTTTTATAAGCATATCACTCATGGTGGTGGAAATGGAACCGCCATATCCATGGCGTTGTGGTGAACTCCTGTGTGATGAATCTGGCAGTTGCGTATTAATAAGATATTATGGTTTTAATGGGTTATCTTTGAGTTAGGGTAGGAAATATGGCCGCATTGCTTTGATTTTTATGCATCTATAGCCCTTGATATTGGGAAATTGGCATTATGGAAGGTCTCGAGGAAAGAGATTTTATGTTTAAGAGACAGAGATTTGGGATGTTGCGGATAGTCGGTTCATTTGTTTTATGGTTCAGGTTTTGTTGTTGGAAATTGTTTCCTCTATTGCGAGCAAGTTCTTCAATCTCTATTTTGTGGAAGTGCGGTTTAGACTTGGGTTTTGGGCTTTGGCTTCATGCTTCATTACTGGAGTGTTTCCATCTTCATTACCCACGTAGGGGCAATTCCTTACCCTACTCTCTCTTTTGTTTGTAATTTTATATGTTGTTATTTAGCATTTTGGCAAATGGGTATTTGATTTTTATTATGAGAATTTGCATTCAAAGATGGATATGTACAGAGCATGGCACTATGAGCAATGCCCTATAGATACCCACCTTTGGATGTGAAGTATGGAATATCATATTTGGGTATATTGATGAATTTTATAGTCGGGCTATGCCCTAGCTATACGTTTCAGTTCATATTAAACCCTGTCGAAGCCTAAGTTTGAGACAGTTGTCTATATGTGGGTTTGGTATTATGATTACGTTGGGACTAAGCTTGGATAGAACCATACCTTGAGATATTGGTATGTGTGGTTCTGCCACAGTTCTGTGCACATATTAAATTTTAGTTTCACGTCGGTTTGAAGACTTAGTTACTCTGTTTCATGAATTACCTATCTGGAACTATTGGTTGGGAAAGATGAGGAAAAATTTCGTGAACCGTATGAGACTCTTGATGGTAATGACATTAGGAATAGCAGCTTAGGGGATTATTTTCAAAATTATGGTGTTTGTTTGAGCTCGATTGTATGTAAAAGAGTTTTTATAAGATATGTTTGTGTGAATTGATTGAGTTTTTATGTAACATCATTGAGAAAAATCTAGAGGCATTATGTGTTTACAATTTCATACTATTGCAAGGATCCAAGGTTTAACCTGTAACATAGAGTCACCTGTATGTTGTTTAAGGCACTGTTTTTGTTTATTCAACTGTATGGGTTTAGAGGAATAAAATTCGATTTTGACCTTCAGGATTTTAGAATGAGTAATATAAAATTGAAATGATTTTTAGAATCATTTAATGCTTATTAGTATAGTAAAACTATCAACTGTTTTTATCATGGAAAGGCAATGTGATTCGAAATCGTATTACTGTTACAAAGTATTCATTTGATAATTTTGAAATTTAGGTTTCACTGTCGGTTGATATCTGACATGGAAATTCGTCAAATAGTTATATGGAGATTGTATTTAAAGTATAACTTTTGTTGCGACAGCATAAACTTCTTTTTATGATTGAAGAAATTGATTTGTTTTGGTTGTTGTTTTATCAATATCTGAATGGTATGTAATTTTGTATTTGGATTTAATTATATTTGAATTTTGTTGTGAAGTATTTTCATAGTTATTATGGATTGTTGGGAATGTTATGATGAAACAAAATTCTTTTTAATTTATCCTGATGTATTTCTATTCATAAATAAAATGGGAAATTGTTTTGTGAAAGGCAGCTTAAGCAAATTAAACTAGAATATCATTCAAGCATTATTTATTTGTCTTGGTCTTTTTAAAGGTTAAACATAGTTTACTTTGACGGTAGGAGTAAGTAGTATAGTGTTACAACTGGTAATTATCATTAAATCGGTGTAATAGTTTAGTTATAATTATGAGGGCATAATATGATAGTACTTATTTCTGTTGTTAAAATAATCTAAGTTTACTTTTGAATGGGACAGTAAAAGATGAGTTTTTTTATCAAAAGACAAAGAATGTAATAACTGATTTGCTATTCTTAATTGTGCATTCTTAGAATATCTGCTTGATGTGTATTTTAAGGATAATTGTAATGAATGTATATCAAGGTGGCTGAATATCGAATTATTCTAATTTAGTTGATTAAATCAGTGATAACCTTAAAATAATTTGGGATGGGTTAAATCTATATAAAATATATTTGGCCTTACCTATAGCTTACACCTGTATGGTTGAGTATGGAGAAAAAGGCATATTTCTATTCTATCAATGATAAGTATAATATAAATTTCTGTTATGAGTTGACTATGGGCATACCAAACATGGATGTAGAATCTCAGTGCCATAACGATGACACCTCAGTATATATATGATTCATTTACGGGTTATTCTTAGTGCGAGCTTAATTTTTGCATTGCTAAGTAAATAATTTACTTCTTGCATATTAATTTGAAACTGCACTATGATTAATGGTTCAGATATCTGGATTATGGTTTATATATGCTTATTCTAACATGTATACAGGTGGATTATTCATTTGATTCAGTGTGTACTGAGTCCTCTTGTTTTGTGTTGTATTCTTTTATGTGATCACTTTCAGGTGCTTTGTATGGCTAATAGGTATCTGTGGATTACTGTTGAAGATTACTTTATTCAGAAAACTATTCGTTGAAGAATACTTGGAGGGAACTTGATAATATATTTAAAAAGGATTAATATGTATCTCATTCTTATTTTGAACTCCATATGTATTTGTATTTCTATTGAGATGTGTGTAGATGGAATTCTTTATTATTATGAAGTTTTCGCTTTAAGTGTGGATAGATCAATGTATGGACACATATATTACGTTGAGTAATAATAAAAAATTGTTGTGTTTTTCTTTCTAGTTTTGTTTCTTCATTTTCTTCTTTATGCTTAGGTGGTCATTACAAAACTCAATTTCACATTTTGCAATTTTTTTCTATTTTTGTTTGTCCCAATAAAGTGGAACCCATTATTGTGGGTTCACCGCACAATGTATTGCAATAGGTTTGCTGAATTCTATCCTTATATCGTTCAACATCTGTTTCATCCAAATAACTTGAGTGCATTTGTTTGTTGTTGTAACATATTCTGCTTTTGGTATACTTTGTGAGGCACAATCCTACTTCTTTCTTAGCCAAGAAACTAATCTTTCTCCAAGAATGAAGGCTTCACCACTAGTGCTCCTTTTTTCATCCATATTGCCTACCTAATCAACATCAGCATAAGCATATAAAGTGAAATCATTATATTTTTCATACCATAATTTGAACTCAGGTGTTCCTTTTCAGGTATCTAAATATCCTTTTAACTGGTGCATAATTTGCTTCTCTAGGATCAGCTTGAAATCTTGCAACAATTCCAACTACATTTGTTATATCTTGCCTTGTGTGAGTTAGATATTGCAAACCTTCAATCATAGATCTATACTTCTTTTGCTCAATAGTAGGTGTCTGATCCTTTATAGATAACTTGTGTCCAATTACCATAGGTATTCCAATGGGCTTACATGTTTCCAAACCAAACCTGTTTAATAAATCTTTCAAATACTTAGTATGAAAAATAAAGGTTCCTTCTTTATTTTGTACAATTTTTAATCCTGGAAAATATTTTATTTCTCCTGTCACACTCATTTCAAATTCCTTCTTCATTTTTTCTACAAACTTTTCGCTTTCATTGTAATTTCCTCCAAATATGATATCATCAACAAATATTACCAAAATTATTAGTCCATCATCAATTTATTTCCAATACAAATTACTATCTGTTATATCTTTTCTCTATCCAAGCTTTGTCAAATGCTTCTCTAACCTTGCATACCAAGTTTTAGGTGCTTGCCTCAAGCGATACAATGCTTTCAATAGTCTACATACTACGTCCTTATCATCTGTCAAAGGAAAACTTTCAGGATTCTCTATATACACCTCTTCTTCAAGTTCTCCATTCAAAAATGTTGGCTTGATATCCATCTGATATACTTTGAATTTCTTATATGCTGCATATGCAATGACAACCTTACTACTATTAGAAATGCTTTAGAATAACTGAGAGGGGGCGTGAATCAATTATTCAAGGTCCAAGTGTCCTATTCAAACTTTCCATTAAGTATAATGAGCCCATTCAACCATTCATTCATCCAAGCTTTAACTTTCCTAATTACTAACTTATTATGAATCAACATGCAAGCATAACACATAAGAAATCAACACATAACATAGCGATATAAGTGGAAACCCAATTTGGGAAAAACCACCAGTAACATGCTACTCAATTCTCACTATTCCAAAGTGATGGCCTGTGAAAGGCCTACCTTGTTAAAGACTTACAACACACTATTAAATGTGACTTTGTTAGAGGATCTAGCCACCTTGTTAGAAGTGGGTATGGTTAGAGGACTTTAGAACATTCACTCAGAATGCCACCCTATTAAAGGATTTACAATAGGTTGTTAAACCCACCTAATTCAATAGGATTTTCAATCACCTTCTCTAAAGGTTCTTACACCTAGTTGTTAAGCTAACCTATTAATAGAGGATTTTTAACATCTAATACAATGTCAAGAAAGTATTAGAAAATCTTTGATTTGACTACAACATACAACTTAACTTGCAGATCTCAGATCACTTCTCAGCTCATACCATTGCCTAGTCTTCAATCTCTACAACTTTGACAGCTTGCCCTTTTTTCAAGCTTAGTCTCCTTGAGTCTCCATGCTCAATGTACTAGTGCAATCATGACCACTTATAGAAACAGAGCCTTTATACTCTTCCTTCTCCTAGATGTCTTCTCCTTGACACCATTTCAACCGCTTCATAGATTTGGCTCTTCAACAGCAACAGTATTAGTAGCATTTGCTTCTTGGTCTATGACTCCTTAACTAGAAGTCTTGAAGTTCCTTTTTCCATTTTATTTTTCCATTCTCTAATTTTATTTCATATGGGTTAGGTAGGATTCATTGTATCTAACCCATATTTTATTTCCTCTAGAAACTTCTTGAATAATCCTTTAGAATCTGCCAAAAAATGGTTTACATAGAATTTTGTGCCACGAGCTCATCATCCTTATCTTCCAACTCATTAACAAAATTCAAGGTAACCACTTTGTCAGGTTAGATTTGGTGAATCTTCATCATTTGAAATAATGCAGCAGCTTGGCACTCTTGAAATACTGGTGCTCGACACATACTATATTACTCAATATCAACTATGTTTTTCCTGATGCTCGGCACATAATAAGATTTCATGTTACTCGGCTCCAACTGAGAATTTTCTCAGCTTCAATTAACTTGATTGACACCCACTAATGATCTTAGTTTAAGCTTTGCAGTCAACCTTGTTACAACATCTTCCTCCAATGTTTCTAAATGTGACCAACCTCTATATCTGTAAGTATGTTATCAATACATCATTCAACCATTGTATTAACTCATCCTTGCACTTCATTATAACATCATAACTCAACCTCTCCCTTAGATGCTCTTGTTACATCTTGTTGATCAAATCCTCTTCATCAATCAACTAAGTGATAGTACTTGGATCTTATAAGCAAATGTGATTCCTACAAATAGTAGGTTTGACATCAATGAGAAAATAATGATTGAAAGCATTCTTTTAACAATAATCTTCCTTCATTGTAACAATCTCCCTCTTTGATCTTCAACAATGAGCTTTTCAATTAGATTTCCAACAATCTCCCTCTTTGGCATTAACGACAAACCAAATTGATCAACCATTAGACTAAACTATTTAACCACAAACTAACTAGGTTAGAATAATAAGTCAAATGCCAAAAAGTAATTGTAGCTTCACTTCTTTCTCTACTATTCTAATTGCTTCATTTATGCTTTCCAAAAAGTAATTGTATCTTCACCTCTTTCTCTACTATTTTGATTGCTTCATTTTTTCTCCTCCCTCTTGGTTGTTGTATCCTTGTTCTTTTTTTTTTCTCCCTCTATATTGCTTGTCTTCTGCTATTCTAATAAACTTCTCCTCCTATTTTGATTCTTTATCTTCAATAGTTGTTGATCAATTTTTTGCTATTTCTCCCTCTTTGACAATAATGCCAAATACATATTAACATCTTAGTATGCATGTGCAAATTTTTGTAAGTTCATTCAATTTCTCCCTCTATCACCTTACTTGTGACTAATTTGGAACTACAACACTTCTACTACTTTAGGCATGAATCCCAAAGTAAACATCCTCTACATCAATATGTAAGATCTTCAACATTCAGCTCATTTGATGTAGGGCAGTCTTGTTTTTTGCCTCAAGTAGCCTTGGTTAGGGGTATCACCCCTAATTTACCTCTAAGATACTCAAAAGCATATTTAGGTAGTGCTTTTGTGAAGATATTAGCAATCTCTTCCTTTGAGCTAACATATTCCATCTTCACTTGTTTGTCTTCCACTAACTCTCTTACATAGTGATACTTGATTGAAATGTGCTTGGTTTTAGCATGCATTACAGGGTTCTATGATATGTTGATATCACTTTTATTATCGCAATAAAATATCACATGCTCAATTACCTCTTCCTTTATACCTTGCAGAAAATGTTTGATCCATACAATATTTGTGCAATTTATAGTAGCTGCAACATATTCAACTTTAGCGGTGGACTATGAGGTACATCTTTTCTTTTTGCTAGTCCATGTGATCAACCTTTTCCCAAGAAAAGTGCTCCTCCAATAGTACTTTTTCTATCATCAATGTTACCTCCCCAATCTACATCAGTGTAGGCTTTCAGTTCAAACTTTTCACTCCTCTTGTAGTACAAGCCAAAGTCATAAGTCCCTTTTAGGTATCTCAATATTCTCTTTACTGCCATTAAGTGATTTTTTCTTGGATTTTTAGAAAATCTTGCCACTATTCCAATAGCTAATGCAATTTCTGGTCTACTACGTACAACATATTATAGCTTTCCAAACATTGATATATACAATGTCTGATTCACTTCAGTAGACTCATAATTCTTAGATAACTTATGTCTAGTTGCCATTGGTGTGCTGACTAGTTTTGAGTCTTCTAATCCAAATTTTTTCAGTATCTCCTTAATGTATTCGGATTGGGTCACAAATATTCCATGCTTCAATTGTTGTACTTGTAACCCAATAAATAATTTGATTTCTCCAAACATTGACATCTCAAATTCATGCTTCATTTGATCAGCAAAATCTTTGCATAGTGCATCTTTTCCTCCAAATATTATGTCATCAACAAAGATTTTTGATATCAAAATGTCTTTAGCTTTTTTAGTTTTGATTTACAAGTTGTTTTTGTCATCTGTTCTCTCAAATCCTATCTTCACAATATATCTGTGCAACGTCTCATACCATGCTCTAGGTGCTTGTTTCAATCCATAAAGTTATTTGTGTAATTTGCAGACCATGTCCTTATTCTTCTCATCAAAAAATCCCTATGGTTGTTCTATGTAGACTTCCTCTTCTAGTATACCATTCAGAAAAGCAGACTTAACATCCATTTGGTACACTTTGAAACCTTTATATGTAGCATATGCAAGTAATGTTCTTACTCCTTCCATTCTTGCAATAGGAGCAAATGTTTCTCCATAATCTAGTCCTTCTTCTTGTGCATAACCTTTGAAAACTAGTCTGGCTTTGTTCCTTTTTATCTCATCATTCTCATCAAGTTTGTTTCTAAACACTCATTTTGTACCAATCACATTCTTATTAGCTAGTCTAGAAACTAGGGTCCATGTTTTGTTCTTCTCAATCTGATCTATTTCCTCTTTCATGGCTTTATACCATTCATCATCTTATATTGCATCTTTCACTATTTTAGGTTCATTCTTTCTTAGTATACATGATGCATTTCTTAGTCTATTCCTTGTCATTGGTCTGGCATCCTTGTCACCAATGATTTAATCTACAAGGTGATGTTTTCTCACATGCTTATCCAATCTTGGTTTTTTACTTCTTTCCATGTTTTATTCTTCAGCTTCAGAGTCATTTTTCTCTCCTTCATTTGGCACTTCATCATTCCTCTCATTTATACTATTTTCATTCTAGAGCTTAGCTTCTAAATACAACTCAGCATTCACTGGATGTGACTCGACAGATACTGAAATTTGTTGCTGATTCCCAACTTGATTTGTAGGATTGTTCTCATTAGTCATCCTTTCATAGAAGTATATAAAGGATCTATAATCCTTTGATTGCTTAGTTTCATCAACCTGAACTTCTACATGCTCATCAAAATTTACATTTGCACTCTCCAAAATCTTGTTAGTGTTAGTGTTCAAACACTTATATGTTTTGCTTCTAGTGGAGTATTTAAGGAATATGCCTTCATGACCTTTTGCATCAAACTTGCCATTTCTAGTATCTTGAAGAATATAGCATTTACAACCAAATATTTTAAAATGTTTAACATTAGGTGAGCGACCATAACAGAATTCAAAAGGTGTTGCATTTGTACCTTTCTTGACTTGAACTCTATTTAGTGTTTAGACTACAATACTTACAACTTCTCTCTAGTATTTTAGTGCAACACTTTTCTCCATCGTCAAGGTTCTAGCACAATTAATCACTGACCTATTCCTCCTTTCAGCAATACCATTCTGCGGTGGAGTTCTTGGTGCTGATGTTTGCATTTTGATACCTTTGTCATTGCAAAATATTTCAAATTCTTTTGATGTGAACTCACATCCTCTATCTGACCTTAGGCATTTTAGGTTCTTTCTTGTTTCTTTCTCAACTCTAGCAAAATACCACTTAAATATTTGAAATGCATTAGATTTTTTCTTTAAATACATTGTAGTCATCATTCTAGAATAGTAATCTACAAATAGCATTATGTATCTATCTCCTAGGTAGCTTTGCACTTCTATTGGATCACATAAGTCTATATGGACTAATTCTAGTACTTCTTTGGAAGTGTATGTTTTTTTCTTGAAACTAGACTTAGTCATCTTACCTAGTTGACATTGTTTGCACATTGTGGTTTTAGGTTTTTTCAATTTGGGAAACCCTCTGACTCTGTTCCTTTTGCTAATGATGATAAGATTATCAAAGTTAACATGGCACAATCTTTTATGACACAACCACACATCATCAAGTCTAACAACAAGACATGTTTCTACTTCCATATCTAGGTAAAACATATTACTCCTAGTTTGTTCACCTTTTCCTATTAGAATTCCATCAATGTTATAGATCTTGGCAGTTTTATTTCCAAACTCTACTTTGCAACCTACATTGCCTACCTATGAAACATTGAACAAGTTGTAGTTTAATCCTTCAACATAGTATGCATTATCACATGAAATTTTCTCTATAAGTTTAATAGAACCTTTTCCTTTGATTTGACATGGGGTATCATCACCAAATCTAACACTATTTCTATCATATTGAGTAAAGGTAATGAACTTACTTTTATCTCTTGTCATGTGATGTGAGCATCCACTGTTTATGATCCACTTGTCATATTCTTTCACACAAGTAATCAATGTTGTTACTTCATCTTCATCTTTATCTAATTCATCCTTCATGGCCACACAGAAAACTTCATCATCATTTTCATTAGAATCTTCTGCAACAATGTAGCATCTCTTGCCTTTTTCCTTCTAATCTTTGCTATCATCTTCTCTCTTGTTCTTGTACTTGTTTCCTTCTTTATAATTCTTCTTCTATGTACATCTTGCAACAATATGATGTACTTCATTGCAATTGAAACATATTGTAGGGATCTTACCTTTGAATTTACGTTTGCAACTATGAAATCTCCTAGCCAGTAGTGCTTCTAAATATTCCACATCTTCCTCATCTACGCTGCTATCATTGGATGCATGCTTACCTTTTCTTCTTTTCTTGCTTGATGTCTTCTCCTCAGTGTCTTTAATTGTAATCTTTGCCTTGAAAGTAGATTCAAGGTTCTTAAGTCTGTAGTTATCAAAATTGGACAATTCAAATGTAGTAAGTCTTCCTACTATTCCTTTAAAGGTTAATGTTTTTCCTTGTACACACCTTAGCTCTTGAATGAATGAGACTCTAATAACATAGATAGGGAATAGAGTTCTTAAGTATTTTTTGATGACAGTTTCTTCTTCAAATTGACCACTTAGACTTCTTATTGTACTTACCACTTCTTTCATTCTTGCAACATATTGAGCAGTATTTTCACCTTCCTCCATTTTCATATCATCAAATTTTTCTCTTAGACTTTCTCTCTTTGCTCTTTGGACATTTTGATCTCCTCCATAGATATCTAATAAGGCTTTCCACATCTTGAATGCAGTGTCACAATCTTTGATGTCATCATATTTTGCAAAATTAAGTACAGAGGCAATCTCCAACATTGCTTGATTGTGCTCCTTTTTTTTGTTCAAATCATTTGTAGTAAGAGGTCATGCTAGATTTACATGTTCTATTCCAATTGAAGTTTATGCATGGTCACCTATTGATCCAAGGTGCAATTTCATCAGACTCTACCATGTAGCAAAGTTGTCCTTTTTGAGCTTGAGAACTTCTCTCTTGGACATCTTGATCTTCCTACTTCTAGTACCTTGAAATTAAATCAGTAGATGGCTCTAATACCAATTATTAGAAATTCTTTAGAATACCTGAGGGGGGTGTGCATCAATTATTCAAGGTCCAAATATCCAATTCTAACTTTCCACTAAGTATAATGAGCCCATTCAACTATTCATTCATCCAAGCTTTAACTTTTCTAATCAGCAAGTTACTATAAATCAACATGCAAGCATAATACATAATAAATCAACACATAACACAGTGATTTATGTGGAAACCCAATTAGGATAAAACCACCAGTAACATGCTACTCAATTCTCACTCTTTTGAAGTGATGCCTTGTGAAAGACCTGCCTTGTTAAAGGCTTATAACACACTATCAAATGTGACCTTCTTAGAGGATTTAACCACCCTATTAGAAGTGGGCTTGGTTAGAGAACTTTAGAAAATTCACTTGGAATGCCACCCTATTAAAGGATTTTCAATAGGCTGTTAAACCTGCCTAATTCAATAGAATTT
This sequence comes from Cupressus sempervirens, assembly GCA_028749045.1. Taxonomy (NCBI): domain Eukaryota; kingdom Viridiplantae; phylum Streptophyta; class Pinopsida; order Cupressales; family Cupressaceae; genus Cupressus; species Cupressus sempervirens. The sequence goes on from CM053793.1 coordinate 802,396,196, forward strand.
TCAATCACCTTCTCTAAAGATTCTTCCACCTAACTATTAAGCTAACCTATCAACATAGGATTTTCAACATCTAATACAATGGGAAGAAAGTATTAAAAAATCTTTGATCTGACTACAACATACAACTTGACTTGCAGATCTTAGATCAATTCTTAGCTCATACCATTGCCTAGCCTTCAATCTCTACAACTCTAAGAGCTTTCCCTCCTTTCAAGCTTAGTCTCCTTGAGTCTCCATGCTCAATGTACCAGTGCAATCATGACCACTTATAGAAATAGAACCTCTGTACTCTTCCTTCTCCTAGATGTCTTCTCCTTAACACCCCTTCAACCACTTCATAGATTTGGCTCTTCAACAGCAATAGTATCAACAACATTTGCTCCTTGGACTATGACTCCTTAAGTAGAAGTATTGGAGTTCCTTTTCTCACTTTATTCTTCCATTCTTTAATTTCAATTTGTATAGATTAGGTAGGATTCATTGTATCTAATCCATATTTTGTTTCCTCTAGAAAATTCTTGAATAATCCTTTAAAATTTGCCAAAAAATAGTTTACATAGAATTCTATGCAACCAACTCATCATCCTTATCTTCCAACTCATTCAAAAAATTCAAGGTAACCACTTTGTCATTTAAAATAATGCAATAGCTTGGCATTATTGAAATACTGGTCCTGAACACATACTGTGTTACTCAGCATCAATTGTGTTTTTACTAATGCTCGGCACTTGAAGACCACTTGGCACCAACTAAGATTATTTGATGCTTGGTACTTGATCTTCACTCAGCACTCGAAGATCACTTGACACCTTAAGATCGCTTGACACACAATAAGATTTCATGTTACTTGGCTCCAACTAAGAATTTTCTTAGCTTCAACTAACTTGCTTGGCACCCACTAATGATCTTAGTTTAAGCTTTGTAGTCAACCTTGTTACAACTTCTTCCTTCAATGTTTCTAAATGTGACCAACCTCTATATCTTTAAGTATGTTATCAATGCATCATTCAACCATTGTATTAACTCATCCTTGTACTTCATTAAAACATCATAACTTAACCTTTCCCTTAGGTGCTCTTGTTACATCTTGTTGATCAAATCCTCTTCATCAATCAACTAAGTGACAGTACTTGGATCTTATAAGAAAATTTCATTCCTACGAATAGTAGGTTTGACATCAATGAAAAAAAAAATGATTGAAAACATTCATTTAACAACAATCTTCCTTCATTGCAACAATCTCCCTCTTTGATCATCAATAATGAGCTTTTTAATTAGATTTCCAACAACTACTTCAATTCTAACCACAAGATCATAGGTCTCATAATATTTTATTCCTTCTTGCTATGAGTAACATTTACATACAAATATTGCTTTGTTCCTTACAACTTCACCCTTTTCATTCATCTTGTTCTTGAAGACCCATTTAGTTCCTATCACATTCTTGTCGGCTAGTCTGGGGACCAATTCCCATGTCTCATTCTTCACTATCTGATCCAATTCCTCCTTTATTGCTTACTTCCAATAGCCATATTTACATACTTCATTTGCATTCATAGGTTCATCTTGAGATATTAAACATATTTCTTCATTAACTCTAATTTTTGTCATGACACCTTATCTTTGCTTTCGATGATCTGCTCGGGTGGGTGATTCTTTGTCATTTTCTTTTTTGAAGTAGGAGTTGTTATCTCAACTATTATCTCTATTGAAGGTTATGAGCTTTTTTCATGCCTTGGATCTACTTCATTAGTCAAATCATTGTTAGATTCAAGGAATACTTCATCATTCCTTGGTTTAGTAACAACACCATCATCTGAATTATAACCAACTAATCTTTCTTGTATCCTAAATTTCTCATCGACTCTTATATTTTCACTTTGCATAATTGTCTTAGTTCTTTGATTATAAAATTTATAAGACTTTATTTTTAATGAATAACCAAGAAACATACCTTCATCATTTTTAGAAAAAAATTTACCAATATCATCATTTCTTTTGATATAACACTTATTGCCAAAAATTATGAAATACTTAACTATAGATGAGTAACCAAACCATAGATATTAAACTCATTTGAAGTAAACTCTCCTCCTTGATCTGATCTTAAATATTTAATCTTCATACTTGATTCATTCTCAACTCTATTCTTGAAAATCTTGAACTTATCAAATGCCTCAATTTTTTCTTTATGAAATGCAACCCACATCATTCTAGAAAAGTCATCAACTAGAATCATCAAATACCTTCCACCATAGAATCCTTTAGTCTTTGTAGGAACACTGATATCTATGTGTACAATCTCCAATTTTTCTATAGTAGTAAACTTCTTGCAGGGAAAAGAAGTTTTGTAATGCTTTGCCAAAACACACTCCTTGCAAATTATGTTAGTAGTTTTTTTATAATCTTAAGGAAATCTCTTACTACAAACATACTACTAGTCTTCACAATGTTGTCAAATTTTATATGACAAAATCTCTTATGCCATAACAAATTGTTGTCTACCTTTCCAACCAAACATGTCATTTTAGTAGGATTCAATTGTACTACATTACCTCTAGATCTAGTTCCTATTCCAATTACCTTCCCATCATTTTTTTTGATAATGCATGTCTTTTTTGTGAACTGCAACTAATAACCTTTATCCATTAGTTGGCCAACACTCAAAAGATTGTGCTTCAAACAATTAATGAAATATATATCCTCAGTGTTAGTTTTACCATCAAGAGTTATAGATCCAATACTGATGGAAGAGCATCTTGGATATATGGGCAAACTTGCATCACAAAAAAATATTTTTATTTTTAGTCTTTTCTATTTTAATAAGGACTAGTAGATAGGGAGGTTGTTATTTCTAGGAGCTTGCTATTTTTAGTAAATTTTTCATAAGAGCTCTGAATGTTCTCATTTTCTATGGGAAGGTTCAATTTAGAGTTGTAAGCCTACCATAAAAATCTCTTTGCTCAAGCATTAGTATTAGAGAACTTATTTTGGATTTTTGATGGAAATATTTGCAGAAAAATCTTTAGGCTCACCATTGGAGGCCTTAGAGTGCCTGAACAAGGTCCAAAAAATTGACAGAAGAGCATTGGTGTTGTTCCAAGCTTCTAGATCAGGAGCTAACATTTCCAAAATGTGGTTATAATAGTCAATCAAAGCAACAATTCGTGAGTTATGGCCTTCTGAAGTTGGGCTACCAAATTTTTTTAAATAATTTGTCAAAAATGTATTTGGCCAACTCTATATGCACTATTAGGGTCTATCGACCCTAGGTATTATGTTTTAGCATCTAGAACCCTCATGGGTGGCATAAAAGTATCTATTTAAGGAAGGAACCCATGTGGGTTAGAATATTGTACTTGTGAATTCTATAATACTGTATTTGTGGTGCAAATAAGAAGTCCATATTTTGTTCTTGCATTTGCTGTTATTTCTTTGTTTTTGTTACGATTTTATGGTATTAAGGGGAGTTTCCTTCATCAAGTAGTATCAGAGCTAGAGTTCTTGAGTGTGTGGAAAAATCATGAATTATTATCAGTTTGCACCAGGACTGTGGTTTGGGCTAAGTGTGTAGACAAATCATCGACTGTGAGATAGTTTGCCCTAGGGTTTTAGTGGAAGCACAAAAATACCTCCATGAAGAGAGTGTGGTGGAAGAGTTTTAGCTGTTACATCTGAGGGTTTTTGAGTACACCAAAGAAAAATGAAAGCATTGGAAGAACAAATGCGAAGAGGAATAAATCTTCCTATAAGAGATGAAAGTGAGGATGAGGACAAAGTAGAAGAGAATGCTAGAATAGAGGCAATTCTATACCCAGAGGAAGAGAGGATTTTTAGGGTCATCTCCAAGATTGGAAAAAGACCAAAGTTTGAGGTTCCCACATTTTTGAAAAATCTTAACCTAGAGAAGTTGATCAATTGGATCAATGAATTGGAGGAGTACTTTGAGTATGAAGCTACTGATGATCCTGACAGGATCAAGTTTGTGAAGGAAAAACTAAAGGGACATGTGAAGATTTGGGGGCAGGAGGTTCAGTTAGAGTGAAATAGAAAGGGAAAGGAAAAAATCATTAGATGGGATCAAATGAAAGATAAACTAAAGAAAAAATTCATTCTTATGGATTATGAGCTTGATCTATTGAAGGAGATGCAAGGGTTGAAGCAAGTAGGAAAATATATTCAAGAGTATACCAAAGAGTTCTATTGAGTTCTCATTAGAGCTAGCCATGCTAAAGTTGATAAGGAGAAAGTTGCCTATTACCCTAATGGGTTAAGGACAAGCATTTAAGATGATCTGAGTTTGGTTTAAATGAACAATACATTCTTGAGGAGGCATACTAGTTTTCCCTAAGAGTTGAGGAGAAACTCAATAAGAAGTTTAACAATAATAATAGTGGAAGAGGTCATGATGGAAGATCTGGTGGATGATCTTATTGTGGTCATAATGATGATCAAAGGAATAAGGGGTAAGTACACCAAGTTGTTGTGCCAAAAAGGTGACACATTTATTTTTCTAACTTTTAGTAGTACGCATGTGCTATGGCTTGGGTAACCCAAGCCATAGCATGTATGCACTATAGTGTGTATGTGCTATAGTGCGTATGCACTTTATAAAAAACTAAAATATTATAAATGAGTTGCATACTCCCAACCCATTCATTTCTCCTCTATTTTCCAATTTTTCCTCCTCACAACACATACACAAATTGAGAGAATACAGTATTTTTGCCACCCACCTTGCCAATATGCATCCTCGCCATCGATGTTTGAGATCATGAGCACGTTGTATGTTATCTAACTTTCTTTATGCATTGTTTTATATGTTTTTTATATTATTTTGTAGGTTTTTTTCAATTTTTCTTTAAATTTATTTATTTATTTAGATTTCAATTGATTTCTTATCTGAAAATGTGAATAATGAACTAGAAAATCCCCAAGAAGGTCAAAACCAAAACCCTCAACAAGATCCAAACCAAAACCCTCCACAAAAAGAACAACAAATTTGACAACCTGAACCAATTACAAGACCTCCTCCTGGCATACAAGAAAATATTTTAAATGAAATAGAAAGAGGAAAAACCAAATTAGAAGCACTCATTGGTAGGTTGAGAACGTTGTGCACAAATCAAACCAATGAGAGCTCAATTGGCATCATACCTCGAGTCCATTAAGACCCACATAGCTTCTGTTAGTGGTTAGTTAGATGTTTGGCAGGTTAAGAGGGATGAACAAGAAAGATATTATGTAAATAAATTATCATATCAAGATGTTAAAAAAAAAAAGATATACCAAAAAGTAGGATTTGTGCATTATTTAGAAAGCATGTGAACAAGATACTGTTAGAGAGGGTACTAAATGGTTCCCCATCCATTGGTGCATACACGATGGTATTAGAAATAATTTTTGGAATAGATGGTGGATGGTTTTTGATGCCCCTCCTTGCAGTAATCATGAGGTCCCAATGTATTTTTTAAAGAAATTGTATTGTGAGTTTGTCCTTGGGGAGATCTCCAATTATTTTGATATATTAGACTCTCAAAGTAGATGTGAGGGGTCATCATTTGAGAGGCTGGGGGTACATAATGACCCTAGTGTAGTTAGGGCACCTATGGTCAAGCCATAGGGTGAGCATGTCACTATTCCTTTAGGTGTGAAGGAACATGTAGAGGCCAGTGCTCTAGGGACTATTAATTCTTTGACACAGACTGTCATTCATTGCATGAGTCCATTAGTTAAGGAGGATTCTTCTACACATTGTGGTGACATGTGCACATCATGCGGATCCTTATGCACATTTGGTAGTCATGTTGGAGATGGTACGAATGATGGGCTAGTGACTAATCAGTCCTGAATGATACATTTGGCATTGATACATAGGTAAATTATAATTATAATAATCTAATTTGATCACAATTCATATGTATAGTGAATGACTAATTAATTAGCATGTATTAACATTGTTCAAAATTCAGGGTCAAAGTGTTGGTGGACCTAGTAATAATCCTGCAGCCAAATTTTTTGTCCCATCGACAAGTCCAAAGGTATGTATCGATTTAGTCATTTAAATGAATACATATATTTATTAAGTAATCATATGAAGGATTGACAAAAAAAATTTATGCATGTGCATCAGTTCTCTATAGGACCATCGATACTCACTACAGACTCTAAGCCTAGATGTGACACGAGCTTCATAGAGGTACATTTGTTTCATGTTAATTTAATTCATTTGATTATATTTGTTTCATGTTTCATGTTTCATTTAATGTGTATTGTATGACATGTAGCTCTTGACATCTAAGACTCCTCCTCATCTTCAGTAGTTCGTCGATCATGGAGTGGTTGTAGCTATGGCTAGTTCACAGCCATCAGCTGAGGTATGAAAGAATTTTCTTAGTTTTAGTTTTTATTTATAGTAGTTAGTATCAAAATTTCTAATGTTATTTATAAGTGATTATATTGATTCAATTCTTGTAGGGTCTTATCACACTTGATCATCCATGAGCCTTCGAGGTGGACATGTAGAGCAACTATATGATGGTGGTAAGAAAATAATTAATTTTGTTTGTATATATATTTGATTTCAATATATAATAATTATTGATTCATATCTATTTTTTTTGTATCAGATTGAGTTATAGAAGAGCCTCAACAAGAGGATGAGTGAGCCTATGAGGAAGACCCTGTCATCATCACTGGTTCCCTCCACACGATAATCGAAGACCTCTAGAGATTTGTTTCCTTCCCCTCATGGGAAGGAGAAGATATAGTTGATAGACATACATGTATAGGCATCAATGGACATATATGTTGGATTTCATGTCAGTCGACATATTCAATATGCATTTGATGTATATATGACATTTTATATTTGATGCACGACATTTATTCGATGCATGACATTATTAGACTTATGACATTATTGGTTAATATATTATATGTTTGTTCGTGTACAACATTATTGGTTATCATAATATATTATGTGTTTTTTAATGTATGACATTATTGGTTATCATTTTATATTATATGTTTGTTCATGTATGACATTATTGGTTATCTGATGTAGAGCCCTCCATTATCACCTTAAGTAGGCTAACTCAACTTGAGGATTCAACAAGAAACTTGGAATCAACTCAAGAAATCAATCCTACTCAAAGGTTAAATGGAGTTCTCTGAATTTTTAAATCACTCCCACAACCATACCAATCAAGTTCATCTTCCCACTTCCTTATTCCAAACTCTAAAGTAGTAATACCATTCTAGGTCACTTAGTGTACCTAGTGCCTCCAACATACCAAAACTCAATCCAGACCTCATACACTAATTTTAACACCTTATACCATCTTAAAATAGTATATTTTCCATGTTACAACTCCTCATAAACTTATATCCTCTCAGCTTTCATCATTCTTCTATTATAGCCTTTCTAGACCTACCTAGTAGCCCTTCTCAACCTAAAATCAATGTTTAATTCCCAAAATTCCAATACAACCTATTGATGTTTTGACACTTTTAGATACCCTTTTTGAAGTTACTAGATGGCTAACAACCTCAAGTTCCCACCATGCGACTAGTGAACACTTTCATCACCCACTACCTCTTTAATTAGGCCTAATTAGCCCTTTCCTAACAAAGAAGCTCCTATATCCCTTTACTTCTAGGACTTCCCAACCAAAAAAATCTCTCTAGACCTTTCTAAGACTCGGTATTATCAAATTTCCAAGGTTCCACCAGTCATCAAACACATTTCCTAACAAACCCTTATTTCTAAGGTCATTAACTGAGGGTTTTAGAGAACACACTCTTCCCTATAATACACCACCTCAACATTGGTTCTATCACAAAAAAATGCACCCAAATGGATCATTTGAACCATCATTTACCTTCTCCATCCATCAGTTCATTCTCAGCTATGACTATTGTGGGATTGGTTTCCATTAATCAGTAATTTCCCACCATTTTTGGTGCTTCAAACACTTATTCTTCAATTCTTGCACATGTTCATTGTATCAAAATGATTTATTTTAAATTTAACTCACCAAATTAATTTAAAAAGACACATTGGTGGGTGTGTCAAAGCATTTATGAAAACCTTGCACTAATGACTGTCTACAGTCACAATACAGACACAATCACGTTTAACAATGAATTCCCTAGTCTTGTCACCAACCAAAAAAAATCAAAGAATAAAAATAACTTGTATATGAAACCAAAATAATAATGTTCACATAGAGATCTACTCAATAGTACATTTCCAAGTACATTTGTAGTCTATTCATGCTGGTTGTACCCTAGGGGACACCTCCAAAATTGGAGAGAATTATGTTTTATTTCTCATAAACTTAATTTTTAGTCTCATACATTATAAATCATATTCCTCTCCACAAAACCCCATGGATTCCATCCAAAATAGATATAAAACTCCAAAACCAATTGAGAATAGCCACTAACTACTTCTAACTTACCCCAATAGTCATAACTAATTGTTCACTAACAAAACATATGAAAATGTTGTCAAGTTGACAACAAAGTTGTCAAATCAACAACTCAACATTTCTAAACTAGTCTAAAGATTCTAAAAAGGTTTTAAAGAAAACCTTTACTAACTTCTTACTTCTACTCCCTAATCCCACCCTTTAGCCATTTGTGGCTATATTGACAATATTTTGTCTATTTTTCAATTTACATCTTTTTGTGCAACATTTATGCATTTTTTTTATATTAACCTTGAATGACTTATTAATCCATATTATGACTTTGATGATCCAAATACATTACATTTGACTATGACATTAACATTAAATGACTTTTAACTACGTAAACCTCACTTGTGCCATTTTAGGCTAAGTTTGCCCATTCTTGGCAATGTATTAAAAATTTGACAATTTCATGCTTCCCTTACATTTTGATGGCTTCAATAGCCATGGTTCATCATCAAATTATTTTACATATCTTCATTAGGAATTTGATTGCCTTTGGTATCTTCATGGTCTCCTTCATAGGTCCTGGTGTACCTTGTAGTTTCATGTGTCCACTTGGTACCCCTACACCATTATCATAATATATTATATGTTCCTTCATGTATGACATTATTGGTTAAGATAATATATTATATGTTTGTTCATGTATGACATTATTGGTTATCATAGTATATTATATGTTCATTCATGTATGACATTATTGGTTATCATAATATATTATGAGGTTGCATAGGTACTTGTACCCACACCCTTGGTACTCATACCCACGTACCCAAGTACTGGGTACTCGGTGGAGAGCATCATAGCTAAGGACCTTGATTGAGATTTTGGAATTTTTTTTTTGGTTTTTTGTTTGTGTAACTACTCGTTTCTTACCAAGCTTAATTCAATACCTAATTAGTTTGAAACTTTGATAGAATATTGATTAACAATAAACTTTATCACTATTTAAGCATAAGTTTATCATTTCCAATATCTCATTGTCATATGATTTATGATCTTGTTCATGTTTAAAGTTTTCCTTCTCTGTTATTTGTTTATCAAGCTTAATTCAATATGTAATTGGTTAGAATTTTTGATACAATATTGATTAACAATAAACTTTATCAGTGTTAAAGGTAGAAATTTATCATTTGCAATATGTCATTGTCATATGATTTATGATCTTCTTGTTCATGTTTAAAGCCTTCCTTCTATGTTATGCATGTAACATTTATTGTAAATTATTATTACAAACATATAACAAATCTAAAACTAAAAACAATACATTACATTTGAAAACTTTATCACTGTTCTTGATTTGAAAAATCATTGTCATGACTCATAAATTTAGGTTTTTTATAAATATAAAAGTATAATTAAAAATGAAGTTTGACATACAAAAGTAACCCCATACCCTATTATAAAAAATAGTTGTACCTATACCCGTACTGATACCTATACCCTAAGTACCCCAAGTACGCCCGTCCGCATGCAACCTTGTATGTTATATGTGAATCTTTGTGTTTTCTGCACACCTATGTAGTCTATAGGATCTCTTGCTACTTAGAACATCTACTGACCTTGCACAACCTCCTCAAATGGAAGCTTTATGTTTGGTAATTTTTAATGAATACAGGATCTAGGGCATTGCAGTTGTAAGATAGAAGTTTTATGTTTCATGAGGACCTTGTAATACATCCAGTTAATTTTATTTTTAGCACCACTCACTGAGAAAATTATTGTGCACCCACTTGCATGGGAACAATGCTTAGTTTAGGTTTCTTAATCTCTCCACACAACATTCAAGCCTCCTAGAACAATTTTTCAAGTTTTGAAATGAAAATCATCAGTTAAATTATATCTAAAAAACATTATTGCACCAAAGTTATTGTATGGAGAAAATCTCTTCAAACATTTGAGCAGATGCTACAAAGTTTCCGTACCCTTGTTTTATTTGGGGTCAAGGATAGTTCCTAGAGGACATGCACATTGAGTCAACTAAATGTTAGTACAAGCTAATTATGAATGATAGAGGCTAGGAACCACACAAGGCTAGAGAAGATGAGGGGAAAACAAATTAAAAAATAAGTTAGATGTTAAACTTTAACTACAATGCACAATATTATTATCTAAGAGGTAAAATATAAGATGTTGTACATATTGGTGCCTAATATATTCCCTTAATCTACCACTAAGCTAACTCCTAGAGAATGGTAGGGCCAGATATGTCACTTGAACTATTTGTAGTTAGTAAATATGTCAAGATAGGTGCCACTGGATGTGTGTGGAAAGTTTTTAGAAGACTTACATTATTCTGTTTCTCTAATGTGTTCTATAGGTGATTATTGTGTTGTTGATAGAGCAAAAAAGGGCTTATCTTAGTATAGAAAGAGTTATGTATCCTTGAGTCTCCCAAACCCTTGAGAACAATTAATACCCATTGTGTCCAATTATAGAATGAGACGTGGGGATTTTTGAGAAATTTGCACTTTTGTCTACCCCTATCATTTGTAGGGAACTCGTTGTACTTCCATAATTAGGAAGAGGGTGTCTCTTGTTGGAAAACTTAGATGTTTATTATTGATGATCTGGTTACTATTGGTTGGGGTGGCACATAGAGGATTGAGTTCAATTAAAAATAGAGCCTTTGCAGCATTCTAGATTTCAATAGAGGTGGCTAGTAATGGTGTGAGAATTTTGAATTGAAAACAAGGTGCATAACAAGCTAGGCAGGAAGATTGAGCTCAAAGGTGGTGTCTAATCCTACTTACTTGGTGATGTTATAGGGCTCACAATATAGTGGACAAGCTTGTGGTGTTGCCTGTACTTGGTAGTTATGTTCTACAGAATGGTTTACATATATTGTTGTATTTTTTTAAATTTGTGTGATGAATTCAATGGCTTTGTCAACTTTTTCCTAAGATAGAGTAATTGATGCTAATGATAGTAGCACAAGATAAGCCCTATCATTCAATTATAGAAGTTGAAATTGGAGTAACATGGAAAGGGTTGTGGTTTATAGAGTTGGGAAGACCTTTTCCATAGGTTTCCTTAATGAAAAGTAGGCTTCCATCCCATGTGTGCTTCTTGAAGTAGTACATTTGAAGAAGGTGCACTATTAATCCTTTTACCAAAGGAAGTAGATCAACTTTGTGCCTGTCAATGACCAAATTGCCATGTGGGGGTGTCTCAAAAATATGGGGGATTGATTAGAGAAAATGGTACTTTGAATTCATTAGCAACTTAACAATATAAGTTTCACAAGTCCATATTCATCGATAAAAACTATAGTTTTTGTTCTCTTATCTAAAAAAATTTGCAAGCTTTGAGCATTTAGTATTGGCCATGTTACATCTCCTTAGCATAGGATTTGTTTGCCCCATGATGAATAGCTATTGTTGAATCACTTCTAATTTTTTCCGTAATTTACCCACCAATCCATTATGTCAACATACACTAAGAACAGAAGGGCAATGTTTGATAAAATATGTTGGCTGATCATCATTTCTATGACTGGGACTTCCTTATGTTCTTCCATTGTTCCCATTCTATCTTCTTAATATATAGTTCCCTCCATGTTTTACACATGTATTTACATATTGTTCCAAATCTATCACCATCCTCCTCTCTATTTTGACCTAATTTCACACCATGTTTGCAAGCTTTCATTATTCAAATAGTTGTTTGCATTTGGAGTTTGGCTTTGATAGCATGTTAAATTCCAAAGATTTAGCTTGGCATGCTCAAGAATGTTTGAGTGCTCAAAAGGATGGGATGAGTTTTGGAATAGGGTTTACCTAGCCACCTAGAGCTAATGGAATAGATAGCTCAATCTCATGATAAAAGGTGAGAGAGATTTAGTTCTTAGCAACTTTGTACTAGCCAACACTACAAGTTTTATCATCACCCGAGATGGATTTGCAAAATCAAAATGGGTAATGATATCCAGAAAGTGAGAGAGGTTATTGTAGGTCTCCACAACATAGTCCTACAGGAACTAGAATCCCATCCATACCTTGCACGAGCTTTCAGATATGCCCCATCAAAGATAACTACTCTATGGCATTTAGTGACCCTTAGGGACATTTTAGTTTAGTATGCCCAACAAATGTTTGAGTTCTCAATGGGGTGGGACAAGGTTGGGGATAGGATTTACCTGGCCACTCAGAGTTAACATAATACATATTTTGATACCACGATGAAAGGTGAGAGAGATTTGTCAATTGGCAACTTTATACTAGCCAACACTACAAGTTTTAGCATCACCCGAGATGGTGTCACAAAATCAAAACAGAGTATGATATCAAAAAAGCAAGAGAGATTATTGTAGGTCTCTGCAACATGGTCCTATAGGAACTAAAATCACATCCATACCTATTGCCCAGTTATCAAATTGTTTGAATTTGGTTATTTTTTAAAATGACATCTTTTAAGCTTTAAATTGGAATTTTCATCTATGATTTTTTGAAAGATCTTTTTCTTCAATATCTTTGGCTGATTTTCATCTCCACTCAGAACTTCAAATTTTTGAAAATGGAGTTCTGAGTCAAGAGTTGCCACAAGTTAATGGAGAGACCTAGAATAATATTTTCAATACAGCTTCAACCATTAAACTTCTAAAAAGTGGTTAATATAAGCTTCTTAAGTTAACCTTTAGAAAAAGGTTAATATAAGCCTCCAAAATTAAACTCTCAAAGGAGGTTAAGATGAACTTATAATCTTAACCATTAACTCATCTTCCAAAAACCAAAATGGTTAAGATACACTTACAATCTTAACCATTAACCTACCAGAAAAAGAAAAGGGTTAAGATATGTTCAAAAAATTAACCTTTTAGAAGGTTAAGAATTAAACTTATTTGAATGTAAGCCATTTTATAGTCGGAAACATGGGAGGAGTGAAGGAGTAAATGTTTCAGAAAAATAGCTTCCAAACCTATGGTCTTTTCTAGCTCTATGCATAGTGAGTGGGGAATAGTGCTAAGTAGGTGGGGCTGTAGCTGAACATAACTTTCAATCCACATGAGTAGAATAAAGGGAAATTATGGTAAGCACAACTAGATTCAAACATTAGAGTTGCATGAGGAAAATCCTTCAATAAATATTTCTAAGGATGACGACTTATCTTGTGAGAGTAGCTTAAAAGAAAATACTATCATGTATATATCCTTGGAGTGTATGAGTAAGTGCTCTATTAATTCAGGTAAAAAGGAAATTGCAGCTGAAACAAGTATGGATGTATAGAAACATATAGAAATAGCTTTGGTAGAGTTGATTGAGGGGCTTTGTCTGTCGATGATCACTAAACCCAAAACTTCGCAACAATGTTTGAGTTTTATATATGCATAAAGGCCACAAATATGTCTTTTAGAAGATATCATGGAATAGCTTCAGAAAGATATTGTAAACATAAGGTCTCTGTCCAATATGAAAAATCAGCTAATCGATGAGAAGAATCTCCTTGCACTGAAAAATAAATCTCATCTTCTGGAAAGCTTTAGAATGGGACATATAAAATAGTTGTAGCAAATACTTGTTTATGAGAAGTTAAAGTCCCAGTTGTTGCTGGCCAAAGAAGAAGAATATTGTCTGTGATTTGCTTGACAAAATGCTCAAACAAACATTAACATTGCATGTGACTTGCTTTTCCAATTACCTTAGAGAACTCAAGCTAGCTGCTACTTTAATTGTGGATCTTGGTGGAGACAAGGCTTGGAAAGATAGACATTTTGTTTTTGATAAGGTAAACAGGTTTTAAGGGGTCCTGAAACCCATAAGTTTAACAACAAGAAAGGCTGAAAATAAGCGAAAAAATGCCCAGCCAAAACATAATCCTTACGGCTGAAAATAAGCCCAAAGGCCCAGCCCGAAAAAACTGCCCACAAAAAAGGCCAGAGAACCAACCAAAAAAATAGAGACCAGACAAAAAGCCAAAGCCAGGAGAAACAAAAACCAAAGGACAGAGACCCAACCTAGCAGACTACTTCTCCATCTAGAGCATGGTCTGGGCAGCTTCGGCGCACTCTTGTTGCTCTTCTTCCTTATGATCCTGGGCGTTCATCAAATCCTGCTCCATAGTGCTGTCCTTGGCTTTATCCACATCCAGCCTATCTTTGTCTCTGTTCTGTTTATCATCTTCCTCCATCTGGTTCCTGTCTTTGAGATTTTCCAAGAGAGAGAGGATGTTGTCGTTGATCGAAGTGAGGAGGGAGATCATTTGACTTGCCAGGTTGTGATTGTAGTTCTCAATATTTTTTACTCTCCTCTCCATCAGAGTCTCCCAGCTGTTCCGGTCACCTTGGCTTTCTACACCTGTCTTGCTCTTGATTTTTTCCATTTGGGAAACCCTATCTCTGACATCCTCAAGCTCATGGAAAAGCCATTTAATTGATCTGAAGTTGTCGATCATGCTATTGCGGGCATTGTTCAATAGATTCATGCCCATTTCTCTTGCATTATCAAAAATAGCCACCATAGCCGGGTCAATTAGCTCATTGAGTCTAGGCTTCTCATCCACCAGGAGTTGGGGGTTCATCGCCTCTCTGTAGATTCCCATAGTGGCCGTTCTCACATTGAAGTTCTTCCAAGCCTTCCTTCTGTTATTAACTTGCACTTCCCCCTCAATCTGTCCAAAGTTATCATTTTCCTCCAAAGGAGGCTGAGGATGTATAGGGGAGAGGGGAATGGGCAGAGAATCCTTTCCCTAGCTACTAGAGCGCTCCATGCTCTCTCCCTCCCTCTTCTGTCTTTTTCTCAGTTTCTCCTCATCCAGCTCCTCCTTCGAAACCTTGTCAGAATCATCAGTATCCATTTCCTCCTCCACCTCAGCAGAGCCAGTTTTAGCTGGGGTATGACCTCTAGGGCTCTTTCTGCTGGGTAATTTGATAGAGGGGTAATCCTTCTTATGGCTTTTAGTCTTCTTACCTGAATGCTCAAAAACCTCATCAGAGCTGATGCTCTCAACATCGTCGGAATCTGAGGAAAAATTGGAGCTGCTCTTATCAACATCCGCCCCCTGGATAGGGTTTTTGCTAATGGTTTGAGCGTGGAAATGCTCATGAATCAGAAGCAGAAGACCCTCATGCAGTGCCGAGTTGACGGTAGCTTTCTTTTTAAAACTAGAAATGGCCTTGTTCATCGAGTTAAAAAGATAATACGGGAAGGAGATCTTACTACCATGGCAAAAATGATTCAGAATCACAAAATGGTGAGTCCTAACCCTATCAAACCTGGGATCTAGGGTTATATATTCAATGACAGCATAGAGAACATACCTCCAGAGCTTCTTTATAGTGTCCGTTACAAAAAACGTCTCTTTCTTGCCCAGCTTGTTCAGCTCTTCAGTGTTTTTCACAAAATCCTTGATTGCATTAGAAGACATCTTCTTGTCTCTGAAGAATTTATGCCCCTCCATCGGAATCCCTATGACTTCAGCAACCACATCCTCAGTAATTTGAAAGTAGACCCCGTTCACCTTAACCTTACCATTATTCCACGAATTCACCATGCTATTAGTGATCTCAGGATCCGAGCCATGAAGTTTCTCGAAGAAATTAGTAACCCCACCCTTTTCCAGCTCTCTCCAAACTTTGGCCTTGTTCTTCCACTTCTGAACTTCCCCCACCGGCTCCTTTCTGCTCCTCTCACCCGTCATGTTTACCTGATCAACTTCCACAATTCTCATGAACTCTGATCTGTGCAAGTTATTTGCATTCAAAAAAATGGTGATGTTTCTTTTATGATACCCGTGAATATACCCCTTTCTGAAAATAATGGTATCGTCCTTTCGAACATGTCAAAAAGTCAGAGGAAACCCCTTTTGCTGGTGCAAATCACGATGCCAATAATGGCACTTACCATTTATTAAGCAATCTTTATTATCCATAATTGCATTGGATTTGAGTCATCCTTCCCAAGATTTTATCTTGGTCGATGAGCAACTTTGCCTCCGCTGGAAAATATTTTCCGGCTTGCCAGGACAAATTATTGGTGGCGTTAACCCCTTTATTAGCAAACCAATCAGCGACTGGGTTTGCCTCTCTGTAAACATGAGTGACGTGGACCTTATCAAACTTTGTGAGAGTGGCGCAAGTCTCAGCAATTATGTTCGCAATCGTCCACGAGGGAGGGGAAATACCATTAATGGTATTAATAATGTTTTTGGAGTCCCCCTCAAGCCAGAGTTTAGTAATCCCAGCTTCAAAAGCCAACTTGACCACCTTACTCGTAGCTCTTGCTTCAGCCAAATGAATAGTCTGGATTCCCAGCGGGGAAGCAAAGGCAGCTATTCCCTCCCCATAGCTATTTCTTATGATTCCACCGCAACTTGAAGGGCCTGGGTTACCCTTAGAAGCCCCATCAAAGTTGGCTTTTGACCAACCATCTGGGGGGAGAAGCCAGCTAGCATCCTGCCTTTTGAGGTTCCTGTCTTTTTCTTTAGCTATCTTTCTGTCCCCTTCTTCTTCTTCTTCCTCCTTCAGCACTTGGAGATTTTCCTTTATATTCTTCGAGACCTTCCTGCCAAGGATTATAGCTGGCTCCTCTCTGTCTCTAAATATTCTATTATTCCTTTCCTTCCAAATTCCCCAGCAAAAATGGGGTAAAATCCAGTCCGAGTGATCCTACCGACCAGCAATCTTACAAAGACCTTTCCACTGATGGAAAAAATCCATGAGATTATCCGGTTTACACCAGAGGGTTTCATTATCATGTGTGATGACATTCCACACCTCCCTGGCATAGTCACATAAGATGAAAATGTGATTTCTGGTCTCAACCTGATTCTTACACAAGGGACATCTACTGGGCATAACATGTCCTCGCTTCATGAGATTGTCATGAGTAAGGATTTTGTTCTGAAGAGCCAGCCAGTAAAAAATGTTGATCTTTGGAGTGAGACCCGAAATCCAAGCCTCCGCCCAAGGGGCCTTCTCTTTTAAGCTCCAAAGGGAATTATAGCCTGAGGCAACAGAGTATCTTCCATTGGGATTATCCCTCCAGACCAGCTCATCCCCCAAATTGATAGGAATCATGGAATTGAGCATAAGCATTATAGGAGTCAAGTCCTCAGAGATGAGGGATAGGTCACTCCATTCTTGGCCATTCCAATAATCACAAACTTTGGCCCCAATTTTTTTTCAGTACAAGCTTGCATCCATCTCTCAAAAATAGGGTTATTGATAAGTGGATCTTGGGAAAGCCATCTATCCGACCAGAACTAGATGTCCTTCCCATTTCCCAATTTCCATGATATCCTGGCCTTAGCCAGGTCCCTGGCTTTCATGATCCCATTCCAAATGTTTGATCCTTTTGGGATATCTTCATTAAAAAGGGTGAAAAGAAGAGTGGGTCTTCTAAGGTACTTGTTTACCAGGGTGTCCCTCCATTCACCGGTGCTACTGAAGATCCGCCATATTTGTTTAGTTAGGAGAGCCTTATTGAGGTGAGTGATCTTTCTAATGCCCAGACCTCCGTACCTCATAGGGAGGAAAACCTTCTCCCAAGCAACAAGAGGATATCTTTTCTTCCCTTCATTACCATTCCAAAGGAAGTCTCTCTAGATTTTCTCCAATCTCTCAGCTATTTTCCTCGGAATTTCAAAGAGGCTCAGGGCGTAGATTGGCAGATTTTGAAGAGAAGATTTGACTAAGAGGCATTTCCCCGCTTGACTAAGAGAGACCCCTTTCCAACCAACCATCTTCCTGTTGAATCTGTCCAAAATACCATTCCAAAAAGACTCCGGGGGTGAGGATCCCAAAGGAAGACCAAGATAGGTAGAGGGGAAAGAGCCTACCCCACAACCCAAAATCCTGGCGATTTTTCTTTGTCTAAACTCAGAGGTGTTGATGAAAAAGAGCGAGCTTTTGTTCCAATTAATCAGCTGACCCGTCCCACTGGAGTAAGTATCAAGAATCTTCTTCAGGGCTCTAGCCTCTTTGACAGAAGCTTCCCCCCCCAAGATAGACATTTTTTTAATAGAGCCACCATACGGAATATCATCAAGAAACATATATCATAATTGATAGCATCATATATTTGTAGGGAACATTTCTTACATGCATAGGTAGCTGAAGTTAGTGTATTGGAATTAGTCAATAAAATGCTATCTCTTGGGGATGCAGTAATTGCATGAATCATAATGTTTGTCAACTTTTATCAAACATTTGTAGAGGCATGAATCAAATTATAGACTAGGCAACTAATTGTTTTAATGGGATTTTATGTGATACTCTCACACAATATGTGATAATTCGAAGATAGATGAGAATTTTGGTACTTGTGTCTATCCAAGGGCTGACCTTTCAATAGATGTCATCATGGAAGAAAAACACATTTCGTAGAGATAAACACAATTGGAGAGATCATAAACATAAAGTTAGTATTCAACGCACTCGTACACACCACATGCTTTTGATCTCTTCATGAGAAGGAGGATATGCGTTCATCAATAAAGTAAGGTAACTTGAATGAATCATTCAAATATCAAAAGGAGATCAACAAAGATTAATTATTCAATCTTCCTCTCGAAAGGTGTGAGGTCTACATTTCAAGTCATTATTGGTTAATTTTGTTGAGGTTAATTAGCCTCACCCAAATCACATATTTGGGAGATAGTTATTAACCACCGAAGGGTAGTTATTAACCTCTATGTCTATATAAGGGCTCTTTTGGGCTTTATAAAGGGACTTTTTTGGCTTTGGAAAAAGGGAGCACTATGCTAAAATTTTGGTTAAGAAGTGATATTTGGAAAGTATGTACAAATTTTGTCTTTGTAATAATAAATTCCTCTTAGGTTCTTGGTGCAAGAAAATAAAGGAACGTGCAATTTGAGTTCTCTTCTTTTGAATCTAAATTGTTAGAAATGTTGATTCCTTTTGTAGTGAACATTCTCATGGTATGGTGTAGATGTTTATGAATCTGTGGATCAATATTGTGCTAGTAATAGTTTTCAAGCATAGATCTTGACTTTTGTTATTAGTGGTTTTAAGTTAGTAGTCTAGGAAAGCCTTGAAGTTGTGTGGTGCATTTGTCATCATGAGCTTTCTTACCTTTAAATTTTGATTTCATATTTATTCAAAAAACTTTAGAATTATATCATATGAGGGAGCTGCCCCTCTAAACATAGAGGAAGGTTGCATACTAAGGGCCTATCTGACTATTGGAAATGGTTTTTCACATACACTCCGTTGGGCTAATTTTATAGTGACAAATCTATTTACCAACAGATTTTTGGTGACACCACTAGGGAGATTGAACAAGAAAGATTAATAGTCACCTGTAATGAAGCATGATGGTGCTACCACATGTGAACATTTTTCTAGTTCTCCAACCAAACCTTGTCTTCCAAGATACACAGGAGGATATCATTTCAGATTTAAACACTCTAGCCTAGAGGTTTCGATGAACTGCACAACAGTATCATCAAGTAAATCAAGTTCTTGAAGGACAAGAAGAATTCATGGAAATCTTGTAAAGAGCTCCTATTGGTCAAAACATTGTAATCGTTGAAAGAATAGTTGTTATCCCAATAAGGAACGAGCAAATCTTGGTCACATCCAAGGTCAAGTAAAGAACAATCAGTAAGCCGGTTGATGAAGGTACCTTCCCTTGAATGAAGGTGGGTGACTCTATTTAAAAGATTGAATTATTGGCAACTCTATCCAAAGGTCAAATTCAAAATATGGTTTGGTACAAGAGAAAAGTTGAAAGTGATAGTGATAGTGATAGTGACGATGAATACTTTTCATATCCCAAGAAACA
Source organism: Cupressus sempervirens (assembly GCA_028749045.1). Lineage (NCBI taxonomy): Eukaryota > Viridiplantae > Streptophyta > Pinopsida > Cupressales > Cupressaceae > Cupressus > Cupressus sempervirens. The sequence continues at coordinate 802,416,417 of CM053793.1, forward strand.
TATTCATGATGAGCCTTTGCAAGTTGAATTCTTGAAGAATTTCTATGGCGGCAAGAGGCTAGATCCTAAAATAGTTCATCCCCACTTACTTAAGGTTTTGCAAAAGATCAAAGGAGAAGGTGGAAAGGACTATGGTTTTCTTTTTCATGATCAAGAATCCTTCTTGGAAAAAGATTCAGCATATAAAGATAAAGAAGGCCTTGCTGAAAAATGTGCTTCATCTAAATCAGCAATGAGGAATACTGAAAAGTGTCTCTCATGCATCAATATCTCAGCAAAATCAGATTTTTATTGATCCTAATCAGGTTGAATTCCTAAAAAGATTCTACAGAAATGCATGCCTAGATCCTAGCAAAGTACATCCTTCTTTACTTCAAAAACATCAAGAACTTGAGAGAGAAGACCCATGCAAGAATTATTTTCTTGATAAGAGAACATCACTAGATCCAAATGTCTCATCTAAATCTTCATGCATGAAAGAAGATGGGGATTATATGTCTAATCATGGAGATGGATAAGAAATGATGTCTATGGAAAAAGAAGGGTCTATTAATGTATCAAGGCATCATTGTGAAAATTCCAAAACCTAGGAGAATGTATTCAATCATCTCAATCCTAATGAGAAAGAAAAAAGAAATATCAAATATTTCTCAAGGAACTACAGAAGATATGATTAAAGATGAGGGAAATGTAGATCAAGATGAATTTCATACTACTTTTATTCCCACTTGGTGCCTAAATGCTTCAGATGATGACTTCCTCTATAGAGAAGACCTTCCTATTAATTCACCCTAAATCATTAATGATAGGGACTCTATTGATGAAGTCAACTCTTTAGATTATTTTTCACAATCTTCTACCACTAGTGGTGAAGAAATAACCTCAAGTGAAATCTTGCAGACATATCCATTAACTCTTGAGTTTGAAGTCTTTACTTTTATTGATGTTGAGGAGTTTTCAGAAAGTGGAATGATCATCACAAGAGTAGAAGATCTTTTTCAAGAGAAAGATGATGGGTTGTCAAGAAATCCCCTTCCAAGTTACATGCAAGTGGAATATGAAGCCTTCCCATTTTGTGAAGATGGTCATCAAAAATAATTAATGAACCAAGTCTATGAAAATATTGATAAATATTTAATGACAAGTACAATGGACATGGAAATTAAAGATAAGCTTCAAGAAAGAGAAGATGACACATCAAATTGTTTCAGTTTGGTTATTTTTGAAAATTGCCTCTTTTAAGCTTTAAATTGGTCTTTTCATCTATGAGTTTTTGAAAGATATTTGTCTTCAATATCTCTGGCTGATTTTCATCTCCACTCAGCACTTCAAATTTTTGAAAATGGAGTTCCGAGTCAAGAGTTTCCACAGGTTACTGGAGAGACCTGAAATAATATTTTCGATACAATTTCAGCCATTAACCTTCTAAAAGATGGTTAATACAAGCTTCTAATGTTAACCTTTAAAAAAAGGTTAATATAAGCCTCCAAAATTATCCTCTCAAAGGAGGTTAAGATGAACTTATAATCTTAACCATTAACTCGTCTTCCAAAAACCAAAATGGTTAAGATACGCTTACAATCTTAACCATTAACCTACCAAAAAAAAGAAAAGGGTTAAGATATGTTCAAAAAATTAACCTTTTAGAAGGTTAAGAATTAAACTTATTTTAATGTAAGCCATTTTATAGTCAGCAACATGGGAGGAGTGAAGGAGTAAATGTTTTGGAAAAATAGCTTCCAAACTTGTGGTCTTTTCTGGCTCTATGCACTATGAGTGGGGAATAGTGCTAAGAAATGGGGCTATAGTTGAAGATAATTTTCAATCCACATGAGCACAATAAAGGGAGTTTATGGTAAGCACAACTGGATTCAGACATTAGAGCTGCATGAGGAAAATCCTTCAATAAATATATTTGAGGATGGTGACTTATCTTGTGAGAGTAACTTAAAAGAAAATAATATCATGGAGATATCCTTGGAGTGTATGAGTAAGTGCTATGTTTATTCAGCTAAAAAGGAAACTATGGCTGAAACAAGTATGGATGTATAGAAACATATAGAAATAGCTTTGGCAGAGCTGATTGAGGGGCTTTGTTTGCCAGTGATAACTAAACTCAAAACCCTGCACCAATGTTTGAGTTTTATATATGCAAAAATACCACAAATATGCCTTTTAGAAGATACTGTGGAAATGCTTCAGAAAGATATTGCAAACATAAGGTCTCTATCCAATATGAAAAATTAGCTAATCGATGAGAACAATCCGCTTGTAGTGAAAAATAAATCTCATCTTCTAGAAAGATTTAGAATGGGACATATAAAATGGTTGCAACAAATACTTGTTTACGAGAAGTTCACGTCCAAGTTGTTGCTGGCCAAAGAAGAAGAATATTTTTTGCAATTTTCTTGACAAAATGCTCAAAAAAACATTAACATTGCATGTGACTTGTTTTTCCAATAACCTCAAAGAACTCAAGCTAGCTGCTACTTTAGTTGTGGATCTTGGTGGAGACAAGACTTGGAAAGAAAGGTATTTAGTTAATAGAGCCACCTTACAGAATGTCATCAAGAAACATATATCATAATTGATAGCATAATATATTTGAAGGGCACATTTCTTACATGCATAGGTGGCTAAAGTCAATGCATTAGAATCAGTCAATAAAATACTATCTCTTGGGGATGCAGTAATTGCATGAATCATAATGTTTGTCAACTTTTATCAAACATTTATAGAGGCATGAATCAAATTATAGATTGGGCACCTAATTTTTTTAATGGGATGTTACGTGATACTCTCACACAATATGTGATAATTGCAAGACAGATGAGAATTTTGGTACTTGTGTCTATCCAAGGGCTAAACTTTCAATAGATGTCATCATGGAAGAAAAACAAATTTTGTAGAGATAAACACAATTGGAGAGATCATAAAGATAAAGTTAGTATTCAGTGCACTCATACACACCACATGCTCTTGGTCTCTTCATGAGAAGGAGGATAAGCACTCATCAATAAAGTAATGTAACTTGAATGAATCATTCAAATTTTAAAAGGAGATCAGCAAAGATTAATTATTCAATCTTCCTCTCAAAGGGTGTGAGGTCTAAGTTTCAATTCATTCTTGGTTAATTTTGTTGAGGTTAATTAACCTCACCCAAATCACATATTTAGGAGATAGTTATTAACCACAGAAGGGTAGTTATTAACCTCTGTGTCTATATAAGGGCTCTTTTGGGCTTTGTAAAGGGACTTTTTTGGCTTTGGAAAAAGGGAGCAGTATGCTAAAATTTTGATTAAGAGATGATATTAGGAAAGTATGCACAAATTTTTTCTTTGTAAGAAGAAATTCCTCTTAGGTTCTTGGTGCAAGAAAATAAAGGAACGTGCAATTTGAGTTATCTTCTTCTAAATCTAAATTGTTAGAAATGTTGATTCTCTTTGTAGTGAGCATTCTCATGGTATGGTGTAGATGTTTATGAATCTATGGATTAACATTGTGCTAGTAATAGTTTTCAAGTGTAGATCTTGATTTTTGTTATTAGTAGTTTTAAGTTAGTAGTTTGAGAAAGCCTTGAAGTTGTGTGGTGCATTCATCATCATGAGCTTTCTTACCTTTAATTTTGATTTCATATTTATTCAAAAAACTTCAAAAATTATATTGTATGAGGGAGTTTCCCCTCTAAACAGAAAGGAAGGCCGCATACCAAGGGCCTATCCAATTGTTGTGAATGATTTTCCACATAAACTCTATTGGGCTAACTTTATAGTGACAAATATATTTACCAACAATACCTCACATGAGCTCTGAGATATGCCCTATCAAAGATTGTTTCCCTATGGCATTTAGTAACCCTTAGGGACATTTTGGTTTGGTGTTCCTGAGTATGTTCAAGAACTCAATAGGATAGGACAAGTTTGGAGATACCATTTACATGGCCACCTAGAGCTAATGAAATAGATAGTTTTATCCCATGACAAAAGGTAAGAGAGATTTGGCAGTTGGCAACTTGTTTCAGGCCAACCCTACAAGTTTCAACATCACCCGAGATGGTGTCGCCAAATAAAAATGGAGTAAGATCTTCAAAAAGTGAGAGAGGTTATTGTAGGTCTCTACAACAAGGTCCTATGGGAACTAGAATCACATCCATACCTCACATGAGCTTCGAGATATTCCCCATCAAACATCACTACCCTATGGCATTTAGTGACCGTTAGGGACGTTTTGGTTCAGTGTGCCCGATAAAGTTCAAGTTCTCAAAAAGATGGGATGAGGTTCGAGATAGGGTTTACCCAGCCACACAGAGTTAATGGATTAGACAATTTGATCCCATGATGAAAGGTGAGAGAAATTTGGTAGTTGGCAACTTTGTACTAGCCAACACTACAACTTTCAACATCACCCAAGATGGTGTCACAAAATCAAAACAAATTAAGATCTCCAAAAAGTGAGCGAGATTACTGTAGGCCTCTGCAACATGGTCCTATAGGAACTATAATTGCATCTATACCTCGCATGAGCTCCAAGATATGCCCCATCAAAGATTGCTGCCCTATGGCATTTAGTGACTCTTAGGGACATTTCATCTTGGCATGCTCGAGAATATTTGAGCACTCAATGGGATGTGAAAAAGTTGGGGATAGGGTTTACTTAGTCACCTGGACCTAACAGAATAGATAGTTTAATCACATGATGAAAGCTGAGAGAGATTTGGTAGTTGACAACTTTGTACTGTCCAACACTACAAGTTTTAGCATCACTCGAGATGGCATCACAAAATTAAAATGGAGTATGATCTCCAAAAAGTGAGAGAGGTTATTGTAGGTCTCCACAACATGGTCCTATAGGAACTAAAATCATATCCATACCTCACACGAGCTCTAAGATATGCCCCATCAAAGATTGCTGCCCTATGGCATTTAGTGACCCTTAGAGATGTTTCAGTTTGGCATGCCCGAGAATGTTTGAGCACTCAACGAAATGAGACAAGGTTGGGTATAGGGTTTACCTAGCCACCTAGACCTAACATAACATATAGTTCAATCCCATGACCCTTTTTCTACTAGGTTACAAATTTTAGCAACTTTTACAACTTTCAACAATGTAACTTTGCACAAAAAGTGCAATTTTTACATTTTTCACTTGATTACAATTCTATGACTTGGAAAATGTTCAGCAATAGTAAAATAACTTATTTTCAAACTCCTGCAAAGTTGTCAACATTTTTGCAATTTTTGACATCTTAACTCCTAGACACCTAAAACTTAACCTAATGACCTTAAGGACCTTTATAACCTTCTAAGAAATATAAAACCCTTCACCAATTTCTAAACTCCTGCAAAGTTGTCAGCATTTTTGCAATTTTTGACATCTTAACTCCTAGACACCTAAAACTTAACCTAATGACCTTAAGGACCTTTATAACCTTCTAAGAAATATAAAAATCCTTTTTTCCCTAAAAAATCACCTATATTACTCATTTTTATGCCTAAAAAGTGACTCATAGTGTAACAGCATAGATTTGATCCAAAATAGCCATACCCCATCTTTTGATATATTATAGAGGAGCAAAATGGGTTTCCTAATCTTCAATTTATTTTTTTGATATTATGGAAAAATGTGGAGAAAAATGAAAGAGGACAACATTTTATGCTAGTGTTCATATTGGAATTATCATTATTTCCCTAGCTAGTGTTTTTCATGAGTTAGAGTATAATAATCTATCTTTTGTTATGATTGAGTTCAATACTCATGCTTCTAAATGGTATTCATGCTTCTTATTGGTGTTCCTAGATCATGTTAATGGTTCAAATTGATTGAGAAGACCAAATTTTTATTTATTTGGTGGTTTTTTGGTGTTTCTTTATTTAGGGTCTAACTAATTTGATGAAGCAATAAGTTGTGATTCTTGGTGCTACTTTGGTGATACCATTTCATGCTTTTGGTTATTCATTTGGGTCTTATCCAAGTCTTGGATGACTTAATTTGGATAACATTATTGATTAAACATAATATTTATATCGTTTATCGTAATAGGCATTAGCCAACCTTGTTTATGTTTAATATTTGTAATGTGTATGAATGAGATAACATTTCTATAATTGAGAGTATGTTAAGTATAAAAAAGATGTGCAAAGGAAATATACTGTATGTATTTTATGAATAAGTAGAAGCTGTGCTTCATTGGATTTTTCTTGGTATTTGAGATGTTTATCTTCTCGGTTTTAGTGGACATTATTCCACTCTCTTGTAATAAAGATTATATCAATGAACCCAACTAAAGAAAAAATCTAAGATTTATTGTAAGAAATGTTCTCTACATAGCGTGTCCATAAATTGGGTCATATGCCTCTAGATGTAAGTGGATTAATTTTTTTTCTTTAAAAAAAAAAAATAAGGAGTACTTTTTCATAGTACAAATATCTTGTGGTTTTGTCTCCCACTAGGTTTTCCCTAATAGGTTTCTTCAAGAATATATATGATGTAGAGCCCTCCACTTTCACCTTAAATAGACTAACTTAACTTGAGGATTCAACAATATAACTTGGAATCAACTCAAGGAATCGGTCCTACTCAAAGATCAAATGGAGATCTCTAACTCAGTAGATTACTTCCTCAACCATGCTCATGAGTTCATCATCTCATTGTCTCAATCCAATCTATTCAAACTCCAATACTCTCTTGGGTTACCTAGTGCACCTTGTGTACCTAATGCCTCCAACATATCAAATATTCAATCAAGCTTCCCACACTAACCCCAACACCTTGGATAACCTTTTCAAGGCCTATCTACCATGATCCAACTCTTCACCAACTCCAACCAACTCATCTTTTACCATTTCACACTTTAGCCCTCCTAGGTCTACCTAGTAGCCCTGTTAGATAGAAACTTGCAAATTCCATGAAATGTTTCCAAACAACCTAGTAAGTAATTAACTTTCCAAATACCCTTTTGGGAGTTATAAAACCCCTATCAATCTCAAACCTTCACCTCTTGATTGGTGAACCTTTCTATTGCTGATTGCACATGCATTTAGGCCTAATTAGCCTACCCCAACAAAGGAACCCTATCCTCCACTAATCTCCAAGACTCCACAACCTAAAATAGTCTTTCTAGACCTCTTAAGACACAATATTATCAAACTCCCAAAGTATCACCATTCGTCAAGCTCCCAAATCAACAAACCCTCACTATTTAAATAAGAAACCAAGAGTTTTATAGAAAATACCCCTCCAATTCACTCACAACTCTAAAAAATGTTCAAACACCTTGCAATCCATCTAAAAAGACCTTTCCAAACCTTGGTTACCCTATCCATCCCTCGGATCTGGTGCAGGAGCATCTAGGTAGGCTAAAGGGTAGACCTAGGGCTTCTTTGGTGTTTTTGGCCTGTAGTGATTCTAGCCACATCACTAGAGTAATAATAGGATCAACTTGGTCCTAATGTGAAATTAGATAGGTTATAAGAGCTCCACAATGCAATATTGCTCCTAATTGCTCAAAATTGCTCATTTGGCTCAATAGAGAATTTTTGGGTTTTGAGGGTGAAATAAGGTATTCAAGTTTTTTAGGGTTATTACTAGGTTTCTTGGATCCATATTAGACCTTTTGTAAATTTTGGTAGAAAGTAGAGAAAGTTTGGGTAAAAAATTTGCAAAATTGCAAAAATTGCTCATTTCTTGCAAAGTTGTCGTTGACAACTTTTGCTACTTTTATGCAAAAAGAGAAAGTTCTTCATGGGAGCCCTTCAACCACTTAAAGTATTTCTAAATGTAAATTCTAATCCTATATAAGGTCAAACTCAACCTTTTCAAGAGGTTTGAAGAAGAGAAAATGACAATGTACGGATTGTAATTAGCATTTTGTTTAGTACAACAGTTACTTGCTTTGAGTGTTTTTTTCATGCTTTGTAAAGATCAGACTTAGGGTTTTTTGAGTTGGAAGTTTTAGTATTTTTTACTTCATTTCTGATTTTAGGTTTTGTGTTGTTACAAAGATTTTGGTGTGTTCAAATAAAATATTTTGAAAGTTAGCAGGTTGTTGTTCTGAACTAGGCAACTAGCCAAAAATAGAGTCTTAGGGCCACTTCCCACCATATAAAATGTACAACCTTTTGGGATTTGAAACTATACTCCTTTTAAATTATGTATAGCAAAGGAGAGACCATGAGAATCAAAACAAACATTTTTAGCATGATGCCCTAGGCAAGCAAACAATGTTTGGTTAGGGATCACAAATTTGAAAAAGAGCATTTGGAGTGGATTGAAAGGTCTAATTATTCAATCCAAGAATTTGGTGAGTAATTATATGGTGAGGGATAACTCCAAGCCAAAGGAGGAGTCTTGGTAATGATTTTAAGCAGGTTTAAACCTCAAACAACACCAAAATCCTTGAAACCATCAAATTAAGCCTAAAATTATGCTTGGGTTGTATAGCCAAGATGGGGGCTTAAGAGTTACAAAGTCTTCAAATATTCCAAATAGGGTATCCAAAAATGTGATTTTTTTTGGCCATTGTTAAGGGATTTTTCAAAATATCTCAGTTTTAGTTTTTTTGGAGGGCTAATTCTTGTAGCCTTTTTCCAAGCAACTAAGTACAAATTGACTTGTGGATTTTAATTTGCATAGGGGTTTTCACTTGTTTTTGGTGTAATATTTTGATTATTAACCTAAGAAATACTTAGGTATTCATTTGACCAACTGTAAAGGTCCAAGGAGCATTGGGGTTATTTGTGTGATTGTGGAAGTTTGAGCAATCTTGTACTAACCTCTTGATGTGCACCAATTGAAGAAGTGGGATCTCTTTGATAGAATCCTTAGAGGCATAGGGTGTGAAATAAGCCCTATTTTATTAGGTGGAATACCTAAGAAGACCCTAGAAAGCTTCGAGTTTGTGAGCAAGAATGGTTGTTACATTAGGATCATTCCCAGCCATGACTAGTATGGGACTGGTTTAACGTAATCAACAATTTCCCATCTTTTTGGGTTCTTCAAAGACTTCATCTCAAATCCCTTCATATATTCACTATATTAAAAGGATCTATTATTCATTTGACTCATCACACCAATCATTGGAAACCCACTGGTGGGTGAGTCAAGGCACTTAATAAAGTCATTGCACTAATGACTGTCTATAGTCACAATATAGGCATAGTCACTTATACTATTGATTTTCTTCACTTTATCACCAAACAAATTAGTAAAGTTAATGCATAAATATGTAAGGGAAATGACAAGATCTAGTAGCTCAATCGATAACACAAATGAGAGAGATGAAATGATTTGATCATTAAATAACTAGATTAAATTATTATCAATAATAAAAATATGTATGGATGCAATTCACATAGATCTTCCTGAATATATAGGTAACGCTTGATAACTAGGAGTGTTGCTAGTGATAACCTATCAACTAGACAAGGTGTAATCACATGTTGCCTAAAGGTGGAACATCATTGATTGTACAAAAAAGTATGTGTAACATGTGAAACATTGAAAGAAGGATAATGTGGTAAGAACACAAAGGTGGATCTCACAAAAAAATAGGTGTGAGATGACAATAAGTGCATGTAGATTTCTCCTATAATATGTGGTAAATAATGTGTCGACTCTTACAAAAACTAATATGAAAATGTTGTATCCTAAGTAAACATAAGTGAACTATCATTAGTAATTAATTCTACCAACACCCCTCCCTCCACCCCAACTTGTGAGAACATAAACATAATTACATCTAAAGGGGTGAATGCACAAAGTTGGGTCGCAATTCTGCGGAAGTCAAATCCGCAAAATGAAACTTCTTAGAAACCAGTACCCGATTTTAAAAAATGAGCACCCACTTTTGGTTCGGGTGCCCGACCCTAAATTTAAAAAGTGGGCACTCGTTATTTTTAAAAATCGGGTATCCGTTTTTTATTTTCAAAAAATAGTTACCCATTTCAAAAAAAAAAAAGTATAAATTTTTAAGAAACGGGCACCCGTTTTTTAAAAATAAAAAATGGGTACCCGTTTTTAAAAAATCGAGTACCCATTTTTTAAAACTAAAAAACGGGTACCCGTTTCTTAAAAATTCAAATTTTTAAGTTTTTGACAGATTTTACATGCTGCTTTTAGCTTTTCAAAACGGGTACCCGTTTTTTAAAATTCAAATAACTGGTGCCCATTTCTTACAACATGAGGCCGGATTTTCTTTTCCTGCCTCAAATTTTGGTTTGGGACAGGCTTGGTGAGACCAAGCCTATTCCTTGGCCTCTTAAGATTTGGCCAAGGCATTGAACTAACAAATTCATGCCTTGCCATAATTTTTAGAGGGTCTTCCCGATCAAATTTGTTTACGAAACAAAAACCCATTAGAGCTCTCACTGTTCTGATTTCAAAAATATAAATTTTATAGAGTTATGTTTTTATTTACTCTTTTTTTATTATTTTTTAATCAAAGGTGGTACCTAAATGTAAAATAACAACATTCACTAAAACTTTAATAACTTTTTTATTTTATATTTTTTCTTAAATTAATTTATATGTCATCAATTTACATTCAATTCTTTTGAAGTTAAAAAAAAAAATTGAAAAAAGTGAAATTTTGATCAAATTATGTTGTCCGTACACAAGAGGTTTTAAAATTTTCAATTTTCTTTTATAGCCAATTAAAAATTAATAATAAAAAAAATATTCATTAAAAAATTCAAGAAAAATATTCTCATCAATCTTTGGTCTGTCAGGTAACTTTGTTTATAAGGATTCACAAAAATTCATTCATTTGTGTCAAATTATGGTGTCCGTACACGAGTGTGGTATGGTCCGAAAACAGGCATTTTGAAAAAGTGGTTTTTAAAGATCCATACCAAAAAAATAATCTATCATATGGGTATACAAATAAATTACATATTCAAAAAGAAGATTCCAGGAACTACAATTTTTATTTCTGAAGTTTTTTTATATTTAATCTCTAAATGGCTCAAATTTTGGCATCAATTGACAAAATATTTCAAAAACAGGAAAAACACTTCCACTTTTTGGCCAAAAGTGAGACCCAACTTCTTGCACTGACCCAATTTAGGGAAAAAGGAATGCTACAAATTAAACATTGATGAACCACCTATGATGAAATAGAAATGTTTGGGCAATACTTCTAGCAACACAGACAAAAAGGGTGATAGAGCTTGGGCAATTCTTCAAGCAACATGCACAAACAGTAAGAGAGTATAGTAGACAAGAAGCATTTGGACAAAGGGGGTTGATTGAATGAGGCTACATGCACAAAGATCAGCTTATATCCAAAAACTATGAAAGGGGTTGAAAAAGAGTGTATCCTGAAATCACAAGTATTCCAATTTTTGGCCAACACACACAAACTTGTTGTATAATCATGGATATTGTGATCATTCATGAACTCAAACAATTGACACCATGTTAGAAATAGTGTTGTGCAAAAGGACTACAAAATAGAGGGAAATAGCCATCAAATATGTATGATTTAAATAGCTACATTAAAAAGCCCTTTACTTCATAAATCACTTCAACTCAATCATTACATTGTACAAAGAACCTCATCATATGTCACTTGAACAAACCTATCATGCACAACATGAGGGAAAAATCCAAAAAATTAAATCTTAAAATGTTACAATAGTACAAACCTCGTGGAACACGTGGGATGGATATACATAATCAAGTATTAACCCTTTCCAACATTCCAACTTTAAGATAATAATTTACTAGTCAAAGTCCAACAAATTGGAATGCAATAACTGCAAGTATTCTTGGGTATCTGTTATAGGCAACCATGGTTTGGAAGAAAATTAAGAGTATTAGTCTTGTAACCAAGAAAATTAGCTCAATAAACACTTTTGAGATGGTCATCTCATGATGATCATGGGTAAATAATTTATAGGTTCTCTTACTTGTTTTCGAATATACAAACTATATTTCATAGTGATCAACTCTAGAAAGAAATTGATTTGAAAAGATTTATTTTCTGCAACACTACATCAATAATTTAAGAAAGGACACATAAGAGTGTCTTGCTTTCAAATTTGAACCCAAAACACATAAGGCAATAAATATTGTAAGAAGGAACAAAACCAAATAAATTTAATCTCATGAGGGCACAACCCTCTATACTAGACTCTATTAGGCTACAATATGATCAATAAACTTATAGGATAATTCTAGAACTTGTTCTTTGCTATTCAAAGCACACGCTAAACCTACCCAATATATACCCGCATCACTTCCAGTGTATTTAAATTTTTTTCAAGTGACCAACTCAATGCTCCATATACTCTCATTAGCTACAATGACAATCAATAGATGGAATAAATAGCTATAGAAGAAAATAGATTAGAAGCACCATGCCTTGATTGCCAATGTTAGCAATATAGTGGTGAAGACTCAATATCAAAACTAATACCACCACATTGCCTTGGCCAATATGTGATCTAGTGTCTTTGCAATATCCTTTGAATTGCCATTGTTGCTGCTAGTAGCCCATAGGCAATGCCAAGGATTGCAAAAGCAATTACACAAATAACAAGGAGTGCACCACAAACTTCCATGGATGCTATAAAACAATCCAAAATACCCCATCCATAACAAAAATTGCAGCATCCCAGGCCATACATGGATCATTATTGTTGACCAATGAATAGTGCACTACTAAACCTCCAATACACAGAATTAAGAAAAGAAAAGAAACTCTTGCATTTCGAATTGAGTTGGATTATTCAAATTGTGTGCAAGAAAAGATACAATTTTCAAAAAAAAAATGTAATTCTATGTTTATGATCTATAACAATTAATAACAGATAATGGATAACTAGACAGCCTATTTGAGAAATTGAATCAAAATATAAGAAATAAACCAAAACAATAGTAGAATGGTATAGGATGCTTGGACAATAGTCAATCCCATCCATCGTTGAATAAATTTCTGAAATCCCCATTTGTGTCCGTTAGGTATGCAATATTGCCCATAACAACAATTGTCTACAATAACAAATGGGAGATTGATTTAGCTCCACTTCTACACATTAGATAGTGAGAACTTTAAACAAAATGTGAGGAAATGGTGAGACCAGTACTGGGGACAACTTGTATTGTTAATGTTTCAATTAATTTGCATGATCAAATGAAAGTAATAGCCATTTTCCTTCTATTTAATGAAAAAAAAATATCTTATTTGAAAGCTGAAAATTTGCTACCAGAATCACTATATAGTTAAAAAGGGTGGTAAATGAAAAGAAGCTACATTTGCAATAAGATCAACAATAATGTCCAAAGGCCTACCATTCCCCTTCTACTTTAGAAAATGTGAACAATGAAATTTTATTACTCGCAAAGATTCTCCAACTCAAAATGAATAATTCTGCATTTATGTTCTATTCTCAATGAGTAAATGGGTTAAAAACAATCAAATCTTACACTAATTTTTTTCTATCCTATTCATTTTAAAAATTTGAGTGACCAATAACTACTCATAGGGTGGCTGCAAACTTAGTGGGTTACCAGAAGAAGAAATTATTTATTTCATAAAATTATTGTATCTACTCATTCAAGAATCAATATCTTCTAGTATTGTTCTTTAAGCTATACTATGATGAACATAGAAATGCCATAGGAAATGCATTGATTCTAAATGTTATCTCAAGGGATAATGAAAACAAGTTGATATGTATCTATTTGTTTCCATTGATGAAGAATATATTTATTTCATTGTGTGTACTAATTACACATGCAAGTCTTATTTAATTGACTCGAATGTCTATGTAATCGTATATGTTAAGAAGAGTACTAGTGCTATTGAACTACCCTATGGATGCAGGTGGAGGTTTGGGTAAGCCAAGACATGGATAGATGGGGTATAAAGTGTAGATTGTAGATTACATGTTGACATCATCCACTCCAACTCTCAAGTGATGGTAGCTAAAAAAATTTCTACTCCACATCCTTGGGGTTGCTGATCGAGATAAGCTTAGCATATCCTCTATATCTGAGATTGTGTTGTGTTGATAGTCATTTAAAGTCCATTGCATTGTGTTTAAATGTTGGATGTATTGCCTTAGTAATAGTTCATAGGAATAATGAAACAGAAAAATGAATGATGAGATTTTTGTTGTAAGTAAAGACCCTATGATCACTATTAATAATGTTTGTGCATGATGTGTGTAAGAACACTTAGTTACTAGTTCTTGTGGCTAGGAATGAACCAAAGATCATACACTTTGGTCTTAACTCTTCCAAATAGATAACATCTAAAAAATTTATAAGAAGGGTTTTATAAGTTTATGATTTGGATATAATTTTTTTTTGGAGTTTATCTAAATTAATTACAGATGACAAAACAAATAAAAGATAAAAGCATGTTAGTCATAATATCATTATTGGTAACAATGTTCCAAATGCAAAGAATTATTTGTTTGAGCTTCTAGCAATGAACAAGAGGCTTACTGAATGACTTGATGAGTCTTGGAAACTTCTCCCATTGTATCCTTGCTTTTGCTAGTTTGAATTTTCTGGTTACATGGACACAATCATGACTTTACATCACAAAGCATTCACATTCTCACAATTTTCATGTTCTTTCATTATGTTTTTATCTAAACAACAAATTCTAAACTTTCACTTATTCAAATGACTAATCTAAAAATGGGTCCTATTAAAGAATCTAATATAAATTCAAATAATGTATCTATATACACATAAAATCTATGATTTAAACTTATCTCATCACTTGTAACAATAACCATCTTGTCATGTGGATAGTCTTGGAGGAGAGGTTGCAACATTGTATTTGGATCTAATTGATCACTCTTTCTCTCTCTCCCTCTCTCCCTATTCAATCTAATGAGCCAACTACATCTGCTCTACATTTTAGTGTCTCAAGTATTGCCTCATGGTCTCACTCATGAACTTTTCAAAGAATATTATTATGTGGTTTTCCACTATATTTTATCAAATGGACATTTGATGTGACAACAAGGTTTGAATGATTAAGCATCTTCCTCTTTGTTTGCCAATCCTTGAATAACCACAAGTTAGAGTTCTTCATAGAATATCATCTAAGCCATGTGTTGGTTACAACCACCGCACCAACATGGTACTCTAAACCTTCACCATCTATAATCGAGTGATTCAATTTTTTCTTGGCTTGGACATAATGACACAAATAATAATATGTCCCTTCTTCATTGTCTTTAGGTGCAATAACAACAAAAACATGGCCTATAGTGACAAATGTACAAAATGCAGTCATTAATTCAAAAAATACTTAGGTAAAAGTTATAAAGTTACATATTGAAATTACAAAGCTATATATATATATATATATATATATATATATATATATATATAAGCAGGTTGCACTAGATCAAACAAGTGGTCAAAGTCAATAGAAGAATCCATCTCTACCATTTTCAGTACTTGTGGGGGATGATAGGTGTCAATTGGGTCCAAAATCCGTATATCCCATTTGTCCACCCATTCAGTCAACTCACACTCATCCCAATTTTCCTCTGCACATGATGGACAATAGCATGCCATTTTTCACGTGTGGATACTCCATGAACCTGTATCAAAGCTTCTAAAAGAGTGCAACTCACTATATCCTATTAGTGTGCAATAATCCTGATATGGTGCAATGTTGGTATTATCTACCAACCAAAATAATCTCTCACTTTTGTTACTTGGACCCATTGTAGTGTTACACCATTGGATGATGGATTTTGCATCTATCAATATTAATCCATCTTTGTACTTTAGTTCTTCATGAGCTAAGGCTCTTTTGATGCATGTGCCTGCACCATCATACTCTCCCTTTCCATGACTAGCCTCTGTGAAATTCCACATATATTGAATTCCACACAACTTGTGTATCCTACTCAACCAATAGAACATCTGTGCATTCTTTAATTGAAATGTGCAATTTTCTAACCAAATAATGTGTCGATGATATGGTATGCCCCTATTAGCCAAATCTCCATAAAATAGTTGAAAAAAATCATGTACAAACTCCATAGAATGTGATTGATCATCGCTGATGTAAAAATGGTACTCTCTCAAAATCTTCCTGTCATCCTTTCTTTGTACTTGTAGGTGAATGCATGAATGTTATGTGAACAAATATGGAAACCTGTTAAGAAGTATAATACTTTTCTTGCACCTAATTTTTTTGGTTTTAGTGTGTAGTTCTTTGTGAAGTATATAACTGAAATAATGGCATCTAATGTAAACATATCCTTGCACAACTTGAATTGAAAATCTAGCCATCGAGCTCTATGTGTATGCCTTGCATACTAGTAAATAATCTTTTCACAAAAAATCTTCATGAACTCATACATAGGAATGTTTTCAATGACTAAATCACATCTTTTCCATGGTTTCCCATCTCTTAGAGCATATGTCACTACCTTAAATTTTTTCGTAATCTACTATTTCATTTCCAATTGCATGTATAGTATTCATATGTTGACAAGTCAATAAAAGTTGTCAAGAACCACAAAATAAGCATGTACCATCCAAGCATGATATATTGTAAAATTTTTGGTTGTCCCCAATTTCACATAAAATATTGGATATGGATTCCCTTGAAGATATTGGTGGCTCATTCATGTCACAATCCTACAAAAAAAAGTCAAAATGTAAAAACACACATATATGCCTAAAAACATCAAAATGGTTAGAAAATTCAAGATGTATCGTACAAAAGCAAGTTGTGCATGTGTGATTTATCTTGACATAAAAAAGGTTTACCCATCTCAAAAAATATTTGACTTATTCAAATTTGAGGATACATACTAATAAATTTTGCAAAAAATTGTGTCTGAGTTGAGTCCAAAAAATGTTTCACATGTGGGTCACAATTTTGGCTACCAATTCTCCTTACAACATCTCTCTGATTAGGGGAAACATGTGTGTTATTTTTCCAAAAATATTCGATCAATGATTTCAAAGCTTCACTAATTCCTTTATCCTTTTGCTATAGTCTACCGCTAAATTTCCATAACTCATTTTTTGTTGGATCGTCCAATCTCTCATGCCTTAGCATGGCTCTCCTTAGAGTACCTCTACCAATTTTCAATGTTTTTCTTATCTTTCTCATGAGTCGAGCTTTCTTCATTTGGGTACTTCCTATTGTTTATGTAAGTACTCATCTTGTGATATTACTATCTTTGGTGCATAATTTAGAACCCACTTTGCAATAGGTACTCATTAGATTTTTCACAATATTTTTTTCATTTGAATCATCCATCATTCTTAGCTCAAGAATCTTCATGATAGGCTTAAATTTCAAATTTCTCATCATTTCAACAAATAATTGGCATTGACCTCTTATTTAATTCTTCAAAGAATAATCTCCACATGTGATTAAGTCTTCTTTGACAAGTACGCTTGCTATTTTTGTCAGGCCTTGATTTCAAAATGTTAGTATCAATATCAATCAAATATTTTGGTCTTCTAAAAAAAATTCTAGAAGGTGTTATAATCTCTTCCATTCTCTCAACATTTTGAATATCAACATAAAGTTGAGTGTATTGCATACCTTGAACTGAAGATGATGTGCCTTGGCAATAAGATGCAAAAGATGGAATATCTCCTACTTGATATGTTGATGTTGTGCCTCCAACATGACATGATGGAGTGTGTACATTTTTGAATATGAAAATTAGTGACTCTTCAACATGAGAGGATGATATGACTCCAACATTAGAAGATGGTGTAGCTTCACAATTCAATTTTTTTCTTGAGCGTAACAGTCTCATTCATTCTCTTTTTCTTTCCAATTCTTCCTCTTTGTTTTTTTGTATCAGTGCTTCTTGATCCTCTTCAAAAGTCAATTCTTCATTATTGATTTGCAATTTTCTTTGTTCACATTTTCATTTTATCTCTTTTAATTCCCAAATTTCTCTCCCTATCTTCATTTGTTTGAGTTTTTGATTTCTTCCTTGGCATGATGATTTCTACATGTCAAATTATTCAAACATCTAAATTACTTACAATGTGTAAATTACAAATCATTCAAATACATATAAAAATTACAATTATTTCAATGAATACACAATATATATCAAACAACTTGCCAAATTTCTAACCATTTCAAAATAACATTTCATTCAAACATACAATTTTTGATGAATTCACTATATATTAAACAACATGTCAAATTAAAATCAAATTTGTATCTATATATCAACAAACAATATTTAAAAAGGATTGCACTAACCTTTTCTATTGAAAGAATATTCAAAAAGCCTTCAAATAGTGTATTCAATGATTGAATTTGGTGTTTTTTAGCTTCAAAAAGTCTTCAAATAGTGTTTGCTAACTTCCAACAACTTGAAACCCATGTTTTCTATTGGAACAATAGAATGCACAACAAACAAAAATTAGAGAATGGATGAAATAGGACCCAAACTTGCTTTGTGACTATTTTTGGGTGATTTGACATAGTCCGTATGCACTATAGCACATACACACTATAAAGTGTGTATGCCCTATTAAGTGTGTACATGCTATAAAGTGCATATGCACTATGTCAAAACACATCTTTCCCTATCCCACCATCCCCCACTCTCTCTCTCCCTACTATCTCTCTCCTCTACCATCCCCTACTCTCTCTCAGTCTCTCTCTCCTCTCCCATCCCCTACTCTTTCTCATTCTCCCTCTAGTACTCCCTCTCCCATTGCCTACTCTCTCTCTCTCTCTCTCTCTCCCTCTCCTACTCCTACTCCTTCTCCCATCACCTACTCTCTCACTCTCTCTCCCATCCCCTACTCTCTCACTCTCTATCCTCTATTATCCCCTACTCTCTCTCACTCTCTCTCCTCTCCCATCCCCTACTCTCTCTCTCTCTCCTCTTCCATCCCTCTCTCTCCTTCTCCCACTACCTACTCTCTCTCACCCTCTATCCTCTCCCATCCCCTACTCTCTCTATCTCACACACTTCCATCCCCCTCTCTCTCGGGCTACTCTCTCTCTCATCCCCTAGTCTCTCTCTCTCTCTCTCTTTCTCTCTCTCTCTCCCTACTCTCTCTCCCCTCTCCCATCCCCTACTCTCTCTCTCTTTCTCTCTCTCTCTCTCTCTCTCTCTCTCTCTCTCTCCTCTCTCCCCTCTCCCATCCCCTACTCTCTCTCTCACTCTCCCACCACCTACTCTCTCTCTCTCCCTCTCCCACCACCTTCTCTCTCACCCTCTCTCCTCTCCCATCCCCTACTCTCTAGATCTCTCACACACACTCTCATCCCCCCTCTCTCTCCCTCTCGCTCCCTCTCCCACTAACTACTATCTATCTCTCTCTCTCTCACTCTCTCTCTCCCTCTCTACTCTCTCTCCCATTCCCTACTCTCACACACACTCTCATCCCCCCTCTTTCTCCCTCTCACTCCCTCTCCCACTAACTACTATCTATCTCTCTCTCACTCTCTCTCTCCCTCTCTACTCTCTCTCCCATCCCCTACTCTCACTCTCTTTCCCATCTCGTTCTCTCTCTCTCTCTCTCTCTCTCTCTCTCTCTCTCTCTCTCTCTCTCTCTCTCTCTC
This sequence comes from Cupressus sempervirens, assembly GCA_028749045.1. Taxonomy (NCBI): domain Eukaryota; kingdom Viridiplantae; phylum Streptophyta; class Pinopsida; order Cupressales; family Cupressaceae; genus Cupressus; species Cupressus sempervirens. Next base: position 802,435,957 of record CM053793.1, read on the forward strand.
TCTCTGTCACCCCTACTCTCTCTCACTCTCTCACACTCTCCCATCCCCTACTCTCTCTCTCTCTCTCTCTTACACACACTCCCATCCCCCGTCTCTCTCCCTCTGCCACTCCCTCTCCCACTACCTACTCTCTCTCTCTCTCACTCTCTCTCCCTATCTACTCTCTCTCTCCCATTCCCTACTCTCACTCTCTCTCCCATCCCATTCTCTCTCTACTACCCCCTACTCTCTCACTCTCTCACACTCTCTCCCATCCCCTACTGTCTCTCTTACACACACTCCCATCCCCTCTCTCTCTCCCTCTCCCACCACCTAGTATCTATCTCATATCCACTACTCTCTCTCTGGCTACTCTCTCTCCCCCCTCTCCCATCCCTTAAACTCTCTCTTTTATAGATACACACTCCCATCCCCCTCTCTCTCTCCTCTCCCATCCCTTACTCTCTAGATCTCTCAAACACACTCTCATCCCCCTTCTCTCTCTCTCCCTCTCCCACTCCCTATCCCACTACCTACTATCTCTCTCTCTCTCTCTCCCTCTCTACTCTCTCTCATCCCCTACTCTTACTCTCTCTCTTCCATCCCCTACTCTCTCACACACTCTCTCCCATCCCCTACTCTCACTCTCTCTCTCTCCCATCTTGTACTCTCTATCTCTCTTTGCCACCCCCTATGCTATCTCACACTCTTACACTCTCTCTCTTTCTCTTACACACATTCCCATTCCCCCCTCTCTATCCCTCTCCCACTCTCTCCCCCATCCCCTACTCTCTGTCACCCCTTTCCCATCCCCTACTCTCTCTTTCATAGACTCACACACTCCCATCCCCCTCTCTAGATTTGTAACACACACTCCCATCCCCATCTCTCTCCCTCTCTCTCTCAAGTTCTCTCTCCCATCCCTTACTCTCACTCTCTCTCCCCCATCTACTACTCTCTCTCTCACTCTCTCCCATCCCCTACTCTCACTCTATCTCTCCCATCTCATACCAGCTCCTTGTCATGCCCTACTCTCTCACACTCTCACACTCTCTCCCATCCCCTACTCTCTCTCTCTTACACACATTAGCATTCACCCTCTCTCTCCATCTCCCATTCCCTCTCCCACTGCCTACTCTCTCTCTCCTCTCTCATCCCCTACTCTCTCTCTTTCATAGACACACACACACTCCCATCCCCCCTCTCTCTCTCTCACTCTCCCAATCCCTCTCCCATCGCCTACTATCTCTCTCTCTCCCATCCCCTACTCTCACTATCTCTCTCCCATCTTGTATGAGATCTCCTTACACCCCCTTTTCTCTCTCACACTTCCACACTCTCTCCCATCCCCTACTCTATCTCTCTTACACATATTCCCATTCCCTCCCTCTCTCTCCCTCTCCCACTCCCTCTCCCACCATCTACTCTCTCTCCCCCATCCCCTACTCTCTCTCTCACCTCTCCCATCCCCTAAACTCTCTCTTCCATAGATACACACTCCCACCCCTCCTCTCTCTCATCTCCAGTCCCCTACTCTCTAGATCTCTCACACACACTCCCTCTCCCACCGCCCATATTCTCTCGCTCACACTCTCCATCTCTACTCTCTCTCCAATCCCCTGCTCTTACTCTCTCTCTACCACCCCTACTCTCTCTCTTACATACACTCCCATCCACCTCTCTCTCCCCCTCTCCCATTGCCTACTCTCTTTCTCTCCCATCCCCTACTCTCTTTGTCTATCTCTCTCTCCCCTCTCCCATTCCCTACTCTCTCTCTTTCACACACACACACCTATCCCCCCTCCCCCTCCTCTCCCATCCCCTATTGTATCTCTCACTCGCTCTCCCACCACCTACACTCTCTCTCACTCTCACTCTCATTCTCACTCTATCTCTCTCACTCTCACTCTCTCCCTCTCTAGTCTCTCTACCACTCCCTACTCTCTCTCACATTTTTACACTCTCTCCCATCCCCTACTCTCTCTCTCTCTCTCACACACACACACACACACACACACACATTTCCATCCCCCCTCTCTCTCCTGCTCCCACTCCCTCTCCCACCACCTATTCTCTCTTACCCCTCTCCCATTCCCTACTCTATCTCTTTCACAGACATGCACTCCCATTCTCCTCTCTCTCGCTCTCCCTCTCCAACTCAGTCTCCCACTACCTACTCTCTCTCTCCCCCATCCCATCCCCTAATCTCAATCTCTCTCCCATCCTATATTCTCTCTCTCTCCCCATCCCCTACTCTCAATCTCTCTCTCCCATCCTATACTCTCTCTCTGCCACCCCTACTCTCTCTCACACTTCCTCTCTCTCCCACCCCCCCTCTCTCTCTCTCTCACACACACACACACACACATTCCCATTCCCCCCTATCTCCCTCTCCCACTCCCTCTCCCATTGCAGACTCTCTCTCCCATCCCCTACTGTCTCTCTCTCCCTTCTCCCATCTCCTACTCTCTCTCTTTCACAAACACCACAAACTCCCATCACCCCTCTCTCTCCTCTCTAATCCCCTACTCTTTAGATCTCTCACACACACACTCCCATCCCTCTTATCTCTCCCTCTCCCACTCCATCTTCCATTTCCTACTCTCTCTCTCTCACTCTCTCCCTTTCTACTCTCTCTCCCCTATCTCCTACTCTCTCTCCCCTCTCCCATCCCCTAATTTCTCTCTCTATCACCTCTACTCTCTCTCACACTCTCTCATATGCCTTACTCTTAATCTCTCTCTCCCATCCCATACTCTCTCTTTGCCACCCCTACTCTCTCTCACACCTCCTCTCTATCCCATCCTATACTCTCTCTACCACCCCTACTCTCTCTCACTTTCTCTCTATCCCATCCCCTACTCTCTCTCCCCTCTGTCATCCCCTACTTTATCTCTATCTCTCTTTCACACACCCACACAACCATCCCACTCCCTCTCTCTTGCTCATGTTTTGTGTCTCTTCTTCCCTCTCTATGCACTATTTAGGTCTCAATAGTGTGTGTGCGCTACAGTGCACATTCGCTATTGAGACCCAAATTCAAAAAGCTTTGAATAACATGTGTGTGCTATAACATGCACTCACTTTAGGGTGTACATGCTATTGAATGCTTTGCATTAAACCAAACCTAAGGCTTGGTTTTTTCTTGGAGATCCAACCCAAAGGTTTGGAGTCTATAAACTAGTCTAAGACCTATTTTGTTGCGAACATACAAAAAATGATTATTTTTCTTGTGTGCTCTCCTTCAAGATTCCTCGTGGTTGAGCATCGATAAGATCAGGTTACATGACATTGTAGGTCTCTATGTTAGCTATATAACCATATAATTTATTTTTAATTTTAACTATTTCAAGCCTTTCATTTATAATTTCTTTTGAATGTATGTCCATTTTTTGTCAAAAACTAACATGTAAGAATTGGGTTATAGATTTTAGCTCATTCATCAAATTTTGTAACAACTTAGTTTTTTAAAAACTAGACTCCATTCTACAAACTTTGGAAAAAAGAAGTTTTGATTTTAGATTAGTTATCAATCATTTCTAGGGGGAGCACACAAATATTTCATGTTTTTGGGATTTGTCTAGTTAAAAAATAATTTAAAAAATACACATTATAAAATTACCCAAAAAATCCAGGATAAACTACATAGTGTTAAGTAACTTTTGGCCAGAGCAATTAAAGAATTTCAAAAAAAAAGTTTAAATTTTAAGGTTGCCACACTTTGTACTATGTTATGTTATTTTGGAATAAATAATACCACTTTCTATGGCCTCCTTTTTTGAGGACCTAAAACTAAAGCAGTTTGATAAAAAAAAATAGTAGTTTAGAAACTAGATTCAAAGGACTACTACTTTTTTTTTTGTCATATCTTAAAATTTTGAGCGTAACTATCTTCAAATTCTTGTTGAAGTTTAGAAATTTTTGATTTTAGAAAAAAGTTGTCCACTTATACCCCCCTTTTTGCACCACAACTTGGTGCACTTACCCTAACAATGAAGCTAGAAGTAGCAGTCATAACCAAAGGGAAAATAATTTCAATCATTTCCATGATCATAAGAATAGAGATCAAAGAGGAAGAGGTAGAGGACAAGGATCTAGAAGAGGAGGCTTCTATGGGAAACGTTTTCACCATAGAGAAGAAAGGCATAGAAAATTTGAATGTACCCAGCACAAAGGAAGGAAAGATCGAAGAATACAAAGCCATGCTAGAGTTGCACATGTAGAGGAAGATGCTAGATCCTCACATTCTAAAGATGCTAAAAGAGGAGAAGTCCTAGTTAACCAAGAGTCCTATTGAGTGGTGAGAATGAACCTGAGCAAAGAAGGAGCTTATTTCACAGAAGGTACAGATGTGAGGATAAGTGTTATATTGTGATCTTTGATGGTGGATGTATTGACAATTTGGTGTCAGAAACAATGGTCACCAAGTTGAAGTTGAAGAGGTAGAGATACTAGCATGCATACCATATTGCTTGGTACAAGATGACCACAAGGTCATGGTCAATGATTAGTGCTCATTGAAGTTCAAGATTGAAAGCTACTAGGATGAGGTATTATGTGATATCATACCTATGGACATATCTCATATGTTGTTGCATAGTCCATGGCAGTTTGACAGGCATGTTGTACATGATGGGCAAGCAAATACCTACATTCTAACTAAGGATGGAGTAAAACATAAGTTGAAACAATTGAAGGATAAAGAAGAAAATGTATGTAGTTCTACTACAATATGTTTTGTTAATGGAAAAGAGTTTCTTAAAGGTATGAAACATGAGCATATGTGTTTTGCTATAATTCCTAAAGATAGTAAAGAAGAAGTAGAGGAGGTACCTGCAGAAGTTGCAGATATATTAGAAGAGTTTCCTGACATCGTATCAGATAATGTACCTAATGGATTGCTCCCAATGAGGAAGATCAGTCACCACATGGATTTGGTTCCTAGAGCTAGTTTTCCAAATAGAGCAGTGCACATAATGACAACAACAGAAAGTGAAGAGTTGAACATGCAAGTTCATGAGTTGTTGCATAAGAGGTTGATTCAAGAGAGTATGCGTCAATGTGTTGTACCAGCAGTGTTAGAAATAAAAAAGAATGGAGAATGGAGGATGTGCACAGATTCTTGCACTATCAACAAGATCAAAATCAAGTATAGATTTTCTTTGCCAAGGATGGATGATATTATGGACTATTTGAGTAGAGATGAGTATTTCACAAAGATAGATTTGAAGAGTGGGTATCATCAAATTCATATAAGAGAAGGTGATGAGTGGAAGACTACTTTCAAGACAAGGGAAGGACTGTATGAGTGGTTAGTCATGCCTTTTGGGCTAACCAATGCATCAAGCACTTTCATGACAATCATGAATGAGTTACTAAAGGAGTTTCTAGGTAAGTTTCTCATTATTTACCTATATGATATATTGATCTTTAGTAAGACATTGGAGGAGCATTTGATTCATATCCACAAGGTGTTTGATAAATTGAGGGAAGAAAAGTTGTTGATAAACTTGAAGAAGTGTAGTTTTGTAAAGGAGTTAGTGTAGTTAGGATTTGTAGCCTTACCAAAAGATCTAAAAATGGACCTAGAGAAGGTGAAGGTTATCCTTGAATGGCCTACTCCAAGGAGTGTGACAAAGGTAAGATCTTTTCATGGAATAGCTACATTTTATATAAAGTTCATAAGAAGTTTTAGCAATATTTGTGGAGCCTTGACTAAAACAATAAGATGAAGTAGAAAAGAGTTTTAGCAGACTATAGGAGTAAATAAGAGTTTCAATATGTTGAAACAAAAAGTTATTGAGCAACTTGTTTTAGCTCTTCTTGATTTTAACAAAGTGTTTCAAGGAGACTATGATGCTAGTGGTACTACAATAAGAGTTGTTTTGAGCAAAGAAGGTAGGCCTGTTGCTTATTTTAGTGAGAAATTGAATAATGCAAAAAGAAAATATTATGTTTATGAAGGATCATGTTTATTTTCTATAGGAAGGATCATTTTAGAGTTGTAAGCCTACCATAAAAATCTCATTGCTCAAGCATTAGTATCAGAGGAGTTATTGCATATTTTTGATGGAAAAATTTGTATAAAAATCTCCAGGCTCATCGTTTGAGACCTTAGAGTGCCCAGATGAGGTCTAAAAACTTAACAAATGGGCACTAACATTTTGTTGATCTTGTATATCGCGAGATGGCATTTCCAAAAAGTGATTATAATAGCCAATCGGAGCAATGGTTCATGAGTTAAGGCCTATTGAAGCTTGGCTAATGAAATTTCTAAAATAATTTGTCAAAGATGTATTTGGTCAACTCTATATGTATTGTTAGAATGTGTCAGCCCTAGGTTTTAATTTCGAACATCTAGAATCTTTATGGGTGGCATAAAACTATCTATTTAAGAAAGGCCCAAACATTGTCTAGGACAACTATGGGTGATAGTTCCTAGCTTGTCTTGCAAATTATTGTACTGAAGGAACCCATGTGGGTTAGAATATTGTACTTGTGAATTCTATAATACTGCATTTTCGGTGCAAATAAGAAGTCCATATTTTGTTCTCACATTTGCTATTGTTTCTTTGTTTTTGTTATGAGTTTATGGTATTAAGGGGAGTGTCCATCAAATACCTTTAACATGATGTGCTACATTATTTCCAACTCTATCAATGCCTCCATCTTGACTTTTGAAGTCAACAAACTTGTTCATATCAGCAATCATATGATGTGAACAACCACTATTAATTATCCAATCAAATTTCTTTGCAACCTATGATACCAAAGCTACTTTCACTTAGATTTCTTCTTTGATTGCTACAAATCCTATTTCATTATCACTAGCACTTACTTCTTGTTCATTAGATTCATCTCCTTCATTTACATACAGACACTCTTTATCTCTTCTAGGTTTGTAATTTTTGTTATACTTTTTCTCTCTTTTGGGACACTTAAATGCATAATGACCAAATTCGTTACAACCCTAACATTTAAAGATGCTCTTACCATCTTTTTATCTTCTTAATAGAAGGGCTATTCCTTATTCAATCTTTCTATTCTCATTAGATCTATTGTGGCTACAAAAGTCTCCTCTAGCATTTGTGCTCCTTGATAGACTAGGTTAAATATTCAAGGCATTGAAAGTTGTTTCTATTCTCCTCAACTCTTTGGACTATCTTAGCTCATTCTCAACTGCTTCAAGTCTTCTAAGCAATGTCTTCTTTGTGAAATCTTTGAGTTGCAAGATATAAACAAATATATCATTTGAACTACTAACTTAAATGGTGGTGTTAAAGTTTTCAACATCTTTCATATAACCTCATCATCTTCTTTGGTTCTTCCTTGAGATTTAATACCTATAGAAATTTCTAATATTTTGCTTACATATAATCCTATAGATTCATCTTTCATCATTTGAGCTTCTTGAAATAGACAAATCCAATTTTGTAGCCTCAATTTCTTAGAATTCTTATCACCTTTGAAACTAACTACCAAAGCTTTCCAAATCAAATGTGAAGTAACAAGTGACTTTACCTGATTGTATTCAATTTTAGGAAGTGTAGTCAATGGTGCTTCTCTAGATCTCATGTTGCACATAAAAGGATCTCTTTTTTCCTCAATACAAGTTTCTAAATCTTTTTCAACAATTATTGTCTTTTATATTTTTGTCAAGATCCAATATCCTAGACCCATACACAACATATGTGTCTTCATCTTTTCCTTCTAGCTTTCATTATTTGTTCAATCAAACCTCAGAATGTCTTTCTTGAACATGCTTTCCATGTATCTCCTAAAGTTGTTAAACTTTATCTTCAATGACCTGATACTCTGGTATCAATTGTTAGAAATAATAGTTCACCAAGATAACTGAGAGAAGGGGGAGTGAATCAGTTATCTAATAATTAAAACATTTATTAATCTTAAACAATCCTATCCATTCAACCAAAGTAAACAACAACCATAATAATATGCACATAGAAAATTACACCAAATATGTTAACTAGGGAAACCCTTGATTAGAGGGAAAACTTCAGTGGCAATGATGCCCACAAGATGGTGTAGTAATATAAATATTCTTTGTTAGAGGATGGACCTTGTTAGGATTATATTACAAAATTTAGTACATAGATTTCCTATTAGGAGACTTTGAATCCCTTTTAGGAGATTCCAACCTGTTAGGAGTTGTACCAAATCTATTAGGAGTTTTAGTACAATGTATACAAGAAGAGCTTACTGACCAAACATGCAAGTTCAATTACAAGAATAGCTCACTGCCCAAACAAGTAATTGACTATTATGTTCCTCTTTCCTTTATTATTTCAACCAAACCATTCATTGTCAGACCTTGTAGACTAGGTGACAAACCTCAATTCCAAGTATCAAACTTTGGATCACTCAATAAAACCTTGGCAATGAAGTTTCCTTTACTTTCTCTCTATTGTGCTCAACTTTGCATTCCACTCTGTGAGATGCTTACAAATCACTTCTCTTTGATATTCATGATCAAGGAAAATGTCCTTCCTTTATACAGAATCCATAAAATAATTTCCTATGTTGGCTATTACACCTTCTCAATTAATTATTATAGGACCACATTAAGAATGTGTTACACTTTAGTGATAACATTAATATTTTTCCTTGTAACTTAAATAACTTTTTGTATATGCAATATTATGATGAGAAAGCTTAGCTATGTCATCATCAACATGTCTTATTCACATCCTCAACCTTGATTATTAGAATAACAATTCTGCTAAGAGATGTAACAATTTTACTAGAACATACCTCTATTAAATCTATCTTAGAATAGACATCATCAAAAATTATATAACTTCTTCTAGATTTAACATTTCTTCACCCAATGTTAACTACATATACTAGATACTTAGAAGTATCTCCCATAACCTTGGATAGCGAGAATACTCAACTAGTTATCTATACTAACTTGATCTTTTTGTAGTTCTTCTGTCAGATACCACAAAAGACTACTATGTTGACATCAATGAAAAAATCAGTCATGAATGTAACATATCATCATGATAACATATCCACAATACTCCCCCATAGGAATATCATTAGCATTCATTCTTCCAATAGACACTTGACAGTTATTCGAGATTTATTGAAGATAATTTTAGATAGAGTTCCTAAGGAGTTACTGGTGTTTTGATTAGATCTCCTAATTGATATAAAGTATGTTTAAGTAAGGTTAGATAGTGGTATGAGATCTGTTGAAGATGGTGTGGTTGATCACACTAAGTCATATGTTTTAAATGTGAAGAGTTGTAAACACTATGAGCCGATAGTAATATGAAACTCTTAAAAGATATAAAGTTGTAATGTAAGGTGTATTGTGTTATATTAATGTGATCTTATATTTAAGTTGTAAATTAAGAAATCCTTAAGGTTAAGTGAATAATTAATTTGAGGTTTTGGTATAAAGGAAAGATATTTTACTTGGAGTAAGTGTGCAATTATAGTGTATGACTATGTAATGCGACTATGTGAACTTGGATGGAAGGTTTGATGAACTTGATATTAAATATCTATTGATGAGAGAATTGTTTTGTGTGGTTAAGGAACTAGTTCATAAAGAGACTAATTTGGAAAAGAGGTTATCCTGGATAATTTTTTATTCATATTATTTTGTGAAGGATAGTACTAAGATCAGTTGGACAATGAGTTTGTTTATCTTGCCCCTAAATCTTTTGGATAGTGAGTCCTTCTGCCTTCCATAACTACTAACAAGGTTGGCACAACTCCTAATATAGCTTTAATATCATCATAGGGATTCAAATTCTCCAAATAGGGAGTTATATGTATTGAATATAATTCATTGATTCCTAATAGAGTCCATCCTCTTACAAGAAACTTATATATTACTACATCTTTGGTTAGTACCATACCCACCAAGGTTTTCCCTCTGATAAAGGGTTTCCTTAGTTAACAAATACCATGTAATTGAGTATGGTGATCTCGCTATGGTTGTTGCACTTATTGATTGCATGTTTCAAATTTAATAAGGTTGATAAAAGTTGTTTTAATTGGATAACTAATCCACCCCCTCTCACTCATCTTGGTAGAATTCATTTTCTAACAATTTATGATTTTATGATCAATGTAATAAAGAAGGAGGAATGTTGGCATAAATTTATATTATATTATTTTTTATAGCTACTATTTGTTTTTCGTAACTAAACATTTTATAATATTTTATTAAATCTCCTTAGTGCTAGTAAATAATATATGAAATGTTTTATGTTCTCTCAAACACATGATTTATAGACACCACATATAGATTAGGGACACTTTGGGGAACTAAATTTTACAAAATTCATACAACCTATATAAAAATATTTGATAGAGAGGGGAGGGGAGGGGGGTGGGGAAGGTCGGCAGGGTGGTGGGCGTGGGGACATTCCCTAACGCTATATTTCTCAGCAGATACAAAGAGAGAATAAAAATGTCAAAGAGGAAAGAAATTTTTTCTTTTTCCCTAAAGTGGTTGAGTAAAAAAAAAGAAATGAGAGTGGAAATATTTATAGCATCCCTCACAAGTAACAGATATGATTAGGATTATTGCCTCAACTTTCCATACCCCTAGCAGTTTCTCTCTATTAAACCTAGATGATGTCTCAAAATTTTTTTCCCAAGCTAATAAAAAATTTAAATCCTCTTTGAAATACAATTTTGTGTTATAGGGTATTGTAATACCCAATTTTATTAAACTCAACCATTATAATTGTCTTAGGGGTTGCCAAAAATGAAACACCACTAATAGAGACCTTATCTTTGTCCTACAACAACACATTTTTTTGTGAAATTCTAATGTTATAAGCTTTCATTTGTTTAAAAAAAAGGAATACATCTTTATGTGTTCCACAATTTTCCAAACCTTGGAGTCATTTTAAAAATCTTCAAAAGTGTCTGATTCATTTTGGTAAAGAGCCATTAACCTTAGAACTTAAAAACACCAATCATCCTTACGAAAACCCATTACCTACTATGACTAGGTAATCTCAACTATCTGTGGTTAATAAAAAGAACAAGCCAATGTAAATTGGGAAATTTGAAACTCAAAATAAAGAAGACAAGGTTGCATAGGAACCAAGAAAAGAAATAGGAAAAGACAATCTTAATTTCCATTATATGCATTTTCATCATTGAATTGGTGCAATCTTGCATGATTTTTAGATGAGCCTCTATAGGGATAGAATACATGTGTTCCCATATTATAATGTACTCATTACACTTCCCTAGGGAATCCAATCCATCAGTTGAATGATTTGCTTCTTGATATGTATCATGGAAAGTCACTTAGTTTTCTAAAGAAAGTAGTTACCTATTTTGATTAATGATTTCCTTTTGTTTACATCCCATACTAGCTTTATTATTCAAAATTTTGATCTCATTTAGCATGTCACCTTTGACCATTAATTTTTTGAATCCTTTACCAATAATCAACTTGATACTATGGTAAAGGGCCAAAGTTTTAGCCACATAAACTATTTAATACACCAAGTTGACTAAATCAAAAAACATCTCTATCATCATAGAATTCCTAAAGAAGTCACCCCCTCCTACCTTCCCTAGATTACCAAGTGAGGATCCATTGAATTTTAATTTAATCCATCTTTGATTTGGGAATGGGAATTTTTAAAGCCCATTTTACCAATCAGGAATGAGAATTCAAGTTTGGTTGGTCATTCTAAGTCATTACTAGTTTTCCCTTCTATATGATATTATCTTTCAAAGAATGATATATCATAAAAAATTGTGTGTTTTAGGATTACAGTCTTTTGTAAAAATTTTGATATTTCTGAATGTTTGGTTAAGTGATTATGTGGTGTTCAAAAGCCTACAAAAGTGACTTAGTTCATTTATCTTTAGTTCAAATTGTAGGTTTTGGTAACACTTTTGATTTTCATTTAAAACTCATTTGTGTCTTTACTTAATGCCATCGTAATTTTTATATTTTCTATATTATAAAATAACTCTAATTAATTGGTTTTAGATCCATAAAAAAATAATTTTACAAAGCTTTATATCCCATTCACAACAATTTTATGTTTAGTTAAAAACTAGGTAACTAATAATATTAATAGCATCACATTTTCCAAAAAATAATAATAGAGAAAGGGGCTAGAAAAGACCTTTTCACAACTAGTGAATTAGGGAAGCTATTAACAATGTGTCCATGGGGTTATAAAGTTGAGCTAGAGATGACAAGTAGAAGAGAGAGTGAGAAGAATATTGATCCATCCTATAACTATTAAGATGAGATTAAATAATATAATCATTCCCACCAATAGTTTTCTTCTTCATTGACATACAATAAGTGGGGTGTTAGAATTCTTTAGAATAACTGAGAAGGGGGGGGGGGGGGGAGGGGTGAATCAGTTATTCAAGGTAAAAGTGCCCTAATAATAATTTTTCACTACTTTTAATGAATCCATAGACTTTTCATCCATCGAAACTTAGTTCAACCATATTAGCAAGCTACAGTAAATCAACATGCAGTAATAAAATATGCAAGATTAACAGATGACACAATGATTTACGTGGAAACCCAATTCAGGACAAACCACCAGTAACATGCTACTTGATTCTCACTCTTCTAAAGTGATGCCTTTGTTAAAAGCCTGCCCTGTTAAAGGCTTACAACACATTGTTAAATGTGACCTTGTTAGAGGGTTTCAACAAACTATAAGGAATGGGCCAGATCAAAGGACTTTAGAACATTCACTTGGAATGTCACCCTATTAAAGGATTTATCTCATGGTTGTTAAACCAACCTAAGTCCATAGGATTTAGACTAATGGTTACAATTGCTAGAGAGTAACAATAATGGAATGTTGATCTGATACAACTCACAACATACTTTGCAGATTTCAAATCACTCTTCAGTTGTATCCTTTTTCTTGGCTTTAATCACTTCAGCTCTGACAACTTGTCTTCCTCTCAAGCTTCATCGCCTTCAATCTTCTTACTCATCATGCCAATGCAATCATATCTGGGGTCTTCTTATCAAAATAGAGTAACTGTGCTCTCTTTCTCCTTAGCACCTCCTTCAACACTTCATGCTTTTATGCTCAACCGTCTTCTCCTCTATTTGCTTCATGATCTTATGACTTCTTAAATAGAAATATGGTTTTCCGTTGCCGCTCGATTGTCCCTTTCCAACTTTAGGGTTTCAAATGGATTAGGTAGGATACAATGTATCTACCCTATATCTTTCTCTTATCTAGAAACTTCATCTAGACTCTAGTTGTAATCTCCAAAAATGTTCTACATGGTGTTTTGTGCCACTAGCTCATCGTTCTTATCTTTCATTTAATTCATAAATTTCTAGATAACAACCTTGTCGACTTGGATCTGGTGAATCTTCAATTTTCAAAATAATGCAGCAAATCAGTATTATTGATTTACTGATGCTCGACATCTCTATGTTACTCGACACTATTGGTTTTCTAATGCTCGACATCTGTTTCTGCTCAGCACTTGTATCTGCTTGGCACTTGAAGTTCACTCGGCATCTGAAGTTTATTCAACACTTGAAGTTCACTCGGCATCTGAAGTTCACTCGGCATCTAAAGTTCACTCAGCATCTGAAGTTTACTTGGCACTTGAGGTTTACTCACTCGGCTTTAACTAGGAATCTTTTCAGCACCTACTAGCTTGCTCAGCTCCCTCTCTCTAATGAACTTTAGTTAGGCTTTACAGATGTCTTAGCTAAAACCTTACATCTTTGATATTTTTTAGTGTGCCCATTCTTTATGTCATCAATACACTATTTCATCAATGACTTAGCTGATCCTTATACTTCATTACAACATCATAACTTCAACCTTTCTCTAGGTGTTCTAGTTACAACTTATTGATTGCCTCCTCCTTGTCAATCAACCACTTGCTAGTATTTGGATCACTAAAGCAATTGTCATTCCTGCAAGTAGCAATCTTGACATCAATGACAAAATAATAATTGAGAACATTCTTTACCAGTTCCATATGATCATTCCAAAAATTTTCCTCATGATATTTTCAATCATTTTCAACAATCTCCCTCTTTGGCATTGATGGCAAAACCAAACTGATCAATTGATCAACTTAGTTACCACCAAGATTGTATATGTTGTCTGCTATTGTCTGCTACTTTTCCTGGCTGCTGCATCTTTACTACTAATCTCATATATATCTTTCAGTTTCTTCATTAATCTCCTTTCATATATATCTCCCTCTTGCTTTGTATTGATTAGGTTTTTGCATATTTCTCCCTCTTTGACATAAATGCCAAAGATGTAGCATCTTTATCATGCAAAATATAAGCTTTGCGTCTCATGTTTTCTCCCTTTATCACCATGCTTGTGACTGATTTGGAGTTTCTGCTCCTGCTGTCATCTTTTGCATCAGTCTTCTAATATTTCAATGATGTGTTCCTATTGATGCAAGGCAGCATCCTTGTTGCTTTAAACTGCTTGAGTTAGGGGTATTACCCCCAACTTGCCTCTAAGATATTCATAAGTATCCTTGGGCAATGGTTTAGTGAAGATATCTGCAGTTTGTTCCTTTATGTGAATGTATTCCAACTTCACTTGTTTGTCTTCTACCAATTCTCTGACATAATGATACTTGATTGCAATATGCTTGATTTTTGCATGCATTACTAGATTTTTGGATATGTTTATAGCACTTGTATTATCACAATACAATATCACAGGTTTTGTTACGTCTTCTTTCATTCCTTTCAATAGATGTGTGAGCCACACAATGTTTGTGCAATTGACTACAGTTGCTACATATTTTGATTCTGTAGTGGACTGGGATGTGCATGTTTGTTTCTTACTTTCCAATTAACTAGCCTTTTACCTAAAAATAATGCACCTCCACTTGTGCTTTTCTGTCATCAATGTTGCTTCCTCAATCTACATATGTATATGCATTGAGTTCAAACTTTGCATTCTTTTCGTAGTATAGACCAAAGTTATTAGTTCCTTTAAGATATCTCATTATTCTTTTTACTGCTATGAGATGATTTTTTTTGGGATTAGCAGAGAATCTAGCCACTATTCCAATGGCTAATGCTATATCTGGTTTGCTATGTACAACATATTGTAGTTTTCCAATCATGGATCTGTACATTATTTGATTGATTTCAGCTGATTCATCATTTTTGGTTAGCTTATTTCCTATCGCCATTGGTGTGCTGACTGGTTTGGACTCCTCCAATCCAAACATTTTGAGTATTTCTTTGATATACTTTGATTGTGTCACAAATATACCATGTTTTAGTTGATGTACTTGCAATCCAACAAAAAAATTGATCTCTCCAAACATAGACATTTCAAACTCATGTTTCATTTTGTTAGAAAAGCCTTTGCAAAGCACTTCCTTTCCTCCAAACACTATGTCATCCAAAAAAAATTTAGATACAATAATGTCCTTACCTTCTTCTGCTTTGATGTACATGTTGTTGTTATCATCTCTTCTTTCAAATCCTATTTGCACTAGATACTTGTGAAGTCTCTCATACCATGCTCCAGGTGCTTGTTTCAGACCATAGAGTGCTTTATATAATTTACAAACCATATCCCTATTGTTCTCATCAACATATCCTTCTAGTTGTTCAATGTAGACTTCTTCTTCTAGTATACCATTTAGAAAAGCAGACTTTACATCCATCTGATAAACTTTGAAATCTTTATATGCAACATATGCAAGTAAAGTTCTTACTCCTTCCATTCTAGCAACAGGGGCAAATGTTTCCCCATAGTCTAGTCCTTCTTCTTGAGCATAACCCTTGCATACTATTCTAGCTTTGTTTCTAGTAATCTCACCATTCTCATCTAGCTTGTTCCTGAATACCAACTTGGTGCCAATCACATTTTTGTCAACTGGTCTGAGAACTAAACTCTAGGTTTTGTTCTTCTTTATTTGATCAATCTCTTCTTCCATAGCTTTATACCAGTCATCATCTTGTAATGCACCATATACTATTTTAGGTTTAGATATGCTAATCAGACATGATTCATGTCCTAGTCTGTTCCTTGTCATTGGTCTTGCATCTTTGTCACCAATTATCTATTCAGCAGGGTGATGTCTTTTTACATATTTGGATAATCTTCGTTCTATCCTTCTTTCCATGTTTGATCTTTCTTATTCAGGGTCACTATGTATTGAGTTGTCAGGTTGTTCTTCATCTATTTCATGTATACTGACTTCTGAATCAGATTGTGCATTTCCTTTATTCTGCAACTTGGCATCTGAATGCAACTCAGCATTCACTGGTTGTGACTTGGCTGAAACTGAAATTTGTTGTTGAGTTCAATTTGATTGACAACATCCTCATCAATAGGCATTCCTTCATAAGAATTCACAAAGATTATGTATTCATTCGTTCTATTTGGTTCTTCAGCTTGGACTTCTGTATGCTCATCAAAGTTTACATTTGCACTTTCCACAATTTTGTTAGTGTTAGTATTCAAACACTTGTATGCCTTACTTCTAGTGGAGTAACCAAGAAATATGACTTCATCACTTTTTGCATCAAATTTTCCATTTCTAGCATCTTTAAGGATAAAGAACTTGCAACCAAACACTTTGAAATGTTTTACATTGGGTGAGTGACCATACCATAATTCAAAAGGTGTTGTATTTGTACCTTTCCTGACTTGTACTCAGTTCAGTGTATGAACAGCTACACTTACAACTTCTCTCTAGTATTTTAGAGCAATAGTCTTTTCCATCATTAATGTTCTGGCACAGTCAATCATAGATCTATTTCTTCTTTCAGCAATTCCGTTCTGTGGGGGAGTTCTAGGAGCTGATGTTTGTCTTTTGATTCCTTTTTCATTACAAAATATCTCGAATTTTTTTGATGTGAATTCACCACCTTTGTCCGATCTCAGGCATTTCAAGCTCTTTCCTGTTTCCTTTTCAACTCTAGCCACATACCACTTAAACATTTGAAAGGCATCAAATTTTTGTCTTAAGAACATAACAGTCATCATCCTAAAATAGTCATCAACAAACAACATTATGTATTTATCTCCTTTGTAGCTTTGTACTTCCATTGGACCACATAAGTCAGTATGAACTAACTCAAGTACTTCTTTAGATGTATAGTTTTTGCTTTTGAAACTTGACTTTTTCATCTTTCCTAGCTGACATTGTTTGCACATAGTATTATTAGGCTTCTTCAATTTTGGTAGACCTCTGACTTTCTTCATTTTACTAATATTGACCAGATTGTTAAAGTTGACATGACATAGCCTTCTATGCCATAACTATTCATCATCAAATTTTGCAACAAAACAAGAGACGTCATCCATATCAAGGTAAAACAGATTACTTCTTGTCTGATCTTCTTTTCCTATTAGTTTACCATCAGTATCATAGATTTTTGCAGTTTTGTTTCCAAACTCTACTTTGCATCATATATTGCCTAACTGTGAGATACTTAGCAAATTGTAGTTTAATCCTTCAACATTGTATGCATTATCACATGATTTTTTTTCAATTAAGCTTAATGGAACCTTTTCCTTTTATTTGACATGGAGCATCATTACCAAATCTAACACTATTTCCATCATACTGAGTAAAGTTAACAAACTTACTTTTGTCTCCTATCATGTGATGTGAGCATCCATTGTCTATGATCCATTTGTCATTCTTGTTCATAAATGTTACCAGTGTTGTAGGCTCTTCTTCATCAAATTGGTCCTTCATAGCTACATAAACAACTTCATCATCATTATCATCAGAATTTTCTTCAACGAGATAACACTTCTCACCTTTATCTTCATAATCTCTCTTATTGTCTTCTCTTCCATATTTGTATTTGTTGCCTTCTTTGTAATCCTTTTTCTGTGTACATCTGGAAGCAATATGACCTACTTCATTGCAATTAAAAAAAATGATAGGCATCTTACATTTGAATTTTCCTTTACCTCTGTGAAATCTTCTAGCAAGTAGTGCTTCCAATTGTTCCACATCTTCCTCATCAGTGCTACTGTCACTGGATACATATTTCATCTTCCTTCCCTTTTTCGATTTTACCTATTCAGCATCTTTCAGTGATAGCTTGGCCTTGAAAGCAGATTAAAAATTCTCAAGTTTTTAGTTTTCAAAGTTAGATAACTCAAATGCAGTGAGTCTACCCACTATACCTTCAAAACTTAGATTGTTTCCTGGTACACATCTTAGTTCTTGTATTGTAGATACTCTAATAGCATAGATAGGGAGCAAGGTTCTTAAGAACTTACTATTAACAGTATCTTCATCCAATTGACCATTCAAACATCTTATTGCACTTACCACTTCTTTTATTCTTGCGCCATACTGAGCAGCATTCTCATTTTCCTCCATTTTCATATCATCAAACTTTCCTTTGAGGCTTTCTCTTTTTTCTCTTTGGACATTTTGATCTCCTCCATAGATTTCTAATAGGGATTTCCATATTTTGAATGCAATGTCAGATCCTTTGATCTCATCAAATTCAGCATAGTTGAGTACAGAGGCAATTTCCAACATTGTCTGATTGTGTTTCTATTTGTTTTTCATATCTTCTGCAGTAAGAGTACCAGTTGGATCAACATGTTTAGTAATAATTGAATTTTGGGCATAATCTCCTATGGATCCAAGATGTAGCTTCATCAAACTTTTCCATGCAACAAAGTTGTCTTTGTTGAGCTTGGGGACTTCTCACTTAGACATTTTGATATTTCCTGCTTATAGTCCCTTTAAACTGAAACAATAGTTTGGCTCTGATACCAATTGTTAGAATTCTTTAGAATGACTGAGAGGGGGGGTGAATCAATTATTCAAAGTACAAATGCCCTAATAATACTTTTTCACTAATTTTAATGAGTCCATACACTTTTCATCCATTCAAACTTAGTTCAACCATATTAGCAAGCTATAGTAAATCAACATGCAGTAATAAAACATGCAAGATTAACACATGACATAATGATTTACATGGAAACCCAATTTGGGAAAACCACCAGTAACATGCTACTTGATTCTCACTCTTCTAAAATGATGCCTTGTTAAAAGCCTACCCTATTAAAGGCTTACAACACACCGTTAAATGTGACCTTGTTAGAGGATTTCATGAAACTGTTAGGAATGGGCCTGATCAAAGGACTTTAGAACATTCACTTGGAATGTCACCCTGTTAAAAGATTTATCTCATGGCTATTAAACCAACCTAAGTCCATAGGATTTAGACTAACTGTTACAATTGCTAGAGAGTAACAATAATGGAATATTGATCTGATACAACTTACAACATACTTTGCAGATTTCAGATCACTCTTCAGTTCTATCCTTTTACTTGGCTTTAATCACTTCAGCTCTGACAGCTTGTCTTCCTCTCAAGCTTCGTCTCCTTGAATCTTCTTACTCATCATGCTAGTGCAATCATATCTAGGGTCTTCTTATCGAAACAGAGCAACTGTGCTCTCTTTCTCCTTAGCACCTCCTTCAGCACTTCATGCTTTTATGCTCAACCACCTTCTCCTCTATTTGCTTGATGACCTTATGACTTCTTAAATAGAAATCTAGTTTTCCTTTGGCGCTTGATTCTCCCTTTCCAACTTTAGAGTTTCAAATGGATTAGGTAGGATACAATGTATCTACCCTATATCTTGCTCTTATCTAGAAACTTCATCTGGACTCTAGTTGTAATCTCCAAAAATGTTCTACATGGTGTTCTGTGCCACCAACTCATCATTCTTATCTTCCATTTAATTCACAAATTTTTAGATAACAACCTTATCGGCTTGGATATGGTGAATCTTCGATTTTCAAAATAATGCAGCAACTCGACATTATTGATTTACTGATGCTCGACATCTCTATGTTACTCGGCACTATTGGTTTTCTGATGCTCGGCATCTATTTCTGCTCGACACTTGTATCTGCTCGACACCTGAAGTTCACTTGGCATCTGAAGTTTACTCAACACTTGAAGTTCACTTGGCATTTGAAGTTTACTCGGCACTTGAAGTTCACTTAGCATCTGAAGTTCACTCGGCATCTAAAGTTTACTCAGCACTTGAGGTTTACTCGCTCGGCTTTAACTAGGAATCTGTTTGGCACCTACTAGCTTGCTCGGCTCCCTCTCTCTAATGAACTTTAGTTAGGCTTTACAAATTTCTTAGCTAAAACATTACATCTTTGATATGTTTCAGTGTGCCCATTCTCTATGTCATCAATACACTATTTCATCAATGACTTAGCTGATCCTTATACTTTATTACAACATCATAACTTCAACCTTTCTCTAGGTGTTCTAGTTATAGCTTATTGATTGCCTCCTCCTTGTCAATCAACCACTTGATAGTATTTGGATCACTAAAGCAATTGTCATTCCTACAAGTAGCAAGTTTGACATCAATGACAAAACAATGATTGAGAACATTCTTTACTAGTTCTATATGATCATTCCAACAATTTTCCTCATGATCTTTTCAATCATTTCCAACATGGGGAACAATTTAAGAATCAACAATAAATAAGAAAAGATAAAAGTATATCTTAGTATTTTAAATCAAACTTTCCTATATTTATTTTCACACTTAAAAAATATAATTTTATCTAAAAAAATTGTTTTGAATGTTTCAAAAAAAATAAAAATTGAATATATGATGGGAAGTGGGGAACAATTTTAGAATTAGTAATAAATAAGAGAAGATAAAATTATGCTTCATTCCTATATTTATTTTCATACTTAAAAAAGACAACATTTTCTAATTTTTTTGTTTTGAATGTTTCAATAAATTTTTAATATTGAATATTATGCATTGACACTTTTAAAATTTATTATAATTGTCAAACATAAAACTTATTCATACAAATAGATTTTGAAACAAGTGCCACATAGTGGCATGTACTTTCCTTATTGTTATTAATTGTAATTGTAAGTATCTAATAGAAATTGTAGTTTTTAAAATAAATTTAATCTAATCTAATTCAAATATTAGAAAATTGAAAAAAGAATAAAAAATTATTAAGGAAAGTGAAAAAAGAATTATAATTAATAAGTTCTCAAAGTATAAATATAAATGAATAAATAGAATAGTGTAAAAATTATTATACTCTCATGTAGTTGTAAATACATTTTACTTTCATACATCTTGTGAGAACATTCTCATATATAAAATAATACCTTGTGTAACTACAATTTCACCTATCCTATTTCACTTATATATAAATTTTAATAATAATAATCTTTACAAGGTAAATTAAAACTAGTCATGCTATTACATTTATTATTAAGATTTCATTATAGTGTGATTTGATTTTGTGTAAATTTGAATTAGCCAAAACATATACAAAGAGAAACTAAAATTTATGCAACTATCTCGTACCTTTATTCTAGCTGAAAAATATTGCATTATGGAGAACCTCCGAAAAAGGGGCTCCTATAACACAAAATGATTTCAGCCAATCATATTATTTGTATGAAATATAAAATTTATAAATTAAAAAAAAAAAAAAAAAACTATAAAGATATTTTAATTATTCAAAAATTATTACATGTGATTGGTGGATAGATTTCAAACTAATTGAATAATAGTGCAAACTAAATGCAATAGTACTAGCCTATGACAAGTACAATAATATATCATCGTGTCTTTATTAATATTTAAATGCATAGGACATCTTATTGTTAATGATAGTTTACACAATTATAGACAAGTGCCACATAGTGGCTTATTACTTGCCTTTAGCTTTTATATAATTCTAGTTTTAATTTAGTAAATTCATTAAAGTTTATAAAATATTTTAATTAATAAAAATATTAGATGATTATAGTTTTCTATAATGGTATTAATTATAATTTAAATTTAGGCAATAGCCTATAATGCAACACTAAATTGCAAACCTCTCATCGAGGAGGTATTGGGTTCAAATCTACTCAAGATTAACACATAGTAATAATTAATCTAACAAAAATAATAAAAATGACTGATAAACAATCTAGGCTTCGGTCAATTACCTATAAAAAAAATAAAAAATAAAAAATAAAAATTATAATTATAATTTTATATATAAATATAATTATTAATATATATGTTCTACTATATATATATGTCATCTAGTAATATTATATTAGAAATATATTGAAGTATGAAAATAATAATATTTTTATAAAAATAATATATAATAGTATTTCTTAAACTATTATATAATATATGAAAGATTTCTTTTATTATTTTTAATTGAATGACAAACAATATAAAATATACAAAATTTAAACCAAATCATTTACATTAGAAAATACTAAACATTAATGAATCATATTCACCAAGTAATAAAAACTAAGTCTTAAAATTTATTAGTTTTAAAATCCACTCGATCAGTATAAGAGCTAAATGAATTCAACCAATCAAATCTTAGAAAGATAATTTCTTAAAATTTAAATCTTAAGAATCATGCAACATATTAGTTCAATAATTTTTTTTTTACAATCAATTAATTTTTAAGCCGTACAAACCCAAAAATTCAATCACTAGCTAAAACATAAAATAGAAAAAGTATCATATAGTACTTAGCCTACCAACAAGTACTAATAATAGTTGATTTGTTACTAAATACAATATAATTAGTTGAACATAATATTGATATACAATATAAAAAATATTTTTTTAATGTAGTAGTGTTTTTATAATGGTTTCGTAATTTAATTTAATTGATAGGTGATCCCATTTGAAAAAAAATGTTTATGTAAATGATATTAACTATTTTATGAGTTTCTAATGGTAAGACTATAATCATTATGTTACATAAAATGATATATTTATATATTCAAGTAAAATTTGCATTGTTATTTATTTTAAATTATTGATTCCATACTTGAATATTTATATTTTTCTAATGGTCAAACTATAATCATTATGTTACATAAAATGATATATTTATATATTCAAGTAATATTTGCATTGTTATTTATTTTACATTGTTGATTCCATACTTGAATATTTGTATTGTTTGAATGTGCATTATTGTATTTGTCATAAACAATATACTATTGCACTCACTTCTTCACAATTCTTAACAATAAGTATAATAATTGTATTTTTTTCACCAATTAATTTTTTTTGTATCTTGAATATTTATAATATGTTTATATTTATTTTAAAAACAATGATATTATAAAATTTAGTCATCTCCTTTACTATTGGCTCTATTAATTTTTTTCATCAAAAAAAATTGAGTATGAATTTATTAATATTAATATATTTTTAAACCTACACACATATAATTATAGTTAATATAGCTATATAATTATATAAATAAAGCTATTAATAATTCATATATTAAAACATATTTTATCATATGTGTATGTGTGTGTGTGTGTGTGTGTATATATATATATATATATATATGTATGTATGTATATATATATATATATATATATATATATGTATGTATGTATATATATATATATATATGTATGTATATATATATATGTATATATGTATATATGTTTATATATGTATATATATATGTATATGTATATATATATACATATATATATGCATATATATATATATATATATATATATATATATATATATATGTATGTATATATATATATATATATGTATGTATATATATATATATATATGTATGTATATATATATATATATGTATGTATATATATATATATACATACATATATATATATATATGTATATATATACACACACACACATATATATACATATATATATGTATATACATTATTTTTATTTTTTAAACAATATTCTAATTGATAACAATAAATATATTCTAAAATATTTATTATATTAAACTTTAATATATACATACTATAAAAAATAATAAGTATTACAATTTAAAATATACTATTCTATAATCTAGATAGAATACAATGATATAATTTAATATTTAAGAAAATAAAAATAAATATACAATACAAATATTTTTTTTTTTTCTATAATATAATTGAAGACTATTCTAATAGAAAATACATTCTCTAATTCAATTAAAATGATTAGATGTCTACATTTGTTCACTAAACTAAGTAACAGTTTTTTTTTTCTATAGGAAAGAACCCAACTAGAAAAATTATAGAATCTATCATCCTCTACCTCACACTCTAATCATAAATTTTGAGAGGTAGGTTTTTGAAAAAAAACATAAAAGGTCTTGATTGTCTACTTAGTAGAAATGTATAGTTATATTATTGTACAATGCACACACATACACATCACTGAAAAATACATATGTAATTTCTTTAATTTTTAAAGGAAAAAATTAAAAAATATTTGTGCTATTGTAATGAGAATTAAATTGAGTAGGCTTTTTAGTCAAACACCCATACTTCACACACACAGGGAAAGCACCCAAACTTTTTAGAAGGTCAACCACTTCATTGTGTTTAGTTATAGACTCTCCCTTCATAGTTAAATTCACTCGACTTGCAATCTCATTTGCAAAACTTTTGTATCTTGTGAACCATTTATTCTAAAACTCTTTCAAATAAAAATTAACTCTATGTTAATATTTAAAAAGTGAATTTAAGTAAATCAATAGCATAAACCAATTTCATCACAAATAAGATTAAGTTACACTCTTCTATCAAAATATAACTGACACTATAAAAATACAACATGCTTTGCAAATTAGTTTTGGTACCAGTATTTAAAAGCTATTAGAAATATTCTTTGTTCTTTGTTTCGTTTCCGTTTCATATGCTACTTCCTTTCCCCTTCATCCTTTACTAAGAAGATAAAGATGGTTTCCAATTTATTTTAATAGATCTCCACAAGCGTGCAATTATTAATTGTAAAGGACCCAGATACACCATTTAAAGTCAATTTGCTTGGAACGAAAATTCTATATATCGTACGAATTCGTATGATTAAAATATATGCATCTGTTAGTTTGTGATTCCTCTTTGAAAAAAATAGAAGTTTAGTTTTACTAATGGGGTCATTTGAGATTTTTTAGTGGAGAAGTAGAATAAAAGCCGTGTAATCCAACTCCTAATGTCTTTATCAAAACTCAATAAATTCGGTGACATCATTACGTTTAAATTTAATATGCAAGATCCAAACAAATTTCAAAGGCCTGCGCAGCTGTGAAAACTATAGTTCAATGTTTCTGGGTAAAGATAGTAACGTCTTGTCGGGTAAAGTTTATACCATGTCTTTATTCCAGTTGCCAACACTGCTATAAGAACCTCCCATGGAGCTGCACTTACACAATCACTCTGGGATTTACTTCTTTTCTGAACAACATTTTTACAAGATGGTGTCCAGATTGCTGAAACCCCTCAAATCTGCGGCAGTGATTGGAGATGTTGTGGATGAGTTCACTCCCTCAGTAAACATGAAAGTTGTGTACAACACAAACATGGAAGTCCACAATGGCTTTGAGTTCATGCCTTCTTTTATCACTTCTCCTCCTCGAGTTCAACTCCTTCACACTGATCCAGCCACGTTTTTCACTCTGGTAATTCTTACTAATTGCTTTCTACTTGCAGACCCTAGAAATTGTATTCATGTACAGATCCATCTTTTTACTGATTATAATTAAATTTATCGTGGGTAAAATTGTGCTTTTTTTGTGAAGATAATGACAGACCCAGATTCCCCAAGTCCTAGCAATCCCACCGGACGCGAGTATCTCCACTGGTATTGTGTTGAATTTTAAGTATTTACATTTTCAGTATATATATCTATAATGTTTTATGTGTAAAAATATGTGATGTGATGATTAAATTGCGCAGGATAGTGAGCGATATACCGGGAACAAAGTGCAATCACACTGGCAAGTGTCTACTAACTGTTCCTCCTTGTCTATCAATGAATTGAATCCATCTGAATCCAGTTTTGAAGGGGTTTCATGATTTGGGTTAACCTAATTTAATATAATTTATGGTTGAAATGTTTGATGCAGGTCGAGAGATTGTGAGCTATGAGAGCCCAAGGGCGATGATTGGGATCCATAGATATGTATTTGTGCTGTTCGAGCAGAGTGGGAAGGGAGCAGTGGATCCTCCTCCATCGCGGCAGAATTTCAGGACTCGGGAGTTTGCGGAGAGAAATGGGTTGGGATCGCCCGTTGCTGCCGTCTACTTCAATGCTCGACGAGAGAACGCCGCAAGATCTCGTTAAGCTCAGACTATATATGTAAACGTCTAATATTATTTTCTTGTTCTTAGTATAATTGTGTCTTCGGTCCTCTTGTCTGTCGACATTCTCTATTGCCATTATGCACTGCCAAGTGCACAAGGGCTTATTCGGGTATTTCTGTGGTGAAGTATTATTATATTATATATATGAAAGTATATTGATATAAAGTGGGGAGATTCAGCACACTCCATATTTATAGAGCTTATATGAGAATAATAGTAATAAATATATTTTGGTTACAGGTTAATATAAAATTTAGGTCATGGTTGAGTTCAATTACATGGTAGTTCAATTTTCACTCACTGGACATAAATGAATGATCTATCTTATTTCTAGAGTTTGGGATTCTATATTTTTAAAAGATTTTTTCAGTATAATATCCCTGGTTATAGTTATGGTCATTAGGACATTCTCTAATTTCTATAATTCTTGTTATTAAATTTTAGCAGCCTCATCTTCTTATGTTTCTAATTAGTTTGTGGTAGGGCTGATTATTTTGAACATAAATAAAAAGGCATTTCATAAGGATAAACAAATTCTTAGATTAGTCAATAGTACACATCTAACAATGACTTGCATATGAGATGATTTAGAAAAGAAAAGAAAAACATAACTATATACATTTTATAGCATTTATTTCTTTTTATTCAAGATTACTTTCAGTATTTAAATTTCTTTTTATTACAACATCAGTGAGATCAAACAAGTTAATTTACACATACTAATAAGGTAAAACACCTTGACATTTTTTATTTTATTTCATTTTGTACATTTTATAGTTTTAAATTGTTTATAGTGATATCCCTGGTTATAGTTATGGTCATTAGGACAGTCTCTAATTTCTATAATTATTGTTATTAAATTTTAGTGGCCTCATCTTCTTATGTTTCTAATTAGTTTGTGGTAGGGCTGATCATTTTGAACATAAATAAAAAGACATTTCATAAGGATAAAAAAATTCTTAGATTAGTCAAGAGTACACATCTAACAATGACTTGCATATGAGATGATTTAGAAAAGAAAAAAAAACACGAAGATATACATTTTATAGCATTTATTTCTTTTTCTTCAAGATTAATTTCAATATTTAAATTTCTTTTTATTAAAACATCTATAAGATCAAACAAGTTAATTTACACATAGGCACACTAATAATAAGGTAAAACACCTTGACATTTTTTAATTTTATTTCATTTTGTATATTTTATAGTTTTAAATTGTTTAGATGTGGGGTAAGACCTAACACATCTATTTAATTGACAAGTATTTTTTTCAGTTTTTGTATTTCTAGTGATGTTCATTTGATTTTGATGATTTGTTCTCATTAACCTCAAGAGTTTCTTGAGATCATTTTTCACCTAGATCAAAATTTGTTTTGACTCCATGACAATGTCATTTCACTTGAGACTCTTTAGTTTTTGGAGAGGAATTGATTGAAATTGTCTATTATTGTCATCTAGGCTAGTGAGCAATGAGAACATATCCCTGAGGTCTCATTGAACTACAAGAAACACATGCTATTTAATCATTTATTCTACTCATATCTTCTTATTGTGTGTCAAGTACTCTCTTTGTAATATTTAATTATTATGTATGATTTCATCTGAGAATACTTTTGAATAATAAATAAAAAAATTGGTTAGTTGATAGATAACCCATTTTGATCTAGATAATTATTCATATTAATATTTTGTGTTCTTTAGTTTTTCTACACATTTAATATAAAATGGTTTTTAAAATAAATTAGAAGTGGCATAAGCTATTCATAAATGTCTCTAATATATGCATTCACCCCACATCTTTGTTGTTCTTGATGACAAAAGATACTAACTTGATAATAATTAGATTGGTTGGTTATTACTAAGATTGGTATCACTTTTTTTTTATCTTAAACATTGTTTTGGTGCCACTAATGATATGTCATCCAATTTTTAAACATTGTTTACTTTGGATAATACGAGTACTTGGATGAAATTAACAATTTTATTTGTCAATATTGAAGTTTGTAGAAAGATGTAATGGTGATAAAATGAAAATGATATAATATACATGTTGATAACGTAGATAAGATAATAATTTTCTTGAGCACAAGATTTGACCATGGTATACTAAAAATAAATTGCTACAACCTTTTGATCAACCCCTAGAATCTCCTTAAATTATAAACATTGGTTTTATTTTTAGAGCGATGAGATAAACCCTTGATTAAGTGGTAGTTACAAAAATTAATTAATTGTATTTGTAAGCACCATATTTTTACTATCAATTCATTTTTTTATAATAAAGTTAACCCTATAATTATTGAGCCAACACATCACAACCAAAGTCATGGTTCTGATAGCTAACACAATTTTTTTTGAAACTATGGAGAGTAGTTAGAAGGAAGGTTTCAAAAGTTTTAAAATATAATTCTTGCATAGAGAGTTAGAGGATATTCTAAGATTACAATCTCACTAGGTGCTTTTAGTTCTTGCTAGTTTCATTATTAATTCGTCATGCAAGATGTTAATGATAAATTTATATGTTTGAGTTTTGTTTCTTGGGTTTTTATATTATGTGTGTTTAATTTGTAATATTACATCTATTGTATGTATTTAATTACTTGGTTAGTTTGCATTATCTCTCCACTAAACTAGACCTATATTAGGTTTACCTGATTCAATTGTATTACTATAGTTTTTGTGGGTTTGATTGTTTATCTTATAGACATATTTTGTAAGAAAAATTGTGCTTGATTCATCACATGTTTCAATCACAATTTTTTTTACATTACATATTCTCTACATAACTTTAAATTGTATAGTAATAATTTTCAATACAATTTAGTTTATTTTTAGAAAATGTTTATTTTACTATTTGATAAACCATTGTCAAGAAAAAATAAATTCTTGTACTCATTTATCTTTGTACACCTTTTACATAATAAATATGTTGGGTCACATCTATTTTATTATGCTCCTATTGTCATTCATTGTTGACATTAAACAATGTATATCAAAGGGTTTCTATAAAATAATATATAAATATTTTTATAATGTCATTTAAAGAACTCAAAATACATGGTCACATTATATTTGGGTGTGTTAGTCTTTTTAACAAAGAATTTTTTATTCATTTTTTTATATCTTGCATTATTGCCATGATGCATATATTTGATCATAATATGGTCCAATGGAATGCATTTATATATGATATAATTTTACTAAGTATAGTTTCATGATAGGAACATATTTTAGGACTATTATTTTCTAATATGGAGTTGTTCCTTAGGCATACATAGTTTAAGAATTTAACATTATGTTGAAAATCATATTGAGAATTGAATGATATGCAAATGTTTATTTGAAACACATAACACACGAAGGTAATATAATTATATTTATGATCATTAATTAAAAACATGGAATACTTCTTTAGTATATGTTAAGATAATTGTAACTAGTTATAATTTGTTCCTTTCAATCCATTTGAAGTTATTTTCTAGTAAATTATTATGAATTATAGTTATTTGTATAGAATATTTAATTTTATTAACAAGTAGACAATATATTCTATTCATATGGTATTTGTGTGCAATCAATTTTGAAAAAAATGTGTTCATTGAGTTAGAGTATGTGATTAGATAATATGCACTATTAAGCACAAGGACATGCATTGTGTTCAATGGCATTTATTATAATATTGTATCATCTAAATGACAACTATATTTTCTAATGTGCATATGTGAGAAATTTGAGAGTATCGAAAGGCTAGTGGGGGATATAAGACAATTAGTGAGATATTTTTTGTTAGTGAGAAATCATATAAGCTAGTGAGGTTGAGAAAAAATGAAATTTAAGACTTAAGCCAAATAGGAGTTTTCAATTCTTTTTACTCAAATTATTTTTCAATCAAGATATATCTAATTTTATTATTGTCATGACTTGATCTCATTTCCATCTCTTTAATTCAATTGATATAATTGAATCACATTTTATGTTGTCTTTATAAATCAATCAACTAGTTTTATTATTAGTCATTCACTCCCCTTGTAAGTGATAAGTTTACTCCAACACTTTGGTATTAAATCAATCTTTCATCCATAGGAATTTCCTCATATAGTACGTAAAATATGAATTTTTGAGATAGATTATCTTGATTTAGGGTTTACTTATTTAATGAATCTAATTATATACACTTTTTTTGAAGTATAGGATGAGGCGTCATTTAACATATCTAAAATATGATGATTTAGAAACCATCCTAACTTCTTATACTACAACTTCACCTCCATCATCTATTAATGAGAAAAATTTCAATGAGTACCATGTAAAAGAATAAAATTCTATATGATGTGGTCTACTAAATAATGTGTTGGTAAAGATAATGGATTGTGAAACTCCATCAAGTATTCTTAATCACACTATAATACAACATTTTTCATTATATCCAAACTCTTCATTGTGGTATAAGAGCATGATTATTGAGCCTAGTGATTCAGGGTGAACATAAAATCACATGAGGTTTATTTAAAATCATTGTAACATGCATGAGGATTACAATGTAATGTTTCTATGAGGAGGTTTTGCCTAACACTCACATCCCACATACATATCATATATTAAACATTATGCACAAAGGATTATTGGCAGTCCCATCATAAATTATTTATCAAATATCATAAGATGTGTGCAAAAGATTGTTGGTATACACATAAAACTATGCACGAAGAATTCCTTGATTGTTGTGCCAGCAATGTGCATTTTATTGTATCCTATCTAAAAGTAAAGGAAAGGAAAAATTAAAATAAGAGAATATTTGTGAGCAACATAACTCATCGATACAACTCTCTCTATATTATTTATGTTCAAATTATAGCATGTGTTGAGATTGTAGAGGAGTAGATGGGTTTTATGGTTCACTAGCTCCACCATTACACATATGTGGTATGCAAGGATCAATTGACAGTTATTAGTTTGTATTTTTATTTTACAGTTTGGCACAACATTTTCCAAAATTATTGCATGGAGAGAAATCATGGTACAAAGAAAGACATAATTTGCAATACTAGTTTCCATTAGAAGGTAATTTTTGCTAAGTTGACTTAGAGAGGAAGGAGTTAAATTAGTTATGTATTTAAAATAAATCTCAATAACATGATTAAATCTAAAACATGTAATCAATAGATGCAACAACCATAGAAACATTGTTGGATACAATTTTTAATTGTGTATTGTCTTTGATGTTACAAAAATGTCATATCAGTCATTAGACAGAGTCTACCGAGCTTAGATGATCAGCAAAGCAATTTATAGTGTCTACCAAACATTCCTAAACATTACACAATAAAGTCAGTTCTTACCGAGCTCACTCAGGCATCAAAAGATTTTGTAGCAAAAATTTAGTGTTAACCGAGCTCCCAAGGTTAATGAAGAAAAGCTAGTTCTTGCTGAGCTCACTCAGGCATCAAAGGATTTTGTAGTAGAAAGTTAGTGTTAACCGAGCTCCCAAGGTTAATGAATAAAATTCAATGTCTACCGAGATCACTCGGTCATCAAATATAATCTGGCAGAAAGTTAGCTTTTATCAAGCTCACAAGGTCAGCAAAGGAAGGTCAATGCTAACCGAGTTCACTCAATCTCCAAAGGATTTTTGCAAGGTTTGCAGTGTTTACCAAGTCTCACTTGGTTAGCACTAGAAAACCATTCTGAGTAGTGGTTATCGAGATGGGTCGGCCAACAAAGGATTTTATTGTTTTGATATTAAGTTCAATTATTTCATGCAATGAGTGTAGCTGACTAATGTAATGATTTTTTTAGTTGTTGTAACTTATATCTGAGCCAACTTGATAATCTAAAAGGTATATATATAGATGTTCAAGTTGTGAATTGAAGTGTGGTGATATATGAATGAAGATGGAATAACTGAATATTGAGTGAATTCTGAAGAAGGATTAAATATCCTAGAGGAGCTACAGAGTTGTATTCGATCAGTAAGGATCTAGTAAAGCAGAATAGAGATCTGTAATCAACAAAAGATAAGTTGCATATCATTTAGGTCACTTCATTGTTTCTTTCTAATCATTGTAACAGTGAATCTAGAATCTCTTTACAAAGTTGGTTTAACAACCATTTTGTAAATCCTCTAACAAGGTGATAGTTCAATTGAATTGTTCTTAAGACCTCTAACCAGGCCACTCCTAACAGGGTGATTAAATCCTCTAACAAGGTCACACCTAATAGTGTGTATTGTAACCTTTAATAGGGTTGGCTCCTAATAGGGCTCACTTCAGAAGAGTGAAAATTAGTGACTAGTTACTTGGTGGTTTTTCCCATATTGAGTTTCCACGTTAAATCTGGTGTCTCTTGTGTTCATTTATTTAGCCTTTGCATGCATATTAACTACTATGAATGCTAGATGATTAATAACTAGTTAACCTACCGAGTTACAATATTCTTGCACTATTTACTAAGTATTAGCAATAATTAAGCATTATAGACATCTAAGAGATTTTTGGAATTGTTTTTGTGGTAACTGATTCTCCCCTCCCCTCTCATTTACTTCATCTATATTTCCAACAATTGGTATCAGAGCTTTTGGTGCTTGTAGGATAAGATTTCAAGGATCTAAGCCAAAGATCAAGATGTCATATAAGAGGGAAATTCCAAGATTTAACATGGACAACTTCTTAGCATGGAAAGGGTTGATGAGACTTCATCTAGCTTCTATTAGAGATATAGGACTAAAATACCTTGATGAAAAATATGCAGAACCATCTGCTACACTATCTTTCAATGATATTTCTGAAAAGAAGACCCACAATATTATGATGATAGATATAGCATCTGCTCTGAGTTATGAAGAATTTGATGACATCAAGGACTGCAAATCTGCCTTTGAAATGTGGAAAAAGCTAAAAGAAATCTATGGAGGAGATGATAATGTAAGAAGAGCCAAAGCAGAAAGTTAGAGGGGACAGTTTGATCAGATGAGGATGAGAGAGGATGAAAACATCGCAAAATATGTTGAAAGAGTCAAAGCATGTGTCAATGCAATCAAAGCATCTGGAGGAGATATCAAGGAGGAGATAGTAATAAGTAAAATTCTTAGAAATCTACTTTCAATTTATACAATCAAATTTTCTGCAATTCAAGAAAGAAGATGTGAAGCAAATCATAAGATAAATCTAGAGGTCATAGTTGGAAGATTAACTGCATTTGAACTAGACAACTTTGACAACTATGTTCCAGCTTCCAAGAACATTGAATCAAAATTTGAAGCCAAGCTTTCACTCAAGGAGAAAAGTAAAAAGAAAAAGGAATCTTAGTCAGGAAGTGAAGATGAATCAAACCAAAGTTCAAATAGTGATCTTGAGGTGATTGAAGCTATACTAGCAAGAAAATATTCTAGAGGCAGAGGAAAATATAAAGGTAAAATTTCTCTAATCTATTTTTCATGTGAAGAAATTGGTCATATTGCTGCTAGGTGCCCAAACAAGCAGAACAAAGATGAGAAGAAAGGTTACAAGTACAATGGCAAGAAAGACTTCAAATCATTCAAGGATAAAGGTAAGAAAACATATTTTATGGCTAAAGATTCTAATGATTCTAATGATGAAGAAGAAGATGAAATTGTCTACATTGTTGTGAAAGATGAATCTGATAATGATGAAGAAATGGCACTCATTTCTCATATGAGCAAAAAAGATACATGGATCATAGATAGTGGTTGCTCTCATCACATGACTGGTGATAAAACTAAGTTTGAATACTTTGAAGACTATGATGGTGGCAGTGTAAGATTTGGTAACAATGAACCTTGTTGTATAAAAGGAAGAGGAAGAATCTCTCTAACCAAAGAACTTATATATGATAATGCCTATTGGGTAGAAGGACTAAAGCATAATTTGTTGAGTGTGGCATGGCTACTCAATAATGGATTAAAATTAGAATTCATGCATGGAAAAGCAAGACTGGTATATGACAAAGGAAAGCTGAATGGATCAGGCACTCAAACTAAAGGTAACTTGTTCTGTCTTGAACTAGGTGAATGTTCATGTTTTATTACTCAAATTGAAGAAATTTGGTTATGGCATAAAAGGTTGTCTCATGTCAATTTCGATAATTTGGTGAAGATAAGAAAATTCAAGAAAATAAGAGGCATTCCTAACATAAAAAAACTTGAGGTTGGTCTATGCAAGAATTGTCAGATTGGTAATGTAGACACCTAAATTTGATTACACTATTTTAGTAATCCTATTTAGTTATCTAAAAAGGCATTATTAATTAAATTTCTATTTAATTAATCCTTTGTCATCCCCTAGTTGATTAATTTAATTAATCATCTATAGTCCTAATTGATAAATCAAATAATCTATTATTTATCAATTAAATCCTATTCTTCTATCTAATTCCAAAAATCCCCATTTATCTCCAATGGATTCCCTTCATCTCCATTATCCCCCATCCATATCCTACATCCGTCACTTCTACCCCAGCTTATGCATCAGTATCTCTTTGAATCACTCCTCACGCTTAGCTTTAGGGATCCACAATCCTAGTCTTAGGGATCCACCAATCAAATCAAACCACCAAGCCTCATCTTTCAAGATCCACAATCCTAGTCCTAGGGATCTCCGAAACCCATCTTCCGCCAGTCTGACTCTTTGAAATCCTGTTGCATCAGCTTTATCATTCTATCATCCATCTCCCTACCATGGATTCATTTTATAGCACTCCGCTCCTCCATCTCCCCCCCCCCTAATCTTGGAAATTCTTAAGCTTGCTTTACTTTTGTGCCTCTGATTTCCCTTTATCATTCTCCTGTAGTGAGAGTTTGAGCTAATTCAGCCCCTTCTCTTTGCGAACCTATGTCTTGGCTCATCTCAATTTCTTGTACTTTTCAAGAAGTCATCGAGCCTCATTTCTCTCCCCGTCACCTTCTTGAGGGGGCATCATCTAAGTCTAGTCTCTCCTCTTCTTATCCGAGACTGGGGCAACCTTGTTGCTAAAACATCTTCCTCGTGTCGTCTTCATTCAAACTTCTTTTAAATAGTGTTGTCTCAACACTATGTCAAAGAGGGGCAAAATGTAGACACCTAAATTTGATTACACTATTTTAGTAATTCTATTTAGTTATCTAAAAAGGCATTATTAATTAAATTTCTATTTAATTAATCCTTTGTCATCCCCTAGTTGATTAATTTAATTAATCACCTATAGTCCTAATTGATAAATCAAATAATCTATTATTTATCAATTAAATCCTATTCTTCTATCTAATTCCAAAAATCCCCATTTATTAAATAAATCTATTTGATAAATAAAATCCTCAAATTCAAAAACCCCTAACCTATCTCTAATCCTCCATTTAGCCTAATCCACCCCATCCACCCATACTAACCAAGCTTAGCCACTAACTCACCCACCCTCATTAATGCCATCCACTTGCACATCTCTAACATCCCTAATCTAATCCTAAACCCAAGCCTAATCCACCCCCTAATGTTGTCACATTCCTTAAACAAGTTTAAGACTTTCCTAATCCAAACCAAAGTCTACCCTCAAAAATCCCAATCACCAAGTCATGAGTGCTCTTACAAAACATAAAATACTCTTACAAGCCCACTCATGACTCTTACATCCATCTTTGACACTCTTCCCTCTTCCACACTCATTCCTCTTACATCCCTCTTACATACTCAACCCCACTCATCATGCCTTTAACCAACCCTTTACCCTACCCTCTCACACTCATCCTCCTTGTGACAAGTGTCACCTTCCCATTGGTGCTAAACAAGCACAATCCATGTGCTCTCCTTTGAGTGCATCCTAGCCCTCCTTAAGCCTTCATCCATCCTTGCATCTAAGCCCTCCATCCCTCTACCCCTTAGCCTATAAATTGAATCCCATCCCAAGCCATTTCATCAACAATCTTTGAGCTAAAGTTACCATGCTATTTTGAGAACCAAAGCCATCAACCATACCCTTATAATGCCAAATTGAGAGCTCACAAAGCTACCAATTTTCCATTACCCATCTCCATTGAAGCAGCTTTTGAGCATCTTGAGCATACATCCACAGCAAAAGGACACATCTACAGAATCAAGAAAGCATGGAGTGTTTTCTCTTGTGAGGTTTGCACTTCTTGTTTTCTTTCTTTGTCTAAGCATATATGTGAATTTAGTTTTTGGTTTGTGAATGTTTACTTTATTTGTTAATGTTCTTTGCATACAAATTCTTGTTCTACAGGTAAAATGGGAAAGACTAGTTTTAAAAGCAAAAACTATTAGTCTAAAGATATATTAGAAATTGTGCATACTGATTTATGTTGACCCATTGGAATTGAAAGCAATACTAGAGAAAAGTTCTTCATTCTTTTTGTTGATGATTACTCAAGAATGATGACTGTCATATATCTAAAGAAAAAATCAGAAGCATTTGATAAATTCAAATGGTATTTGGCCAAAGTAGAAAAGAAAATAGGGAAAAGGTTGAAATGCTTGAGGTAAGATAGAGGTGGCGAATTCATTTCACATGAGTTCAATAACTTTTGCATTGAAAGAGGAATCAAAAGATAGGTATCTGCCCCTGGAACTCCTGAGAAAAATGGAATAGCTGAAAGGAGGAATAGATCTATCATGGATTGTGCAAGAACCTTAATGATTGAAAAGAGCATTGCTATCAAATACTAGAAGGAAGCTATCAACACTCCAATTCATACCTTAAATTGAGTACAACTAAAAAAGGACTCATTCAAAACTCCCTATGAGTAAACCTAATGTAAGTTATCTAAAAGTATTTAGAAGTAAATGTTACATTTTGAAAGAATCTAGAAAAGGAAAATTTGATATGAAAAGTGATGAAGGAATATTTTTGGGATACTCTTGCAAAAGTAAAGCATATAAATTTTTGAACTTGTCTACTTACAAAGTCATAGAAAGTGCACATGTGAAAGTTGATGAGTTTGCAGAAAGGACTAAAGAAGAAAGGAAAAGGGAACCAAAAGATTATAGAAGGTTTGTTTTCATTGAACCTGAAGTTGAAGTGCAAGAGGATAACAATGAAATTGATTCAAAAGGCAAGGAGCCTGTATTAGCAAAATATGTCAGGAGACATCATTCAGTAGATCAGATCATTGGAGACAAATCTGAAGGAACCATGACAAGAAGTAAGTTGAAAGGTACCTATTTACTTGCTGATTTTGAACCTAGAGATATCAAAGATGCATTGGGAAATGATAGTTGGGCTGAGGCCATGAATGAAGAAATAGAGCAGATAGAGAAAAACAAAACATGAACTCTTGTACCCAGGGAAAATGATAAAAATGTGATTGGAACTAAGTGGATATTCAGACACAAGTTGACTGATGATGGTAAGGTATCAAGAAACAAAGCTAGACTGGTATGCAAAGGATATGCTCAAGAAGAAGGAATAGACTATGAAGAAACTTTTGCTCCTATAGCAAGATTGGAAGGAGTCAGAACCTTACTTGCATATGCTACTCACAAAGGATTCAAAGTTTATTAGATGGATGTCAAGTTTGCATTCCTCAATGGTATACTAGATTAAGAAGTTTACATTGAACAACCTGAAGGTTTTATTGATCCAGATAAGAAGAACATGATCTGAAAATTACACAAGGCATTGTATGGTTGGAAACAAGCCCCTAGAGCATGGTATGAAAGATTGCATAACTATCTTATTCAGATTGGTTTTCAAAGAATTAATGACAACAGTAGCTAGTATATAAAGGAAAGACCAGATAATAAGATTGTCTTGGTAGAAATATTTATAGATGATACTATTTTCACAGGGAATGATGATCTTTGCAAAGAATTTTCAGAGCAAATAAATGAGGAATTTGAAATGTCTATGTTTGGAGAGATCAAATTCTTTGTTGGTCTTCAAATTCAGTAGAATAAAAATGGTATCTACATCACTCAATCAAAATACATCAAGGAGATATTGAAAAAATTTGGTATGGAAGATTGTAAACCAATTGGGACTCCTATGTGTACTAGATTAAAACTTTCCAAGGAAGATGAATCAAAAGAAGTAGATCAAACATTGTATAGATCTATGATTGGAAAATTGCAGTATGTAGTTCATACTAGGCCAGATATTGCCCTTGCAGTTGGTATTGTAGCAAAATTTTCAGCAAAATCAAGAGAAAATCACATGATGGCAATCAAAAGGATAATGAGATATTTGAAAGGAACTAAAGATTATGGTTGATGGTATCAATTTGGAGGTAATCTAGATTTGAAATTGTTTACTGATGCTGATTGGGGAGGAAACTTTGATGACAGAAAAAGTACAAGTGGGGGAGCATTCTTTCTTGGAAAGAGGTTGGTTTCTTGGACAAGAAAAAAGTAGAATTGTACATCCCAATCTACAATAGAGGCAGAGTATGTTGCTACAGCAATAAATTGTTCTAATATTGTTTGGTTTAAATAGTTGTTGGAAGGAATGAAGATAGAAATCAAAGAACTAGTTGTTATGTTCGGTGATAATACAAGTGCAATCAAGATATCTAAGAATCCAATGATGCATTCCAAAACAAAGCACATTGCAATCAAATATCAGTTTGTCAGAGAATTGGTGCAAGATAAGGAGATCAAATTGCAATATGTCCATACAAAGGAACAAATTGCTGACATATTCACAAAACCATTATCTAAGGATGCATTCTTGTATCTAAGAGGTAAGTTGGGGGTCACTCCCCTATCTAAAGTTCACTAAAATTAAGTTTTAGTGATGCATCAATGCATACCAAGTTGAAGATTTATTAGTTGATGTAGCATAATCAAGAAATATTGCATATGAATTAGTACTAAAGGTACATTAAAATCCATTTGAGTTGTGTTGTCTTTGGCATGTGTTGTCAAAGAGGGAGAGTTTTACTGTCATATCTTTCTAAAATTTGTTTGAGAGGAAGAGTTTGCTATGTAATTCATTCACAGAGGGAGATTACTGAAAGACGGAGACTTTGCTATCTAATAGAGAAAGTTAAAGCATTTTTACGCGTAGAAAAAATAGCAAAAAAAGTTAAAAATTTTTTTCCCATAGTTAAGCTCTCATTTTTGAAGATTTTTCCTAACTAACTAAATTGCTTTTTTTTGTCTCATTGCAGGTTGGAGAACATATGGAACCACTAAGCATGTTTCTTGCAGGTTTTTATGTTGCTAAAAAATGAACTTGAATGTTTAACCATTTGTCTTTGAATGCATGTTGCTAAAAAAATGAACTTGAATGGTTAAACACATTTTCCATTGAATGAATGTTGCTCAAAACACACTCTTGAATGTCATGGATTAAAATCAACTTTCCTTGGAATGCATGCTTAAAAGAACAAATCCAATCTTGAATGCCAAGGATCAATTAACTATTGCAATATCAAACACTTCATTTGGAGCTTCTAAAATTGAACAAAACAAATCTCTTTTCCAGATGCAATCTAGGTAAAGTTTGATTTTTGGACATTTAAGAACCTTTGTTAAGTTAAAATGCAAATTTAAAAAAATCAATTTGAGTAGTTCCTTGGACTCACCTCTTTTCTAATCACCCATCAAATATTAACCATTGGTTGCAATCTCAGCGCCATTTATGGGGATGGGTCTACTTGAAAAAGGTGTTAAATGTTCCACAATCTAACTCACTCACTTGGTCTTTGAACATTTGCTCTAACTTTATCAAAATTCTTAAATGGCCAAAACTCTAGATTAAATCGATCACACTTCAAGTTTGGGCACTAAAATTGAACAACAACTGACGTGGAGAGCCTCCGGGCGCGGGCTTGAAATCGAATCTCACACACTTTTGTTTTGGGCTTAAAACAAACTCACACTCAATCTTGAATGCCTTAAAAAAAATTAATCGATACTTGACGTGGAGGGCCTCCGGGCGCACGAGTTTGCTTTTGTTGACCCTAACTCTTCTTATTGTTTGCATTCTTCGATCGATTTACTTTTGTTGGCGCTTCAAGTTGGAATTGAACATTGTCACTTAAACATGAGTGCTTGCAAAGTCTAGATTAGCACACATAAGAGTCAGTTGGTAAAAGAACAAGCATGTTTTTTAGCCCAAGGTCATCCAAGTCTTCTCTCCCCTTGTCGTCTTTCGAGGCCATCTTGGGTGCATAAGATTAGGATCCAAAACCTTGATTCTTTTTAGGAGGCCTGCTTGGGGATTTCATCACCCCTTGGATGACCTCAACTCCAGCGTTCTGGCAGAGTATAAGAATCGGGAGGTGAATCGAAAGACACCTCTCTTGAGATCAAGATTTTGTCATTCGGGCTAAGTCTCAAGGAACTTTATACCCTTGAGAAGTGAAAGAGGAGAAGTGGGTTACCGCTCCTCTCGGTTGTGTGACATCTTTTTGGTCTCATCTACGGATTTGGTCCTCACGTACCTTGCGTATATCGAGGACTCCCTAGCTAAACCAATTGTCAGCCTTGCAAAAAACCATCTAGGATGTTAATGTGTTTGGAGTGACTAATCAAAACATTTGTAGAACATACACACTCCTTGGGGAAAGTATCACATTTTGAGAACCACAAACTTCTATCTGGGTGTTCCTATCTATTGCTTGTTTTTATTTTACTTGTTGAATGAATGTTTGCCAAACTTGGTCAATCCTAGCTTAGGGCACACTTAACATAGTCACTACCTATTTTGGAAGTTGAAAAAGTTGAAGCAAAACAACTGAGATTTTTCCCAAAGCCAAGAAAATTCAGGAATTTATGTTGGAACAACCCAAACCCAAACAGAAGTTTCACAAGGTCAAACTCAAGCCATCTCTAGCATACCAAGAACTTTCAGCCAAGAGAAAAGAAATAACACCAAGCCCATGAATTGCCAAACTCCACAAAGTAGAGGACAAAGCTACCGACGAAGCACTTCAAGAGGCCTGGTTAGAGCGTACCATCAAATTTAGCCAACATCCAGGAGTTAATCCTTCTTATGCCTTACCAACTAGGCATGATTTCTATGATTAGACACCCTTGTTTCTCCACATCTTCTTGGATAAGCTTCACTTTAGAGTCATATTTGTAGAAAAGCCAGCCATCTTAGGTTATCCCCTTAAGCATTATTAGCTCATCCATATCATTTAGAATCATATCATCTAGCCAGTAATTGAAAATCTGCACATCTAAGCTTTCAAAATTGTTGTCACCTTGCTAAAAGTTTGCCATTCCTAAAATCTTCCAAATCAACCAATCTCACCAAGGTTATCCCTTTGACAGAGCTTTTTCTAGTGTAATCTAGCTTTGTCACTTGTTATCCCTCATCACCTTGAGCTAAAGATTGGGATCCGCAAGTGGTTAATCTCATGTTCTTCCTAAAGGATCATCAGTCTATCCTTAAGTTGACACAATCACCACCAAGCTTGCACATAGGAAAGCAGACCTTTTGTGCTTTGACAACATATCTTTGAAGTTAGAATCCCCAACCCAATCCTCCTTAGGTTTTTTCATATAGCTTTGCCTCAACCTAGGAAATCATTTGCATAGAAAAGCCTTCCCCCTTTTGCATCCATCAGCATTATTGCATCTCATCCTTAGGAGCATTTTTCATGCCACCCATCACTCACTTAGCCAAGAAGAAAGAAACAATGGAGCCCTATCATTTGGATCGAACAGCCTCACCCCCCTTGAGCACTCAGCCATCCTTCAGCCCAGAGCAAGCTATGCCATCATCTACTGACATTGTTGCTTTCATGAACCAACCAAGAAATACAGTATTGGTAAATTCCATTATAGACAAAAACAAAGAGACAATCATGGCTAATTTTTGAAGGGACAATGTAGGAACCTTTGACTTTGGAAGACCCCCTCCATTATCAGATCCATCTCACCCATTGTTTGGGAAGCTGCGAACACCCATAGGCTCTTATGATCCAAATTATCTTCAATATATTCCAAAAGAAGAGCCTCCAGCCAATCCATATGACCTAATAGACCCAAACATACCATCATCCACCCAAGTTGAAATCTCCATGCCGCAAGCCAACCCAGCCACCACCACTCCATCCTTGGTTCATACCTCTCTGCTCCAAACCCCCTTTACCCAAAACACCTCACCGTTCACCCCCTTCACTATTGCTGCTGCTCCCCAACCTAGCCTTCCAAATTCACCCATCTCCCAAATCAATGCTAGCATCTTTGGCCAACCTCAGCAATATACAACAGGGATGCCACCCATGGGGCCAAGTAATCAACCTTTCATCACCCCCAGCTTGTTCACCACATCCCAAAGTACAATCCCATCATTTCCATTAAGTCTTGGGAGCTCAATACCACCAGCCACAAATCGACAAGCTACTAGCTTCACTCCACAAAGCTATCAAAACCCACAAGCTACTGCCAATCTTCTACCAAGCTCCCAAGTGACCCCAGCTCCCACCACCACTCTACCAAGCTTCCAAATCTAGCCACAAAGCTATCAAACCCCATCAGTTCCATTCCCAAGCTTTCAATTCCCACCACCTCCACCACCAACTAATCCATTACCTCCAATTACCAAATACTTTTCAATGCCACTTCTAGGAGGTAATCCACCACCCCAGTCAACCACCAATTATTTGTAGATACCATCCCAAATGGGGGCACAACCCACATATATTGGTCAAACCCCACAAGGCCTCTGATCCTTTCCCCAAGCCTCACAACCATCTTATACCTTACCTCCACAAAGCAATCCATTTATCCCACAGCCAACTTATGTTCCTCAATCCCAAACTCAAATCCCATATCAACAGCAAGCCTCGCAGCACATGCAGCAATATGCACCACCTCCCCTCAACAACCCATCATCCACCATGCAGTTGCCCAAACAATGTACAATCCCTATCAGAAAATCCCTCACAACCATCCATATTTAGTGGCCCCATCCAGCACATACCTACCTCAAGGCACTCCTACATTGGGGGCACCCCAACCATCACCTATCAATTCAGAGTGGGAGCAAATGAAGACAGCTCTGAAAGCCATCCAAGAAGGGAATGATCCAAAGACATTCAAGTTTGAGAATGTGTGTCCTTACCCATTTGACAGAGCCATTACCACAAAACCATTTCCCTAACACTTTGAGGTACCTAAATTTGACAAATTTAGAGGAAAAGGAGACCCTGTCACACATATCAAAGAATTCTACATGCATTGCCAAGACATGGCATACAATGATGTCTTCCTCTTGCGCCTTTTTCCCAAAAGCTTGGCTGGACCAGCTCTTGAATGGTTTTATAGAATCCCCTATGGCACAATTAAAAACTTTGCTGAATTATCTGAGGCATTTGTAGCCCAATATGCCCATCTTGTTGAAACAGAGCTATCAATAGTTGATCTTGTCCACACCAAGCAAAAAGGTGGAGAAAGCCTTGCCGAATACCTGCAAAGATGGCAAACCCTTACCACCCGCATATCCTGCACCTTGCCAGAACACCAGGTGGTGAAATTGTTTATTGATAATGCACATCCCAGCTTGGCTCACCACATGACCATGAACTGTTTGCAGACCTATAAGGATATCAAAGAGAAAGGAATGATCCTTGAGCAAGGACTCATCAAAGATGGTGTGGTAAAGATTTACAAAGAGGCCAACCAAAATCAATCACATTCCAATGACAAGTCTAGGTATTGGAACAAAAACAAGCATGTTGCAATAGATGGGGTTACTGACACCAGACATGTGAATATCGTTGGTCCTTCTCAAAACCAGTCTAACCCACCATATCAAACAAACAACCAACAAGCTATCAATTACCAACAACGAAATAACCAAAGTTATCAAAACCACAATACGAGACCCAATTTTCAAGGGTCTAACAATCAAGCTAATGCCATTAATGTAGCTGCAGGGCAAAAGCCCAAATTCCAACCTGCACCTAGAAACTATACACCCCTTGGTGAGTCATTGGATGTTATTTTTGAGAAATTGGCTAAGGAAAACCTCATCAAATTTCCTCCTACCTAGCAAATTGATCCAAGCCAATCCAAATCTGCATGGTACA
This sequence comes from Cupressus sempervirens, assembly GCA_028749045.1. Lineage (NCBI taxonomy): Eukaryota > Viridiplantae > Streptophyta > Pinopsida > Cupressales > Cupressaceae > Cupressus > Cupressus sempervirens. The sequence goes on from CM053793.1 coordinate 802,480,083, forward strand.
AGGACAATGAGTATTGCAAGTTCCATATGGTAAACGGTCACACCACCCTCAGATGCATGAAACTGAAAGACTATGTGCAAGACCTCATTGATAGAAAGGAAATCAATGTTGGTGCCCAAACCTCTCCCAATGCAGGCTTATAGATTTATCAAAATGCTTTTCCTCCACACAACAACCAAAATCTTGGAAAAGAACCTATCCAAAACAACACCAACAACCACCAGCCAAACCAACAGCATGGGAAGAACAATGACCACACTTCATCCTATATAGACTATGGTAGCCTTATAGGTTGTATATCTGAGAAAGAGCCTTCTGTCAATGTTATCAATATCTGAGGACTAGAGAATGAGTGTGCGGTCACCACTCGAAGAGCACGATTTAACATCGTAAGCCCACTAGTTTCATCAACACCATCAGCTCCATCAAAAAGCCGGTACAATATCTTGGAACACCTTGGGAACATGCCAGCCCAAATATCCATTTTAGACCTTCTCCACACTAGTCCTGTGTACAAAGACATCCTTGACAGTGCTCTCATAGAATCCCGTGTCCCTTCTGATATCAATGCTATTGATTTTCATAATATTGTTGGACACCTTTCATCCTCATGTGCCCTATCTTTCAAACCCACTGACATACCCGCGGTTGAGCCAGATCACACCCTTCCACTTCGCATAGCCATCATGGTATCCAATTTTGCTGTGAAAAGAGTAATGATAGATAATGGATCAGCCTTGAACATTTACACCCTAAAATTCATAAAACAAGCTGGGTATACTGAGGCAGATATGATCAGTGAGGTTATCACCATCAAAGCTTATGACAACTTGGAAAGGACCACAAAAGGGACTGTTTTGCTACCAATCAAGGTTGGGCTAGTCATTCAAGAGATAGTTTTCCATGTTGTTGATCTAAACCTACCATTTAACATCCTCCTCGATCGCCCATGGATTCATGCTATGAAGGCCGTTCCATCCCCCTACCATCAGTGCATCAAATTTCCACATCAGGGCACTGAGGTAAGCATCCATGCCGATCTAGAACCCTTTGCTTACTGCAATGTGGTTGAAGCTTCATATACAAACCATTGCCCTAGAATAGACATCGGCACAGCCATTGCCATCTCATCCCACACTTGTAATGACATAGAAACCATCCTTGCCTCCACCCTATCTACTGTAAAGATCAACAACAAAGGTTGTGGAGAATATAGTCTATCAAATGCATTTGCTGTCGGAGCAATCCCACTTGATCCACATACCCATGGACGGCCAACATATCACAAAGCTAAGGAGATTCCACCTCCTCGATACAAACAGTTTGGCCGAACCACCTTTGTGTCCTCAAAAACCCCTCTTCATGAGGACCTCACTCCAGATATCAACAATTGGTTACATAAGGATGCACCTCCCAGAAATCAAGCATGCCTTGATCACTTCAGCCAGAAGTATCCCCAACAACATAAGCTCATCACTGAAAAATGGAGCTATCAAGGAGGTGGACTAGGACCAGAAGAAAGGGGCATGCAATGTCCCATCGAAGCACATAATTAGCAAATAAAGTCAGGTCTTGGCTTTGGCATACCCACAACTGGGGGCACCAACGAGAACGGTCATGCTTTTTCGAACATCCACCGCGACCTTGTTGAAATCAAAGACATTCCTGAGGAAGTTGAAAAGAGAGCCTATGACAATATCCTAGACCAAATCTTCCTAGGAGACTCTGTTCTCTGAGAACTATCCATCCATCTCATTGACCTACCACTTGCTCATCCACAACTCATAGATTGGGACCAACCAAGTGTCATACATATTGATGAGTTCTCATAAGAGGAAGCGCTTCTAAGATTCATGGGAGCTGAAACTCCTCATAAGAAGACAAAGCCAGATTCTGCCTACATCTACAAGCTAGATCCCAAGGGGTATTTTGGAGAAAATCCCCAACCTAGTTTCGATACACCCAAAACTGGAACTAAGGTAAATCTGGGACTAGCTAAGGCAGCAAAGAGAACCCCTCAGCAAGAAAATCTAGAGCCACAAGCAGAACATGAGGATTTAGTATTGCCTCCTCAAGATAATCGACCAGAGGTGTCTTCTATTCTAATAGAGGATACTAGAGAAGTCAACATTGGTTCTTCAGAGATCCCTAGAATTGTTCACATTGCTGCATCCCTATCACAAGACCAAGCTGACCTCCTCTTTGAGGTTTTACAAGAGAACATTGGCCGATTTGCATGGTCATATCAGGACACGCCAGGACTTGATCCAAAGCTTGTAGTTCATCATCTTGCAGTCGATCCAAAGATCAAGCCCGTAAGAAAAAAGCTTAGAAAAATGCACCCCAAGGTGGCCTTACTAGTCAAAGCTGAACTAGAAAGAATGTTAGCTGCTAAGGTTATCCAACCTATCAACTACTCAGAATGGATCTCCAACATGGTCCCTGTCACTAAGCCTTCTGGTGACATCAAAATCTGCACTGATTTTAGAGATCTTAACAAAGCTTGTCCAAAGGATGATTTTCCCTTGCCCAACATAGATATGATTATAGATCTTACAGCTGGACATGAAATTCTGTCCCTTATGGATGGATTTTTCGGGTATAATCAGATCAAGATTGCAGAAGAGGACCAGCATAAGACAGCATTCACTACCCCTTGGGGAACCTTTTGCTACACCATGATGCCTTTTGGCCTAAAGAATGCTGGGGCTACCTATCAAAGAGCTATGATAGCCATTTTCCATGATCTTATCCATAGCATTTTGGAGGATTATGTGGACGATATCCTAGTCAAATCTCACACCTTCATGGATCATCTTGCTAACCTGGAGAAAGTCTTTGATAGGTTGGCCCAATATCATCTCATGCTAAATCCCAAGAAGTGTGTCTTTGGGGTCACATCTGGCAAGCTTCTAGGCTTCATAGTTTCTAAACGAGGTATAGAGATCGACCCCAAAAAGGTCAAGGCTATCTTAGACATGCCTCCTCCCCGGACACTGCGACAGTTGCGCTCTCTTTAGGGAAAACTTCAATCTATCCGGCGCTTCATCTCCCAACTTGCAGATAAGTGTACACCATTTTCACACTTGCTAAAGAAGAATAAGAACTTCAAGTGGGATCTTTTATGTCAGCGCAGCTTCTATCAGCTCAAGCAGTATCTCACCAATCCCCCTATCTTGGTTCCACCAGTTCCTGGTCGTCCCTTGATCTTGTATATATCAGCAACACCTACTACTCTAGGGGCACTTCTAGCACAACATTATGATTATAGTATAGAGAGAGCCATCTACTATATCAGTAGAACCCTAGTTGGTTATAAACTCAATTACACTCCTATGGAAAAAGCTTGTTTGGCAGTTGTTTTCTCAACTCAAAAGCTTCGCCACTACATGCTAAGTCATACCATCCAACTAGTCTCCAAGATTGACCCTCTCAAGTATATGCTCTCCAGAACAGCACTTATAGGGCATTTGGCCAAATGGGTTATGCTACTAAGTGAGTTTGACATCCAATATGTGGATAGAAAGGCAATCAAAGGGCAAGCTATAGCAGATCACCTAGCTGATGCACCTCTAGTAGATGCATATCCTTTGCTCACAAAATTTCCAGATGAGCATATCTGCCTAATTGAAGAACAGCCCCCATGGAAGCTTTATTTTGATGGCTCATACACCTCTCATGGATCAGGGGTAGGAATATTATTAGTTACACCTCAAGGAGATTACATTCCAAAAGCCTTCAAGCTACAATTCCCTAGCACCAACAATATAGCAGAATATGAAGCTCTTGTAGTAGGATTAAAGATAGCTGCAGAATGGAATATCACTGAGTTACAAGTCTTTGGTGATTCCCAACTCATCATCAAACAAGTCTTAAATGAATATCAAACCAAAGATGAAAAGCTATTACCCTACAAAGAGCTAATTGATCAGATGACCCAGCATTTTACAAAGCTTCAATTTACACAAGTGTCACGAATGCAAAATAAAGTAGCAGACGCCATGGCCACTATCGGCTCACTCTTGGAAATTCCCCAAGACGCTACGTAGTATGAATATTTAGTTGAGCAGCTCCTCACACCCGCTTATGCAAATGAGGATTCAAACCGTGTTTGTATCTTGGTTGGTCCCCAATCCCCTTGGTACCATGAAATTCACGCTTACCTTAATGATGGTATCATATCCCCTCACCTCACACGCACCCAATGCCTGAACCTTATTCGAAAATCATCTCGCTATGTTATCATAGCCAACACCCTATATCGTCGGGGTTATCACGATACTCTCTCTCGATGTTTAGATGAAAATGAGGCTGCAATGGCATTAAAAGAAGTACATTCTGGACTTTGCGGTGCCCACACGAGTGGTATTGTCCTAGCACGAAAAATCCTTAGAGCAGGCTACTATTGTCCTACCATTGAAGAAGACTCTTGTGACTTTGTCAGAAAGTGTCTCCCATGTCAGCAGCATGCAAATCTTGTGCACACTCCAGCACAGGATCTACAACCTATTGCACCACCTTGACCTTTTGCTTGTTGGGGCCTTGATCTAGTTGGAACTATCACACCTCTCTCATCTGATGGACATAAATGGCTAATAATAGCTATAGACTATTTCACTAAGTGGGTGGAAGCAGTCCCCCTAGTCTCAGCTACAAGAGTTCAAGTCTCCAAGTTCATCTTGTACCACATTGTTTGCCGCTTCGGCATCCCATCCACCATCTTCACTGACCATGGAGGTAACTTTGAAAATCTCAACATGGAAGAATTATGCACTTCCCTCCACATCCATCACCTCTTTTCTAGCCCATATTTCCCACAAGGTAACAACTAGGAAGAGGCGACTAATAAAACCCTCCTCAAAATCCTAAAGAAAGTTGTCAATGATTCCGGCCGTGATTGGCACCTTCAAATAAATTTGGCTCTATGGGCCTATCGAACTTCCTTCCGTACATCCACAGGCACAACTCCATACTCCCTAGTCTATGGTGCCAAAGCGGTATTACCTATAGAAGTTGAACTTCCCTCACTACGCATATCTTTGCGAGGGAAAATCTTAGATGAAGAATACAGAGTAGCTCGACTCACCCAACTAGATCTCTTAGACGAGAAGAGACAACAAGCCTATGACCATCTCACAGTCTATCAAACTCGTCTCAAAAGGAATTTCAACAAGAAGGTGCTCCCATGACACTTTTAGCTAGGTGACATGGTCCTCAAAGAAAATATGAGAGTCCAAGTAGATCGAGAAAAGAAAGGCAAGTTTGAACCTACATGGCTTGGTCCCTATGTGGTTACTGCCTCCTTTGGCTCTAGAGCCTATCAATTATCTACACTAGAAGGAGAACTCTTGAATGATCCCACTAACATCATTCATCTCAAGAAGTTCTATGCTTGAAGATCCTTGGTATACCCAACTTTTGAAAAATACAAAAAAAAAAAAAGTAGTAAAGAGAAATAAGCGTCCAATGGTGAAAACTTGGCAATTCAAGCGCCTTGGATAGGTACCTTGGTGAAAACCTGGTAATTCAGGCACCTTGTGTGCTAAAGACTAATCCATTATCTATCACTATCCTATCCCTCATCCATCCACCCACCATCCCATAAAACACCTGCTTGTTCCCTTGGTGTTCCAATCAAATATCCAAAATCTGATGGAGCTTGTCAATACCTCCTATACAGCTTGTAAATCTTGTACCAAAGCTTGTATTATACCTTGTAAATCTTGTACCATACCTTGTATATATCTGAATCTTGTCCAAAGCTTGTACCATATTCCAGCTTGTAAATAATCTTGTATCCTAGCCTGTATCCTATCACATGCACACACAGAATCCCATTTTCCTTAAGCTTTTCACAAACCATCTACCTATCCACCTATTAACTATTATAGACATCCCATCCTTCACAAACATTTCCATCTCACAAAAAACCAAAACATGAACAAACTTGTACATTGGTAACATATCTTGGTCTGTCAACTTGTACATCCTCTTTAGCTTAGTATCATTGTATCTATTCGGCTTTCGTGTTAGTTCATCCTTGGTCAACATCTTCCACACATCACACACTTTGGTTAGATATTCCAATGCATCCTTTAGCTAGATCTCTTGTCACCAAAGTGTTATCCTTCTTAGTTCAGCTTGCCAAATGCATCACTCATCTAGATCCATCAGCTTAGGTGCTCTCTGATAGATCCTTGCAGGATATAGCTTTCCTCATGTCTGATCTTGGTCCGTTAGTACCTCGTCCTACCCATCTCATTGGCAAACAGTTCTCTTTTGGATTTTCGCTTTCTTTTGATTTGGGATCTTCCCTTTTGGGTCTTGAAATATCTTTTCCAAGCAATCTCCTTGTTCCCTCCTCAAGGTTGCCACAATCTTCCATATCATGGTATGCTGCGAATGGGGCAATTAGAGGGTAAGGTCTTGATCAGGTCTTTTGCTTGTTTTCTTTTTCTGCTTGTGGGTTACCTAGTGTCGTTTCCACGGTGCTTCCTCTGGGATTCATGTGTGATACTGGGGCAATCCTTGTGTGTTTATTTTGAGTCAGTTCATCAGTCCTCTGGATGGTTGGTAAAAAGGCCTTCATGTTCTTGGTAACCCTGGCAATTAACCAACAGTCCTATAGCAAATCTAGTGCTCAACTACATGGTGGTACTTCTCTTTGAAGTATCCCCCTGCTCAAAAAGCTTCAATGGATTCCCTTCACCTCCATTATCTCCCATCCATATCCTACATCCATCGCTCCTACCCCAGCTTATGCATCAGTATCTCTTTGAATCACTCCTCACGCTTAGCTTTAGGGATCCACAATCCTAGTCTTAGGGATCCACCAATCAAATCAATCCACCAAGCCTCATCTTTCGAGATCCACAATCCTAGTCCTAGGGATCTCCGAAACCCATCTTCTGCCAGTCTGACTCTTTGAAATCCTGTTGCATCAGCTTTATCATTCTATCATCCATCTCCCTACCATGGATTCCTTTTATAGCGCTCTGCTCCTCCATCTCCCCCCCCCTAATCTTGGAAAGTCTTAAGCTTGCTTTACTTTTGTGCCTCTGATTTCCCTTTATCATTCTCCTGTAGTGAGAGTTTGAGCTAATTCAGCCCCTTCTCTTTGCCAACCTATGTCTTGGCTCATCGAGCCTCATTTCTCTCCCCGTCACCTTCTTGAGGGGGCATCATCTAAGTCTAGTCTCTCCTCTTCTTATCCGAGACCGGGGCAACCTTGTTGCTAAAACATCTTCCTCGTGTCGTCATCATTCAAACTTTTTTGAAATAGTGTTGTCTCAACACTATGTCAACGAGGGGAAAAATGTAGACACCTAAATTTGATTACACTATTTTAGTAATTCTATTTAGTTATCCTAAACCCAAGCCTAATCCACCCCCTAATGTTGTCACATTCCTTAAACAAGTTTAAGACTTTCCTAATCCAAACCAAAGTCTACCCTCAAAAATCCCAACCACCAAGTCATGAGTGCTCTTACAAAACATAAAAGACTCTTACAAGCCCACTCATGACTCTTACATCCATCTTCGACACTCTTCCCTCTTCCACACTCATTCCTCTTACATCCCTCTTACATACTCAACCCCACTCATCATGCCTTTAACCAACCCTTTACCCTACCCTCTCACACTCATCCTCCTTGTGACAAGTGTCACCTTCCCATTGGTGCTAAACAAGCACAATCCATGTGCTCTCCTTTGAGTGCATCCTAGCCCTCCTTAAGCCTTCATCCATCCTTGCATCTAAGCCCTCCATCCCTCTACCCCTTAGCCTATAAATTGAATCCCATCCCAAGCCATTTCATCAACAATCTTTGAGCTAAAGTTACCATGCTATTTTGAGAACCAAAGCCATCAACCATACCCTTATAATGCCAAATTGAGAGCTCACAAACCTACCAATTTTCCATTACCCATCTCCATTGAAGCAGCTTTTGAGCATCTTGAGCATACATCCATAGCAAAAGGACACATCTATAGAATCAAGAAAGCATGGAGTGTTTTCTCTTGTGACGTTTGCACTTCTTGTTTTCTTTCTTTGTCTAAGCATATATGTGAATTTAGTTTTTGGTTTGTTAATGTTTACTTTATTTGTTAATATTCTTTGCATACTAATTCTTGTTCTATAGGTAAAATGGGAAAGACTAGTTTTAAAAGCAAAAACTATTAGTCTGAAGATATATTAGAAATTGTGCATACTGATTTATGTTGACCCATTGGAATTGAAAGCAATACTAGAGAAAAGTTCTTCATTCTTTTTGTTGATAATTACTCAAGAATGATGACTGTCATATATCTAAAGAACAAATTAGAAGCATTTGATAAATTCAAATGGTATTTGGCCAAAGTAGAAAAGACAATAGTGAAAAGGTTGAAATTCTTGAGGTAAGAAAGAGGTGGAGAATTCATTTCACATGAGTTCAATAACTTTTGCATTGAAAGAGGAATCAAAAGATAGGTATCTGCCCCTGGAACTCCTGAGAAAAATGGAATAGCTGAAAGGAGGAATAGATCTATCATGGATTGTGCAAGAACCTTAATGATTGAAAAGAGCATTGCTATCAAATACTATAAGGAAGCTATCAACACTCCAATTCATACATTAAATCGATATAACTAAAAAAGGACTCATTCAAAACTCCCTATGAGTAAACTTAATGTAAGTTATCTAAAAGTATTTAGAAGTAAATGTTACATTTTGAAAGAATCTAGAAAAGGAAAATTTGATGTGAAAAGTGATGAAGGAATATTTTTGGGATACTCTTGCAAAAGTAAAGCATATAAATTTTTGAACTTGTCTACTTACAAAGTCATAGAATGTGCACGTGTGAAAGTTGATGAGTTTGCAGAAAGGACTGAAGAAGAAAGGAAAAGGGAACCAAAAGATTATAGAAGGTTTGTTTTCATTGAACCTCAAGTTGAAGTGCAAGAGGATAACAATGAAATTGATTCAAAAGGCAAGGAGGCGGTATTAGCAAAATATGTCAAGAGACATCATTCAGTAGATCAGATCATTGGAGACAAATTTGAAGGAACCATGACAAGAAGTATGTTGAAAGGTACCTATTTACTTGCTGATTTTGAACCTAGAGATATCAAAGATGCATTGGGAAATGATAGTTGGGCTGAGGCCATGAATGAAGAAATAGAACAGATAGAGAAAAACAAAATATGGACTCTTGTACCTAGGGCAAAAGATAAAAATGTGATTGGAACTAAGTGGATATTCAGACACAAGTTCACTGATGATGGTAAGTATCAAGAAACAAAGCTAGACTGGTATGCAAAGGATATGCTTAAGAAGAAGGAATAGACTATGAAGAAACTTTTTCTCCTATAGCAAGATTGGAAGGAGTCAGAACTTTACTTGCATATGCTACTCACAAAGGATTCAAAGTTTATTAGATGGTTGTCAAGTTTGCATTCCTCAATGGTATACTGGATGAAGAATTTTACATTGAACAATCTGAAGATTTTATTGATCCAGATAAGAAGAACATGATCTGCAAATTACACAAGGCATTGTATGGTCGGAAACAAGCCCCTAGAGCATGGTATGAAAGATTGCATAACTATCTTATTCAGATTAGTTTTCAAAGAACTAATGACAACAATAGCTAGTATATAAAGGAAGGACCAGATAATAAGATTGTCTTGGTAGAAATATTTATAGATGATACTATCTTCACAGGGAATGATGATCTTTGCAAAGATATTTTAGAGAAAATAAATGAGGAATTTGAAATGTCTATGTTTGGAGAGATCAAATTCTTTGTTGGTCTTCAAATTCAGTAGAATAAAAATGGTATCTACATCACTCAATCAAAATACATAAAGGAGATATTGAAAAAGTTTGGTATGGAAGATTGTAAACCAATTGGGACTCCTATGTGTACTAGATTAAAACTTTCCAAGGAAGATGAATCAAAAGAAGTAGATCAAACATTGTATAGATCTATGATTGGAAAGTTGCAGTATGTAGTTCATACTAGGCCAGATATTGCCCTTGCAGTTGGTATTGTAGCAAAATTTTCAGCAAAATCAAGAGAAAATCACATGATGGCAATCAAAAGAATAATGAGATATTTGAAAGGAACTAAAGATTATGGTTGATGGTATCAATTTGGAGGTAATCTGGATTTGAAAGTGTTTACTGATGCTGATTGGGGAGGAAACCTTGATGACAGAAAAAGTACAAGTGGAGGAGCATTCTTTCTTGGAAAGAGGTTGGTTTCTTGGATAAGAAAAAAGTAGAATTGTACATCCCAATCTACAACAGAGGCAGAGTATGTTGCTATAGCAATAAATTGTTCTAATATTGTTTGGTTTAAATAGTTGTTGGAAGGAATGAAGGTAGAAATCAAAGAACCAGTTGTTATGTTCTGTGATAATACAAGTGCAATCAAGATATCTAAGAATCCAATGATGCATTCCAAAACCAAGCACATTGCAATCAAATATTAGTTTTTCAGAGAATTGGTGCAAGATAAGGAGATCAAATTGCAATATGTCCATACAAAGGAACAAATTGCTGACATATTCATAGAACCATTATCTAAGGATGCATTCTTGTATCTAAAAGGTAAGTTGGGGGTCACTCCCCTATCTAAAGTTCACTAAAATTAAGTTTTAGTGATGCATCAATGCATACCAAGTTGAAGATCTATTAGTTGATGTAGCATAATCAGGAAATATTGCATATGAATCAGTACTAAAGGTACATTAAAATCCATTTGAGTTGTGTTGTCTTTGGCATGTGTTGTCAAAGAGGGAGAGTTTTACTGTCATATCTTTCTAAAATTTGTTTGAGAGGAAGAGTTTGCTATGTAATTCATTCACAGAGGGAGATTACTGAAAGAGGGAGAGTTTGCTATCTAATAGAGAAAGTTGTTCTGACAGAAAAAGACTTGTTAGACTTGTTTTCAAATTTCATTCTGCTATGACATGTTGTGTTGCCATCAATGCCAAAGAGGGAGATTGTTGGATACAATTGTTAATTATGTATTATCTTTAATGTTGCACAAATGTCATATTAGTCATCAGATAGATTCTATCGAGCTTAGATGATCAGAAAAGCAATTTACAATGCCTACTGAACATTCCTGAACATTACACAACAAAGTTAGTTCTTACCGAGCTCACTCGGGCATCAAAGGATTTTGTAGCAGAAAGTTAGTGTTAACTGAGCTCCCAAGGTTAACAAAGAAAAGTGAGTTCTTACCGAGCTCACTCGGGCATCAAAGAATTTTGTAGTAGAAAGTTAGTGTTAACCAAGCTCCCAAGGTTAACGAAGAAAAGTCAATGTTTACCGAGCTCACTCAGTCATCAAAGATAATGTGGTAGAAAGTTAGCTTTTACTCAGCTCACAAGGTCAGCAAAGGAAGGTCAGTGCTAACGAAGTTAACTCAGTCTTGAAAGGATTTTTGGAGGGTTTGCAGTGTTTACCAAGCCTCGCTTGTTTAACACTAGAAAACCATTCTGAGTAGTGATTACTGAGCTGGGTCGGCCAGTGAAGGATTTTATTGTTTTGATATTAAGTTCAATTATTTCATGCAATGAGTGTAGCTGACTGATATAATGATTTTTTCAATTGTTATAACTTATATTTGAGCCGACTTTATAATCTGAAAGGTATATATATAAATATTCAAGTTGTGAATTGAAGTGTGGTGATATATGAATGAAGATGGAATAAGCAAATATTGAGCGAATTCTAATGAAGGATTAAATATCTTGGAGGAGCTACAAAGTTATATTCGATCAGTAAGGATCTAGTAAAGCAGAACAGATATCTATAATCAACAAAAGATAAGTTGCATATCATTTAGGTTACTTCATTGTTGCTTTCTAATCATTGTAACAATGAATCCAAAATCTCTTTATAGAGTTGGTTTAACAACCATTTTGTAAATCCTCTAACAAGGTGAATGTTCAGTTGAATTGTTCTTAAGACCTCTAATGAGGCCACTCCTAACAAGGTGATTAAATCCTCTAACAAGGTCACACCTAACAGTGTGTATTGTAGCCTTTATCAGGGTTAGCTCCTAACAGGGCTCATTTCAGAAGAGTGAAAATTGGTGACTAGTTGCTTGGTGGTTTTTTCGATATTGGGTTTCCACATTAAATCTGGTGTGTCTTGTGTTCATTTATTTAACCTTTGCATGCATATTAACTACTATGAATGCTAGATGATTAATAACTAGTTAACCTACCGAGTTACAGTATTTCTACACTATTTACCGAGTATCAGCAGTAATTAAGCATTATAGACATCTAAGGGATTTTTGGAATTGTTTTTGTGGTAACTGATTCACCCCTCCCCTCTCAGTTACTTCATCTATATTTCCAAAAAGACATGCAACATAACACTATATATGTTAACTAGCAAATGTTAGAGGGTAAACACACAAACCTGTGTCACACTTTTAAAAAAGAAAAGGATAACAAAAGTATAACTATTAACCTTCAATGACATAAAATTGGTATTATTATTTGGAATTTGAAAATAAGGTAAACTAATGAAATATGTAGAATTGAATAAAGTTTAGGATTACAATTTTTAATAATTATTTGGAATAAGAATTTATATACTTTCCAACTTTTTAAAGCTAATTTTTTGGTTGCTAAAAAATATTGAAAATTAAGGGTCTAGTTCCCACCACAAAACTATTGGAAATAATCTTATTTCCCTTTTATCTCATATTATATTATAGATAACATATTTATCTAGAACAATCAAAAAAAGAAGAAAAAGGATTTAGAGCTATATTTTCTTTTTTATAATTATTCAAATATCAACTCGCCTAATTTCAATAGTTTTCATCTTCCACAACATTTTTCAAAATAAATCTATTCCAACCAAAATAAAAAATATACATTCTTGAAGAGGACTCTCTCCTCTAGAACATCATATAATTTTTAAATATACTTTTCATATTATTTAATTTTTTTTCTATCTTAAAATTGACATCTTCTTGAGTGTTACATATGTACTTGTAGAGTTTTTTTAATTACAATTTACTATATCTAATTAAAACACTATAAACTATATATGAGAATATTCTTGACTTTGAGATCTATAAAATGGTGTTTATATATTATTAAAAAAATATAATAAAAAATAGTAACAGTTATTAAAACAAGAATTTTCTGAAATAATTTTATTTCTTTAGTAATTGGATACAAACTAGTATAAAACATGTATTTAATAAACATTTCCAATTGGAAAATTGTGAGACCATATATAACTAAACTAGAGTAAATTTATTAAGATCATATGTTTCAAAAAAAAAAAATTAGACAGAACTACAAAAATTTTGTTGTTTTGATATGTCAGCCTAAAAGGTGACACAAATTTGTACTTTTACCCTTTAAAAAAAAAGTCCAACAAGATAACTAAGAGGGAGCAAGGGCGAGGGGTTGAATCAACTATGTAATAATTTTTTTTTTGTTATCTTTATTGAATCTAAAACATGTAATCAACAAGTGTAAAAGCCACAAGAAGATAACCATATGAAATAGTACCATATTTGTTAACTAGGGAACCCCTTGATCTGAGGGAAACCTCTGGTGGGGATGATACCCAAAAAATGATGTACTAATATATAGGTTCCTTACAAGAGGATGGACTCTTTTACAAGCTAATCAAATACATTTAGTACATATCAATCCCTTTTATAAGACTTTAAATCCTTGCAAGGAGATTCCAACCCTATTATGAGTTGTGTCAACCCTATCAGGAGTTGTGGAAGAGAAAATGAGCCAATACATAAATAGCTTTAGGGGAAAGACTACCAACTTTATTTTGTAAATAGCCTTTGTATTATTCAGTTTAGAACAATCTAAAAATATCATCTATCCTCTAGCACTATCTTCTAAATATAATCTCTATACTCATTTTCTATGCCTTTGCTACACCAAAAACTCTACAGATCTCAATACCAGATTCAAAAAATCACCTCACATAAATCCCTTATTTAGTTACTTGCATACAACTTGCACTTTCAAATAAGTCACACATTCCCTCAATCATAAGGAAAATAACTTTCCCTTATACCAAGTCCTCAAAATAATTTATTAAAATTTGGCATTTAGTCATTCCAATTTATAATTACAAGAGGACTTCATTAAGATAAAACAATATATGTTACATTAAATCTATCCATAGTTACATAACATTGTCAACTCATGGTCTTTACAAATATTTACTCATGCCATCTTAAAATTTGTGTACTTACTAACATCATTATTAGGCTATCTTCTACTACTATCTAACTTCACTCAACTAGATTCTATTACAATTTGTATATATTACCCAATTACTAGAAACTATCTCTTAGAAAATTTGTCTCTAAACTATCTTTTGTATGTCTTAGATAACTATCACCAATCTTTGACTTTCTACATGCACACTTGACCATAAAATAAGTACATTGTAAATAACATGTCATTAAGTGTGGTTGACTACATCTTTACTCCTTTCCATACAATCTTAATCATTTTCTACAACTCTACTAGTCTTTATTATGTTGACATGAATGACAAACACTACCATAAATGCAACATATAACCACACTAACATTCTCTCACAAACTCTAGAAATTCTATGATACTCCCCCATGGTAATATCATCATAGTCATGCTAATAATGTCAACCTTTGACATTTGTTGGAGAATAGTTGTTTCTTCCCAACTATTTAATTTTAATTCACAAGAAAATCTAACTTTCACAACAAATGAGTCTTGATAACTGCAAAGACTCTCTATGTTCAAAGGCACAACTCCATTATAAAATGATTTTTCAATACAACTCTTATTATGAAATAATTATAATTTTCATTCTTTAACTAGAAAGAACTTAAGGAAGGATATAAAAATCCCTTTATAGCTATAAAAGAATGATGCAAATTTGAATAATCACTATCAAATATATGCCACATTTTATACTACTTCAAAATTTCAAAACTAATATCAAGCTCACTAAACAAAATGAAAAGTGAATAGCAACAAAAAAATCAATGAATTAGCATCCACATGAACATTAAACTCATATGAATTCTATTAACCAACAAGATAACCATATGATTATTAGATAGATGCAATAAAAATAGCCATACGATCGATATCCATTATCATTAACTTTACTATTTTCATTAACAAAGGTAGATAACTACTTACACTATGCTATGTCCAAAGAGTTGATCCTTAAGATTACCAAAAATATTACATATATAGCCATGGAAGGATTTTTGAATTCTATCAAAAAGAAATTCCCACATGAAAGTTCAAATGTTTTCAAATGCACTACTTTAAAATATAAAATTAACTTAAATAAGAGAATTTAAAGGGTGTAAATGACTCCTCACTTCTCATTTAGGATCCAACCAAATTAATAGTATTGGTATGAGATTCTTGAGTGTCAAAAAAGTTGCGACCACCTTCTTTCCAGACCTTCTATACTAGAAGAAAATGGACAAACCCCTTTTGTTGTGGGACACCTAGATGTTCCAGCCTAAGCTTCTACATCTTCATGATTTGGCCAATATGATCTAGCTTTTTAACATGAACCACAAAGTGATCAATAAAAAGGATCATCATTGAGTCTTCTCTCGTGACAATGGTCATATCATGAACTGAAACCTCACTCATTTCTTCTAGAAACTTAATTTTGGAGAGAAAGGTTGTCTCTACATCTTTAGGTGGATTTTCATTTATATTCACATTTCCCATGATTTTGATGCCAATACATTTTATATTACCAATAAAGATCACCTTTAGACACCCAACCTATTCAAGTGACTCATAACACTCCTCTAACCATTGTTCTGTCACAATGTTTCTTCACTATAAATTGGTGCAAGTGATGAACAAGAAATCAGAATGATGTGGGCTCTAGGGACTTGATTCCTAAATTTTTTTACATTTTATTCTTGTATGTCAAGCTAGAGAATTCAATAGGTGTCAAGTGAACTTCAGGTGGCAAGTAATCTTTAGGTGCCAAGTGAAGTTCAAGTACCAAGTGAAGTATAGATGTTGGGAAGAGTATAGATGCTAAGTGAAATAATATTGCCATAAGTGACAAGCAAGACAAGATTTCTATAGGAGCCGAGTGAGCCAATTTTCCTATACGTGTCAAGCATCAACAACTAATAAGTGTCAAGTAACATAGAATCAACATATGAGTTTGCACCTTCACAAACTTAGATGTAAACCATTTTTGGAGCTGACAAGGGATGAATCTGGAATGATCTTGCAGACAAGAATGAATCTTTTGAATTACCTATGTAATCAACATGTAGCCAATGAGAAAAATACAAAAGGTATGCAACCAATAGAAAAAGTGCAAGAAATGAGCGAGAAATGAAGACTGAGTATTAATCGTAGATTCATACCTAACTCCAAGTCTTTGAAATATTTAAAAGGAGGACAAAGCATCATTATGTGAGAGAGAGGATGCATGAGAGAGAAGTGTATAAGTGAATTATAGCGAAGGGTAGGGTAGTGAAATCCTTGAGTGTAAAGACTTAGTGAAGAATAGAGTAGCATTGTAGAATCTAGTTGATGAATAACAAAGTATCAAAACATTGAAGAGTGACATATTAGATCAAGAAAGGATTAGAGTAGATAGAGTAGAACAAGGATATGAAATTAGAAATTGAGGATTGCAAGTCATCAGGTCAAGACTTTCTAATACTTTCTAGCAATTGTATTAGATATGAAAATCCTATGGACTTTGGTTGGCCTAGCAGCCACTTGTAAATCCTTTAACAAGGTGGCATTCCAAGTGAATGTACTAAAGTCTTTTAACCAAGCCTACTTTTAGCAGAGTAGTTAAATCATTTAACCAAGTCACTTTTAACAAAGTGTAAAAGTGTTTAACAGGACGAGCCTTTCATAGGGCAGACCATTTGAAGTGGTCAAACATTGTAACCTTGAATAGTTACACATTGTTGTAGTGATATTTTGTGGGTGTCATCCCCACCCCACTTTTACCTTCTCATTTTGGAGGGTTTCTAGGTTACCAAATTTTTGTGTTATCTATTTTCATGCATGTCTTTACTTTCATGTTTATTATTTGAATTTAATGCATGTGGATGATATCAATTAAAAGGATTTGAAAAGGTTAAGTTAGTTACTTTTGATTCATCCCCCCTCTCAAAAGTAAATCTTCCCACTTGTTAATTCCAACAATTGGTATTAGAGCTAATTTCTCACAAGGAGAAGCCTTATAGCTTGGAGAAAAGATTTGGAAATGGAAGTCTAGAAACTTGGGAAGATCATAGAGAATCAGGCAATTGACATACAACTTGCTTTACATGCTTTGAAAGAAGGTAGAGGAGAACTGAGAAAATCCTTAAAGAGAAGAAGAGAGATTGCCATAGTTGAGAATGAGACATAGTACAAGGAGATTGACACCTCAGATCTATTTTCAAATGGATATTCCAAAGAATTTGATGTAGCAATAGAAAACCTGATGGAGAAGAATAGATCTCAAGTAGAAGAAATTAGAACACTCAAGCTTGAACAAGAATCACAAGCCATAATGCTTCGTGAAGTGAATGAATAGAAGAAAAGAGCCATTAAAGACAAGGTTATGCTAGAAGAAGACAAGAGAAACCTTGCCAACGGACTAGAAGAAAAGTCAATTGAACTAGCAAGGACTTCAAACATGCAAATAGACACCCAAAGTTAGATGATGAGTGCACATCATGAACTAAATGTCAAGGACATTGAGATCTCTACACTAAAGATACAAAAGGAAGAACTGCAAAATGATCTAGAAAGAGAAAACGAGATTGTAAAAAGCTTCAACAAACATAATGAGGCCATCAAGTACTTTGAGTAGCTACTAAAATCATCAAGGGCTAGCAATGACACTTTAGGACTAGGTTACATTAGCATTGAATAAGGAGAGTCATCCAAAACTATAGAAGAAAGGAGTAACAAAGGTAAGAATGCTAAGCCTACTTGTCATTTCTATGGTAAAAAGGGACATACCTCTAATGTGTGTAGGAGCAAGAATACCCATCAGAATGAGAAGCCTAAGAATGCAAGTTATTGTCATAAGTGCAAAAAACAAGGACATAAAATACACAACTATAGGACTACGGCTATCCGAACACCAAAATTTGAAGGACAATGCTACAATTGTAAGAAGTATGGACATAGAGCTTTTGAGTACATATCAAGGCCTATGTAGACACCAAATTAGGAAACAAGGGAAGGTAACCATGGATATCACTACAATTGGGACTACAAAACCAGGTATAGCTATCATTACTATTAGGAATATGGACACATTCCTTAAAATTGCATAAGGACACATTTCAGAGGGAACTATAGTAGATGGTTGAGCCAAACCACATGTTTCAGTTGCTTCAAGATTGGTCATATGAGTAGGAATTGTCCAACAAGGTCAAAGGTATTCAACTCAAATAATGCCAAAGGTAAAGAGAAGGTATATGTTTAACACATCAAAGTAGAAATGAATAAGACATGGAAGAAGAAAGATGGGAGTAGTAGATCAAATGAATGGATCACTTCACATAATAGGTCAAGTGGCCACACTTCATTAAACTAATTTACAAAGTTTTATCGTACATTAGTTCCTAGACAAGAAAGTACTAAAAAGAATAAATTAGCATGGTCAAGGATGCAAAGTTAAATTTTTAAGATCTTGTAAGTATTACCAAGTTTTCTTCAAATGCTGAGTAAAAATATAGTACAAGCTAAGGTGATTGTCAAGACTATAGGAGCCAAATTATTAGTAGAAGCCAACTTGGTATTTATATTTGTGTTGAGTTATGCAATGTCATATTTTCTTTGCATACAAACCTTGGATTGAAAATAATGGCTTCTAGCTCTAGGAAAACTTAGGAGAAGGAACCATTTGAAGTCCAGCTAGTGTCTAAAGAGGTTAGACAACCTGATTTCCACCCAATACCTAAAGTTACAGATAAGAATGACCCAACTAGAGCCCTATCCATCATACCCCCTATGGTTGTAATAGTTCATGATGTGAGGAGATGCTATAATTGCAAGACTAGAGCCATAGGCGACATGGAAATGAGGGAGGCTTATGAAAAATTGTGTGATAATGGAGTGTTGAAGGAAGAATTTTAGATTGTTTAGAGGAAGGGTTGAATGTGAGCCCTAGAATTCCCCACCATTTTCAATACTAAATGGATTAGGCTAGTGCTGAAGAGAATGGATGATGGTAGCTTATGGTTGGAGGATGGCCTTGAAAATATCACAAAGAGAATTGTACATAGAGTGATAGGGTACCCAACCCTAGATCGACTGAAGACCCTTAGGAGTGATTCTAAGGAGGCAACTGAGAAAAACATAGGTGCTAAGTGGAATAAGAGAGGGATGAAAATTGACACCATCCAAGACCCTCTTGTTGATTTTGATGTTAGAGTTATTGTACACAAATTTGTCCAATCCAACAAACTCAATAGTGTGCCTTGCATTGTAGTAGATGTAGGCTATAAATTGGTGAAGAAGGATCATACCTATGATCTTCTAGAGTTGCAACTAAAATAGATTAGTAAGGATCTAGAAGCTATCAGGAGAACCAAGGAAGCCTAATGCAAATTTGGTGCCATTTTGATTTGCATTTTCTTATATGTTCAGAATGAATTTCCTTCTTTTGTAAAAGTTGCATATAGAATTGATAGGTCAATAATAGCTGAAGTTAATGAATATATTGAGCAGATGGGAGCTAATTTTGAGACCTTTATGAGTAGTTATTTTGAAGACTTTAGGAAGTCAATGAAGAAAAGGCTCAAAATTCTAGTTTCCTTAGTAGAGAAAAATATAAATGATGTATTTTTTCTTGTAGATATAGACTATACATACATACAAGCTACCATAGCAAGAGTGAGATGTTTAATACCTCTTGAGTATGAAATAAACATAGATGAAGCATTAGCAACAATAACAACATTATTAGCAGAGGAAGTTGACAAGGATACACCACATTTTGAAACTTATGACATGGTGAGATGAAAAGTGGATATGGAGTTGAAGATTGCCTCCACTTTGAAAAAGAAGGACAAGCTTGTTAAGAAGCTAAAAGCTAAATTTGGGGAAGGTACTATAGAAGAATTAGAAGAAGAAGTTGAAGATGTTGAGGGTGATGAAGAAGAACAAGATTAGGGGCCACTTTCCTTAACCCAAGGTATGGGAGAGGATATAGATGAGGAGGAAGGTGCTAAGAAAGAAGCACCCAAGGCTAAGAGAAAGAAAAGAAAAGCTCAAAAAGAGCCAGCTGCATAGCCCGAGGGAAAGAAGAACGCTACAGAGCCAAGCCTAGCCAAGCCAAATACAAGGGCTAACACCAGGGCTACAACTCAAGGGGAAAAGGAGCAAGAGAAATAGAAGGCAATAGAAAAAGAAGGGTCTATAGAGTAGAGGAAATGAAGCAAGTATGTTGCACTTCCTAAATCAAATGAAGAAAGGACAGAGTTTGATGAAGATGAATTTAGATTGGTAAGCTATTTTACCACATTTGAATTGGAAAGCATTTGTAATAATATTATAGACAATGCTGATTTAACTAGTATAAAGGCCATAGATTTCAATAAGTTGTAAAAGGAACAACAAAACATAGTGGAAGAGTCCATCTACACTATGATGGCTAAGCTCAAGACTACTCCACTTAAACTAGACAACTCAATGCCTAAGGAGCTAAGATCATTGGTTGAGAATAAATGGCATTACTGTCTCAAAATGGAGAAAGAAATAAGGGAGTCTACATTGGCTCATGTAATACCAGACCTTACTAAAGGTTAAATAACAAAGGCTAGTAAGAAGCATGGGAGCAAATTTGCACCCAAATATAGAGACTTTAAAATTTTGTAGAACCAAATAAAAGATGTTGTCCAAAAGTCTACATAAATGTGGAAATTAATATATGGTTTAACAACTATGAAGGAAGGGTAGGAAAACTCATTTGAAGGAAGAAATGATGAAGAAGAAGAAGAAGGAGAGAAAGAGAAAGAAGAATAAATAATGGAGAAGACACATGGTGAAGAGGCAACAACTGAAGAGTAGTAGACTGAATAGAGTGTCCAAGACACCCAACTACCACCACCAAGTCCTCCACACACAACACCTATAGAAATAGTAATTGGAAAGGATGTTCCTGACACCATAGGTCAAAACATCAATCCTTTAACTACAAAGGATCTCAAGAATATTCTTCACCAATTTGCATTACAAGAACAACTTTGTACAAATCCAATTTTGGTGAGTATTGATTAGTTGCAGAAAGCTATAGCGGAGATAACAAGGGAGAATGAGAGAACACAAGAAAAATCTACACAACCTCCCATAGCTACAATAGATTAACCCAAAAAATAAGAAGAACAAGAAAAAATTACTAAGGTTGATTCTACAATAAAAGTGACAACAACTACCAAAGAGCCAGCAAATGAACAAATAGGGCAAGATGTTCCTATTGCACAAAGTCAATTTGCACCTCCTCAAATTATCATTATTGGCCAAGGTAGTAGATAAGAGGAGAAAGAAGAGGAGAAAACCCCTAAAGTGTAGGAGGCAATACAAACATTGGTGAACTTTCCTACCTCAAGGACTCCCACTAAGAAGCTAAGCACAGATGTAGTTACATTGCAGATTTCAACACTGGGCTCGAGCTCTACCAAGGTTGCAAGGGTACTTCACTATGGAGAACCTACACTTGATGAAGAAATAGTCATGGCTAGTTATGACTCAAGAACCATGAACCTAAAATAGATAAATGAAGTGCAAGAGGCACTAGAAAGAAGAAAGAGACAAGAGATACTCAAAAATGAGTATAGGAATAAGCAAGTATTGGTAGAAATTAAAGATATATTTCTTGATGCATTCATCTTGCAGGTACCTGATGAAACCTAGCCCATCATGGAGTAATTGTCCAACATTGTGGACCAGCTACAAAATGAGGACCTAGAAACTAATATTAAATTATTAGAATTTTCAGAAAGGAAGTTTCAGATGAAAGTAAATGAGAAAATATCAAATGAAATAGCACTTTCACAAGTATAATTGGGTAAGAAGATTGAAAAAGTGAAGAAAGTACTTGAGAATGTATTCTCATTGTACAAAAAGTTGTTTGATTCATGATATTTCACACAAGAAACTATCCAACGGATAATGAGCTTGGAACGAAATCTCAAGATTTCAAGCACTCAACTACCCAAAGATCCAACTTAGAGTGAGAAGCATTTTGCAACTATGCTTCACACACAAAAGGAGTTAGTTGTATTAACCATAGAAGAGACCAATATCAAGGTTAAATTGATGTAAATTCAATCTTCCATTACCCCACATCTTGAAGTACTCCATAAGGAAAAAGCCTATATAGATAATGTTCTAAAGAAAGATCCTAATCTTTCTACTTTAAAAGGTCTTGTTCATCTTGTAGTAGAGATATTCGTCCAACACAAATCATTGGAGATTGCCTTAGATAATCGAGATTCTTCTCTCAAAATGATCATAGAGGTAAATAAAACATTTATGGCTAATATTCTATTTTTTCTTAGGACCCTTTGACATAAGTGTCAAAAAGGGGGAGAATATATTCATGAGGGAGATATAATATTTTGGGGGCATGTGAATAAGAAAGGGAAATAATACATTCTTTGATGGAAGTAATAAAGAATATCCAAAGGGGGAGATATTCACATTCACATTTTTGAGGAAGTAATAAAAGCCAAGAAGGATGCAAAACAGCAAGAAGATATGAAAGGGGAACAAATACAAAGTACAAGAAGCATAAATAGGGTACACAGATATAGATAAAGTAGACAAGGCAAAGAATATCATATACATTAGCATGAGACACATTCAACACACAAATTTTAGTTATAGGAATGGAAATGACACACCATCTCGAGGGGTTACATGATTTTGAGGTTTTATAAAAATTTGAACAAGTTTTTGAAGTGTTGTACATATGTCAAAAAAAAAAGTAGTATACTCATAAAGATCACATTTATAATGCCTAGTTAAGTGCTTTTTCCACTCATGTCAAAGGGGGAGATTGTTAGTCTCACATTGGTTTTAACATTTGAGTGTCAACACACTTGACCAAATTCTCAGTTAATGCTAAGTATAATATAGAAGCCGAGCTACAATGTATGCCAAGCTAAAGAATTCAATAGGTGCCAAGTGAAGTTCAAGTGCTAAGTGAAATAGTATTACTATAAGTACCAAGCAAGAAAAGATTGCTCTAGGAGCTGAGTGGGCCAATTTTCCTATATGTGTCAAGGATCAACAACTAGTAAGTGTTGAGTAACATAGAATTAACATATGAGTTTGTGCCTTCACAAACTCAAATGTAAACCATTTTTGGAGCCCACATGGGATGAATCTTGAATGATCTTGAAGATAAGAATGAATCTTTTGTTAGCATTATGTTGTATTTGTCATTAGTGAAAACACTTATTCGATTCTTAATGGTTATCGAGCTCATCACTCAGTCCATAGTTTATATTGAGCATTTAGTGGTTACCTTGTAAGTTTAGCAGTTAAGAAATTCACACCGAGCATTCCTAAAGCTACTGAGTGAATGGGCAATTTAGTAGTGTATACTAAGCTTCACAGTATCTACCGAGTTATCAGTTTGAGTGATATAAAGTTAGTTTCTACCAAGTGATAGATTTCTAGTGTTTACCAAGTGACAGTAAGGTAAACAAAGGATTTAGTATTTACCGAGTGACACTACATCTATCGAGTCTTCAATGGTTACCGAGTTGCAAGCTATGTTGTGTGATTAGTATGGACTGAGCTTCTACTCCTACTGAGTGCATGATGATGCCGAGTAATGCAGTGGATGCCGAGTACCAGAAGGTCACAAAGTCAGCTTGAAGAACCCGAGTTTTCTACTATTTGGCTAACTTAGTAATATTTTTTTTACTTGTGTTTTAGCCATCCTTGCAATTGTAATTATTGGAATCATATATATGTAATGTATTACACTATTTTCAATAAATAATCATGAGTGTGTTAAGGAATGGACATGTAATGTTTTGAGAAGAGTGAATGCAAATTAGTAGCAGAATAGAGTATTCAACAAGGTCATTAAGGAGCAACAGAGACATGTCAGTCACAAGAGGTGATTTGTACTTCAAGATCTATTCAGCAATCAAGTTATAAGTCAGATGTACTATTTCATCCTAACAAGTGAATCAATTTTCCAAATCCTTTAATAGGGTAGACTTAATAATCTTTGTACAAATCTCCTGACAGACTGCATACTTCATTATATGTTTGTAAAACCTCTAACAAGGTAGATCTAGCAATACAAATTGCTCTTAATAGGGTAGATAATTAGAAGTGATCAATGTAAGACCTAACAAGCCATCTTTATACTGCAATAGTGAATTTTTGTGGACATCATCCCCACCTCAGTTTTACTTTCTATTTGGAAGGTTTCTGGATCACCAAAATACTATGTTCATGTGTTATGAATATTTATCTGTTTTCATGCATATAGTAGATTACAAAAATGAAAGGTGAATGATTTATATGGTTTAGTATAGAATTGATTTAAAGTTTTTTTGAGGTCACTGATTTACCCCTCCCCTCTCAGTAACCTCGCTAGTCTTGATTATTTCCAACAATTAATATCAGAGCTTTGTGGCTCTTAAGATAAAGTTTGACAACTTGAGCAAGATAAAGGGAAATGGAGATATTCAAACTTGACAAAGCTATTGAGAATGAGAAACTAGATCTAGAAATGGCCATAGCTCAACTCAAGGAAGCAAAGGAGCATCTTTCCCAATCCTTGTAAAGAAGGAAGAAACTTGCAAGACAAATGAATGACCATCACTATGCTGAAGAAAATGTTGAAGACTTTTTCCCATCAAGTAGTTTAGATGAAGCTAATGAGGAAATCAAAGAACTCCTAGCAAAGGATGGCTCTCTGCAAGAAGAGATAAGAAAATTGAAAAGAGAACAAGAAGTTTAGTCAATAAGAATGTGTGAAATCTTGGAACAAAGGAATAAGGCAAGTGAAGACTTGGAGGCAAGGAAAAATGCAAATGAAAATCAATCCCTTCAACAAGAAAGTCTTATCAATTAGCTCTCCAATGCAAATGAATAAATCATGAATCTAACATTTGAAAATGAAAGATTAAGGAATGATCTAATCACTGAAAGATAGATCAATGAAAGATTGAGAGCTGATCTAATCTCTAAAAAGAAACTCAATGAGACGATGATGAAATATCAAGAAGATATGGATCAATTGAATCAACAAAGTGAACAAAATCTTCAGAGGCAAAAAGGTAAAGCGGGACTTGGTTACAAAGATGAAGCTGAATCTTCCAAACAAGGTGCCTAAAGGAATCAAAGACCTACTTGTAATCATTGTGGTAAGTTAGGTCATACATCAACCAAATGTTAGAGCAATGGAAAAGAAAAATTAAATGGACAATGCTACAATTGCAATAAACACGGTCATAAAGCTAATGAGTGCAAGGATAAACAAAAATTTGAAGGCAAAAGTCAGAAATGCAAGAAATAAGGTCACAAGGCATTTGAATATAGATCCAAACCATTCAATCCAACTA
This sequence comes from Cupressus sempervirens, assembly GCA_028749045.1. Classification (NCBI taxonomy): domain Eukaryota; kingdom Viridiplantae; phylum Streptophyta; class Pinopsida; order Cupressales; family Cupressaceae; genus Cupressus; species Cupressus sempervirens. Next base: position 802,505,675 of record CM053793.1, read on the forward strand.
AACAAATTGTCAAAGAAATATTTGGTTGGGATTATAATACTTGGTGCAAATGTCACTATTGTGAAGAATATGGACACATTGGCATAAATTACACAAGGCATCACTTAAGAAAGAGACATTTAACAATAGGATGTTATACATGCACTGAAATCAATCATATAGCTAAAAACTACATAAACATAGGAAGGATTGAAGATGAGAAGAAAGCTAAAGCTAATAACATCAGAAAATAGATGAGACTGTAGTAGATTCCTAAATCTATGAAGTAGAATAGTTCAAATGATGAAAATATCACTCAAGAAGTGGGTGACTCCACTATTTCCAATTAGATTCTTCAAAGGAGGGACTGGAATTGTATCTTCAAGCTATATGTTGAGTAGTTCCAAATGAAAGAAATTAGCTAATCCAAATTAGTATTTTAGATACAAAAGGATCACATGAGTTCAGTTCATACTAAGCAAGGTTAGTCATAGACTCAACAAAGCTAGGTCAGGAGAAATGTATGTTTGTTTAATCACTGAGTCACAAATTTTTACTGAGCTAGTGAGTGAATGATAGTTTGTTACACACTATGTCAGTATGGTACCTAGCATTAATGGCAAATATTCATCAAAAAGGATAGAATTTGACTTCATTTTTTCACCCCATCTTTGGTATTCATAGAGCTAAGAAATTTCCAAGTGTACACAAGTAATTCCAAGTGAACTCAAGTAAATTTATAGCAAAGGAGGCAAGGAACAATGCAAATGAAAATCAATCCCTTCAACAAGAAAGTCTTATCAATTAGCTCTCCAATGCAAATGAATAAATCATGAATCTGAGATTTGAAAATGAAAGATTAAGGAATGATATAATCACTGAAAGATAGATCAATGAAAGATTGAGAGCTGATCTAATCTCTGAAAAGAAACTCAATGAGAGGATGATGAAATCTGAAGAAGATATGGATCAATTGAATCAACAAAGTGAACAAAATCTTCAGAGGTAAAAAGGTAAAGCAGGACTTGGTTACAAAGATGAAGCTAAATCTTCCAAACAAGGTGCCCAAAGGAATCAAAGACCTTCTTGTAATCATTGTGGTAGTTAGGTCATACATCAAACAAATGTTGGAGCAATGGAAAAGAAAAATTCAATAGAAAATGCTACAATTGCAGTAAACATGATCATAAAGCTAATGAGTGCAAGGAGAAACCAAAATTTGAAGGCAAATGTCACAAATCTAAGAAATAAGGTCACAAGGTATTTGAATGCAAATCCAAACCATTCAATCCAGTTGAACAAATTGTCAAAGCAATATTTGGTTGGGATTATAATACTTGGTGCAGATGTCACTATTGTGGAGAATATGGACACATTGGCATAGATTACACAAGACATCACTTAAGAGAGAGAGCTTCAATAATAAGATGTTATTTATGCACTGAAATTGGTCATATAGCTAAAAACAACATAAACATAGGAAGAATTGAAGATGAGAAGAAAGCTAAAGCTAATAACATCAGGAAGTAGATGAGATAGTAGTGGATTCCTAAATCTACCAAGTAAAATAGTTGAAATGATGGAAATATCACTCAAGAAGTGGATGACTCCACCATTTCCAATTTGATTCTTCGAAGGAGGGATTGGAATTGTATCTTCAAGCTATATCTTGAGCAGTTCCAAATGAAAGAAAGTAGCTAATCCAAATTAGTATTTTAGATACAAAAGGATCACATGAGTGTTCATACTGTGCAAGGTTAATCATAGACTCAATCAAGCTAGGTCAGGAGAAATGTATGTTTGTTTCATCACCGAGTCAGAAATTTTTACCAAGCTAGTGACTGAATGATAGTTTGTCACACACTATGTCAGTATGGTACCTAGCATTAATGGAAAATTTTCATCAAAAGGGCAGAATTTGACTTCATTTTTTCACCTCATCTTTAGTATTCAAGGAGCTAAGAAATTTCCAAGTGCACACAAGTAATTCCAAGTGATTTTGATTAAATTTCTAGCAAATAATTTGTTCAAAAATTTCCATGATTTACTGAACAGCGATGACATCTACAAGCACCAACAATGGGAAGGTAAAAAGGGGTTCAAAAATGTTCGTTAAGGGTGTGGAATGGAAAGTATGAAATTTCAAACTAGTTCCAATAGTGGCAGAGCCACTAGACCCTAAAGGTGCACAATCTCAAATTCCCCCAAAGGTACTCCTAATTAATGACATCCGCACTCATTTTAAGAGTTCAATTAGGAGATAGGAACCCAAGAAATGGATAATGATTTAGTGGAAATGCATGTTGATGGCTCATTGAAACTTGAACATAAGCATATTGAAACAAAAGGGTTGACACATATCATAGACCTACCAAGGAGTTTCCAGATAAAATGGATTAGGTATATTCTTAGTTGTGTACACAATGGCCAATTATGGTTAGAGAAGCCCGTATTGATAACTAAAAAGATGATTCATAAGATTTCTAGTCTTCCCATGCTAAAAAAAGAAAAATCTACCATAAAATTAGGTCAAGATGAACTCCAAAAGAAAACCCTAGCCAAGTGGGATGGTAGAGGTTTAGAAATTAGCACCGTTTCTGATGTGTAGTTAAGGTTTGGTATTCATACAATTACCCACAAGATTTACAGCTCTAGTCAATTGAATAATGTGCCATGTGAGGTAGTGGACTTAGCATTTAAAGTTGTGACGAAAAATATGGAATTTGACTTGTCAGAGCTATTACTAAAGCAATTAAACAAGAATATGGATAGCATCTGAACATCAAAGAAGAACCCTTGTAAATTTGGTTCTTTGTTGATGTGTCTTTTCTTTTATGTGCAAAAGTTATTTCCATCTAATGGTTTTGTTGTATGGAGAAAGGATGTTACCATTTTATATAAGATAAATGATTTGATTGTAGAAATCAATGTAAACTTTGATAGCTTAATGAACAATTATTTTGAAGATTTCAAGGAAAGGATTAACAATAGGTTAAGGATTCCTCCTAAAATTGTTAAGCATTATAAAAAAAAATTGTATTTTATGGCTGACTATGATAGAGTATACATTCAGGAAGTCAGGCCTTGAGTTTCATGGGTGAAACCTCTTCCTTATGAGGTCAATATTGATGAAACTAGGGACATTATTTAAGCATTGGTAAATGAGCCTAGAGACCCTAAGCAACCAGTTTTTGTCATGTATGATGAGGCAAAAGCTAGAATTGAACTAGAAATCAAGCTACTTCAAGCAATTAGCAAAGGAAAGAGGAAAATTACAAAGATGAAAATTGCCACTGGCCTCTAATGCTTACCGAGGGAAAAAAAAGAGGATGATGAAGAAGAAGAATAAGAAAAAGAAGAAGGAGAAGAGCAAGAATTAGAGAAGGAGGCAGAGCCAGCCACGAAGAAAGGGTGGGTAATCATTACTAAACCTCCAAAGGCCTCCACAATTTTTTTCACTAGGAGAGGCAAAGGTAAAGGTGAAGTTATGCTCAACAAGCCCCCATTTACCTTCTAAGAAAGATTGAAACAGATGGAAGAAGGAGCTGGCATCACAAACATCAAGGCTCTAAAGTTTGAAATAAGGACTGATGCTAAGAAGATGTAAATTGAGGAGCTGGTACTCACCAAAATGGGAAAATGGAAGTGTTCCACAGACTAGATTGCTCTATAGATTTCAAAAGAATTGTTAATGAGATTTCAGCCAAGTTGGGAATTAGCTACACAAATAGCCAAAGATATTTATGAACAATCCTTGAAGAAATTATTGCCTAATCCTACAGATGTAGAAGTAAATGTAGCCATGAAAAATAATGAAGGTAAAATGACGATCAAATTCCACACATGTTTGATTTTTATTAAAGATATTGAGCATGTTATTAGAAATGCAACAAACATGTGGAAGAAGATCTATCATTTGCATAAGCCTAGTGATGATCTAGTAGAAATCAAAGATGATGATGGTGATAGTGATGATGAAGAAGATGGTAACACTCCATGTGTTACATTTGATGTTGAAGACTATTAGGCACTAGGGGTTGATGATGAAGAGAAAGAGGAAGAAGTTGAAGAGGAAGAAAAGGAAGAAAATGATCCAATGAAAATTGCAATAGAAGTGATTGCTTCCCTTCTTCACTCTCCATCTAAGTCAGTATCAACATCAAGGTTGGAGTTAGCTTCAATAGGAATGATTACAAACACATCATAAATATCATTTGCACCTGCTACCTCATAGCTCCAAGTATCTTCAATGGAAGTGTCAGCTACTTCATCTACCGAGCTATAGCCCTCCTCATTAGCACATGAGAAATCTACTTCAGTAGTATGCATAGAAGCCACTTCTCCAATTGTGTCAACTTCTACTACAACTTGTTCAGTAAGTTTGGTAGTTTGTTCTACAGTTTTGTCTCCTACAACTTTAATTGCACCAATTTTTGTTCTAGTTAGTTCTCCAGTTGTATGTGTTCCAATTTGCACACCTCCTGTTGATACTTCATTTTTGGGAAGAACAATAATTTTGGATAGAGCTAGTACTTCTTTTAGTTTTCCTTTAGTTGGACCAATTCATGTTTTTCTTTCTAGTCTAGCTACTGCTACTACTGTTTCCAGTTCTAAGTCCAAGGAAGTAAGCATAGAAGTAAAACCTAAGACTCCTCTAAAAATTTTGCTTACTGGCAAAGCAATTGATGAAGACATAGACTTGGACAAAGAAATTTTTATTCCTAAGATAGATCTAGACACTGCCACAACTAATGAAATGATATTGGTTAGTTAGCTTTTAGAGAAAAAAGCAAGGTAGAAGTAGCTTACAGATGAGAGAGACAGAGATTTCACTATAATTGAAAATGCCAAAAATATAATTATTGAGGCTATAGGTGTTGAAGTTGATTCATCTCACACATTTTGTTACAATTAGAAGAGGTTTTGAATAAGTTCAGTGAGGACATTGTTGGCCACGAGAAGCTCATTGAGAAGGTAGAGAAGAAATTTGATAATAAGGTGCTTGAGCACATTGCTCAGCACATTGCAATAAATCAAGTAGAGTTATTCTCGATTTTGAACAACATTGAACAATCCTTCAGAAATGTAACATCACTTTTTGGTAAGCTTTGTGATGTTACCAAGTATACCAAGGATATAAAGGAGAAATTGAATGAGATTGATGTGGACATGAAGGCTAGTGCTCAAAGGCTATAGCTACCCTAGTTCAAGCTCATCACATCACATGAAGGTGAAATTTTTGTTAGAAATGCAAGAAAAATTACTCTAAGAGGAAGCAAAGATTAGGTCTACATTGATTAACATCCAAAATATGATCCTTCTAGTTATGGACCCAATGCATGAACATATTGCATATTAAAAAACATTGGTCCAAGATAACAATTTTTCAGTAGCTGATCATATGATTAAACTTTCTGTAGAAGTTCAAGTGTCCTTCTCCACTTGCAAAATTTTGTAAGATAATTGGGATAAGACATTGGCTCTTATTCTAAAGGTACACTCTGAATTTCTCTCTTTGATGCCTCTATTTGAATATATTGCATATACCCTTTGGTATTATTGTCAAAAAGGGGGAGTAGCAAGATAGTTAAATCAAATGGGAGTAAAGAGATAGTAAGAGGCTTGTGGAGAAATAAGGGAGAAAATAGATTGATATATGTAAAGATAAAAGCTATATATTTATTATGCCAGATGTATGGGGGAGATGTGTGAGATATGTAAGATATATATATACAATAGCTTTACAAAGATCAATTTTGAAAAATCAAAAATTAGTATGTCAGTGTACATAAATTTTGGCACATAAGTGTTTTTGTCGCTAATGCCAAAGAAGAAGATTGTTGGCATTATGTTTTATTTTTCATTACTGGCAACACTTATTTGATTTTGAATGGCTACCGAGCTCATCACTCAGTCCATAGTTTATACCAAGCATTCAGTGGTTACCTTGTAAGTTCAGTAGTTATGCAGTTCACACTGAGCATTCCTGAAGCTACCGAGTGAATGGGAAGTTCAACAATGTATACCAAGCTTCACAGTGTCTACCAAGTTATTAGTTTGTGTGATATGAAGTTAGTTTCTACTGAGTGATGGATGTTTAGTGTTTACTAAGTGATAGTAAGGTAAAAAAAGGATTCAGTATTTACCACGTGACACTGGATCTACCAAGTCTCCAATGGTTACTAAGTTCCAAGCTACGTTGTGTGATTAGTATGAACCAAGCTTCTAATTGTAGTGGATGTTGAGTATCAGAAGGTCACCAAGTCAGCTTGAAGAACCCAAGTTTTCTACTGTTTGGCCAACTCAGTAATATTTTGTTTACTTGTGTTTTAGCTGACCTTGCAATTGTAAAAATTGGAATGGTATATATGTAATGTATTGCACCATTTGCAATAAAAAATTATGAGTATGTTAAGGAATGGACACGTGATGTTTTGAGAAGTGTGCATGTGAATCAGCAACAAAACATAGTATTCAACAAGCTCATTAAGGAGTAGCAAAGACATATCAGTCACAAGAGGTGATCTATACTTCAAGATCTATTCAACAATCAAGTTGTAAGTCAGATCTACTATTTCATCTTGATAGGTGAATCATTTTTTCAAATCCTTTAACATGGTAGACTTAAGAGTCTTTGTACAAATCTCCTAATAGAGTGCATACTTTATTGTATGTTTGTAAAACCTCTAACAAGGTGGATCTACCAGTCCAAATTGCTCTTAACAAGGCAAATCATCAGAAGTGATCAATGTAAGCCCTAACATGCCAACTTTAGACTGAAGTAGTGAAGTTTTGTGGGTATCATCCCCACCCCAATTTTACTTTCGATTTGGAAGGTTTCTAGGTCACCAAAATACTGTGTTCATGTGTTATGAATGTTTATATTTTTTAATGCATACAGTAGATTAGAAAAATGAATGCTGAATGATTTATATGGTTAAGTGATAAATTGATTTAAAGTTTTTTTTGAGGTTACTGATTCACCCCTCCCCTCTCAGTAACCTAGCTAGTCTTGATTATTTCCAACATATTTTACATTACCTATGTAACTGACATGTAGCCAATGAGAAAAATGCAAAAGCCATGCAACCAATAGGAAAAATACAAGAAATGAGTGGGAAATGAAGATTTAATATTGATAATAGATTCATACCTAACCCTAAGTCTTTGAAATATTTAAAAGGAGGCAAAAGCCTCATTATGTGAGAGAGAGGATGCATGAGAGAGTAGTGTATGGGTGAATTATAGAAAATTTTGGGGTAAGGAAATCGTTGAGAATAAAGATTTAGTGAAGAACAGAGCATCATTACACAATCTAGTTGATGAAGAATAGAGTATCAAAACTTCAAAGAGTGACATATCAAAGCAAGCAAGGATCAGAGTAGATAGAGTAGAACAAGGATCTAAAATCAGCAATTGAGGATTGCAAGTCATCGGGTCAAGACTTTCTAATACTTTCTAGCAATTGTATTAGATATGGAAATCCTATGGACTTTGGTTGACCTAGCAGCCATTTGTAAATCCTTTAATAGGGTGGCATTCCAAGTGAATGTACTAAAGTCCTTTAACCAGGCCTACTTTTAGTAGGGTAGTGAAATCCTTTAACCAAGTCACTTTTAACAAAGTGTAAAAGTATTTAATAGGACATGACTTTCACAGGGAAAACCATTGGAAGTGGTCAAACATTGTAACCTTGAACAATTACACATTGTTGGAATGATATTTTATGGCATCATCCCCACCCAAGTTTTACCTTCTCATTTTGGAGGGTTTCTAGGTTACTAAATTTGTGTGTTATCTATTTCTATGCATGTCTTTACTTTCATGTTTATTATTTGAATTAAATGCATATGGATGATATCAGTTAAAAGGATTTGAAAAGGTCAAGTTAATACTATACTTCTGATTCATCCCCCCTCTTAGAAGTAAATCTTCCCACTTGTTAATTCCAACATCCTAAGCATGAACAATGCTCAACCATTCCCCATAAGCTTTGGGAAATTGAACAGTCTCTCTTAACCTTCTCAAGGATTGATATATGAGATATAAATAGGAAATGCTTCCACATGTGGGCTTTGCAACTCATGAATGTATTCAACCATCTTACACATTGATTTCTTTAATTCTTTCCTGTCCTTTGATCTTTCAATATTTTTTTAGAGATCTTTGTATTTCCTACAATCCATATTTTCATATCAGTGGCTCTTGAGGTAAGACTGATGATGGTCTTCTCTGCTACACATTCTTGAGGTTGTATTTCCTCTATGCTTTTCCCAGCTTCTAGCTTCATAAACTTTGTAACTGAATGACCCATTTCATCGTCAATGTTTAACATAGTCTTGATCTTCTTCTTTCTGGTCCTAGGGGTCTTCCCAAGATAATTACTCACCATGTCTACCACAAGGAGAGTTCCTTGTAATAGGTTTCTCTTCTTTCTCACTGTTAGTTCAAACAAGTTAGGCATTGGGTGGTTGTTCTTAGGAGGAGGTATTTATGATACACGTGATGAACTAAGTGTAATCATACTCAACACCCTCCATAGTTTGTTGACACCCCTATTTCTTATTTCTCTTCTACTCTTTCAAGATATACCATCATAAACTTGACTAGAGACACAGCCACATTCTTTTCTTCTACTTGCATCTTTCTATTATGAGATCTAGTCCACTTGACATAACTAGGAAGATGAACTAAAACTTGAATAGGAGGTTAAATATCAACCAACCTTCACTTTCCTGGATCAAATTCATCAACAACTTTATTAGAACATATAATAACTAAGGGTGAACTTGAACTATCATGAATCCTTTGAGAACTATAGGTCATTCATCTTGACAACATTTTGCACATTAGCCATTACTCTTTTCTAGCTAGGATGGGTTGGCCTAGATGAAATCTTCCTTTTGACTTTGAAGCCATCTTGACAATTTGCCCAAAAATTATCTAAGTGGGGAATGTGTAGAGTGGAAGAAGATACTTCAGAGTACTTCATAGTGAATTCCTGACTATCAAAATTTGATTTGGCAAGGTAACTTAGTAAGCTCAAGGATTTGATCTCTCATTTAACTTTAAGGGTGTCTTGAATGGTTTTGCACTTATAATTTCCAAGCTCTATAGGGAATTTATACTATGAACATTTCCTTTGCTTACAATGTTTATTAACTTCTTCCAATTGTTTGCATACTTCAATTAACACAAAAAGATCAGGACAATTTTAGGGCAACCTCTATGGTTTGCCTTCATAGCCTCAAATCCTGAGATAGGTGAATTGGAGAAACAAGGTGAAGTAACTTCCACAAATATCAATCAACTAAATGGATTCTTTCATCAACCTTATGTTTTATTTTCCTCGTAGTTCAAATACCAAGTTGGCTAAAAATGTGTCTTGAACTATTTTAAATCCATTAGGGTTTTTGTTCTTCTAAAAGATATGATAATATTTATAAATGGGCATACTTGGGTTCTAGTGTAAGTGGGGTAGGCCTTTCCATTCTTTACTAGAAGCTAGGACATAAAATAGGTAGGAGGTCATGCAAAAGCTAGATGTTCTAGAAGACTGGGATAGTTCTTCTTGCAACCCAATCCCTATTATGTTAGCCTAGTCAATGTATTTGTCCTCCCCTAAAATAGTTTGAATGAAGAAATACATCTAGTTTTCCTAGTAGAAGGCATGTGGATTTCACTTTACCCCTATTAAGCAATGTGATAGAATCCTTGATTTTGGGAATCATATGCTATCTAGTCAATGGTTTTGCAAGATAATAACCTCCTCTTTTAGACTTGAGAAGCCAAATTTTTGCAATCTTGTTATTAAACTTTGTGAAACCTTTAGAGAATTGGGCATAGGAGGAACTAATTGTCCAATCTTCATATAACTCACATGAACGAATTCTTAGAGCACCCATAGTAGCTACCCAACTCACCTATACCAAAACCTCACCATTAAAGGCATGAATTTATTTTCCAATAGAAACATATCTATCTCTACATGCTAGAACTAACTTAGGATAGGGGAAAGCTTTTGGGAAAGAGAAGACTTGCAAAAAACTGCTATCTATGACCTTTTGTCAAATGGAATCAGGTTTTGGGTTTTTAAACCTAATCAACAACATGTTCATATCTTCCTTGGAAAGAAATGAATCTTCCGTATTGGGAAGGATATTGCTAATAACTAATTCTCTATCATTGTCAGATAGCTTTAGGTAGAAAGAAGTGGCCATGACAGAAATAAAAATACAGAAAATAATATAGAAGAATGCACAACTTCTCAAGAAATGAAAAAGAAAAAGACACTTATAAAATTAAAGTTTAGGGACTCACGAGTTGAATGCAAGTAGGTTGCAAAACAAAGATTTAAGCTATTGATGTGTACACCAGAAAAAAAAAAAATTTATGAAAATAAAAATATCGAAGGAATGAAAAGAATGAAAGCTTCATTTAAAATATAAGAATTGGCTTAAAGAATGCGAATGGATGAAAAGATGGATGACAAGATAGGAGTTACAATCAATAATAGCTCAACCAAGTTTTGAACATGTCATGACATACTTCATTATTACTCTTAACTTCTCATTAATGCAAACCCCTTCCATAAGTTTAGAAAAATTGTGCTGGTTTTTGAGTTTTCCTCCAAGATATGTGGCATCTAAGGCATCAAAATTTATGATTAAGTGGACATGAAAAATTGAACTATAAGAAAATTCAATATTCAAGAACAATAGTCATGATGTATTGGAAACTATGCTCATGAATAGAATAAAGATAAAAAATAGACCCATGAACCTTGAACCTTTAACAACATTTTCAATCTTCAAGTTTAACTTCAATGATGAGAGTTAGTATCTAAACAAGACCAACCTTCATAACTTGACTGAGACACTCGATGAACTGAGAGACTTAAAACAAGGAACACCAAAAAAGTTAAGCTTTACAATGAGACTTCAATAAAAGATCAACTCTTTATATAATTAACTATTAGCATGATTATGTATAAAATAAATGTGGACCATCCATGGGTAACAACATTGATGGAAACATAAACAAAAAAAATCTATGTTTGAAGAATACTAGACATACCACTCTATTACAAATACTCTACTATTGTATTCATCTTCTTTTCAAACCCTCTTCATCAATCAAAAATGAATCTCAAGAAAAACTCTCTATTAGTGTTGTTGCTCCCCCATCTCCTTGTGACATCAATATTTTCCTCAACTCTTCATGTACTTTTCTCCCCCATTTTTTAGGAGATACTTCTCTCTCCCATTCTAAGGAGATACTTCTCTCCCCTATTCTTAGCATATATTTTTCATGTATTCTCTCCCCCATTGACATTAGTGAAAAATTCATTATTATGTCAATCTTGTATTCAATATTTCTCATAAGCTCATGCATCCAAAGAGATTTTTCAATACCATCTACCAAGAATCATTCATGACTTTCAAACAAAGATACTACCCCATAGAAGCAATAACCTTTTTTTTCTTCTTTTAACAAAATTTAGTCTTAAAATCACCAGTAATGCATCATACAATAGTTATCTCAGTGAAAGGTTTTCTAACTTAGCTAAGTCTTCATCACTCAAAAGATACCTTTAACTTGGTAAGGTCTCTGAGCTTGGAAGGAACATCAAGATGCTAATAACATCAAACTTGGTAGAAACTTCAACTTGGTAAGAACTTTGGTCTTGCCATGTGTATCCAAGCTCTATTAGGTCCTACAACCTGACTATGCTCAGTAAGATCTAAGACATCAATTAGACTATCTTTCCAACTCGATGATCCTTATACATCTAGAATGCTACTATGGATCTTCTTCTTCTAGACTAGAACTAGTGTGAGATATCTCCTTCTAAATCACAGTTTCAATAATAACCATAAATAACTAGTTTGAAATGGTTGAGTCACCCAACTCATTGAATTGGGTGTCAATACTTTCATTAATCTAGCATGCATTCTCTAGGGACTCCTTTACCCATTACTACCTCATTTGACTTCTCATATTGTCAAGCTTTTCTTTCTTTTCATCTTCAACTCTTGCTCAGTTCATACAGGTCTTGGGAAAATGTCCAAGTTCTATACATACAAAACATCTCTTTGTAGTGTCGCTCTTCCTTGTGTGATGTTTTATGCAATTTTCTCCAATGTGCCCATACTCACCACAATAGCAACATCTATACCATGTGTTGTCATCTGAACCAAATATAGCTTTGATAATTTTTTCTATTGGGTTCCATTTCTTCATCTTTGTTTCTAAGCATTGTACCCTTGTTTTTTGCCATTAAAATAATTTCCTTTCAACTTAGATCTCTTTGTACATTGAGTTTCTCTATGTCCTCGTTTGTTGCAACTATAACATTTTCCAACAAACTTCAATTTACCATTTCTCCAACACTTGTTTGATGTATTCCCTATCTTTGCACCATGATTACAAGTAGGCCTTTTGTTCTTTTGAGCTCCTTGCTCAAATGATTCACCTCCTCTGTGTGTCCTAATCCATCTTTCATTGTGTCTAAATTGATTTTTCACATTCAATTAATCTATGCTTTCTTGAAATTTCATCATCCTCTTATTGGTTTTCCTTTGTATGCTGAGATCATTCTACAATATTTCATTCTCTATCCTCAAGTTTATAAGCACTTAATTTGCATCATTGAGTTGATCAATTAGATTTGTTTATTGAATATATACTTGATGAATTTTTTTGTCTTTTTCTTCTATTTATTCTTTGGATTTGTCTTTTTGTTCCACAACTTCACATATTCTGATTGGTTTAATTTCTTGTTCTCTTTTCATATTTCTTACTTCTTCATGAAGAGTAAGGTTCTTTTCAAGTAGATGTGTGATTACTACATCAACTTCATTTAACTTCTTTCATGACAAATGCCTTCAATTTTTTCTTCAATGTAGATATTTTCATTCATCTATAGTGCAAGGTCTTTTCTTCTTATAAGGGATTGAAAGAGTTGCTCCTTCATTTTCTTGAATTGTTCCATGGCTAATTGTAGATTCAACTTTTCAATTTCAATAGTTTTCTCTAGTCTATATACTTCCATTGCTTTTGATCTTTTCTCAAGCTACTAAACTTCTAATGTGAGAACCAATGCTTTGATACTAGCTGTTGGAAATGTAGTCCAGACTAGGTGACTTAGAGGGAGAGGGGTTGAATGATGAACCAATCAAACTTTTTCTTTAATGAACCTATTAAACCTTGATAATATAATCTGATCTAATTCCATGTGTGAAAGACTAAACACAACAAAACATTCATAACACTTGACACATTATTTGGTAACACAATAACCTTCCAAATAGAAAATTAAAATGCAGTGGGGTTGATACCCACAAGATTTATTACTACAATATAAAGTTAGCTTGTTAAATATTACAATGATCGTTTCTAGTGCTCTACCCTATTAGGAGAAATAAGGACTATTAGGGCCACCTTGTGAAAGTATTTACAATGTACAATGAATCAGTGGCTGATCTATGATCTATAACTTAGTTTTCTGCATGAGATTCCTTGAAATACAATGATCACTTGAATTTTATAGATAAGATTCTACTTTTTGTTATACTTCTTGTAGCCTTCTTAATTTTTAGTTATACTACTTATTGTTTTTTTACTCTTCAATGCTTTGCATATCACAAGATTTATTATATATATACCAATCCAGTAAATTAACTTTTGGAGTCATCTAGAATACCTAATTCAAGCAATCTTCAATAAATATACTTCATGATGTAACTTAGGTGATATTTTGACACTCAACAATACTGTCAACTTGGAAAGCTATGAAAATTTGTTTGACATTGATGCTTAGTCTGCATTGATCACTCAGTGTAGCAAGAACTTGGTTAGCATTGGGTGAGTTAGTGAATACTAAAGAACTTGTTAGATTTGGTTAACACTAAATCTTGGTCAACACTACCTTCATTTTGCTTCGTTAATCCACTATAGCTTAGTAGACATTGTTAAACTTGACTGATACACTAAAGCTTGGTTAACACTAAAATATTCATTGATTACACTAAAGAGCTTGGTAGTAATCGATAAGCTCGACAATAAATGTTATCTATTTTTTGAGCTTGGTAGACCTTGCTATGCTCAAAAGACTCTTGTTTTTGCATATGTAGCTTGGTAGTAATGTAATCAAATGACTAAATGTTAAGTCACTAATTGACAAATGTTTTGACCTTAATGTCAATAGGGAAACAATCATATCTTAGCCTAATGTGTTTGATTGGTTAGGAAAGGTTTCTCAAGAAGTATTTGAAATAATGTCAATATACCTTCCACTAAGCTACCTACTAGGCCACAAATGTGTTTACTAGATTTTAATGAATGAGAAGTGGTTTGCTATTGGCACCTAGCTACCTAGATTTTTGTTTAGGATCATGTTTATGTGAAATTAAAAACATATTTTTAGCTACATATTATTTGTAATCACTTAATATTCAGTATTATTTTCTTATTCTACATCTTCTTTCATATTGATAATGAAGTAATGAATGAATTTTAATAAAAATTAAAATTTAATTATCTACATATAGTATTTTATTATTTTATCATAACTAATTTTATTATTGTTAATATAATATAAGAATCTCTCATGATAAAAAACTCCCCATTATAAAGAAACACCTTAAGAGTAGGAAGATAATAGGGAAGGGTAGAGGGCATTCCATAGACATGGAACATCATAAGTAAGTTGTACATCTTTTATAGTAAATAATTTTATAAAAATTAACAAATATTCTCTTAAAGGTACTTATATTTGACAGTACATAGTTTTGTAAATACATTTTATTTATGATTAATCAAGTAATGTTATTAAGCTTTTGTGTGTGTGTGTTCACACGTGCGAGAGAGAGAGAGAGAGAGAGAGAGAGAGAGAGAGAGAGAGAGAGAGAGAGAGAGAGAGAGAGAGAGGGAGAGAGAGAGAGAGAGAGAGAGAGAGAGAGAGAGAGAGAGAGAGAGAGAGAGAGAGATTTCATTCATGGACATAAACCATCTACTCAATATCTTCATCCTCTTTTCTATTTATCTATTATGACAAGGCCTATACCGAGTTCATTTATTACTTGATTATCTTTTAACTCTTATAGTAACTTTAGAACTTAATGATAACCTACTTTGTTACCAAGTTATTTAACATTTTGTGATGTGTAAAATTGTGTAGAGGAAAAGAAAAAAAGTTCAAGTATTACTATTTATAATGAATAAGACATACAATGTTTTGATACACACACACACACACTTAAAAAAAATCAATAATTGTTCTAATTAAGTAAAAATAGGTTTTGAAGGACTCAAAACCTTTTACAAAGTAACCAAAAGTCTAGAGGAAAAAATACTAAGCTACCATCTAAGTCTAAAAACATAGTTCACTAAATAACATGCCTCTAGAAAAACACAAAAAAATAGGAAAATAGGAGGCTAACCAGAAACAAAGCAGAAAAGATAGCAAAGGAACAATGAAAAACTAGCACTCGAATAGCTACATAGTCTTTAGTAGGTCAGAAACTTGGTCTTCCAAGATGTGCATATTCTCCTTAGTGGCCTTCACCTCTCCCATCTTGTTCTTCTACTCATTCTTCTTAGAATGAGCCCCAGTGTGTTTACTAGATCTCTGGTTCTCAACAACAATAGGGGAATCTTGTCCTTTATCTTGTTCATGATTCTTAAGGAGACTACTCAAATTATCTTCCATAGTCCTTAAAAGATTAGTATTATTATCATTTTTTTTATCATCTTTTCCATATTATTTACCTTGGCCTTCAGGCTTGTCACCTTCTTCAGATTATCACTATTAGCCTTCTCCAACAACCTATTTTTGGCTTCAATTTGTGGAATATTTTTCATAAGTTTTTAAACCTCTTCAGCATTTCCAATAATCTCTGAAAGCCTATCAATGTGTTGACCTAAAGTGTGCTCCCCTTTAGCCAATTTACTAACCTACTCCACTTCCTTAGCAATAAACTGCATTTGCTATTTCAAATTTCCAACATCCTATAGAATGGTCCTAGAGCTTTCTAAGGGTCCTTTAGTAATTATAGCCTCACCTTCATACTTATCAAAATTATAATTTTCTCTTGATCCCCAAATTCCTCATTTTCTAGCGCCACCTTCTTCATATAATGCTCAACCCCCTCCTCCTTAGACCTCGTCAATTTTCTCTTTCTCTCCATTCTTTGAGCAATAATTTCATCATCTGATGGGGTTGAAACTCTATCATCCTTGTGACCCTTAATATCCATCCCCTTTCCTCCACTCCCCTTCTTTTGGTAACCTCTCATATTTTCCTCACCAAAGTCATTGCCACAATCAGAGTTGCTCACCTCAACTTTCCTCTTCTTCTATTGAGAGTTGTTCTTAATACCCCCTTACAAACTCCACTTTCTCCCCTCTACTTTTTCCTTAGTGTCCTCATCACAACCTTTCTTCGAAAAGCTACCCTCCATTTCACACTCCACCCCCTTTAGAATGGCGCTAGGTTTCTTAGGATTTTTGGATTTTAAATCATTCATAATAAGAACAATAAGTACCTCATGACACACATGTTCCCCATTTGGATCATTTTGAATTGCTTGAATAGAGAAACCCAATGACTACCTCAAATAAAAGGGGAAATTGATCATTACACCATGCATAAAGTGGCTAGCTAACATAGAGTGGTAACCATAAAGCTTTATAAACTAACCATTTAGAGTAAGGTACTCCATGATAACAAACAATACAAATCTCCAAGGTTGAGAAATAGAGGCATGGTTGAAATAAGAGTTAACAATTTTCATCAGTTGATTTTTCTCTTTTGTTCAATCCACAAATTCATCAATACCCCTATCTAATAGCTTCCTATCCTGATAGAAATTGATGCCTTCCATATCCAGCCAAGTCGCTTCCACAATCATCTCTTTGGTCACTTCCATTCTCTAATTTTTGATTAGGATTGAGTCATCGCTCCATGTTTTGATGAACTATTGTGTTATGACAAGATTATTTCCCTTGAACCTTTCCATGTAGCTAGTGAAATTCCCACTCAAATATGTCCCATACCTCCTCTTTTTTCTTCCACTCCTTGTAGCTTGTAGGTTCCACTCTCTTCCTTTTGCCTCCAATTTTCTTCCCTTCAATGTCACTGGAAAGCATTCTCTGAAAAACCCTATGCAGATTATTAGCAGTATGAACACTGTAGTTGAAGTATAGAATGGTATTACCAACCACAAATCATGTACAATAAAGTTAGGAGTTCTAAAAATGATCACCCATTGTTGGTCAAGTATAATCAAATCATAATTGAAAATATTTGACATCATCATTATTAAAACATCTCTGCCTACACCTTACTTTATCATAATTGATAACTTAGCGACCATTCACAAGTAGAGGATTATTATAATCCCAAATAACTTTATGATCACTTAAATAGACCACATTGGCTGCCCAATCAGCAATGAAATTTACTTCCCTAAAGTTATGGGTAAAAACACATTTATCAAAAGAATTGATAACATTAATAGCCTAAAAAATAATATTGATAATAGTCCATGAAGGCTTAGAAATTTTATTGAGATAATTGATGATAATAAGTAAGTCTCCTTCCAGCCAAACCTTCCTTAAATTCAAATTATTAGCATAGATGAGACCATGAAGGGTGACACAAGATTCAAAAACATGATAAGTTTGACTACCAATAGGGATAGCCATACATCCCACTTTCTCACCATAAGAGTTCCTGATAACTATACGACAACTAGCAATACTCAGGTTCCCTTTAGAGGCCCCATCAAAATTTATCTTGAACTAATTCATCAGTGGGCTATCCCATCTAACATTATCCCTTAGAATAGGGTGTTTCTAGTCCTTACACAAGCTACTATGGTTCCAATTTTGGATCACCCTATCTTTCCACTCATTATGAGGTTGTTGGCCAAAGCCATTAGCTTTGATATTTTGTATAGTTAAAGCCTTAACTTTAAAAAAGACTTGATTAGTAGTAGACTCCACATCTCTAAAGATCATATCATTATGCTCCTTCCATATACCACAAAAAAAGGCAAGGAAGAATAAAATCCCATAGTCTTAAGATCAAAATATTCTTAGAAGGGGGAATCCAACTAGTGAAAAGCATTTGGATAGTGGCTAGAAAGAACCAGATCATATTTAATAGGTCACATACCTTATACCAAAGCCTTTTGGTAAAAGAAAAATGTAAAGTAATATGGTTGATTGATTCACAATCATTCTTAAATAGGACAGACCTATTAATAATTATGAATCCTTTCTTCACTAAATTGTCAATAGTCAAGATCTTATCCTGCAAAAGAATCCAAAAGAAAATATTGATTTTAGGTCTCATACCTTTCACCTAGGGCTTATCCCAACATGGTTCATGCTATACATCAAAAGAATTATTATAGGTCAAGGCAATAGAGATTATTCTGTTAGAATCAAAATTCCATATCAAATCATCCTCTTTTTTATTTAAAAAGACAACATTCAGACACTTGTTAAGGTCAGCCAAGTTTTCATTCACCCTTTTGAGGTCCACTCACATATAATTCTTCCAATAATCCACCAATAAAGTAGCAATAAGATTCTTACATTGGTCCATATAACTATTCCATCTTGGATCCACACAAAGTGGGTGATCCAAGATCAAAGTGTCTTCCCAAAATAGAATTTTCCTTCCATTGCCCACCTTTAATCTTACCTCTTTCTTTATTATGTGTTTATATTTTTGAACATTTTTCTACATCATGGATCCCCCTTTCACAAAATCATTATAAAGGAATTGATCAAAATGATTGTTCTCCCTATTATATTTATCAACCCAAATGTTTCTCAACTCCCCTTCCTCCTTATACAATCTCCATAATAATTTATCCAATGAGAATTCATTCATAGTGGTAACTCTTTTCAATCCAAGTCCTCCCTTGTTAAGGGGCATACAGACTTTGTCCTAAGAAATCAGTGCTAACCTTTTCTTAATCTCCATTCCCGTCCATAAGAAGAGCTTCTAAATATTTTCAATAGCAAGAGAAAACTTCTAAGGTATTTTGAAAATACTTAAAGCATAAAGCAAAACACTTAAAGGATAGATTTCAAAACAATAATCTTTCCATCTTGACTAAGGAGGGAACCTTTTCATCCAACAAGTTTCATGTGAATTTTATTAAACAACAAACTCCAAAAACTTATAGGGGGTCCAGACATAGAGGTAGCCAAAAATTAAGAGTTAGGAAGAGAACCAATCTAACATCCAATAATTTTTTTAATTTTATTTTTCCTTACCTCATTAACATTAATGAAATAAATCATGTTTTTGTTCTAATTAATAACTTGTCCTTAGGGTTGCCTATAATCCTCCAAGGCTATTTTAATATTCCTTGCATTTCTAATTGAGGCCTCTCCCATTACAATGGAGTCATCAAAAAATTGTTGGTGAGAGAAAATCATAGTAGTAGAGGATGGATCTAGGACCACAAAGTCCCCCATCCTCACCATTTTTTCTACAAATCTACCCAAACATTCAACTAAGAGTATAAAGAGACTAGGAGAGATCAGGTCCCCCTATCTTAGACCTCTAGAAGCCTTCAAGAAAGGGGTAGGAGATCCATTAACAAGTACTAAAAAGAGGTAGAAGAAACCAACATAAAGATTAGATCCCTGAATCTTTTATTGAACCCGAGCACTTCAAGACCTCTTAGAAGGAAAGTCCAATCCACTCTATCATAAGAATTGGAAAGGTCCAGCTTAAGAAGAAACCCTTCTTTCTTAGACACCAAAAGAGAGTGAATATTTCAATGAACTATAATGATGGAGTCCAAAAAAATTCTGCTAGGAACAAATCCATTTTTCTATCTAAAAATGACAAAAGGAAGAAGAGGAAAAATTCTAAGGGTCTGCACTTTATTAATAATCTTAGAAAAGGAATTACAAAGGCTAATAGGCTGGAACTTATCCAAACTATCCTCTCTCAGCTTCTTTGGAATAAGAGAAATAAAAGTACCATTCACTTCTTTGAGAATATATTTAGATCCAAAGAACTCCTTAACTACATTGCAAATATTAGAACCAATGATATTCCAATACTTGTGAAAAAATAAGAAAGGGAACCCATTAGTCACTAGGGCTTTATCTCCATCAAAAGAGAAAACAACCTTAGAAATTTTGTCATAAGAAGGGATAGAAGTAAGAGATTTATTCTAATCTTCAAAGATGTAGTTAGGAATACAATCAAGAAACAAATTATACATAGCCACATCCAAATTGGGGTCCCCTTGAAGTAAGTTAATAAAAAACTCCAATGCCACCCTTTTAATAGTCTCCTCATTCTCAGTGAGTACCTCTTTCATATTGAGTCTAGAAATTATGTTAACCATCCTATGCTTCAAAGTAGTCAAATGAAAACACTTAGTATTTCGATCTCCTTCCTTCAATTTTTTTTTCTAGATCGATGTCTCCAATATATCTCTTCCTTGGTAATGATGTAATGAATCTCCACCACTTTAACACTTTGCTCCTCTCTTGAGACAACCTCATATCCATCAATCTAAATTCTATCCTATATTTGTTTTAGTTCCTCTAGAATCTTAATTTTAATTTCAAAAATGTTGCCAAAAGTTTTTTTATTCTATTTTTTTATGTTTTCTTGACATTTTTCAATTTAGATGTAACTTTAAACATAGTTGTACCCTCAATAATTATACCCCACCACTCCTTTATGAGATTCTCCATGTCTAGGTGAAGAGTCTGCATTTTTTAAAACTTGAAGGGGAAATTTCTCTTATAGTTAAGCATATCAACCGCTAAGAAAATGCAATAATGATCTGATCCGAATTGAATTTGAGCACTTAGAGAGCATTTGTATTTTAGGAGCCATTCACTGCTAATAAGTGTAACAACCCAAAATTGGCTCATTGCCATGATCACCAATTTTGGTCTATTTTGATCAATTCTAAGACCTATTCTAATAAGCAATTCTCATTCCGATTTTCACTGCTTGACTTAATTGTCAGATGTAGAAAACCCTAGTCTACATTCATCATATTTTTTATTTAATTCCTATAGTACTAACTCATATTACTCATATTAAACTTATTTTATTTAAATTTAATTTAATCTGAAGTATTTATACTTGAATTAAATTAAATCATAACCTAAGGCTAATGTACTAAGGAATAAAATTAATTTAATTTAATAAATATGGCTATTTTTAATTAATTAAATATGATTATTCAATTAAATGAAAAATGCATGTATGAGATTATATCTCACTTATTAAATTAAATAATATCTTCAAATTCTACTTCTTAGTTCAAAATAGAAACTTTGAGTGAACTACTTCTCAAAATTAGAATCAATCTAGTTAACTTACTCTCTCACTCATGGAAAGTTCAGTTGACTACTCATCACACTCAGATCAAAAATAGTTCACTTCACCTGCACAAGGAAGTTCCCATCTTAACTGAATCTTTGCTTTAATCCTGACCATCGATCTGGATTGATCTCACCCATTGATGGATTCCAAGAATTCTATTTAAGGGACTCATAATTCCTTATCAAAGGGGTTGGATTGAATTGCTATCAAATCCTTGTCGAATTGTGCGTTCATTTGAGCTCACTACTTTCATAAGACTTTCATTTTCTAGATTAATATCATTTAGAATTAATATGCATTCATTTAGTTAATTCTATTTACATGTTTTTAGATTAATTGCATATCTCATGTTAGAATAATTGCATTCATATAGATTAATTGCATTTAAATCCTTCATTCTTAGAGGGTCTGGTTACCTACACCTCACATCTAAGGATATAAAATAGGTAAAATCCCTCTAGATAGAAGGCAACAGGTCGGCTTGTAGGACTATTTTTGGGTGACCAATCTCATGTTCATTCTAGGATGAATCCACATACAAAGACCATGTTGAAGTGTCTGTGTTAAACAGAGGCCGCATATTCATGCATACATTTCTGGCGCCCATAGTGGGGCTGAGAAAATCAATTTCTCAGGCCTTCTCTACATTTTTAAATTAGTTTTTAAGCTCTCTATCCATACAGTTCTGTATAGATTCAGGAATCTTTGCATGAGATAATCCATTTTAGCGTAAAGATTCTTTTTGGTTCACGCGAGAAAGTGCTTGAGCATGCGAGTCTTTGCGTAGGACCTTATTTCTTTGCACGGGTAGTAAAAAAATTTTGCACGGCCCTACTAGAGATCTCACATGAGATCTTGTAACAACAACATCTATTTCAAGCATTTTTACTTTGCAATTTACTCAATTTCCTTAATGTGCTTTTCTTGGAATCTGTGTTGCTTTGTTTCTCTAATTTTCTACAACTTAGCTATTGTCTGTAGGATGATTTGTCAAAGATTCCTTATACAACCCATTCAAACATGGACTAACTATTTGCCTGCAGGACAATTGCCAAAGATAGGTTTGACAAAGACCAATTTTAAAACCCACAAAATAGCATGTCTTATTTATTTCTTTCCAAACATAGATTAATTAGGGGCTTGTGAACTTCCTAGGGTGCAAGACAGAACAATAGGGGATTATGCTCTTCACCACTTAGAGGTCATGACCAAGGGTGAATTAGAAACCTAGACACTTCTGAAAGATGGCATTCTGAAGAAGGCAAGCAGCTTAGTTGTTCTTTAGTACGAGTCATTTTCTATGAAGAGATGATGATTTCCTTTTAGGGAATCAAGATCTTGAGAAAGCACAAGTCTGGATTGATTAAGCTAAGTCAGTAAATCAACTTGTTTTGCATGTTTGGGTGAGAAAGTAAGGTAGAGGAGTATGGTCTTTCCCCTTGAGGGAAATTAGAAACTTTGACCCTTTCGATCAAACCACTAGTTCGAGTCAATCCTTTAGAGGACCTTCCAGAGTGATCCAACCTTTGGGAATGACCCAAGTGAGCACACTCCTTTTGATAGAGATTCCAACTCGCTATAATCAAAATTCTTTGTAGAGAAAAAGACTCCAAAGCTAGATTAATTTCTTCCCCTTGATTTTTGATATTGCATATCAAGGGGAAGCTCTTTCTGTGCAATTGTCAGTGCTAGCCCTTAGCTTGCTAAGCAAGTAGTGTGCACTTTCAGATGCTGGTGTGGGCTACTAGTCTAAACTCTACTTATGAAGCCACTGGGAATTAGTATGAACAGAAGCAAAGTAAAAAAATTTAGTTAGAAGCCACCCGATTTATCTCTGAAAGGAGGCATAATCTTTGTGCAAGGAGGGGGAAGAGTCTCTCCTATAGAACTCACCATAGGCATGCTACTAGACATTTGAAGGTGGTATATGCACTCATCCCCTACCACAAGGGCACTCATTCAATGTATACTATTGAGTCCTTTGAATATACAAAAAACACAGGTGCCCTCTAGGGGGTGACACAGTTGTGTGAGGTACACACATGTGCATAAGATTTGGGACAAAGGTTTTTTCTTCTCTACCAATTTTTTTTTTAGGGATAAAAGCATTTTTATTCTTGAGTCATAAAAAGTACAAAATTGTCTACAACAAACAAAAGTCAAGACTCCCCTATCCTGTCGAGTTGCTTTACCCTTGGTCGGACTATTTTTGACTACTACTTGCTTCCCACTATCTTGTTCAAACACATTGCCTTGATTGAATCCTCAAACATTGTCCAAATGTCTTACTAAGTTAACCTCACTATCTGTCCATTCAAATTTGTCTAATAAATCTATCCAGTATATTTGAATAGTCTAAAAATCTCTTCAAAATCCAACATTGTTGTTAATTTGGTCCTAATTTTTTAGTAGACTTCCACTATCTCGCACGAGAATTTATTTTGTCGCACGAGCTGGTTTAGGTCTTCATTTGAGATCTTGAGTACACCTATGTGAGATCTTGCCTTTGTCCTAGTTATCCTATCATTTCTTAGCACAAGATAGAAAAGGTCCTCATGCGAAATTAAACTATTGTCATGAGTCTTCATGTGATCTTGTGAATTTCCTCGTGTAGCTTGTAGAGAATCTTTGCATGAAATCCTACTCTAAAACTATCAAATTAGTTAGTTTGACCAATCTGCAATCTTCATACAGTTAGCTTCCTACACTGAGTTTTCCTTTTCTGTCTATGCACAGTCCTGAATAGTGGTATTTAGCTGAATCAAAGATTTTGTGATATGCATTTTGACTAGTTTTATCTTTTACTTCTTTGGATTCTTTTTCCTTAATGCTTGTCATAATCCAAGCTATGATAGTCATAACCTTTGGCTATTCTAGCCTTCAAATCAGACTACTTGTGCATTAGTATACAACATTCTTGTCTTACCCTATTGAGACTTAGGCTTAGTGTAGTCCTTCTCTAGTTTCTTACCTTTTGTCCTTGTCTATGATTGTTGCAATAGGAGTAGTAACATGTTTTATCCTCTTAGACTTAGTCGAGGTCATGCTAGGGGTCGTAATCATGGTAGAGGTCACTTACCTTTTGTTACATAATCTATATCTAGTTCAGCTACTGAGGCATCTTCACGATCCCCTTCACTTGTTAGGTCACCTCAAATTCAACAAACATTTTCCATAAGCCTGAAAAAAATTAGGAATCCTTTGTATCAAGAGGATACTAGGATAGGTAGAGGTCCTATATCACCAAACATGATGTCTAACTCCTTTTTCAAAGGACCTTTCAAAACACAACATACTGAAACTGAACACATTCCTACAATTACTAATCATGAACCTGAACATGGTAGTCATAGTAGACATCAAGAACCACCTCGCAATGACAAAGAGAAAGAGAAAGACCATGACACTAATGAGGAACATGAAGAGGTAGAAATACTCTCTAAATACACAGAAAAATTTCAGCAAGACAAAAACTTTTAGAAGGTCATGGGAATCTTACTCAATGAAGAGAAAGAAAAGTATTTTCTCAAACTTTCCCAAGAGGGAGAAAAGTTTCCCTCTCATTTCAATGTGGAAACTATTATAATGCCTGAACAAGAAATTGAGACTTCTAAACTCCAAGCGCAATTGAAAATTATGCAAGACCAATTAGCTCAGATGATAAATGAGAAAGAGAAATCCACAAAAACATACACATTAGATGCTCTTTGTCCATTTCCATTTGACAAAAGTATTAACATGCCACCTTTACCATGAGGCATAGAGCTACCCAAGTATGACAAGTACTTTGGTACTACTAATCCCCAAGATCACTTCTGTGAATATGGTGCTTTGTCTATGGAGTTTATACATGATCAAACATACCTCATGCATTTATTCCCCATAAGCCTAGGTGGTTAGGCTTTAGAGTGGTTTTCACATTTACCTCCTGGTATTAAAACGTTTGACAAAATTACCAACTTATTTGTTCAATAGTATTCTCATAACATTCAACATCCTATCAACATTTGAGATTTGTGCAACCTTAAATAGAAAGTTAGAAAACATTTTCTCACATTCCTCCAATGGCAGAGACAATTGTACACTAAGTATTCCTACAAAATTCTAGGAATGGAGAAGCTTAAAATTTCACTAATAACCTACTACCTAATTTCAAATATAGAGTCCAACTTCAAGGTTGACATACCTTTGAAGACATGATCATGCAGGCTATCCATATCAAGGAATTTATGGTCAAGAAATGTGAACTCGCTCTTCAGAGGGACATAAAACAAGGTTCCACTTCCAATAGGGATAAAACCAAACATGTCAACAAGAACTAAGAAATTGTACATGATGGAGTCATTGACAATGTCACAGCCAAACCTACTAAAGTGACATTTAATCTCACAGATGACCTCAAAGTGACAAAAAATGTTGAGAAACCTCCCCCTGACAACAAGCCATCTAGGAACAAACCCAAGAAACTCATGGGTAACATGCCCTAAGTGAGAGTATACACCCTTAGGAGAACCTTTGGACATGGTTTACAAAACATTGCTACAACATAAGCTTATTTCACTAATGGATAATCCTTGTCCCTATGATCCACAACCATGTTCACCATAGTGGAATGAAACCTTATTCTATGAGTATCACCAAAATAAGGGACACAAAACTAGCAACTACATAAACTTGTGCCATAAAGTCCAAGACATTATTGATGCTGGTGATCTTGTAGTAGATGGACATAACAAAAAATTGGATCAGAAGGTGTTCAAAGAACCTTTCCTAGCTTATGAAAAAGGAGAGACTTCGAAATCACAACCCTACAACAAGGTAAACTATGCATATTCCAATGATGACAATGTCATTCACATGGTTCAACCTATGGATTCTAAATACTATGACATTATTACCATTAAGAGAAAACAAGATAATGACAAACCCAAGACACCATTTGTCTTCAAGGGCTTTACTCTCAACGCAATGGATAATACACCCTCGCAACATTGTTCTAATGTTGTCACTCATTCTCACACCAAGTTGGTGCTCAAAGGTCCTACCCTTCCTACTTATGACCTTAAATAACAAAAAAACAAAGCCCTTGCTGGACCATCTAGAAAAAGTGCAAAACCCACAAAAAGTTCAACAGCAACTAGTTATAGTGTTCTCGATCAATTGAAATGAACTAATGCTCAGATTTCCATATTTGAGCTACTTAAAATCTCACCTACTCATAGGCAGATTCTAGACAAAGCCCTCGCTGAGGAAAATGTTCCTTAAGATCTTGATCTTGAGCAATTTAAATCCATGGTAGATCACCTAAACTCACCTTATCTCATGACCTTCTCGAAGGAGGATGATAACTCGCTGAGTCACCCACACAATCAATCACTACATATCAAGGTTAAGATCCATCAGACATGTGTTCATCAGGTACTCATCAATAATGGTGCTAGCCTAAATATTGGCTCTACTACTCTCCTTATAAAATTAAATTATTTTGAGGACTCTATTGATCCTCGACATAAGATCATGATCAAAGCGTATGACGAAGTGGAACGAAAGTCTCTAGGTCTTGTGGTTTTACCCATTCGTGTCAGTCTTGTAGAAAGGGATGTCACCTATTAGGTGCTTGACATTCCCTTGGCTTACAAAATTCTATTGGGATGGCCATGGATACATGAGATGCATGATGTACCATCCACATACCACCAATGCATCAAGTTCCCATTTCATGGCTCCGAAGTTACTATTCCTATTACTACTAGCTATACCTGCAATATGCTCAAGGTTGCTGAAACTTTTGTCCTTGCTAATAGTGAATCCACTGATTATCATGACAATAAGCTGAAACAAATCAAGTAGTCATTCAAACTGAAAGAAACTAGCATGGGAGAGTATCACATTGAACTAGTGCTATCATTGACATCTCTTCCAAAATCTTCTCCTCATCATTACAAGAGACCCTCAGAGGTAAAGAAGCCTTTCTTACTGACACCTCAGACCAAGTATAATGACACTTTTGTTAAGGCTATAGTCCTCTTAGAGAATGAAATTGAAAATAGAGCCATTGCAACATGTCTTTATAAAGAAGAGGCTCTAGTGGAACTAACAGAGCAAGCTCGAGAAATCACTCCTGAGAAATATGGGCTTGGTCTTAGGCTTATGAAGTGTTTTGGTTACAAGGGAACTTGCCCTATTGGGTGCAATAACAATGGCCTAATTGATCCTATCAAAGTAATAGATTGAAGCAAAAGTGATACAACTAGCCTAGGATTTAAGAAGGTTCCTTTCCATTTGGGACCAAATAAATTCATACCAACACCTGAGAGTTCATTTGAAAATGAGTCACAAGCTGAGTTAGATACTCAAGAGGAAGAATCTAATGATGAGGATTCCTATCCTCATCCTACTCCTCATGATCTCACTAAATTCTTTGCTGAGGCAGATGAATTTGTGCCATGTGGTAGCACTATGGATGATACTAGTGACTCTTCTAAGGACAACACTAAGCAACTCAAATATCATTCAAAAAAGGGAGAATCTAGTTAGTCATTCCATATTGAGTATTTGTGTAAGAATCTAGAGGATGAAGGTGAGTATGTCCATATCACTATTGGGGAGTTCTATAGTCTCTCACCATGTAGCACTAATTCTAAGGAATATGAGTTTGACTCTCTTTCAGAAGTGACTACTAATAAACACATTGACCAAGTGCATGCCTATGAAAACCAAATTGAAGCGAGTGAAACATCTAGGGTTAGGTCACATGGGTCTAATCAAACTAGTGTCCTAGAGTCATCAATTGCCGACGTTAGTACTCAAGAGTTTTCAAACACATCTGTGGATGAAGTTTCCATAGGTCTCGAATTGTTGGTCTAAGGATTTAATGACTATGCTATGAATGCAATTGAACCAACCACTACTCTCTCACTCACATATCCAAAGCTTATAGACTGGAACCCTAATGCATCTAGCAAAGTCCCATAGTTCCAAAATGACTATGCTCTTTCCTATTACCTAAATGTTGTCGAACCTATAATGTCTCCCACTAATGAACAAAGTGTCAACATGACTGAGGCTGACATCAAATATCTCAATCATACAATTAAAAAGAAAAAAATGCAAAAGGTCTGATGGTGAAAATCAAATTGTGGTAGTATCAAAACCCAAAAAAGTAAAAAAAAAAGATGTATCCAAGGATGAAAACCTCTCTAAGGTGCCCACGAATGAGATATTTGATGCACTTCCCAATCACTTTTAGGAGAGATCATTAGTGTTGATAGAGCCAACGTAGCCAATTAACTTGGGCATAGAAGAACATCCTCATATGATACATCTGGCATAGTCACTGTCACTTGAAGAAAAGGAAGAATTCATTACCTTTTTCAAAGAAAAGAAAATAAAATTTTCATGGACATACTCTGATATGCCAGGACTAGATACCGATCTTATCATGCATCACTTGTACATATCACCAAGCATCAAACTAGTTAAACATAAGCTTTGGAAAATGCATCCTCACATTGCATTGCTCGTCAAAGTAGAATTGGAGAAACTTCTAAAAGATCGCTTCATCCATGCAATTGATTATGCTAAATGGATGTCCAATATTGTTCCAATTTACAAGCACAATAAATCTATCAGGGTTTGTAGAGACTTTCGTGACCTTAACTTGGCCTATCCTAAAGATGACTTCCCACTCCTTAATATTGATATGATCGTAGACATGACAGCTGGTTATGAGATGTACTCACTTATGGATGGCTTTTCTGGATACAATCAAATAAAAATTGTGCCAGAAGACTAGGAGAAAATGGCTTTCACATGTGCATGGGGGACCTTTTGTTGAAATTTAATGCCATTTGGCTTGAAGAATGCTGGTGCTACATATCAGCGAGCTGTTACTACAATTTTCCATGACATGATGCATAAAACCATGGATGACTACGTTGATGATACCTTGGTCAAAATTTCTAAATGCAATACTCATCTGCAAGATTTGGGGCCCATCATAGATCGTATGGAAAAATCTAGTCTTTGACTCAATCCTAAGAAATGTGCATTTCGTGTCACATCAGGAATGTTGCTAGGATACATTATTTTTTCAAAAGGAATTGAGCTAGATCCAAAGAAAGTAAAAGAAATAATGGATATGCCACCACCTCAGAACATCAGCTAGATGAGAGGACTACAGGGAAGGTTGCAATCTATTTGCAAGTTTATCTCACAATTGGCAAATAGTTCACAACCCTTCACAAAGACTTTACATAAGGGTGTGAAATTCAATTGGAGCCAAGATTGTGAGCAAATCTTTATATATATATCTTGTCAATCTGCCAATCCTGATGTCTCCTATCCATGGGAAGCCTTTGCTCTTATATATCTCAGCAATTGAAACATCCTTGAGAATCCTATTGGCTCAGGAAGATAATGAAAATAAAGAAAGGGCTATTTATTAGTTCAGTTGGACACTAATTTCTTATGAGAAGAACTATAGAATTATTGAGAAAGCTTACTTAGCAGTTGTCTTTGCTTCCCAGAAGTTGAGACACTACATGCTTGCCCACACTATGTGGTTCATGGCTAAAATACATCCACTAAAGTACTTTCTCAGTAAGGAAACTATCATAGGAAGATTGGCTAAATGGGTTATGATACTTACTGAGTTTGACATCCAATACGTGGAACACAAGGTTATTAAGGGACAAGCAATTGAAGATCAACTGGTCGATGCACCCATATAGAGTCTTCTGCCAATGAACATTGATTTCCCAGATGAGTCGATTCTGACACTAACACACTACACATGGGTTATGTTCTTTGATGGGTCCTTCACACAACAAGGATCGGGTGCTAGATTACTCTTTATTACACCACAAAGATACTCTTTGCCCAAAGTGTATAAGATTTAGTTTCCTTGTACAAACAACATTGCTGAATATGAGGCTTTGATATATGACATGAAGATTGTGGCCGAATGGAGAGTGGATCAGTTAGACATGTTTGTGACTCTCAGCTTGTCATCAACCAGGTTAATGATGTGTACCAAAAAGAGGATGATAAACTAATTTCTTACAAGTGCATGGTTGATGACTTAAAGAAGTACTTTGCACATATAACCTTCCAACAAGTTCCACAAGTAGATAATAAAGTAGCTGATGCCATGGCTACTTTGGCCTCCCTACTACAGAGGCCTAAAAATGACCTCTGACACAAATTATTGGTGGAAGTGTTACACTACCTAGCCTATGACACCCCTGATTCTAGGATGATCTATTCTATTGTTGGACAAGAATCATCCTGGTACCAAAAAATTTATTCCTATCTCCACAATCAAACCATTCTAGAAGGTCTGACCCATAATGAGAAACGTTACCTAATCTATAATGCTTCACATTATGTCATTATTGCTAACGATCTGTATAGGAGAGGTCTTGACAGAACACTCCTTAGGTGTTTAGAACCTGAAGAGTCCAAATATGCACTAATTGACATTCAAGAAGGCATTTGTGGATCTCACTCCAATGGCCTGGCACTAGCTCACAAACTCCTTAGAGCTGGTTACTATTGGCCCAAAATGGAGCAAAAAGCTATCAAGTATGCTAGATCCTACAAGTAATGTCATCTACATGGGAATATGATCCATGCTCCAGCTAGAGAGTTGATTTTCTCTACTAAAACATGGTTGTTTCAACAATGGGCCTATGACTTGGTGAGGTAGATCCACCCAACCTCCTCTAATGGACATAAGTTCATTATCATGGCTGCATATTACTTCACGAAGTGGGTAGAGGCAACACCTCTCATAGTTACCAATGGCAAAATTGTAGCACTTTTTATCACAAACTACATCATCTCTAGATATGGTGTACTATCCTCAATTATTACTAACAATGGAGGACAATTTAAAAAAAAAGACCTCAAGGAACTATGTGAGAAATTCAAAATCTCACAACATTGGTCTTCCATTTATTACCCCCAAGGTAATGGCCAGGCTAAGGCATCCAATAAGGTGATCCCCAAAATTCTTCATCGCACAGTCAAAAAATTAGGGAGAGACTGGCATCTCCAGATCAATCCATCCCAGTGGGCATATAGGACAAGCATCAAAACTCCAATGGGCATGACTCCCTTTGCTTTGGTGTATGGAGAGGATGTTGTGCTTCTAATAGAGGTCAAGATTCCTACCTTGAGAATATCTATGATGAGCATTATTACTAATGATGACTACAAGATAGCTTAGCTTCAAGAGCTTGTGTTACTGGATGAACGTTGACAAGTGGCATGTGATCATCTGTGAGCATATCAAAAACAAATGGCAAGAAGCTAGAATCAGAGAGTCAAGCCACGTGACTTCCAGCTGGGTGATCTCATCTTGAGAGAGAACACTAAGAATCAACAACAACAAGTCCAAAAAGGGAAGTTTGAACACAATTGGCTTGGTCCCTACATCATTATTGCAATATATGGATCTGGGGCCTATCAAATTTCCACAACTGAGGGAGAAGTGCTAAAGGAACCTGAAAACACTCTCCACCTCCACCTGAAGCAATTTTATAGTTGATTTGATAGTAGTACCTCTTTGTACATATCTATATGTCCTAAAAAAAATCCTAAACATTTGAATAAGTCTTGAAAAAAATTGTTACCCTTGTGAAAACCTAGCAATAGGCACCTTGGTAATACCAAAAAAAAAGTGAAAATTCTCAAAAATACAAAAAAATTGAAAAAAAAAAAAGTGCCATTGGTGAAAACTTGGAAATAGGCATCATGGTAGCCAAAAAAGAGAAGCTCTACCAAGAAGGTGAAAACCTGGTAAATAGACACCTCTTGTTCTCAATGCTCCATCTTGCAACACATCTTCTGGCTATTCTGTACAGTCACTTTCATGCTTTCACTTTCCTATTTTTCCTACTTTTTTCTGATGTATCCATGGATTGAGTCTCGTCACAGCTTAGGGTCATTTCCCTTTAGTGTCACTCTTTTTGAGATTCTCCTCATAAAATCTCTGTTGCAACAGTCACCAGTGGTCCTTACTACATCTACCTATTGTCTCCAGTGTCCCTCATTTTCAAGATTCTCCTCATAGAATCTCTTTAGCAATAGTCACCAGTTGTTTCAACTATGTCTACCTACTATTGCTTGGATCACATCTCCAGCTTTCTTTATGGAAGATCTCTCTTGCATTAGTCAGCAGTTGTTTTGGCTATGTCTGTCTACTATTACTCAGTCCTCTTTAGGTTCTTCATCTTGAAGTTTCCTCATTGACCTCAGTCACTAGTCATTCTAACTTTTTTTGCCTACTATTGTCACCCTATTGAAGAGATTTCTTTCAAACATGTTCTGGTTACTAACAACTAACATCAATCCCATGACAAATAATGAACTCAAAATGACATACTTGTTTGGATCTACTGAGCTCTTTCTTTGTTTGCTTTATTTTTGCTTTATCATGTCCCTTCGAGCAACCTTATGATGTCATTTTTGATTAGAGAAGTAATGACTGGGACCATGATCTTTTCTTTGCTTTCTACTTGTGGTTTAGTTCCAATTCGTTGGCATATTCTTATAAAAGGGGTGTCCACTATAAGAGCCTCCATATTGCATTGGATAGTAGGGTGTACCTTGACTCCTTTTATAAGAGTACATCAATAACATTGGCACTTCTCCTTTCTTGTTAGAGTGAACTTTTCATGCTACAGTACATGCTGATACCCATCCTATTAAGTGAACGTATGGATCATTGTGAGTATACCTAGCACACTTCTATCTCAAGTTACGAATGAAAGGGTCATTGCAAACAAAATAGTTATTGAATACTATGCATGAGATGAATCTCCCATGTGTTTGGTGTGCCTGTCATGCAAGCAACATTTTGGTTATCCTAGTGTTTATGCTTTGATGCTTATGTTAACTTGCTATATTAAAAGGGACAAATTTTTTGGTCATTCTAGGTTCTTGTGCCTCGAATGCTTACATTTTATCTTGACAAACCTATAACATATGGTCTATTCATATTCCCATGATTGCAATGTTAGTGGGAATTATATAATATATGAGACTTGTTCTATATCTAGTGATGATAAATTATCGAGGCTCGATAACCAGACCTAGGGTTGCATTTAACATAAGTCTTGCATTATATGCTTCACTTGCATAAGCACGCAATTCTGTTGTGATTCTATTTCTCCCTTGCTTGATGAAGGATTGAGGGTATCTTCAAACATATTAGGTTTTTCCATGGCTACACAAGCATTTGGTTCATTGATTCATGCTCCTTAATGGAATACCTATCACTGCCAAGCAAACCACACAACACTACATGAGATGTCAATCCATTTCCATATGCATTGCATCAAAGTCAAGCAGACACAGACAATGACATGAACACGATGATACTGGGCTCAAAATCTTGTATATATATCTATCAAAAGAATGGGTCAATACAAAAATGGGCACTACTCTAGTGCTATCGATCAAAATGATACAAAATGGTGCTAACACACTAATCAATACATAGCAAGAGATCAAAATCAAGAGCTAGGAACACAACATCTAACTCTATCCTATACTTTCATCTCTAGGAGGAGTAGGAGTAGGAGCAATAGGTGGAGGAGGAGGTGGTGTCATATTCACTCTTGTAGGAGGTCGTGCACCTCTAGAATCTTACGCATACTAAGAAAACTATTGTACCTATAGAGCCTCATCAGGCACCACTATTAAATATGCAGAAAAATAGTACACTACCCAAGCTGACTATAAGTGGACCTCATCCTATAGCATCTCTACTCTCTACTTAGCAGTCTTGGCATGCTCTCTTCATCAATCGATCTCTTGCTACCGCTCCACCAACTATGCATCATGGACAACTACCTACATTTGTAGATCTCCCAACTATCGGTAGGCCTAATGAATCCACTCTTGGTAGCATCACATTATGTCTTGTGTCCTAGTAGGAGGTTGATTAGGCATATCCTCATCCAGTATCTCAGGTGCCTACTATTATGGTGGTGCTTGCTACTATGGCGGTGCCTACTACTATGGTGGTACCTATTGCAATGGTGTCTACTCCTTGGTCCTTGGCCTTCGTCGCTGACCATGCTCTGTCCTCCTACCTCTAGCCCCTAGATCTAATCTAATTTGTCATGTAGGGATCTCTATTTGTCTCACCCTATGCCACACATCTGGTACTAGATCTTGTGGTCCTTGTAGCTGGGGAGCCTGTTGCACCTACACTAGTACCTACTATGCAATTAGCATTGCCCTCCCCAAATGATTTGTGAATCATGGGAATGGATGACTGATCAAATATGCCTAATATGCAAGCATCATTCCCTCATCAGTAATCTTGGGGAGATAGTCCCATTGTGTCACAAAAAAATTGAGCACATCTATCATGGATTGGCCTAGGTCCAGTCATGGAGGCCACCCCCACCCTACATCCTTTGCTAGTCTGGCATAGGGACAGTACTCTTGTTAAATGTCCTATGGGTGGCCATACTACTACCACACTTGTAAAATTACAAACCTCTCTATGATCTACGACATCTAGCCCAATAATGGCCATGAACAAAACATCTAGCCTAGCTCCCTTAGGGTGTCATCCCAATCCTCTGTCTCTCACTAGGGCTGCCATATGACGGAGACTAGGTCATCAAGACATGTTCGCTAGTGCTCTGTCTTACCTAGGAAGACCTAGGTAATATGCCCCAGATACCTACAAATATACAGCTCCATAGGCTCTCGGGTGTCCTCATGAATGGGCCTACATATAGGAAGATGCTCTCATACCCAAATCTATAAGACATAGACTCCTACTATCATAGTCTTCTTCTCATAGAAGACTATCTCATGCATCTTGTGGAACATATGGACTAGCATGCACTGACCCCACCCAAATATCATAGGGGCCTCTACCATCAGTCAAAGCATGACACCCCAACAACACTTTAAGCTATGCTGCCCCCTTTCTGGCACTAAAAAGTAGCTCAAAAATATCACCAGCATGGATGCCATACTATGTGTCTACCCATAGGTGTACACAAGCTCATCCCAAATGATGGCTCGACCCCTCCGTAGCTCTCTCTCGAACACAATAGATAGTGCCTCTATACCTGCTTTGGGCACCACATGATATAGCACACTAGCTCCATGGAATGGGATCCTTAGTATTCTCCATATATCCTCTAGGGTGATGGTCATCTCCCCCACTAGTAGGTGAAAGGTGTTCATCTTTGAATGGAAATGCTCCACCAAGGCTATGAGCAGGCCATGATTCACCAGCACTGTTGGGATTTGACATAGAGAATATAAACCCAATCGAGCAATATGTGCCCTATAAGCATCATCGAGAGTCTGCAACAAATCTCCATACGATGGATAGTGAGACCTAAATGACACATCATTGACGACCTCCTACACACACACAAACAAAAATGATAAGAAAATGATCGGTGCCAAGTTGAAATGACACAACAATGCAGACAAAAGATGCCAATTTCACACATGAGAATGAAAATTTTAACTCTACTATCATGGATTTTTGCACAAAGATCTCAAGATCATGCATGAAGATATGAAGACCTTGCACGAAGATATCAAGATCTCACAAGAAGTTTCCTTTCTTCACATGAGAAATCTCTTCATCACATGAAGGATAAAGTCTCTCGTGTGAAGATTGATCAAGATTTCTCATTCTTCGTGTGAGACATGGGTATCTCCTACGCGAAGAAATAGGGGATTACCAACGCACGCAGAGAAACAGGGGATTTTATTTCTTTATGTGAGAAGATATTGTCTTCACATGAGAAAGGACAGTCTTGCATGAAGACCAATTCGACCTTCCTAAAACATGCTAAAAAATGCAATAAATGAGATAGAAATGCATAAAAATGAGAGTACAAAGCTCGAATATCAATAACTCACTAGAGGTCCATAGTGTGTTGGTCGGTTGTGTCATTGGGGGTGCTCAAAATGATGATTTCACATGTACACTATCATCTTCCTCGCAGAGCTACTGTTCACAAAAGACAAAATGCACAAATGATTTGAAAATGACCCCTTGGGCCCTTATATAGCTGTTGACCAAATTTTTCAAAGTGCTTCAATTGCGCAAAAATCACCCCCTAGCTAATTTGACTGTCTTGAATCCATTTTAAGGATCAAATTCAAAATTTAACACACCTAAGAGCCTCAAAAAAATGTTTTAAAATTTTGGGGACTAACGTGATGGAATGCTTGTGCAGCGCGATTCTTTTTGATACATTTCTTATTATTGGAATCTTTTCAACTCAAAATTCTTAGTATTTTCAAAATATACTTTTTTGAAAATATCCAACTCAACTCAACCATGGCTAATTCTAGTCAACTTTTGGTCAAACTTGGTCTTTTGGACCTCAAAATCACTTTGAATTGACTTCCAATATTATTGAGATCATTCTAATCCCTTCATATTTTCTTCTAATCATTCTCATCCTTTCTACACTCTACTACATCTCAGATTTCTTCTATGTCTCTTTATATATTTTTTTACATCATATTTTTGGTGTGTCATCTTTCAATTTCGCTCCAAAAGGGGTAGGATGATTACATCATTGAATTTGAATTTCAAATCAATTTAAATCTTCATCACTTGGGGCATCTTCTTCCGATCTTATGTCCTCATCATTCAAGATATCTCACCACTAGGGGCATCTTGTTTCCCCCTTTCTGGCATCTTTGTCATCTATTTCATTTTGTCATCATTTGATTATAGGCACTAGGACAATCTAAACCCCAATTCCTAAGGATCAAGCCTCATTCTGGGGATGGTTCTATGACTTATAATTTGATCTCACTATCTGTTATTAAATCTCAGGTGTTTTATCTCGATCCTTAAAGCTTAAGCTCTATTCTGGAGATAATCTTTTAAATATTATCAAATCTTAGGTATTTAGGTGTTCTCTCTAGGTCCTTAAAGATTAAGCTCTGTTCTAGAGATAATCTTTTAAATGCTATCAATTTTAGGTATCTAGACATTCTATCTAGATCCTTAAAGGTTAAGCTCCATTTTGGAGATAATCTTTTAAATGCTATCAATTTCAAGTATCGAGACATTCTGTCTGGATCCTTATAGGTTAAGCTCCATTCTAGAGATTATCTTTTAAATTTTATTGCTCTCAGGTATCTAGACATCCTATCTGGATCCTTAAAGGTTAAACTATGTTCTGGAGATGATCTTTTAAATGCTATTGCTCTCAAGTATTTGGATATTCTATTTGGATCCTTCAAGGTTAAACTTTTTTCTGAACGAAACCTATAAAATGCTTATCAATTTTGGGTATCTAGATATTCTGCTTGGATTCCTTGGGATGAAGCTCTATTCTAGAGATGGTCCTTAAAAGCTTATCAATTGGTCTCTGTATCATCAACTTCAGAACAAATCTCATCTTCACATCATGCTTTCTGATTTTCTTTGAATCAAAGATGCTGCTCACACATTCATTCAAAGAGGGGCAAAATATAGTACCCCAAAATTGGGTCATTCGCATGATCACCAATTTTGGTCTATTTTGATCAATTCTAAGACCTATTCTAATAGGAAATTCTTATTTTGATTTTCACTGCTTGACTTAATTGTCAGATGTAGAAAACCCTAATCCGCATTCATCATATTTCCTATTTAATTCCTATAGTACTCACTCATATTAGTCATATTAAACTTATTTGATTTGATTTAAATTTAATTTAATCTAAAGTATTTATACTTTAATTAAATTAAATCATCACCTAAGGCTAATGTACTAAGGAATTAGATTTATTTAATTTAATAAATATGGCTATTTTTAATTAATTGAATATGATTATTCAATTAAATGGAAAATGCATTTATGAGATCATATCTCACTTATCAAATTATACAATATCTTCAAATTCTATTCTTCAGTTCAAAATGGAAACTTTGAGTGAACTACTTCTCAAAATTAGAATCAATCTAGTTAACTTACTCTCTCACTCATGGAAAGTTTAGTTGACTACTCATCACACTCAGATCAGAAATAGTTCACTTCACCCACACAAGGAAGTTTCCATCTTAACTGAATCTTTGCTTTAATCCTGACCATTGATCCAAGTTGATCTCACCCATTGATGTATTCTAGGAATTCTATTTAAGGGATTCATGATTCCTTATCAAAGGGGTTGAATTGAATTGCTATCAAATCCTTGCTAAATTGTACATTCATTTGAGCTCACTACTTTCATAAGACTTTCATTTTCTAGATTAATATCATTTAGAATTAATATGCATTCATTTAGTTAATTCTATTTACATGTTCTTAGATTAATTGCATATCTCATGTTAGCATAATTGCATTCATATAGATTAATTGCATTTAAATCCTTCATTCTTAGAGGGTCTGGTTACCTACACCTCACATCTGAGGATATTAAATAGCTAAAATCTCTCTAGATAGAAGACAATAGGTTGGCTTGAAGGACTATTCATGGGTGAACAATCTCATGTTCATTCTAGGATGAGTATGCATACAAAGATTGTATTGCAGTGTCTATGTTAAATAGAGGCCACATATTCACGCATACAATAAGTGCTCAATCCAACTTGACCTATATGAGATCCTTTCTAGTTCTTCTATTAGTCTAGGTGCACTCAACCTCATCCAAATCAAGATCATGAAGAATATGATTATCAATAAAGTCCATTAAATCTAATCTATTATCCAAATTAGTCTAACTACCTCCCCACTTTTTAGTTTCTTTTAAAGGAGTATTGAAATCCCCCATAACTATCCAAAACTTATCAAAAAAAATATTTCTCTAATTAGTAATATCTTCCCAAAAAACATTTCTCCCTTGCTTAGTATTGGGAGCATAAATAGTAGTAAGAACCCAAGAAAAGTTGTCATTAGAGTTGGAAAATCTAACATTCATCATGTTTCTATTCTAAGAAATAAAATCTCCTTGAATCCACTTATTATTCTAGAAAATAGCCATACCTCCTAAGGCTCCCTTAGAATCATTTTTGATGATCTTCCCACCCTTGAAAATTGGAAGACCTTCCACTTTTTCCTTCAACATCTTTGTTTCTTGAATAACAAAAATATCCACCTATTATCCCTAATCATATTTTTCAAAATGTCATGTTTATGAGGATTATTTAACCTTCAGATATTCCATGAGATAATCTTCATCTTTTATGAAACTTTTTTGATTCAAGGATAGTCCTTTGACTACCATCTACAATATTTCTATTAGACTCAACAATTTTTTTCTGCATGTTGGAAGGTCTCCCCACTAGGGAAGTGGAAGAACCAACACCCCCATTCTAGAGGATCTTTCAAGTAGGTGTTGAAGAAGGACATCAGTCTCTAACCTTATTATATTTGGAGTTCCCCTTTCTTGAGACTGTATTATAAGAAGCTCCAAAGTTTTCTCCCTTCTTATTCCTAGTTTTGGTTGCAACAATCTCCACTTCCTTTCTATGATTGGCTCCTCCTTTCTTCTTAGCTTTACATGTTTTACCAACTAGGATCCACTCAGCACTAGGTGTCTCCTCCTCCCAAATATCTTCCTCCTCTTTTGAAATAGTTAAAATATCCACCACTTCACCACTTACAAAGTTTCCATCCAAAGTAGCATCCTGAGCTAAGGGAATAAAAATCTTAGTGGATGATAGATCCTTATGGGTCAGCCCATTGGCACTCTCAACCCCAATCTCAAGGTGATGTACTTCCTTGCCTTGAACCTTATCAAGAAGATCACTATTAGGATTTACCAAATTTACTCGTAATCCATCCTCATTTCTCATCACCTTCTCCTTATCTATTCCCAAATTGGGATGAGAAGAATGTACACTCAAAGACAAAGCGTCCATACCTGAAGACTCCCTTCCACCCTATGAGATCTTAGTGCTATTGTTTTGTGCTAGTAGGGGAGCATCCAAAACTAAAGATACACCTAAAAACTTTGTAAAGATACACCTTCTTAGGCTCTCCCTTCAAAAATTGACATTTTTTGACCTAATGACCAAACTTTTTATAATGAAAATAGGCGAAGGGAGTAGATTCATACTCAATGTGTTGATTCCATATGCCCAACTTAGATTTAAGCAAAATATAATCAGGCATATCAGTGCCTTGGTAAACCCCAACACAAAATTTGGAAAAGTTTAGTCTTCTCTGAGAAACAATCATAGGATCCAAAGAAAGAAGTTCCCTAAAGGTGTTGGCAATACCCTGAAACACATCCTCCACCAAAAACTCAGGTCGGAGGCTTGTTAACCTAACCCAAACTGAGGCTTGGATAGTAGATTCATCCAAAGAGTATAAGTTTGGAGTCCATATTTGTAAAATTAGAGTGTGCTTCCGCAAGACCCAAGGATTTCTACAAAGGATATCCTACTTGTCTTCATCATAGGAAAAGTTGAAAGAAAGACACCCTTTGACCATTTCTCTAATATCAACCTAGCCTTTTAACTTCCATTTCTTCCTCACAAAAAGCCCTAACAATTTAAATGTTGGGTCTGGCCCCTAAAAACCTTCTAACAAAAGTTGAGTCCATACAAGATATATTCTTATTGATGATTTGATCTAGGATTTCAATGGAATAGATACCTTTATCCTTCATACCCAAATAAAAACAATCAAATTAAATTAATCAAAAAATAAACAATTGCTAAATACTTTTTTTTACCTACAACATTATTATGAATTATAATCTAAAAATGTTAGAAGGCAAATATTATAAAAGTTGGAAAGTATTGTACATTTTACACTATTTTCACTATCCATTATGAGAAAAGGTAATTAAACTAGATTCATCCATTTTCAGTTTGAGGGTTTAAAATACTTTATTATATCAAAAAGTTTAGAGTTTTAAAATCTACATACATGTTTTTTCTTGGGGACAAGAAGGATGTGAGTTTTCAACAATGAAATTTCACATCACTTTATGCCAATACTTCTCACCACCTTCACTTCTCTAGGAGGATTGAGAAGGAAATCATACAAATTTAATTGATATAAAGATTTCAAATTTCATGATGTCCAATTGCTTCAAATATTTCATACATGAAGTCACAATAGAGGGCTTATGGATGTGGTTTTACTGCAGGAAGACCATATAACTTGTTTCATCAAAAATATTATGACAAGGTTAGGGTGTTCTTTCATTTATTTAATTTGAAGTCCAAGAGTTAGTTATCAATATTGTTTGGTTACTATTTTAAGGATGTCTACTATAATATTACATGTTTTTGTGATTGACTCTATAGAATTGATAATTATAGAGTTTGTAAACTATGTAGACCTCCTCCTAAACTTTATTATTTCATTAAAATTATGTTTTATTGGCATTGAAATGTTAGGGAAATAGAGGGAAATCCTTAAAAGTGTACATAAAATTCTTTTTGTTGAAAGACCAAGTAATGGAAGTTTGTGACCCAACTTTTGCAATAATTGGTTGGTAGAGGTTTGACTGGTAGATGGATCCCAGTCAATGGTGCCCACTAGATCAAATGATGGATGAGATTTGTATGGTAGTATTCCCTTCTTTATGACTTGTATCACTTTGAGATTTCCCCCAAATAAAAATGAGTAGATAAAGGGGCCCCTTAATTTATTTGGTACACTTGTCAAGATATTGTACATAGGTGATATTTTGATGTATTTAGAGCAATCACACCTTTTCCTACTTGAGTCAAGAAATTCTCTTCTCCTCTTGAAATTTATCTATCTAAATCATGTACCACATCATGTACTTTTAAGGGATCACATTTCCATTTGATTTTTTCAAAAGTAGTATGATGAGACA
This sequence comes from Cupressus sempervirens, assembly GCA_028749045.1. NCBI lineage: Eukaryota > Viridiplantae > Streptophyta > Pinopsida > Cupressales > Cupressaceae > Cupressus > Cupressus sempervirens. Next base: position 802,547,835 of record CM053793.1, read on the forward strand.
ATGATATAGTATTCAGCTACTTGATCTATATATGTATATGAAAATTGAAGCATATTGTGCCCTCCCACCAGCCCTTCTAGAATCAAGAACATGCTCATAGAAAGAATGTACACAATTTAAACCCCTTAATCAATCACTTATTACTTTCACAAATGGAATAAATAAACCAATTCCTTTTGTGATATTCAATAAAATTGAATAGGCAACTTATTTTTCCAAAATGTAGCCAAATCAAAGGAAGGAAATAAAATTTGTTCCAATTTCCTCAAAACTAAACATTTTATGACATAATTTGACCAGTCTTTGCAAAAACGGAAATAAATTCTTCCAAACATATTGAAAATAATCCAAACCAAAACCAAATGTAATTTAAATCATATAAATGTCTTAAAATATAAGTTTCAAGTTTGTATCCTTCAAAATGAGTTCAAATAAATCAAAAAATTAGAGCAATTACAAGAAATAATAATTAGAAAATTGAAATATACAACATTAGGATAAGTTTCCTTTCATTCCAAATCCTTCTTCCAACTTCCCAAACTTAAAATTTTGTGTTTTGGAAACCAAAAATATATAATTTGGAAGCCCATTAAACTCCCCAACCAACTAAAAACTACCTATTAACATATTTAAACCAACTTTTGAAAAGTTGTTAGGAAGTTGTAAAAGTTGTCATTACAATTTTGGCAAATGAATCAAAATTTTCATAAACCCTCAAAATATTATATTGATAACTTCAATACTCCAATTAAACTATTTCCACTCCATTTTTATAAATTTGAGTTGTTTAGTCACACTTGACATTTTCATGACCTTGTAAGTCACTATGCTTTTAATGGCTTTTATAGCCTTACGAAATATTGTGAATGAACTTGAAATGGTATTTAGGTCCTTACATAACATTGAAATCATATTAAAGATAATTTAAAATATGAATTTATCCATGATACATCTAATGAATAGGTGCTCATGCACCATACTCCTCAACTTTGAACTTTTTTCAAGTCCTCTTGGAAGTGGGGTTTCAAAGATCTCTTCATCTTCACTTTTGCTCTTTCAATCCTTTTTCTTGAGAATATGAACTTGATAACAGAAAAATTATGTCCTTTCCAATCTTATTTCTTTGTCACCTTCACTATAATGAGCATATAAAGGAATTCATGGGCAAAAATAAATTGATTAGTATCAAAATAAATCACAAAATTGGAATCTTTTTCTCAAATCTTCTTAGCAAATCTCCCATTTTACCATAATTCTCGTCATAAATATGACCATTTGCTACTATTTGTTCATTTCTATCCCCTATCTCTAAAAATACTTCAACATAATCATTTTCAACAATGTTCATGTTCATGGTGTCTTCCATTGGTTCAACTTTCTTATTAGATTCAATTAACTCATCCTTTTTTTTGTTCTATCCTTATTTCTCCTTGTTCTTCCTTTAATTCATTCTCTTTTTCCACATATTTTTCAACTTAATGAACCTCTAAATAATTAAGTTCTTCATCTCCTTCACCATTCCCAATTCTCTACTCTAAGATTTTAAGAATTTCCTCCAACTTCCTTTTATTCTCGTTTAATTATTATCAATCTTTGTATCTCCTCTTGCCTTTTCTTTTTTACTTCCAATTCTTATTCTTTTGTGAATCCATACCCTAAAAATTACAATGCATCAATTTCATAAATAAATCCATTTTCAAGAAAGTCTCTTTTATCTTTCTTCCTCTTGTTTTTGATACCTCTCCTTACTCATTTATCCTCTTTTCTCTCTTGGCCTAGTCTCTTTGTATCAAGATTCCTTCTTGAACCTATAAAAGAGAGAAAAAAAACTAGAAAATACCTCTTACCCATACCTTTTGGGCTTTGATACCACTTTATGTAGAGAGCACAATAAAAGTTTGCTTTATGGGCCTTCCACAAAATTTTAAATTTGTAGAACAAACTCCACTCTAACACTCCTTAATCCTTACTATGTTCTCAGATCTAATAGGCCTAATTAGGCTCTGATTACAAAGAAAGTACCAAGGAATGGGTACATATAATCAATCTAAAACTTAAAATATATTATTTTGCTCAATTATTAGGTAGAGATTCATATTCATAATCTTTTCCAACCATTTAAATGAATAAAATAATGTTGCAACTTTTAGGAATAATTTCTTAAAGAGGGCAGAATTTAAAACCCTTAATCCATCACTTATAATTTCACAAATTAAAAAAATAAAATAATTAGCTTTTTTATATTCAAGAACAGTGAATTACCAAAGAAATTTCCAATTTGTAGCCAAATCCATGCAAGGAAATAAAAGTTATTGCAGGTTCCTCAAAATTGTTCATATTATGACAAAATCTGACAAGTTGTCACCAAAATAGTAATAGATTCTTCCAAACATAATGAAAATAAGCCAAACAAAAACTAAATGAAAGATAACTAATATACCTTTTTAAAAATATAAATTTAAGGATTATATCATTTAAAATGAGTTTTAATCAATCAAAACATCAGAGAAGTTATAGGAAAATAACTAGAAAATTGAAATATACAACATCAAAATAAATTTACTTCCATTCCAAATCCTTCCTACAATTTCTCCAACTTTCAATTTCATATTTTGGAGACCAAATATATATAATTTAGAATAAAATTAAACTCTCCAACCAACCTAAAACTACCCATTAACATCTTTAACCAAACTTTTAAAAAGTTGTTACCAAGTTGTAAAAAATGTCATTACAATTTTTGCAACTTTTGAACAACTTTTTACTATTATTATGGAAATGACTTAAAAAATCTCCATAAACATTTAAGATATTATAGAGATGACTTTAAGACTATAATTAAAGTACTTACATTCTATTTTGATACATTTGATTATTTTCATCACACATGACATGTTTGACAACCTTGTAAGCCACAATGCTTTTCAAGGCTTTTATAGCCTTACAAAACAATTTGAGTAAACTCAAAATAGTATTTAGGTCCTTACATAACATTGAAACCATATTTCAAAAAATTAAAATATGAATTTATCCATGAGACATCTAATGAATAGGTGCTCCTACACCAATAAATCACATTGCAAGGAAATGTCGATGTAAATAGTTTGGCTATGTAGGTGCTCATAGAAAACAATGACCTAACTTATAGGTGTGCTTTTGGATGCTTGATGTAATAGTTTCTTAATTTTCCACTAGACTAGAGGATCCTCGACATTTTAATATATAAACCCAATCATGTATAACTAAATATATTTAATTATTTGAAATCCTCCACTTGATTTTGATATATAATAACTGCATTTATTTATTTGTCTAAAATTATCCACTTGATTTTGATCATAAAGTTTGTTGAATTCTCCATTTGAGAAGTTTGAAATTGGGAAATAGGCTAGCAAATAGGTGGGCTTGAAAATAAAGAACTACTAGTTTTATGCACAAATCTTTCCATTCAAACAACTAGTTCTACACACCATAGGTATGCTTGCAGATGTTTCTTTAAGAAATAGATATATCTCTTTAGAGCATTTCAATTGATCTCAATGATGATAGTAGAAAATACATTTCTCTTGACTATTTTATCATATATTGTAAGAAACATTTGATGTTGCTGCCAACCTTGCCATTTTCCTCAAACTATATAATATTGGTCTACTATCTATAGTGAATCTTTGGTAAAGCCAAATGGAGACTGTTCCAAATCTCAAGATTAATTAGAGACTCCAAAATTTATATGTTTATTCTTGTTGATTAAATGGAGATGTTGGATTCCAAATGATAATATTTTTACTCATTTATTTAGTTTCTTGTAATGAGATCCACATGTAACTCTTGTGATAATTTTGTTTCCTCATACTAATAGCCCATCCAATTCATGTCCCGATATTTTTTTTGACCACGTGTATCATATTTGTTTAGAAAATCTCTTGTGAATCTTGAGTGTATGAAGCTCAACACATGTGTTTGGGCATCTAAATTATAAAAATGTTTCCAATTAGAAACTTATGAAAACTAACAAACAATCACAATGCAATTTACTATTTGGGTATGTGCAGGATCATGGTGTGCCAAAAAGTGGCGATCTGAAATGCCTCAAAGAATTTCAAAATCTATTCCCACTTTTTTCCCACCCACCCTGATACTAAATGAAAATAATTAATACGTTTATAATCCATACTATATCATTCAATTCCAACCTTATATGGTCATCTTTAAAACATCTCGAGAATGTGTTTTTGGCATGTTCTTATGTGTTTTTTATTTCAAGCATGTAGCTGATGACTTTTTTTAAACCAAAATTGGATGTAATGAAAAGGGTTTCTTTAGAATGTTCTTAGCTTTTCATAAATGTAAGTTTTGTCAAATTACAAGTTCAGTAAGTAATTATTACTTATTTTCTAATAGAGTTAGCTACAAAGTGTTGATTAACATAATGGTTGAAAAATAGCTATAACTTTCAAACCGTATAAGATTTGTGAAATCTAAAAGATGCGTCACATTCTATGCTTCGAGTAGAATAAGAAAACAAAAATAAAAACTTAATTTTGATTTTTTTTGAACTAGTTAAGGTGGTCAGACATGGGAGTTTTTTAATTCTAAAAATAGTATAGTAGAAAATTCATAATTAATTATTTATTTGGAATAAAAATTGCCAAAAATATGCATCACATCCAGGCATGAGTCTACTTTTTATATCTAAAATTATATTTAAAAATATTATCATTTGATTATGATTAAGGTGGTCAGACATACACCTACTTTTTATTTTCGCCCTGAAATTTTTGTAGTACTGCATTAAAATCCAAACTTTTGACCAATCAAATATTTTTTTCTCCAGATAAGGCCTTGTAGTTTAGAAACTATATTCAATTTCCTACAAATTATTTTCTTACAACTTTTTGATATAAAGTCCAGAACCACTTTAAAATTATGTGTCAAGTTGACATAACCCTGATTTGCTTATTTTTCACTGCCACTTAAGGCCATAGTTTGGTACACCATGATCCTGCACATACCCATTTAATACAATGACTAGGAGAAGAGGAGATAAATCATTGCTTCCTTTTGTGATAAATGACCACATTTAAACTCAAATGAGTTAATGGTCTAAATGGAATCTCAAATCTCAAACTCCATTATAATGACCTTAACAAATAAAGCTTTTGTTAACTACTTTTTTCCTTGGGCATTGAAAAGGTTGGCCTCATTTCCTATTGTTCTTTGGAAATTAGTTTTTAACCTTCAAACAAGTCTTCTTCATCCACTAAATCATCCATCAAAAAATGTTGCAGAGAAGTGAAAAACTTGATAAATTCAATAAATATTTCAAGAAATGGACCTCCCACCAATAAACACTAGATAATGCATTAAAAAATTTGGTTAAACAAAGAATGTACAGTCTAACTATAATTCAAACAAAAAAATTCTACAAATTTTAAATGTTTTTAGTGTACCTTAGCCTATCAAGTGTTTTTTGTTCTCTAATATTCACATACTCTTGTTGAGAGATTTCTCTACGAATCCAAAAATAATATCAAAAGCCTATACCACAAAACTAACAATAGAATTGTAGTTGTTTATTGGTAAAAATCTTAGTTATATGGTAGAATCAATATACCTTAGAGTGGGAAGAAGATCATTCTCCTTCTTAGCTTTAGATTGTCAGATTGCCTCCTCTTTTGGTAGAATAGTAGAAGTTACTGAATTGCATGCTTATAGAGATTTATCGATAGGATTAACTTGCTCAATTCCAAATTCAAAACTTAGAATATATTGAACATATCCTTTATGAATGTGTTTCTACAAACAAATCATTATATAATGCATTCAATGGCCCTATTACTCTTTGTATACATGAATATCCAATCCATATTAATATTTTCATATTGGTTTGAAGTTATTTATCCATGATCACTAATAAAATTATTCTCTCTATCAACTGTCTTCTTTTATGTTAATAATAATTATAACCATGTTATTTCATAGACTTCTCACTCTCACTATATTGTCACTAATATTACATGATAAGTTGAATTATTTGAAAGGACACTACTATTTGACATTTTTTTATTTTTATTTCTATCTAGAATCTTTATTTGTTTTATATGTGTTTCTCATGCCTTTTCACTTTCATTATGGTTTCTATTTCTTTTAACTATCCCATAGAAATTTTTGTCATTTTTCACATTGTCTCAATCTTCAGTTCTTGACTAAGAACTTTCCCTTTGCTCACAATTATATTTGTATGAATTTTCTTCTAAAACATGTACTTTGGAAGAATCTTATTATGAAGTTCAACATTGATTTATGCTATTTTTATTTATGCATAATCATATTTTCATCATTTCCATGCTTAGCCACCAATTTGGGCTTAAACATAATTTTAGTGTCTATTTATTAGCCAATATTTTACATTCAAATTTGAGGTCTTAATTTTTAACCCTTACTAAAAGACTAATCTTCATGCCTTTACCCCATAGCCTCCATTTTTTTCTATTCTCATGCATTATTATTTCTTGCTAAAATTTGTATTGATGGAATTTTCATAGTTACATTGTCTTCACATCTTACTTTTGATTTTTTCCAATGAACAATATGATGGCCTTGAATTCATACTTCAATATAAATCTCACTAAACATTGTTAGTAGATAATTTTATATTGAAGAAAGGATGACTCTATATCATCATAGATGCTTCTTGCTGAAATGTGAGGTATCGTAATTCCTATGAATTTTGTATGGAAGCATCTGCAATATATCTCCTTATTGCTATGGAATATTACTTATGTTGGGATAGTCATCATGAAGATTGTTTAATTCTTCAATAATTTTGATGGCTACTTTCAACCTTTCAGTAAGGATACTACTATTATTTGTTTTTTATTCAATCTATTGTTTTGTTTCCAAGGGATGCTAATATTCCTTTAAAAGATAAAACTTGAATTTATATAAATAGATGAAATATTATATCATTGTAAATGTGAAATCTCTATTAAACATGTATATATCCATAACATTTATAACCAAAAATTCCTACTTCAAAAATATGTACTTTAAACTTTATAGACTGTTGTTACTGGGTCACAATCTCCTTGGTCTTATTATGTATTATGCTCCATTTGATCATAGACATTGTATTTTTTACTCATATCTTTTCCTAGAACTTTGACTAGTTAGCCTTCAAATCAAACTATTCAATATATAAGCTCAACCATCATTCTAACTTCAATTTTTTTCAAATCTTAAAGTTTTTCCATTAAAAAATCATTGGCATCACTTTTCTTGATCATTGTAGGAAGATTCTTCTCGCATAGATCTTAAATCATCCCACACCAAGAAAAACCTAGAAAGCAATTTTCAATTATTTTTCTCCATTTCGCCAAAAAATGAAACACAAGATGAGTTGTTGTTGAAATCTATTTACTTTTGAGTCTCATTCATGTTGAAATTTATTTATTTGGTTGTTTAATTGTATATGCAGATATTTTACTATAGTCTTTGATATATGTTGAACAAAATCTTTGATATATTGATTCATTTACTTATTTAATAATTTGCTTAGCAACTTCCAAGTAGTTTTAGTCCCATGCATGATGTTCATCATGCTAAACATAAACCTCCATTCTCTACTTGACTCTATTACTGTATGTGTATGAAACCTGGTAAAGGCTCCATCTAAAAAGATAAATAGATTATCCATATTTTTTGAAGCTACTTCATAGTATTTTAATGCCATCATTATTGAGGCTACATTGAAATTAGTCTTATCTATATTAGGAGCCACTTTAGAATATTTTTTTTTTTTGCATTTTATATGTCAAATTGTTGTCCAACATGCTTGTGATGTCACCATCATCTGTAGATTCCATGAGGTATACCAACATTTCATTTAATACATTTTTAATTTTCTAGACTACTAGATCTCATTTGTGATTATTAATTCTTAAATGTCCTTGTGTTCTGTCTTGTCTAAAAACGCCAAGAGAAAAAAAAAACTAGGCTACTATGTGTACAACCTAGTATTTTTTTCTTTTTTTTATCTATGCTCTTTTTGACATGTATATATTGGTTGTTGAAAATCCTAGCTCTTGACTCCTATACAAATAGTGTACCAATGTTACAGAGCATAGAAGATTTATTAGAATTGGCATCTGAATCTATCCAAGTCTAGTAAAAAGTAGTAAAAATGTATATATTATGTGCATAATATGTTCATAGAATATTCATATTGGGTGTTTTATTGCCTGAGAAACATGAATTTCTATCTATGAGGTATTGATCCATAGGTTGATCTAACCAGCATGATAAACAATTTTAGAATTGACATATGAGGATAGATTAGCCATGGATTCAATCTACAAGAGTTCTCCTAGTAGAATAATCTTTGGGATCATTTGGGCATGTTCTATTATCACCCTCAAGATATGAGCCAACTAGTGATACCATAGAAACAAAAGTAACATGTGTAGAATTTATGCCTACCTAAAGCATTTGGAAAAATATTTCTAGAGAAAAAATTTCATGTCTATTCATCTTATTTCCTACAATCATTGCACTCCAAAAAATTATGTCTCTTTGGAAAATCTTATTTAAAAATAGGTATGCAATGTTTATACATCCACATTTGGAATAAATATCTATGATTGCAATCCCCACATAAATGTGTAAAATAATTGTACTTCTAACTAAAGAAGTAAGGATTATCTTCCCATATTTTTTGGGCTCCAAGATGTGTATACGCTTGTAGAACACATTATGGTTATTGAATTAGAAAACATGCTTTATAGTTGTATTTGATTAACAAATGTAGGCCCTACTTTCCATGCCCATTTTGTGCATGAGCTCCAATCATGAAATTCTAGGAATTCAGATCCCTATCACTTATATTACAAAAAAATTGTTGTGATATCTTTGGCTCCCTACATTTGGCATATATTGCCACAAGGGAAGTTTTTATAACAATATTAGTTTAAAATCTACTCTATACTATGTAAGCATGGCTCTCTTTGCTCTGATGTAAGAATTATAAATAACTATATCCTTGTAGCATACTTACTAAGTTAATATAGTGATTGAATTCCAATTCACATCTTTAAGTAGAAATGGTTTAAGGAGAACTCATGCCTTCATGACATGTCCATTCTATGCATACCCATCAATCACTACATTCTATGAGATCACAACCCTTCTAGACATTTAGTTAAATAATAGCCAAATCCTATACTCTCACTCCTATACATACATAACTACTAGGGAATTACCCATTGAACCATTCAATGTAACTCTATTTCAAAATATGAAAGCATGAATTCAATTTCAATAAAAAATCTTTTAATCTAGCACATGCTTCTAGTGATGGAGAGAATTGTAGGAACAATCAATCAATGGGCTACATGGTGATCACTTCAAAATACATTAAATAATTACATTAAATTAGAGGCATCTCATGAGGTAAAAAACTATATATTTCAACTCAAGTAAATCATTACCCATTGACATGGTCTCACTTATATTTGAGAGTAAATTATTCATAGCTTTTTCCCCTAATCATAATTCTATTAACATTATTATAATAGGACCATAATAGGATAATTAATTATTTTGCAATTGCGATAGCATTGTTGGGTCATAGTCTAAACAACTTCTTACACATGCAACTTTAGGACTTGTGCACTTAGTGACAACATCATCAAATTGTACTTTATCACTATATAACTACACATATTCAAATTATATCATTGTTATAGGATATAATACAATCATCAGAAATTGCTTGACTGGTACTCTGTTTCTACTCTACTCTCTATAAATCACTTATTATTGCCATATGTCTTTGAATTACTTTACAAAAATTTAACCTCATAGTCAAGACACAATGTGGAACATTCCCTTAACTTCATGTCACCTAATTATCAAAACTCTATCCATATGACCACAATCTCTATCTTTTTTTCTACTAGTCTTGATATAGTTATTGCTATGTTGACATAAATGACCAACATAGTCATGAGCATAACATTTCAATACTTCAACATGCTCTCAAATGCTTAGGATACTTCCCGAAAGGAATACCAACAACATTCATGCTAACAATCTTCCCATTTGGCATTGATGGAAACATAGATGAAAAATATTTAGGTTCCAAGAATACAAAACAATACATTATTGTTGTTTCTCTCATCTTTCAAAATCCTCTTCATCAATTGAATCTAAAAGTGTCTAACAAACTACTCTATTTTGTATCTTCTGAAGGATTGGCATCAATTTCTCATGAACTCGACATCTCTTAGCTTCTCCCCCATACCTCACAACTCCTGATGTTGTGTATGTCTGCATAGAGATATTATTTCTTCTTTTTTACATGTATCTTTCTAAATCTCTAGTGTAGGAGCACCTAGGCTAACCTCCAAATCCATAGTCATTTTGTCTTGTATTTGACATTAGCCAAGTTAGAGAAGCTATGTTTTTTATTTGTACCTTAGAAGGTCTTGCAAGATGTGGACTAGGTGACTTAGTTTTAGAACTAATGTCACCAACTAGTCATTGTTAGTCATCTTTTATAGCTTAGTCATATAAGCTTAAAGTTTATATTTAAGTTTTTAATGTATCCTAGGAAAATGAGAGATGTTAAAAAGATTCCTTAAGGTTATTTAAGAAGTTAGTTCTTCAAACTACATTGCTTAGAGGCCCTAGGTTATAGCTAGGCTAATGAATGTAAAAGATGCCAAAAGTTATTATGACAATATTGGCAATTCATTGGGAATGTTACATTCAACTTAGCAACATTGGATAACCTAAAAGATGGGAGTGAGAGATCAATTAAAAAGGCCAAAACACATTGAGAATGACCTCCAAGGCTCTCTTAGGCTCAAATATTTAGAGAGAGGTACATCATTGTAAATAAATTTGTGAATAGAAAAAGAACTCTGCAATTCTAGTTATGTGAATTTATCAAGAATTTTAGTGTAATAGTGCTATCTAATTTATTGAATGTCTTGATTTAATGTTAGATTTTTTAGAAACAATAGTCCACCAAGATAACTAAGAGGGGGGGAGGGGGGAGGGTGAATTAGTTATCTAATGATTAAAACATTTATCAACTTTAAACAATCTTAACCATTCAACCAAAATAAACAACAACCATAGAAAGATGCACATACACAATTACACCATATATGTTAACTAGAAAACCCTTGATTAGAGGAAAAAACCTAGTGGGAATGATGCCCACAAGATGGTATATTAATATAAATATTCCTTGCTAGAGGATGGACCCTGTTAGGAGTCTATTACAACATTTAGTACATATGAGTCCTTGTTAGGGGACTTTGAATCACTATTAGGATATTCCAACCCTGTTAAGAGTTGTGCCAACCTTGTTAGGAGTTGTAAGAAGATAGAAGGACCCATTGTGCAAATAACTTCTAGGGCAAGATCACCAAACTGTTAGAGTAAATAATTAGTTTATTAATTATTTATTCTATTTACTTAAGCTTACTTAGGTAAATGCATTTATTTAATATTTTGTATTTAATGCATGTAGTAGTTAGTTGTTGACAACATGGGAGTTTGTTCCCTTCTAGCATGTTCCACTTTTTGTGGATATGTGCTAAGTTTTGATCCTTATCATGTACAACCTTCCAGCTTGTTCTACAAGCTTCTATGAGCTCTTTCTAAGCGGGATCTCTCATTGTATTTTCATAAGGCATTCTCATTGTAAATACATTGTCTTCTTGTGTTTGCACATATTATCTCTCATGTCCATTTAGGGTTTTTCCCTTGCTCCATGCTCTTTTCTCCTTGGATTCTCTTTGACAAGTTCTTGCATGTAGGTGATTTTGGGCATCTTCGAAGTTGGCTTTCATCAACTCCAACATGGTATCAGAGCCTTCCTGCTACTGCTTCGTTAAAGGATTTTTGAAGCCATGATTTGAAGTCATAAACCCTAGTTTGTTTGTGCATTTTTTCTTCAAATCATGGGATCAAAATTTTTTTAGAGCACATTAGGGCCAAATGGACATCACCATTAGATCTAGAAGGCCATTTACAATTAGGATTCATATAAAGCTTGTCATTTTTGGAGACAGAGCTCCAGGAGGAAAAAAAATTTTCATCAAGGCCTGTTGTATGGACTGTATAGACAATTTTCATTCAAAAAAATAAAAAAAAGTTTTTTTTGTCGCACCGTCAGGTGGCCACTGCCGCAACACCCAGCGACCATCACCACACAACTCACCAACCACTGCCATCAGCAGTGCTGCCACAGAGCCACTGTGACCTGGCACCACCGGCGAGCCACTCTAGCACCGCTCCTTCCCAACACCTTTGCTAGTGCCACCCTCTTGAACCATTCTGCAGGCTATTTTGCGACCTTCGATTGGTGCAATTCCTAAAACCACCACCTCCGTCGACCATAGCTCCTCTCCCAGTGCAATGCTTTGTTAGCTTGACCCTCTACTTTCTTTGCACAGTCAGTGCTTGCCACCATGTGACACATGGCAGGGCTGCCACATGGCCTCTACCACCTTAGCATTTTTCCACGTGGCATCCACATGGCACTACCATGTGGCATCCATGTGGCACTACCACATGGCATCTTCTTTTGCTTTGACAGCTCGCAAGATGTCAAATGTTTTGCAATTACTTGCTGACATTAGCATGATGTCAACACTGCATCATCCTTGCTTGCAGTCTCCTTCTACATCCTTTTTGACCTACCTTCAATTTTTTGGCCATAACTTGAGCATACAGAGGTATTTTTCTTATCTAAAAGAAGCATCAGAAAGCTGGTTCCAAGATGGAGACATTGGTGTAGGTATTTTTAGGTTTTGATGGATTTGTATTGCTTGTTTTTCAATCAAAGTTTGAAGTTCTATTTTTGACTCTGGCAAGTATATCTTTTGCATCCCATTCCTATTTTTGAAAACTTTATATTTTTGGAAAGCTGGTTCTGTTACCTTTTTAGAAATGTACACCTTTTCTTTAGTTTTTGGCCCATGCTCTTTCTATCATAGTTTTGGCATTTTTGCTATATGGTGGATATCTTGAGTGTTTTAGGCCTGAGGATCATTTTCCTGGCATGGTTTCCTTTGTTTTAGGCTGTATTTTCTTTTGTTGCAGCCTTTCTTCAATTTTGATCATTGTAGCTATCATTTTGAAGCACTTTTTTGTATCACACTAGGATAAAGTGCCACTTTTGCATTTCAGGGGTCATGAACATTGTTTTGAGTCAGTTGTACATGCACTATTTTCATAAAGCACCATTGGGGGGGATAATTGTTTTCTATTTTAGGCATTCTCCCTTTGTCAAATGAGTTCCCCTTCCATGACATTAGCCCCATGCAAAGTTAGTTTGATTGTGTCTTTATAGGTGTCTATACCTCTTTCCCTCTCTCGTCGTTCTTGGTTTGTTTGTAGGAGACTTTGGACCACCTTCTTAGTTGCCTGTCATCACACCTCATCTGCATTAAGGGGGGTTATGTTGTTGTTCTAATGCATCTATAGTTTGATAGTGTGAACTATGTATTTAGTGGTTGATCCTATATACAAGGCGATTGCAGTGGTTGGCTACCTATGAATTTTGGTGAGATGGATCATCTACCATATAAACATGCTTGGTTTGTGCCTTCTTCTTCCATGGAGGTTCTTCAATTCTTCAGTTTGGCAGACTTGTGACTTCTTCATGCTTCAGTGATGCTCTTCATGATCACTCCTTGTTCCTGTTTTAGGGGACATTTCCCTAGTTGGAGGCTTCTTCGGTTCTTCACTAGGTTTTTAACTCTTTTTGGGTGAGGGTTTTTCCCATGTAGTTTTCTCTCTTTCCCTATTTTATAGAGGTTTCATTTTTCTTGCATTGTTCATGGGTACCTAACATGGCCTCGTTGCTAGGACCCATCCTAAGTTGCACTTAAGGGGGGGGTGTTAGAGTAAATAATTAATTTATTAATTATTTATTCTATTTACTTAAGCTTACTTAGGTAAATACATTTATTTAATATTTTGTATTTAATGCATGTAGTGGTTAGTTGTTGACAACATGTGAGTTTGTTCCCTTCTAGCATGTTCCACCTTTTGTGGATATGTGCTGAGTTATCATCCTTATCTTCTACCACCTTCCAGCTTGTTCTACAAGCTTCCATGATCTCTTTATAAACGGGCTCTCTCATTGTATTTTCATAAGGCATTCTCATTGTAAATACATTTTCTTCTTGTGTTTACACATATTGTCTCTCATGTCCATTTAGGGTTTTTCCCTTGCTCCATGCTCTTCTCTCCTTTGCTTCTCTTTGATAAGTTCATGCATGCATTTGATCTTGGGCTTCTTCAGAGTTGGCTTTCATCAACTCCAACTCCAACTAATCTCTCAATTATTCCTTTTAGAATAATTAAAAGTAATATATTTTAACTCCTTTCCCCTATCCTATCAATCAGACCAATCACTATCAGAGCTTGTAGACTAGGTCATGAACCTTTGATCCAAGTATCAAACTTTGGATCACACAATAAAACATTAGCAATGAAGATTCCTTCACCTTCACTCTACTCTACACAATTTCACTTTCCACTCTTTGTGCTACTTACAATCACTTTTTATCCATCTTTATGATAAAGGAAAATGTACTTTCCTTATATCAAATCCATAAAACAATTCCCCAAGTCAGCTATTAAAGCTTCTCAATTAATTATTATAGGACCAAATTAGGAACATTTTAAACTTAGCCATAACATTAATCTTCTACCTTGCATCTTTAATAAAATTATGTACATTTGTCATTATGACAAGAAAACTTATTCATGTCACCATCAACATTTTTTATTCATATTTATAACTTTGACTTGTCAGAATAATAAATCTGCTAAGAGATATAACAAATTTAATAGAAAATGCCTCTGTAAAATCTATCTCAAAATAGTCATTACAAAAGCTTGCATAACTTACTCTAGAATTAATATCTTATGCTTTTGAGGTTAGTTATGTATAGCAGACATATAGTATGATCTCTCTTTAAACATGCTTAGTAAGAATGCACAACTATCTATTTGTGAACCTACTTGATCTTTATGTTGTTCTTCTATCAGATACCACAAAGAATTGCTATGCTGACATCAATGACAAATATGGTCATGAATGTAATATATCATCATGATAACAATCCAATCATATGTCCACAATACTCTCAAATATGAATATCATCAACATTCATGCTTCGAACAATCTCCCTTTTTGGAATTGATGGCAACATAGATGAAAAATTATATTTCCAAGAATACCAACAAAATACTCTTAATCTTTCTTTTCAAATCCTCTTCATCGATCATTCTCCCATGCTAAAATTCTTCATATAATGTTCAAAATTTTTTTTTCATGCTAAACTTCTCACCCATTGACATCAATGTCATAGGTTTTAGTAACCAACATTCTATACAACAATTGTCTCTAACTAGCTCTAGTGTCCAAAGACACTTTTCAAAAAGAACATCCAAGAAGAGGCCTAGATGACACTGTCCATCACAAATACTCCCCCATACAAGAAGAATCAACATTCAGTCTAGACAATAACAATGCTCTATTACACTAGACTGATGCACTTCTTACATCATCTATTCTAATGGAGGAAGGGATATAACCCATAGCATACCTTGCAAATACTCAAAAGTCTCTTTGGAAAGATGTTTAGTGAAGATATTTTCAATCTTCTCTTAAGGTCTCACATACTCCAATGTAATTTCTATTTCTACAACTTTTTCTCTCAACATGTGATACTTGATAGAAATGTGTTTGGTCTTAGAATTCTACACTAGATTCTTAGACATATTTATTGTCCTTGTGTTGTCACAATGTATGACAATAAGTTCACTGAATTCTATCCTTATATCCTTTAGCATCTTCTTCATTCAAACAACTTGATTACAAATTTTTGCTACTGCAACATATTCTACTTCTATAGTACTTTGTGAGGTACAATCCTACTTCTTAATTAGCCAAGAAAGTAATCTTCCTCCAAGAAAGAAGGCTCCACCACTATTGCTCTTAATCTCATCCACACTACCTACTCAATCAACATTAGTATAAGAACATAAAGTGAAATGATTAGATCTATCATACCATAATCCAAACTTAGATGTTCCTTTTAGGTATCTAAATATCCTTTTGACTACTATATAGTGTGTTTCTCTAGGATCATCTTGAAATATTGCAATAACTCCAACCGCATGTTCTATATTTCACCTTGTGTGAGTTCGATATTGCAATCCTTCGATCATAGATCTATACTTCTTTTGCTCAATAGTAGGTGTCTCATCCTTTGTAGATAACCTATGTCTATTACCATAGGTGTTCTAAAAGGTTTACATGTTTCCACACCAATCCTTCAAGATCTTCTTCATCCAAACAACTTGATTACAATTCTTTTCTACTGCAACATATTTGACTTATAGTACTTTGTGAGGTACAATCTTACTTCTTATTTAGCTAGGAAACTAATCTTCCTCCAAGAAAGAAGGCTCCACCACCGATGCTCTTTATGTCATCCATACTACCTGCTCAATCAACATTAGTATAAGCACATAAAGTAAAATCATTAGATCTATCATACCACAATCCAAACATAGATGTTCCTTTTAGGTATTAAATATCATTATGACTGCTATATAATGTGTATCTTTGTGATCATCTTGAAATATTGCAATAATTCCAACTACATGTTCTATATTTCACCTTGTGTGAGTCTAATATTGCAATCCTTCGATCATAGATCTATACTTCTTTTTATAAATAGTAGATGTCTAATCCTTTGTAGATAACTTGTGTCTATTACAATAGGTATTCCAAAAGGTTTACATGTTTCCACACCAATCCTTTTTAGTAAATCTTTCAAATACTTAGTCTGAGAAATAAAGATTCCCTCTATACCATGCACAATTTGTAATCCTAGAAAATATTTCATCTCTCCTATCATGCTCATTTCAAATTCCTTCTTTATTTGTTCTACAAATTGATCACTTTAATTATCATTTCCTCAAAATATGATATCATCAACAAATATTAACAAAAATCATCAATCCATCGTAAATTTCTTTCTAATATAGATTGGTATCTACCATACCTTTGCTATATCCAAGCTTTGTGAAATGCTTGTCCAACCTTGTGCACTAGGTTCTCGGTGCTTGCTTCAAGTCATGCAATGCTTTCTTCAATTTTCATACTATTTAATTGTCATCTCTGATAGGACAACCTTCAAGCTATTCTATGTACATCTCTTCTTCAAGTTCTCCATTCAAAAATGTTGACTTGACATCTATCTAATATACTTTAAATTTCTTATATGTTACATGTGCTAAAAATAATCTCACTACTTCTATTCTTGCCACAAGAGAAAATGTCTCATCATAGTCTATTCCTTCTTGCTATGAGGAACCATTTTATACCATTATTTCTTTGTTCCTTACAACTTCACCTTGCTTATTCATCCTTTGTCTAAATACCCATTTAGTTTTTATTACATTCTTGTCTACTGGTCTATGAACAAATTCCCATGTCTTATTCTTTACTATCTGATCTAATTCCTCTTTCATAACTTGTTTCAAACAGTCATATTTACATGACTCATCTACATTATTAGGTTCAACTTGAGATATCAAACATAATTCTTCATTGGTTTTCCTTCTTGTCATCACACCTTTCTCTCCACTTTTGATGATATGCTTGGGTGGATAATTATTTGTCATATTCTTACCCAAATTAGGAGTTTTTATCTTAACTCTTAGTTCTCTTGATGGTTATGAGATTTTTTCCTACCTTGGCTTTCCTTCATTTTGTGAATCATTGTTAGTCTTAAAGAATACTTCATCATTCCTTGGTTTAGTAACAACATCATCATCTAAATTGTAATCAGCTACTCTTTCTTGTATCCTAAATTTCTCGTCAACTCTTACATTTGCACTTTCCATAATGGTCTTAGTTCTTAGATTATAACATCTATAATCCTTTCTTTTCAATGAATAACCAAGAAACATACCTTCATCACTTCTAGCATCAAACTTACCAATATCATCATCCCTTCTAATATAACACTTACTACAAAAAACTCTAAAATATTTAATTGTAGGTGAGTGACCAAACCATAATTCATAAGGGATCTTGTTTGTGTATTTCTTGACTTGCTTTCTTTTCATAGTGTAGACTGTTGTATTCATAGCTTCTCTCCAAATCATCTTGGATATATCATTCTTTAATAACATAGATCTTGTTACTTTTGTGATTGACTTGTTTCTTCTCTCTGTTATACCATCTTATTCAGAGGTTTTCATAGTTGATAACTATCTTTTGATTCCATTAACTTCACAAAAGATGTTAAACTCATTTGAAGTCAATTCTCGTCCTCTATCTGATCTTAAACATTTAATATTCATTCCTAATTCATTATCATCTCTATTTTTGAATATCTTGAACCTATCAAATGCCTTAGCTTTTTTTTTAAGAAATGTAACCCACCTCATTCTAGAAAAATTATCAACCAAAATCATGAAATACATGTCACCATAGAATCATTTAGTCTTTGTAGGACTACTGAGATCTACATTTACAATCTCCAATTTTGTTCTAGTAGTAAACTTCTTGCTAGAAAAAGAACTTCTATTATGCTTTGCCAAAACACACTCCTTTCAAATTGAGTTAGTATTCTTTACAATCTTAGGCAAATCTCTAACTACAAACATACTACTAGTCTTCACAATATTGTCAATGTTTATATCACAAAATCTGTTATGCCATAAACAACTATCATCTACCTTTGCAGCCAAACATGTCATTTCAGTATGATTCAACTAAAATACATTACCTCTAGATCTAGTTCGTATTCCAATTACCTTTCCATCTTTTTCTCTAGTCATGAATGCCTTCTTTGTAAGCTGCAACTAATAACTTTTGTACACTAGTTGTCCAACACTTAAAAGATTGTCCTTCAAACCATCAAAAAAAATAAAAATCCCTAGTGTTAGTCTTATCATCAAGAGTTATACATCCAATACCTTTAACTTGGCATGTTGCATTATTTCCAACTCTGGGAATGCCTCCATCATGAATTTTGAAGTTAACAAACTTGTTCATATCACTAGTCATATGATGTGAACAACCACTATCAATTATCCAATTACATTTATTTTCAACTTGTGATACCAAAGCCATTTTCTGTGGACTTTCTTTTTTAATAGCTACAAATTTAATTTCATCATCACTAGAACTTACTACTTGTTCATCAAAATCATCTTCTTCATTTGCATATAGCTATTTTCTATCTATTCTAGGTTTAAAATTACCTCTATATTTGTTTTCTCTTTGAGGACACTTAGATGCATAATGACCTTATTCATTACATGTCCAAGATTTAAATATTTTCTTACCATCTTTTTCTCTTGTTACTAGAAGGGATAATCCTTCTTCAATCTTTCTATCTTCATTAGTTTTGTTGCTGCTAGCAAAATATCCTCTATCACTTGTGCTCCTTGATAAACTAGGTTGAATATTCAAGGCACTGAAGTTTTTTTCTATTCTAGTCAATTCCTTAAACTTTTTAAGCTCATTCTCAACTACTTCAATTCTTCCAAGCAATATTTCCTTTGTGAAATCATTGGCATGAGTGATCAACAACTATATCATTTGAATTGCTAGCTTAAATCATGGTGTTAAGCTCTTCAATGTCTTTCATATCACCTCATCATCTTCTTTGGTTCTTGCTTGAGATCTAATACCTATAGTAATTTCAGATATTTTTCCTACAATTGTTGTTATAGATTTATCTTCCATTATCTTATCATCTTGAAATGCACAAATCCCACTTTGTAACCTCAATTTATTAGAATGTTCATCACCTTCAAAACTATTTTCCAAAGCTTTCAAAATCATATAATAAGTAACAAGTGACTTTACCAAGTAGTAGTCAATGTCAAGAAGTGTAGACAATAATGCTACTCTAGCTCTCATGCCACATATCAAAGGTTCTCTATCTTTCGTAGTACAAGTTTCCAAATCTTTCTTAACAAAGATCATCTTTTTAGATTTTGTCAAGATCCAATACCCTGGAACCATACACATCAGATTTGTCTTCATATTTTCCTTCTAATTGTCATAATTTGTTCCATCAAACTTCATTCTATCTTTGTTGAACATATTCAGCATGGATCTCCCAAAGTTGTTAACTTTATCTTCAAGGACCCAAGGCTCTGATACTAATTGTTAGAAAAAATAGTCCACCAAGATAACTGAGAAGGGGGGTTGAATGAGTTATCTAATAATTAAAATGTTTATCAACTTTAAACAATCTTAACCATTTAAGCAAAATAAATATCAACCATACAAAGATGCACATACATAATTATGTTGAATATGTTAACTAGGGAAAGCCTTGATCAGAGGGAAAAACCTAGTGGAAATGATGCCCATAAGATGATATACTAATATAAATATCCATATTAGATGATGGAACCTGTTAGTAGTCTATTACAATATTTAGTACATATGAGTCCTTGTTAGGAGACTTTGAATTCTTGTTAGGAGATTCCAACCCTATTAAGAGTTGTGCCAAAATAGAAGGTCCCACTATCCAAATAGCTTTTGGGGAAAGATCATTGAACTCACTATCCAACTGATCTCTCAACCATTCTTTTAGAGTAATTGAATTTACTATATTTTAACTCCATCCCTCTATCTTATCAATTAGACCAATCACTATCAGACCTTGTAGACTAGCTAAGAAATATTAGATCCACGTATCTAACTTTAGATCACATTATAGAATGTCAACAACAAAGATTCCTTCACATTTTCTATACTCCAATCAATTTCACGTTCTACTCTTTGTGCTACTTACAAGAACTTTTCATCCATATTTTTGATAAATAAAAATGTCCTTCCTTTATATTGAATCCATAAAACAATTCCATAAGTTGACTGTTAAACCTTTTGAATTAATTATTAGAGGACCAAAATAGGAACACCTTGCACTTAGCAATAACATTAATCTTCCATATTGCATATTGAATAAATTTTCATATACATTTCATTATGATGAGAGAACTTAGCCACATCATCATCAACATGTCTTATTCACATCTTTAAATTTGGCTTCTTAGAATAATAACTCTGCTAAGATATATAACAAGTTTACCAAAACATGCATTTGTAAACTCTATCTGAGAACAGTCATCACCAAAACTTTCATAACTTCTTCTAGAATTAATATTTTATACTTGTGAGGTTAGCTAATATACTAGATACATAGTATGATCTCCCTTTAACCTTTCTTAGGGAAAATTCTCAATTTCCTTTCTATATCAACTTGATCTTTCCAGTTTTCTTCTATCAAATACCACAAAAAGTTGCTATGTTGACATCAATGACAAACATGGTCATGAATGTAACATATCAATCATGATAATGATCCAATCATGTTTCCACAATACTCCCCCATAGGAATATCATCAACATTAATGCTTTGAAAAAAATTTATGTTGACTTAGTGCTTTGAATAAATTGTTTACATCTAGAGGGTTTCTTAGTCTCGTCCTGATTAGTTTGTCTTTCAATGGACCCCCCATGAAATCTAGCCATTGGATCTTCCAAAGGGTAGATGATTTTTTTGGGGGATCCATTGGTGTAAACATATTTAGAGTTCAGAGTCATGAATAGTTAGGTTACTATTTTTTAGATCAAGCACTAGGTGAGCTTAGAGTGCTAAGTTAGTGGTTGACAGTGATTAGTTGAAGATTTAATGCAAGGGATTGAAGTATAGTATATAACAAGTATGATTGCAAGTGTGATATGAACATAAATTGATATGCTAGAAGAATTGAGAGACTATCAATCCATTTTATTGATTTTTAAACAAGAAACCAACGACATCCTATAAATTAAGCCTTTTAGCCCTATTTGACCTAGACAAAAGGAATTCTTTGTACAGATGAGATAGGAGTCTAAAACCTTTAGAATCCTTTATAAAATCAAATATAGTATATGAATGAGGAACTTTTTTTTAACATTTTTTGGGAATTTTTGGCAAGAAAGTGGAAAAAGACCCTGTCAAGGGGTGTAAGGAATTATGCCTAGTTAGGTCTCCTAAAGACTTAAGTATTGAATTCAATAGGAAAGGGTTTGGAGATCCTTCAAGATGGATCCAATTGGAAACATATGGAATATTTTCCACATGATTATCACCCATGAAATGAGTTTGAATATTTTTGTGGAGATGACATTTAGAGCCTTCTGAGTGTAGTAGAAAGCATTGATGAAACAATAAGGTGTTTGTCCTTCAAGGTAAAGCACAAGGATGGTACTCTTAGAGAAGAGTTAGATAATTTCTTAGGTAATCATCTAAGCCATTAAGATAATAGAGGAGATTAGAATCCTTGAATAAATAAGCTAGGTCTTCTTATCATTTGTTGCAAGCACACCTAGAAGATCATACATCATATTGGTATCAAAACCTATTTTGATCAGGCTTATGGTTAATGTTTCAACCTACTAAATCAATAAGAGAGAGTACATAATTTCAAATAGATAGTACAATGGTGACTAATGCTAAGTTAGCCAAGAAGGTGGAAGAAAAATAGGAGGAGAACATACTACTTTAGGAAAGATTGGATCAATTGGAGCTAAAGATGGATGAAGTAGATGTGAAGGATGAAGAAGCTAATGATAAGATTAATGGCAACAAGAAAGAGATCCCTATGGAGGATGAGATCCCTAAACATGACCTAGTGTTGGATGAATAACCACTCTTGAAGGCATTGAAAGCCTTAAGTGGAAAATCATTAGAAGGCATTCATATCTTCAATGGGAAGATGGAACCTAAGATAGTCCTAGATTGGGTAGAGGGACTAGAGAACTATTTTGAGTTTGATGGGATCACAAAGGCTCAAAAGGTGAAGGTATTGTTAACCAAAATGCCCTCTTTCCAAGAAATAAAATTCAAATAATAATCTACTTAATAGTTTCCTAGGGTTTTTTTATGAAATAATTTGACATTAGCTATATTCCTTATTTCATATTATGCCTTAGAATGTTTTAAGTCATGACCATGCAATTTGCCCAATCATGGAGGGTTAAGTGCTAACTAGAATCAAGATGGTGAAGGTGTGATTGCCTTGTGTTCACATCATCACATAGTATATTGGCTTAACCAAGGTCAAGTTGGTGAAAGTGCACTTTGCTTTGTCTTTTCTTGATCACATGGTTAAACTAACATGCTATGGCTTAAGTCATGATAGCATGAAAAGGGAAATCTTTTAGTGCTTTAAAGATACATCTCACATGATTAAATCTTTTAGATCTATAGCTAGCTCATGGTTGTATTAGGTGAAGAAGTGGCAAAGTTTTGAGTTGCAATCAAATGATTCCCTTTGCTTTTCTTGGTTACAAGAATTACAAGGTGAACCTCAAGTTAAGGTGGCAATGTTGTGGATGTGGTCAAGATCTCAGTCTTTATAGAGTCTCAGTGGTTAATGAAGGATGCTAAGAGTGGGTTAAAAAGTAGCGATAAATAATGGGTCTTAGTTTTGTAAACATATATTGTTATTGAAGAAAGGTGGTGGAAAAGTTGTGATCATGAGTAGTGAAATTTGAAGTATAAATTTGAATTGTTGATAGAGTGGCAAGATGCTAAGAGATGTTTCATCCATGTGGAAAGGCATGATGGATAATTCTAGTTGACCAAATGACATGACTATTTTAGCAAGTTGATGATAGTGGAAGTAGATCCCTAATGATGATCCCAATCTTTCCAATCTCTTGCAACTACCTTCATTGTTCCCTAGGTCTAATAAATGCAAAGAGATACTCCACTAACACTTCTTGATCCATCCATTCAATCAAAATTTAATTATTGATGTTTCTAACCTCTTAGAGCTTTGTTTGGTCAAGAAGTGATCTCCTCACTTATGGATTTATACTATTATTAGATCTTTTTCCAAGTTTACAGTGATTAGTCTCCGAAAAGTTGATTGTAGTGGTTGATTTCTATCTTAAGATAAAAGTTATTTGAAGTTATTCTTATAGTATAGAGGAAGATTTTGTACTCTTTCTTAGGGTCAAATATTTTTTGTTTCTCTAGTATTTCCTTGGCATGCTACTATAAATTACCTCTTTGCCACTGATTTATATGACATCTTGACTTATCTCCTTTAACCACTTATGTTCTATGCAATCCTTGTCAACCTCTCTTTGATGTACTATGAATATCTATAATCTACATTTCTATACATTTGTTGGTTCATGAATGATAAATAGTGAAGAATTTTTTACTTGTGTTAATCATGTGCTTGTTTGATCTCTATGTTGTTAATATATTAAAGAAAGTTTAATTCCATATATCTTTGGACTATCATAATAATGGTACTATGCATATATGGGAAAATATTGATATGAACACCCTATTTTAGTCACCTCCTTAGAATAGATTAGGTAGTTACCTTCATGCATTTTTTCTTTATTTTCTCTTCAAAATTAGTTTAAGTGCATCTTGATAGTGGAGGAAGCTTACCTTCTCCAGAGACTCAACCTCATAGTTCAAGAACCACATCTTGGAGTTTATTTCCATGTTTCACAAGGTTTTCATTAGGTAAAAACTTTGGACAAGGGTGCAAGATTTTGTGAAAATATGTAGCAAAGGAAAAACTAAGGGTCTTGCACTTACTTGGTGGAAGTTTCTACAAGATGAGAGGGAGAAAGAAGGTAAGAACTTAGTCTCTACATGGAAAGAAATGATGGCTAAAATCAAGGAGGCATATGTGCCAGAGGATTAAGAAATCCAATTTCATAAAAAGAGGCAAAGTATTAGGCAAAAGGACTTGGATGTGAATTCATATATTGAGGAGCTCCAAAAGATTTGTATGAGATCTTGAGTTATAGAAGATGGGAAGATAAAGGTGGCAAGATACCTCAATGGGATCAAGTGGAACATTTGGGATGAGATGAGTCTAATAACTCCTAACACAATAC
The DNA here is from genome assembly GCA_028749045.1 of Cupressus sempervirens. Taxonomy (NCBI): domain Eukaryota; kingdom Viridiplantae; phylum Streptophyta; class Pinopsida; order Cupressales; family Cupressaceae; genus Cupressus; species Cupressus sempervirens. The sequence goes on from CM053793.1 coordinate 802,572,823, forward strand.
AAAAATGCCATTAGATTGTTATCATGGTAGAGAAGAAGTTGAGAAAAAAACAAGATTCAAGTACCTTAAGAGGTAGAGGTAGATGAAAAGATAGTAGAGGGAAAAGAAGTGGTTATTGTGGAAGAAATTCAGAGCCAAGGACATAAGGAGATGTTAAATATGCTAAGAAGCAAGAGGGAAGATCTAGTAGAGGTAGTAGAGGAAGGAAATCTAACTTTAGAGGATGGAGTGGTGAACAAGGAAGAAGATTTTATTTTGCCAATATGAAATGCTATTATTGAAACCAAATTAGGCACCCTCCCTATAGGTGTACAAAGAAGGGTAGCACTTCTCAAGGAGGTGAAAAGAGAACTAATTTTATTCATGGGGATACAAATGCATGTGTGAGTCACACTAAGGTACCACTAACATTAGAGGAAGGTGAGAACCTCATGATAAGAAGAAGAGCCAAGCCAAAGAAGACCTATCTCTATTTAGGATAAACTATAATATGATTGGAAAAGTGTGTAGAATCATTATTTACTCAGTGTCTACTAACAATATTGTGTCAAAAAAAGTAATCAACAAGTTAGACATGCCAAGGATAGCCCACACTAGACCTTACAAGGTCACATGGCTCAATAAGGGCCAACATATTTTGGTAAATGATAATGAAGTAGCCTACAAGATGACCCCTTAATAAAATGAGGAAATTTCTAGAAAAATACAAGAAATCCTTAGCCAAGGTCTTATTATGAAAAGCATTAGCCCATGTCCCATACCCACTATCCCAACACCTAAGAAAGGAGAAACTTGTATGCTTTGTACTAGTTCAAGGGCCATAGATATGAAAACCATTAGCTATAGATTCCCTATCTGTAGGATTCAAGACCTAGTGAATTATCTAAGCAAAGGTAAGTATCATAGAAAGATAGATTTAAAGAGTGGCTATAACCAAGTAAGAATACATGAAGGAGATGAGTGGAAACCAACCTTCAAAACAAATGAAGATTTATATGAATGGCTTGTCATGCCATTTGGACTATCTAATGCCCCATCTACATTCATGAGGCTCATGAATGGATTCCTCAAATACTACATTGAAAAAATTGGAGTGGTATATCTTGATGATATACTGATTTTTAGCAAGACAAAAGATGATCATCCCCAACATGTTGAGATTGTTTTCAAGAAGTTGCATGACAAGAAGTTGATGATCAATTTAGAGAAGTGTGAGCTTATCAAGACAAAGTTGGTGTACCTTGGGTTTGTTCTATCTAATGGAAAACTTAAAATGGACAAGAGTAAAGTGGAAGCCATACTCAATTTTTCTACTCTATGGAAAGATAAAAGAGGTAAGAAGCTTTCATGGCCTTGCTAAATAATATGAAAATTTTATAAGGTAATTCAGTACTATTCATGCCCCTATGTTAGACACCATTAAAGGAAGAATGAAGACTAGTTTGTATGGAATGAGAAAAATAGAAAAATCTTTGAGTTGTTAAAGGAAAATATTTCTACAAAACCTATTTTAGTCTTCCAAGCTTTGAGAAGATAGTCACCATACAATGTGATGTAAGCTATTGGGGTTGTTCTAAGCCAAGAGGGTAGACCAATGGCTTTTCATTTACAGAATTTGTGTGAAGCTAAGAAGAAGAATTTTTCTTATGATCTTTAGATGTAAACATTAGTTTAGGCCTTAAGCAAGTGAAGGCACTATTTTCTTCCCAAGGAGTTCATAATATATTTAGATAATAAAGCTCTAAGTTTCTTGAACTCTCAAGCGAAATTAAGTCATATGCACATGAAATGGGTTGAATAACTCTAGGCTTACACCTTTAATATCAAGCACAAGAAAGGAGTATTCAATAAGGTGGCAGATGCCTTGAGTAGGAGAACTCTCACTATCCAAGAGATCCAATTGAAGAGCATGGAAATAGATCACTTCAAAGATCTATATGTCGATAATTATGAATTCATAGAAATTTATGAGGTATGTGTTGACTATAAGAATCATTTACATAGAAAATATGTTGAATATACTTTACAAAGTGATATCTTGTTTAAGGGAAATCAATTATGTGTCTCTAGAGGGTCTATAAGAGAGAATTTGATTCAAGAAAAGCATAATAGGGAATTGAGTGGTCACTTTGGGACCATTAAGATACAAGAACTTTTTGAAAGGTTCTAGTATTTTCCATGGATGAACCTTGATGTTAGGAATTATGTTGAAAGTCGCATTGCATGTCAAAAGGCCAAAACTACTTCTTGAAATGTAGGCTTATATCAAACACTACCTATTCCCACTAGGCCACGAGAATGCTTGAGCATGGAATTTTTTGTTGGTTTATCCAAGAAAAGATAAGGCATGGCTAGTGTTTATGTGGTTTTGGATAGATTCAACAAGATGTCTCATTTTTTTCCATGAAAGATTACTAATGATGTCAGCCAAATAGCATCTATGTTATTCAAGGTGATAGTAAGAATACATGGGTTATGTTTGAGCATTGTTGTTAGGAATAAGCAGTCTCAACCTTGGATAATTCCTATTCTTGTTATTTTTTTTGTAAATATATATTTTGAAAATAATGTAATTAAGTGTGATTTTACATGTCTAGTTTTCATGTTGATGTGTCACTCCACTTGTATGTGTTAGCATCATGAATTGTGTGTAAGGAGATCATGGCTGAAATGGTTCTGATGGATTCCTATGATGTGTAAGAGCTATCTTTGGAACATTTGATGATGGGTGATGATGTGAAGACATGTGGCAATTGATCATTATGCTTTTAGCTTCCTACTTTTTTGGAGAATGATAAAACCCTATTACGATTTTTCTATGGGAGTTTCCTTAAAATGGAAAGTGCATGATCTAAGCAATTTTAGGGTTGCAGATCAGAGAGAGTGAAAAGTGCATTATTGCTTGCTAGTAGATTGGTCTTTTGTGTCCTAAAATAACTTGGATTACAAGTGTGTTTTAACCTTTGTGTTGAAGATAGAACATAGTGCAAGTTTTGGAGGGGTGGGGTTGTTTTATCAAAAGGTTTTTCCCCACCTGCATATATTTGTGTTTATGTATTTTCTTTCTCTATCTATTTTCTATATTCATGGTTGACTACAACATTATTTTTTACATAATATCAAATCTATAATTGTAAGGGTTTAATAGGAATTTACAAAATACTATCCCTAAGGGATTAGTGTAGGAAGTTTTTTATGTATTTGAGTTTCCTTATTAGTGGTATTAGATCTTAGAAAGCTTTTGATCCTAGTTTTTGGCTATGGTTTCTTGAGCTAATCTCAAGTTGAGTGGGAGTTTTGTGTAGAGGATTCTAAATATTATTTGCAGATTGAGATGGCTAGTTCATCATATGGAAAAGTAGAGGTGGAGAAATTTAATGGTGGTAATTTTTAGTTTTTTAAACTCAAGACAAAAGACTTGCTTGAAGATCATGATCTATGAGAGGTGGCTTCACTTGATGTGAGACCCATAGAAATATCTCAAGTAGATTCGGATCTCAAGGATTGGAAAGCTAAGTTTCTCATTAGACTCTGTCTAGCTAATTCAATTCTCCTAAATGTTCTTAATAAGAAGATTGCAAATAGTTTGTGGATATGGCTTAGGTCTGTGTATTAGGCAAAATCTTTGGTGAACACATTATTCCTAAGGAAGAAGTTGTATTCTTTAAGAATGGAGGAAGGAGGATCTATTATAGATCATCTAAATTCTTTTAATTTATTCATTGCATAGTTGACATCATCTAGTGTCAAGATAGAGGAGGAGGATCAATGTTTGACCCTGTTATGTTCCTTGATGGATTCATGTGACTACCTTGTGATGGCTCTTGGAAGTACTTTAGTCACTTTTAGAATGGATGATGTTGTGTTTTCATTTTTATCTTAGGAGACATGGAGAAAGTCTTCATATTTGACTAAGCAAGCTCTTTCTATTTGTAGGAGATACAATGATAGAGGGAAGCAAAATGAAAACAAGTCTAGAAAGGGTAGATCCAAATCCTATGGAAAATCAAAGACTCCTAGAAAGTTCAAGGTAAAATGCTGGAACTATGATAAGACTAGGCACTTCCATAAAGACTATAAAAAGCCAAAGAAGAAGAAGAACACCTTAGATTTAGGTTCAAAAAAATCTGAAGGAGATGGTGATTCTTTCATTGTAGCCTTTGTAGTACATGCATCTGATGATGTATGGTTGATAGGCTTGGGTGCTTCTTTCTACATGACCTCTCATTGAAGTTTGTTCTCAAAGTATGAGGCTTTCAATGGTGGAAAGGTGTACTTGAATGATGATTCCCACCTAAAGATAGTTGGACAAGGATGGGTCAATATCATATTCCCTAATGGATGAGTAAGGGGGATCAATGGGGTAATGCACATCCCTACTTTGGCAAAAAAGCTACTATCTGTGAGTATGCTAAATGATGTAGGTGTGCAAGTTATTTTTTCTAAATATGGATGCAAGATGATGAGAGGAGCTATGGTGCTTGTTAATGGTACTAGGAGAGGTACCTTGTTTCAGCTTAATGCATGTATTTCTTAGTGCAATAGTTCTTCTATTTCAAAAAAGAGAGTAGCTATCACTTCATCCCCACCATCTAAACAAGTAGTAAATAAGATTGTAGTTATTGGTTCTAATGGAAATTTAGCATGTGTACCTAAGAGTAAAAACACATTGGAAGGAAAGCTTCATGTAGAAAAGACAATGTTGTGACATATGAGATTTGGCCACATTGGTGAGAAAGGTCTCAAAACATTGAAAAATAAGAACCTCATTGAGGGGTTAAATGATTCTAATCTCGAGTTTGACTTCTATGAACATTGTGTCTATGGCAAACAAAATTGTGTTTAATTTTACTCTAGTTCTCACAAATCTTCTTATGTTTTGGATCTTATTCATTCTAATGTATTTGGTCCTATAAAAGTTTCTTCAATCTCCAATTTTGTATTTTTTGTATCTATTATAGATGATTATAGTAGGACATGGATTTATTTCCTAAAAACTAAGACACAATTCGTTCAGGGAATTTAAAGCTCTTGTAGAGAATTAGACTAGTAAGAAGATTAATTGTGTGAGAACTGACAATGGTGGTGTGTTTTTCTCAGCAAAGTTCAAATAACTCTATAAAGAGCAAACTATCAAGAGGCATAAGAAAAATCCTTACATACTAGAACAAAATGGAGTTGCAGAAAGAATGAATAGGACATTGATGGAGAAGGCTAGAAGTATGCTTCGTAGAGCTAGTCTTGAACATAGGTTTTGGGTTGAAGCTATGGCCAATATTGCTATTTGGTTAACAAATATCCTACATTAGTCCTAGTTGGTAATATACCCATGGATGTGTGGTCTAGTAAGAAGCCCTCAATAAGAAATCTTCATGCTTTTGGTTGTGAATCTTATGCACATGTTCCAAAGGAGAAAAGATCTAAGTTGGAAAACAAAGCTATCAAATCTATTTTCATTGGATACAATTTTGGTGTGAAGCGATACAAACTTTGGGACCATAAAACTAGTAAGGTTTTTTATAGAATAAATATTATTTTTAGAGAGCTAACATATTCTCCTATTGTGCTACAATGAGATAAAAAAGAAAACCAAGAAGACATTGATCAGTTGTCTCCTAGCCCTAAGACGATTGAATAGAAAGTCCATGTTAGGTCTAATGATGAGTAGAGCTCTACTAGCTCTAATAGTTTAGAAGAAGAGGAAGAAAAACCTTAACCTCAGCCCTTGAGGATATCCAAAAGAGTAAGAAAGAAGCTATAAATATTTGGTTATTCTATGTTAGATTCTAGTTGTTCCTTTGCTTTGATTACTAACAATGATGAGCCTAGATCTATGAAAAAGGCTTTGGACATGGAAGATGTAGGTTCCTCGATTAAGGCCATGGATGATGAGATGACTTCACTGAATATAAAAAAAAATGTGCGACCTTGTACCTTTTCCCAAAGGACAAAAACCTATTGGTAGTAAATGGGTGTTCAAGAAGAAATTATGTGCAGATGGCAGTGTTGAAAGGTACAAAGCTAGATTGCTCGCAAAGGGGTACTCAAGAGTAGACAGAATAGATTATGGTGAAATATTCTCTCTTGTTGCAAAGTTTGCATCCATTACATTTTTCTTATATCTTGATGCATCATATGATTTAGTGATAAGGAACACATGGATGTGAAGAAAACTTTCCTTCATGTTAATTTAAAGGAAGAGATTTATATATCATAGCTTGATCACTACATTGTTAAAGGTAAAGAATATTTGGTTTGCAAATTAAAGAAGTCTTTGTATGGTTTGAAATAATCTCCTAGGATGTGGTACCTTAAGTTTGATGAATTTGTGTTAAAAATTGGATTTCTAAGATCAAAATCAGATCATTGTGTTTATTTTTTAGTTGAAAATTATCACCTTCTTATTGTTGCATTATATTTTGATGATATGTTATTGTTTGGGAAGGGTAAGGGTATGATCTCTAATTTCAAATCTTAGTTGTCAACATAGCTTGAGATGAAAGATCTTGAGGTAGGAAGCTACATCTTGGGTATGGAAATCATTAGAGATAGGTCTAACAAAAAACTTTGGTTAAGTCAAAGTAAGTATGTGAAGTATGCATTGGAAAGGTTCAGTGTTGAAGATTATAGACCATTGTGTGTTCCTATTTCTATAGGAACAAAGTTATCTATAGATGATTGTCCAAAACATCCTAGTGAGGTGGAGGACATGAGCAGAGTACCTTATGCTAGTGTAGTTGGTAGTCTTATGTATGCTATAGTTTGTACTAGACTAGACATTTCCTAAGTAGTGGGAATTCTGAGCTAGTTTATGGCTAATCCTAGATAGGTACATTGGGATGTAGTTAAGCAAGTATTTAGATATTTGAGTAGTACATCAGATTACTCCATTTGTTATCATGGCAACTATTTTGGAGCTTTTCACTCAGTTTGTATTTGTAGGATTTTTGATTCAGATTAGGTAGGTGATATTGATAGAAGGAGATCCACCACTATTTATGTGTTCACTATGTTTGGTGGTGCCATCAATTCGATGAGTAAGTGAAAACCTATGGTTGCTTTTTCCACTACAGAAGCCGAGTACATGGCTACTATTTATGCTTGTAAGAAACTCATTTGGCTGAGGAGATTGTGTTTTGATATTGACATTGATGTAGGATAGATTAATATTTGGTGCAACAATTAGACTGCTATTTTCCTTGCAAAGAATCCAACTTTCCAGTCTAGAATGAAGCACATTGATGTGTTTTTTTACTTTGTGAGAGATATGGTAGAAGATGTAAAGGTAGAATTGGAGAAGCTAGATACTATAAAGAATTTTTCAAATGCATTGCCAAAACTAGTGGGAATAGAGAATTTTAGATAGTGTTCAGAGTCTATGGGTCTTTTGGTCAATAGCAGTTAGTTCCTATTATGTTCTTGTTGCTCTTACAAGGTGTCCAATAAGTGGGAGAATGTTAGGAATAAGGTGTCTCAACCTTGGATGATTCCTATTCTCATTATTATTTTTTTAAATATATTTTTTGCAAATAATGTAATTAAGTGTGAGTGTACATGTCTAGTTGGCATGTTTATGTGTCTCTCCACTTTTATGTGTTGGCATCTTAAATTGTGTGTCATATCGAGACACCAATTTTATGAGTCAATTTTGGAAGACTCTTTGGAAAATTTTGGGCACTAATTTATCATCTAGATCTAAATACCATCCTCAAACTAATGGTTAGAACAATTTCATAAATGGAATCCTTAGAAATATATTGAGATGCTTGACCAAGGAATAAGGTCAACAATGGAATCAATTGATTGGACTGGCTGAGTATACATAAAATGACACTAAAGATGTGTGCAAGTAAAAGATGCTTTGAAATTTAATATGGCCTACATCCTAGAGGAGTCTATGAGAAAAGAGACTTATCAGATGGAGTTAGAGGGAGTAGCTATGATGAATAGTTTTCTTATGCAATGTAGGAGATTCATAACACACTCAGGAAAACATTAATTGAGAACACTATGAAGCATAAGACTAAAGTTGATAAAAGTAGAAGAGGAATCCAATTCAATATGGGAGACTTGATGATGGTGCATGCAAATAATTCTAGACTAAAAAAGGGAGTCCCTCACAAGTTACAAATTAGAAGGATAGCTCCTTGTCCTATCTTAGAACAATATGATGACAATTCTTATATAGTAGAGCTACTAGAGAATAGTGGACTATCCCCTATTTTCAATTTTGCAAACCTAGTTACTTATAAAGGACCTACACCTGATTTAGACCAAAGTTTGATTGAAGCTATACAAGATGTGGATGAACTCCAATTACCTTCTACTATTGTGAAGGGAGATGACAACATACTATATACAAGAGTCTACAAAAAGAGTAAGAAGAAGGACTACACAAAACATTTGATCAAGTGCAATGGTTAATTTGATGCTGATGTAGTATGGACCAAAGAATTAAAGTTCAAGAATTTTGGCATTGAACTCAAGTAACTCAATCTGAATTAATGGCTTTTTCTTGGGGAGGATGATGCAGGAGCACATAGGCTAAACTTTGATGCCTTTGTCATTTTGGCTTCTATCTAACATTATCCAAGTTAAAGAAGTTGTGTCTTTGATTTAAAACTTAGAAAGTGTTGCAGGATGTGGAGTAGGTGAGTTAGTGTTATAACTGAGGTCACCAATTAGTCATTGTTAGTTGTTTTTCAATAGCTTAGCCTTAGAAGACTCATGTTTGGATTTGACTTAACAATTTGTCCTAAAAAAATGATAGATATTAAAAGGATGCTTTCATTTAAGAAGTTATTTCTTTTAACTACATGGCTTAGAGGCCCTAGGTTCTAGCTAGGCTAATGAATGTAAAAGATGCCAAAAGTTGTCATGACAACATTGGCAATTTATTGCAAATGTTAAATACAACACAACAAAATTGGATACCCTAAAAGATAGGGGGAAAGTGCACCAAGTTGTGGTGCCAAAAAAGGTGACACCATTTTTTTTTCTAACTTTCAATAGTGTGTATGTCCTATTGGAATTATGATATATTTTTCATTAGTCACAACACTTATTCAATTCTGAATGCTTATCGAGCTCTTCACCTAGTCTATAGTTCACATTGAGCATTTAGCGGTTACCTTATAAAATCCACAGGTAAACAGTTGATACTGAGCATTCCTTTGGAAACTGAGCAGTTAGTGGTTACCAAGCAGAACAGTGTTCTCCGAGCAATTAGTGGTTACCAAGCAAAACAATGTTCTCCGAGCAGTTAGTGTTTACCGAGCGATCAAGGTAAACAAAGAAATTAGTGTTTACCGAGTGACCAAGGTAAATGAAGGAATTAGTGACTACTAAATAATTAAGGTAAATGAAGGAATCAATATTTACCAAGTGAAGAAGGTTATCAATGAATTCAGTTTTTACCGAGTGACACAATATTCACTGAGTCACCAATGGTTACCAAGTTCCAAGCTACTCAGAATGATTAGTATGGACCATGCCTCTACTCTTATCAAGTGCATGATGATGCAGTGTATTGTAGTGGATGTCGAGTGTCAGAAGGTCACCAAGTTAGTTTGTGGAACTCGAGTTTTTTACCATCTGGCCGACTCAGTAATGTTTGTTCACTTGTGTTTGGCCAACCTTGCCAGTGTAAATATTGGAATGGTATATATCATTTGAAATAATAAAATGTTGGACATAGTTTATTGTGATGTGGTGCAATAATTTGAGAAGAGGGAAAGCAAATCACTAGCAGAACAGAGGAATACAGAAAGGTCAACATTGATGCAAAAATAATATATTTGTCACATCAGGTGATCAGAGCACGAGGATCTTATTAGCAATCAGTTGCAATCAGATCCACTGCTTCATCCTAACAGGTGAATCAATTTTCTAAATCCTTTAACTAGGTAGACTTAATAGTCTTTTGTAAATCTCCTAACAGAGTGCATACTTCATTGTATGTTTGTAAATCCTTTAAAAAGGTGGATCTAGCAATCCTACTTGCTCCTAATAGGGAAGATCATCAGAAGTGATCATTGTAAGCCTTAACAGGCCAACTTTATATTGCAATACTGAAGTTTTGTGGGTATCATCCCCACCCCAGTTTTACTTTCTAATTGGAAGGTTTTTGGGTCACCAAATCTATGTGTTCATGTGTTATAGATGTTTATCTTTTCATGCATATAGTAGATTAGATGGATGAGTGGTAAAAATATTATTATGTAGAAATTGAATTAAAGTTTTAGAGTTACTGATTCACCCCTCCCCTCTCAGTAACCTTGTTAGTCTTGATTATTTCCAAAAATTGGTATCAAAGCTTTGTGGTTCTCAGGATAATAGTTTGATAGCTTGAGCAAAGATCAAGAAAAATGGAGATATTCAGACTTGACAAATCTATTGAGAATGAAAAACTAGATCTGGAAATGGCCATGACTCAATTAAATGAAGCAAAGGAGCATCTTTCTCAATCCCTAAAAAGAAGAAAGGAACTTGCAAGAGAAATGAATGATTATTAATATATTAAAGAAAGGATTGAAGACCTTTTACCATCATGCAGTTCAAATGAAGCTAATGAAGCAATCAAGGAACTCCTAGCAAAGAATGGTTCTTTTTAGGAAGAAGTGAGAAAGCTCAAAAGAGAACAAGAAGTCCAATCCATCAGGTTATTTGAAGTTTTGGAATAGAGAAACAAGGAAAATGAACACTTAGAGGTAAGAAATAATCTATCCCTTTAGCATGAAGATCTTATAGGACAACTATCTAATGCAAATGAAGAAATTATGACTCTAAGATCTAAGAATGAAAGTTTGAGAAATGATTTAATCACTAAAAGACAAATCAATGTAAGTTTGCAAAGTTATCTGAGATCTGAAAGACAAAACAATGAAAGTTTGAAAAATGACTTAAATGTTGAAAAACAATTCAATGAAAGGATGATAAAAGATCAAGCAGATATGGATCAATTGAATTTGCAAAATGAGCAGAGTCTTCATAGACAAAAAGGTAAAGTAGGGCTTGGATATAATGAAGAAGGTGAATCTTCCAAATAGGGTACCCAAAAGAATCAAAAACCTACTTGCAATCACTGTGGAAAGTTAGGTCATACATCTAACAGATGTTGGAGCAATGGTAAAAGAAAATTCAATGGTAAATGCTACAATTGCAATCAACATGGTCACAAAGCAAATGAATGCAAACTGAAACCAAAGTTTGAGGGAAAATGTCACAAATGCAAGAAACAAGGTCACCAGGAATCTGAATGTAGATCTAAATCATTCAATCCAATAGAACAAATTGTCAATGCATTATTTGGTTGAGACTACAATACTTGGTGCAGATGTCACTATTGTGGAGAATATGGACACATTGGAATAAACTGTGCAAGGCATCAGCTAAGGAAGAAAGATACTACTATAAGATGTTATACATGTACCAAAGTTGGTCATATATCCAAGAATTGCATGAATATAGGAAGAATTGAAGATGAAAAGAATGTCAGAGCTGACAACATTCGAAAATAGATGAGACAACAATGGATTCCAAAATCTACCGAGCCAAAAAATTTAAATAATGACTATGTCACTCAAGAAGTGGGTGACTCCACCATTTCTAATTAGACTCATCAAGAAGGACTAGGGACTGCATCTTCAAGCAATATTCTAAGCAGTTCCAAAATGTAGAAGTGCAAATGACAAATCAGTATTGTTCGCTATGATGCATTTTACCAAGCAAGGTTGGTTTCAGACTTAATCGAGCCAGGTTGGTAATATGAAAGATTTTGTTTGCATATCAAGTTGCAAGGTTTACCGAGTAAGTCGGTGACTATCTGACAAACCCTAGGTCATCTCTGCTACCTTCGTATCCAAACATTAATGGCATATTTTTCATCAAAAATGCAGAAATTGATCTCATTTTTTAACCATGAATTTAGAATATACAAAGCGAAGAGTTTCCAAGAGTGTGAAAGTGAGTTCAAGTGATTTGAAGTGATTTTCCAGCAAAGAATTTGTCTAACAAAATCATTCACTCACTAGGTAGCAATGGCATCGACAAGCACCAGTAGTAGTAAGGCAAAAAGAGGCTCTGAAATGCTTATGAAATGAGTAGAATGGAAAGCACCTAGTTTCAAGGTCATTCTCGCCATAGCTAAATCGCTCGACCCTCATGGAGCTCAATCAAAAATTCCACCAAAGGTAATTCTTATAAATGACATTCATACTCATTTCAAATGCACTATTCAAGAAATAGGGACACTAGATATGGATAATGCCCTAGCCAAGTTGTGTGTGCATAGAACCCTCAAACCCAAATTCAAACATCTGAAAACCAAAGGTTTGACCCATATCCCGCATCTGCCAAGGAACTTTCAAATGAAATGGATAAGATAAATTTTAAGCTATGTGCATAATGGTCAGTTGTGGTTAGAGAAACTCATCTTGATAATGAAGAAAATGATTCATAAGATCACAGGTTTGCAAATGTTAAATAAATCAAAAACAACTAAAACCCTAAGTTGGGATGAACTCCAGAAGTTAACCCTAGCTGAATGGGATGGTAGAGGATTAAAACCTAACAATGTATCTGATGCAAAGTTAAGATTTGGACTCTATTTAATTGCATATAAGATGTATAGTTCCAGCAGATTGAATAGCGTGCCCTATGAGGCTGTAGATTTAACCTATAAGGTTGTGAAGAAAAACATGGAGTTTGACCTAGCAGATGTGCTGCTAAAACAACTTAATAAAAAAATGGAGAGTATAAGGACCTCAAAAACCAACTCTTGTAAATTTGGTTCTTTGTTAGTTTGTTTATTTTTCTATGTAGAGAAATTTTTCCCTTCAAAAGGTATAGTTGTATGGAGGAAAGATATTCTAGTTTTGTATCAAATAACTGAGTTTGTAGCAGAGATGGGTAAAAATTTTGATAGTATAATGGATAATTATTTTGAAGACTTCAAGGAAAGAATGAATAACAAATATAGAATCCCTCCTAAACTTGTTGAGGATTACAAACATGATGTGTGCTTCATGGTTGACTATGACAAGGTATACATTTAGGTAGTCAGACCCTGAGTTGCATGGGTAAAACCTCTTCCTTATGAGGTAAATATTGATGAAACTAGAGACATCATAGAGGCATTGGTAAATGAGCTAGTAGTTCCAAGGAAACCAATTTTTGGAACGTATGAAGAAGCTAAGGCCAGAATTGAGCTTGAAATCAAGCTACCACAGGCCATAAGCAAGGGCAAGAGGAAAATAGAAAAATTGAAAAGTTCTACCGGATCTCTTATGCTCACCGAGGGAGAAGGTGAAGATGAAGAAGGAGAAGAAGAAGAAAGAGGAGAAGAAGAAGAAGGTGAAGAAGAAGGAGAAGAAGAATCTGTAGAGGAACCGCCAAAAAAGAAAGGTACGATAATCATTACCAAACCCGAGAAGAACCCTACTATAGTATTGAATAGAAGAACCAAGAAAGGTAAGCAAGAACCTATACTAGTTAGGCCTGCACCCACATTCAAGCAAAGGCTCAAACAATTGGAGGAAGGAGCTAGCATCAAAAATTTCAAAGCATTGAAATTTGAAACTAGAACTGATGTGGAGAAAATACAGATTGAGGAACTGGTACTTAGCAAGATGGGTAAATGGAAATACTCCCTAGACCAGATTGCCCCTCAAATCTCAAAAGAGCTATTAGAGAGATTGCAACCGAGATGGGACTTAGCCACTCAAATGGTAAAAGATATTTATGAGCAATCTCTAAAGAATCTCCAACCAAGTCTCACTGGAGCAAAAGTAAAAGCTGAAATGAAAAACCATGAAGGTAAAATGATGATCAGATTCCACACTTGTTTGATTTTGATTAAAGACATTGAACATGTTGTAAATGATGCTACAAACATGTGAAAAAACATCTATCATCTACATAAGCCCAGTGTAGACCCAGTAGAAATCAAAGATGATGACAACGACAGTGATGATGAGCTTGATAGCACTCCATCTGTCACAGTCTCACCAAGAGAGCTGCATGCACTGATGGAAGATAAGGAGGAAGAAGACAAGGAGGAAGAAGTTGAAGAGGTAGATAAGGAAGAGGATGACCTTATGAAAATTGTAGTAGTAGTTATTGCATCCCTTCCTCACTCTCCACCTAAAACTATGATATCATCAAGGTTGGAGTCAGCTTCGGCAGGTTTGGTCATAACTTCATCAGATATATCATCTGCACCTGCCATATCTCAGCTCCAAGTATCATCAATGGAGGTTTCTACCACTTCATCTACCGAGCTACAGGAAACTTCTTTAGTTACTAAGTCATCCACTACAGTAGTCACCACATCAGAAGCATCTATTACTCCTGCAGTATGTACAACAAGTTTTCCAGTTTTCCCTCCAATTTTGTCAACTTCAGCTACTTTAGCACCAATTTTTGCACTAGTAAGCTCTTCAATCATAAATATTTTGGTATGTACATCAATTCTCGGAGGTATATCAATTTTGGATACATTTAGCCCCTCTCTCAGTCTTCCTTTAGTTGGTCCTATTCCAATTTTGATAGCTAGTCCAACCTCATCAACCATTGTCTATTTTTGAAAAGGCAAAGATGTTAGTACAATAGAAAAACCAAAGACTCCATTAAAAATTCTACTTATAGGCAAGACAATTGATGATGATGTAGACTTAGATACTGAAATTATCATTCCAAAGATAGATACGGATACTGCTTCAGTTGATGAACTCAGATTGCTCAGTCAGTGCATTGAACTGAAGGCAAAGCAGAAACAACTAAGGAACGAGAGAGATAGAGAATTTAAAATTATTGATGAAGTGAAAAATATAATTATAGAGGCTATAAGTGTTGATGTTGATACTTCTCAACACATTTTTCTACAATTAGAAGAGGCAGTCAATAAATTCAATGAGGACACCTCTGGTCAAGAAAAATTGATGGAGAAGGCAGAAAAGAAATTTGATCATAAGGTGCTTGAGCACATTTCTCAGCATATAGCAATAAAATAGGTTGAATTAACCATAGTTTTGGCCAACATTGAAAATTCTTTTAATAATGTAACATCTCTTTTTGCTAAGCTTTATGATGTTACTGAGTCTACCAAGGAGATAAGAGAACAATTGAATAAGATAGATGAGGATCTGAAGGCAAGTGCACAAAACCTGAAGCTTGACCCCAGTTCAACCTCATCTCATCACCTCAAAATCAATTTTTTATCAGAAAAACAAGCAAAATTGCTAAGAGAAGAGTCAAGGATCCAATCTACATTGTTAGATATTCAGAATATGATCCTTCCCATCATGGAAACAATGCAAAAGCACATTGCCCATTCAAAAAATTGATCCATGACAACAATTTCTCCATTGCAGACCATGTGATTTAACTCTCTATAGAAGTTCAGATAGCTCTATCCACATGCAAAATCCTAAAAGAGAATTGGGACAAGACTTTGCAACTCATTTGTCAGGTATATTCAGAGTTTATCTCACATTTTGGTGTTTTTATGTAAATACATTTTTTTAATTCTTTGGCATTGTTGTCAAAAAGGGGGAGAAAGAGATACTCAGAAAGAGTTATTGGTGAGATAAATGTACAAAATGGATAAAGAGATATTGATAATAAAAGTCATATAGCTCATGTAAATACCTTGTGTATATTGTATGGGGGAGTCATATGTAAGGAAGCCATGTATATTTAGACGAATTAGTTATCAGTATGTTAGATATTGTATTAAAGTTTTTGGCTCATAAGTGTTTTTGTCACTAATGCCAAAGGGGGAGATTGTTGGAATTATGATATATGTGTCATTAGTCACAACACTTATTCAATTTTGAATGCTTACTGAGTTCTTCACCTAGTCTAGAGTTCACACCAAGCATTCAGCAGTTACCTTATAAACTCCATAGGTAAATAGTTGATACCGACCATTCCTTTGGAAACCAAGCAGTTAGTGGTTACCGAGCAGAATAGTGTTCTCCGAGCAGTTAGTGGTTATCGAGCAGAACAATGTTCTTCGAGCAGTTAGTGTTTACTGAGTGATCAAGGTAAACAAAGAACTTAGTGTTTACCGAGTGACCAAGGTAAATGAAGGAATCAGTGACTACCGAATAATTAAGGTAAAGGAAGGAATCAGTATTTACCAAGTGAAGAAGGTTATCAATGGATTCAGTTTTTACCAAGTGACACAATATTCACTGAGTCACCAATGGTTACCGAGCTCCAAGCTACTTAGAATGATTAGTATGGAATGTGCCTCTACTCTTACCGAGTGCATGATGATGTAGTGTATTATAGTGCATGCCGAGTGTTAGAAGGTCACCGAGTCAGTTTGTGGAACTCGAGTTTTCTACCATCTGGCCAACTCAGTAATGTTTGTTCACTTGTGTTTGGCCGACCTTGCCAGTGTAAATATTGGAATGGTATTTATCATTTGAAATAATGAAATGTTGAACATAGTTGATTGTGATGTGGTACAATAATTTGAGAAGAGGGAAAGTGAATCACTAGAAAAACAGAGGAATACAACAAGGTCAACATTGATGCAGAAAGGATATATTTGTCACATTAGGTGATCAGAACACAAGGATCTTATCAGCAATCAGTTTCAATCAGATCCACTACTTCATCCTAATAGGTGAATTAGTTTTCTAAATCCTTTAACCAGGTAGACTTGACAGTCTTTTGTAAATCTCCTAACAGAGTGCATACTTCATTGTATGTTTGTAAATCCTTTAACAAGGTGGATCTAGCAATCCTACTTGCTCCTAACAGGGCAGATCATTAGAAGTGATCATTGTAAGCCTTAATTGGCTAACTTTATACTGTAGTATTGAAGTTTTGTGGGTATCATCCCCACCCCAATTTTACTTTATAATTGGAAGGTTTCTGGGTCACCAAATCTATGTGTTCATGTGTTACAGATGTTTATCTTTTCATGCATACAGTAGATTAGAAGGATGAGTGGTAAAAATATTATTATGCAGAAATTGAATTAAAGTTTTAGAGTTACTGATTCACCCCTCCCCTCTCAGTAACCTTGTTAGTCTTAATTATTTCCAACATGTGCTATAGGGTGCACACACTATGGCTTGGGTATTTTGAGCCATAGTGCGTATGTGCTATAGCGCGTACACACTTTTAGAAAACCCCAAATATTATAAATGGGCTGCAAACCCACAACCCATTTATTTTATCTTCATTTTTAAACTTCTCCTCCTTATAGTGCATACATAATTTCAACAAATTGAAGGTTTTCATCACTCGCCTTGTCAATATGCCTCCTCACAATTGAAGTTAAAGATCATGAGCATGTTGTATGTTGTGTGACCTTCTTTTTGCATTGTTTTATATGTTTTTTGTATTGTTTTGTAGGTTTTTTTCAATTTTTCTTTAAATTTGTTTATTTATTTAGATTTCAATTAATTACTTATTAGGAAATGTGAATAATGAACCAGAAAATCCCCAAGAAGATCAAAACCAAAACCCTCAACAAAAAGAACAATAAATTATGTAACCTCCAACAATTGGAAGACCTCCCCTTGACACAAAAGAAAACATAATAAATGGAATAGAAAGAGGCAAAAATGAATCAAAAGCACTCAGTGGTAGGTTGAAAGCTTGTGGACAAACTAATCCAATGCGATCTCAATTGGCATCCTACCTTGTGTCTATTAAGACCCACATAGATTTTGTTAGTGGTCTGTTAGATATTTCGTGGGTTAAGAGGGATGGACAAAAAATATATTATGCAAATAAATTATCATATCAAGATGTTAAAAAAAAAGATATACCCAAAGGGAGGATTTGTGCATTATTTAGAAAGCTTGGTGAATGAGATACTATTAGAGAGACAACTAAATGGTTCTCCATTCATTGGTGCATAAACAATGGTATTAGAAATAATTTCTTAGGATAGATGTGGATGGTTTTTGATGCCTCTCCTTGCTATAATCACAAGGTCCCAATGTATTTCTTAAGAGAATTGTATATTGAGTTTTTTGTTAGGGAGATCCCCAATTAGTTTGATATATTAGACTCTCAGAGTAGAGGTGGGGGGTCATCTTTTGAGAGATCGAGGGCACGTCGTGACCCTAATGTAGTTAGGGTACCTATGGTAAAACCATTGGGTGAGCATGTGACTATTCCTTTAGTTGTGAAGGAACATGTAGAGGCCAACACTCTAGGGACTATTAGTGCTTTGATGCAGACCCTCATTCATTACACAAGTCCATTAGTTGAGGAGGAGCCTTATGCATGTCACAGTCACATGTGTAAATCATGCAGATCTTTATGCACATTTGGTAGTCATGTTGGAGATGGTGTAGATGATGGGCTAGTGACTAATCAGTTCCTAAATGAGAAAATTTCCATTGACACATAAGTAAATTACAATTATAATAAACTAATTTGAGTGCATTTCATATGTATAGTGAATGACTAATTAATTAGCATGTATTGACATTGTTCAAAATTCAAGGTCATAGTGTTGGCAGCCTAGTAGCGATCCCCGAGCCCCATTTTTCATTGTGTTGGTAAGTCCAAAGGTATGTATCGATTTAATCATTTAAATTAATACATATATTTATTAAGTGATCATATGAAGAATTTAACAAAAAAATATGCATGTGCATCAATTCTCTACATGACCATTGACATTCACTATGGACTTTGAGCCTAGACATGATATGAGCTTCATAGGGGTGCATTTGTTTCATGTTAATTTAATTCATTTGATTATTTATTTTCATGTTTCATTTTACATGTAATGTGTATTGTATGACATGTAGCTCTTGACATCTGAGACTCCTCCTCATCTTCAACAGTCCGTTCATCATGAAGTGGCTACAACTATGGCTAGTTCACAGCCCTTGACTGTGGTATGAAAGAATTTTCTTGGTTTTAGTTGTTGTTTATGATAGTTAGTATTGAAATTTCTAATGTTATTTATAAGTGATTATATTGATTGAATTTTCGTAGGGTCTTGTTACACCTAATCATCCACGAGCCTTCAAGGTGGACTTGCAAAGTGACTATATTATGGTAGTAAGAAAATAATTAATTTATTTGATTTCAATTCATAACAATTATTGATTCATATCTACTTTTTTTGTATTAGCTCGAGTTAGAGAAAAGCCTTAATAAGAGGATGAGCGAGTGCGTGAGGAAGACCCCATCATTGCCATCACCTCCCTCCACACGATGACCAAAGACCTCTAGAGATTTTTTTCCTTCCCCTCATGGGAAGGAGAAGATATAGTTGATAGGCATTAATGTATAGTCATCAATGGAAATATATGTTGGATTTTATGTTAGTGGACATATTCAATATACATTTGATGTATATATGACATTTTATATTTGATGTAGGGAATTTATTTGATGCATTACACTATTAGACTTATGACATTGTTGGTTAATATATGATATGTTTTTTCATGTATGACATTATTGGTTTTCATAATATATTATATGTTCCTTCATGTATGACACCCCTGGTACTCATACCCATGTACCTAAGTACCAGGTACATGTATCCCAAGTACTAGGTACTCAATGGAGAGGATCATAGCTAAGGACCTTGATTGAGATTTCAGATTTTTTTTAAAAATTTTTTTTTTGTGTATCAGCTCGTTGTTTATCAAGCTTAATTCAATATCCAATCAATTCAAAACTTTGATAGAATATTGATTAAAAATAAACTTTATCACTGTTTAAGCATAAGTTTATCATTTCCAATATGTCATCATCATATGATTTACGATCTTATTCATGATTAAAGTTTTCCTTCTCTATTATTTTGTTATCAAGCTTAATTCAATACCTAAGAAATTTAAAACTTTGATACAATATTGATCAACAATAAACTTTATCAGTGTTAAAGCTAGAAATTTATCATTTGCAATATGTCATTGTCATATGATTTATGATCTTCTTGTTCATGTTTAAACTTGGCTTCTATGTTATGCATCTAAACATTTATCGTAAATTATTATTACAAACATATAACAAATCTGAAACTAAAAATAATACATTACATTTGCAAAATTTTATCACTGTTCTTGATTTCAAAAATCATTTTCATGACTCATAAATTTAGGTTTTCTATAAATATAAAAGTATAATTAAAAATAAAGTTTGACATACCCAAGTACCCTCATCCCCTATTATAAAAATTAGCTATACCCATACACATACCCCAAGTACCCCCATTCCTGAGCAACCTTGTATATTATATGTGTATCTTGGTGTTTTCTATACACCTATGTTGTCTACAAGACATCTTGCTACTTAGAACATCTCCTGACCTTGCCCAACCTCCTCACCAGGTTAACTAATCCAAACTTGTAGCATCCCTCCCTTACTCTTCTATGAATAGTATCCCTCCAAAGGTTTTATAGGTCTACTAGGTTACCATAGCACTCCCTAGTCCAACCAAGGTTTCCATGATGTCCTATGTTGTTATTGGAACACTTGTACTATGCTTTAATGGGTAACAACAATGGGTTTGTACCCGATTTCTTCACAAAAGGGCTATAAGGAGAGCCCCTAATTAGGCCTCCACCCAGATTTCTAGGGCCAATAGCTTCTTTGTATTAGAGTTTCAACACCTATGACGTTAAGGAAAATTTATACATATGACCCATGCTCAACACTTTTTAGGGTGTTACGATGCATACAGGCCATACAACAAAAATAATAAAATTAAAGGTTTGGTAGGGTTTTCTTGGCTACTTGCTATCCCTAATTTTAAAACACCTTCCACACTTCATCGAGACTTCTCCTCCACAAGTTAGAACCTCCTCATACCCCTCTTCAATCCCTTAGGAGGGAAACTTTTCATTCTAAAAGCTTTTCCCTCGAGAGCTCTTTCTTTGTTGATAGTCCCTAGGTGGGCATTGTCTAGCTTGCCTAGGGCTTTGCCAAAGAATACTTTGCACTCACTTTCAGGGCCCTTTCTTGCATAATATAATAGATTAAGGTCTATATCCTTGAAATCTAGATGATCATGGAATTTCCATGGTAGAGACAAGACTTATAGCCCTTTCATGATAAACAACTCCAAAACTGGTAGTAGACAGGTATCTTTGAAAATTTTTACAAAACCTTTCAAAACTTGATGACAAACTATAACTAATGCATGATGAATATAGAGGCTATAAGTATCTAATTTTTTTTAGCTATTACAGAGAACTTTTATATATCTATTGCTTGAGCTCATTCAATCCATGTCTCCTAGCTTAAGGCTCTATTTTCATGGAATTAATATCCTTAAAAGTGTATTATGCTAGTGCTTTAAGATAATGGGATGCATGTCCCATGTTCATCCATGAAAAACTAATTTCCTAAATCTTTTTGTGCTTTAATTTCTTGAGTTTAACACTTTGTCTACTATACAAATCATCTTTCACATCACCAACAAGACAACCCTAAACTTCATTGTTTTGACATCTTTTGGAATCCCTTTTCTCATTTAGGCTATGAATTTTGGAGCTATTGTCATCTTCTTTAACACTACTATTGCCATAATGCTATTACTGTCACATTCTTCAAAGGGAAAACCTCACTATTTCAATGTCTTATCCTTAATGCTCTGACAATTGCACAACTTTTGACCTCTAGATTTATTAGTTTCTTATTCATTAGATCACCATTCATCATAACAATATAATAATATATTGATTAGTGTAGCCTCAAAATCACCATATATCACTAGTGCACTGACATGTATGCAAAAATATTTGAAAGCCTGTGTTGAGTTCTCAGTTCATGCTAGGTGAAACTTGTAAATTTATTCTAATAGAGTTCAACATTGGAAAAATAGGAGTAGATAATAAGTTTCCTCAAACTACCAACATACCACCATCTAAATGGCATTTGGAGCTCCTCTTCATAGTTTCAAAACTACGATTGTTCCTTTTTGGTTATCCCTTTATGAAATAACTCACAACTTTACAACTCATTGTAGTATTTGATTGTGAGTCATCTTGCACATACAGAACTAGCTATTTTATTAAAAGATCCTTGAAACATTTTAATTGATTACTCCTACTATAAATAGTACTAAATGTCTTCTATTCTATTACACATGATTACCAGATTTATTAAGATTGTTGTTTCACTATGTCTTATTATTTTTTACATTCACTATCATATGATCTATTAAATTAATTCTTATATACCTCTACCATAAAGGTTCTCCATGATTTTTACCATATGACTATATTCATAAATTGGCTTTTAAGAGGTTTTTCATTATACTTTAATCAATCATTGATCTCAATTGGACACCTCTATTCCATTTGCACATACCTACTACATAGGCTTCTCACATGTAATTTTTCACTTGTTTGGATTGAGAACTATTGTTGTGCTTAGTTGAAAGAAATGTTAGTATGATTTTAAAGATTGTCATGATCATACTTTTCCACTTGACATTCTTTTACTTATTCCATCTACATAGGAAACTATTCCACTTTCTTTAACCCTACCACAAAGCCCTAGAAATGAACATGAATATTAAGTTTAATACCATGTCACTGTTTTCATGGAAATTAGGATTTCGATAAAGATTTAAGAGTCTTTTTAGAGATATTGATAGTTACACTACTACAAAGGTTTAAAAATTCGTTCATCACACTCACTATTTTTGCCTTGAATAGTTTACTTTGATCTCATTACTTCATAATGGCTTTACCTTATGCATTGATTATCATTAATGTTTTTTTGACAACTATAGTAGCCTTTTATTTGAAACCCTTCATAAATACCATCTCCCTTAGTCTATGATGTACATCCCAATCAATCATTACTTGGAATGTAATAGTTTCCATTATTTTTCTTAGGGACATTTCAATTTGGCATGCCCAAGAATGTTTGATTGCTCAATGGGATGAGATGAGGTTGGGGCTAGTGTTTACCTAGCCACACAGAGGTAATGAAATAGATAGTTAGATCCCATGATGAAATATGAGAGATATTTTATAGTTGGCCAACACTACAATTTTTAGCATCACTCGAGATGGCATCAAAAAATGAAAATAGAGTAAGATCTCCAAAAAGAGAGAGAGGTTATTGTAGGTTTCCACAACACAGTCCTATAGGAACTAGAATCACATCCATATCTCACATGAGCTTTGAAATATTCCCCATCAAAGATCATTTTCCTATGGCATTTAGTGACCCTTAGGGACATTTTGGTTCAATGTGTCCAAGAAAAAATGAGTGCTCAACAAGACAGGATGAGGTTGGAGATAGGGTTTACATGGCCACCCAGAACTAATGAAATAGACAGTTTGATCCCATGATAAAAGGTGAGAGATTTGACAGTTGACAACTTTGTACTGGCCAACACTACAAGTTTCAGCATCACCCGAGATGGTGTCACAAAATCAAAATAGAGTAAGATCTTAGAAAAGTGAGAGAGGTTATTGTAAAACTTTGTAACATGGTCCTATAGGAACAAGAATCACATCCATACCTTACACAAGGTCTAAGATATGCCCCATCAAAGATTGCTTCCCTATGGCATTTAGTGACCCTTAGGGATGTTTCAATTCAGTGTTCCTAAGAATGTTCAAGTGCTCAATAGGATGGTATGAGCTTGGGGATAGGGTTTACCCAGCCACCCAAAGAAAATGGAATAGACAATTTGATTCTGTAATGAAAGGTGAGAGAGATTTGATGGTTGAAAACTTTGTACTCACCAACACTACAAGTTTTAGCATCACTTGGGATGGCATCACAAAATCAAAATAGAGTATGATCTCTAAAATGTGAGAGAGGTTATTGTAGGTCTCTACAACATAGTCCTAAAGGAAATAGAATCCTATCCATATCTTGCATGAGCTCTGAGATATACCTTGTCAAAGGTCATTGTCCTATGGCATTTAGTGACCATTAGGGACAATTTGGTTCAGCATGCCTAAGAATGTTTGAGTTCTCAACAGGATATGATGAGCTTGGAGATAGGGTTTACCTACCCACCCAAAGCTAACGGAATAGATAGTTTGATCCCATGATGAAAGGTGAGAGAGATTTGGAAATTGGCAACTTTGTACTAGCCAACTCTACAAGTTTCAACATCACTGAGATGACATCACAAAATAAAAATAGAGTAATATCTCCAAAAAGAAAGAGAGGTTATTGTTTGTCTTTGTAATATGGTCCTATAGAAACTAGAATCACATCCATACCTCACATGAGCTCTGAGATATGCCCCATCAAAGATCATTTCCCCAGGGCATTTAGTGACCCTTATAGATGTTTTGGTGTGGCATGCTTGAGAAAATTTAAGCACTCAATAGGATGGGACAAGCTTGGAGATAGGGTTTACCCAGCCACCCAAAGCTAACAAAATAGACAATTCAATCCCATGATGAAAGGTGAGAGAGATTTGGTAGTTGGCAACTTTGTACTAGCCAACACTACAAGTTTCAACATCACCGAAGATGGCATTGCAAAATTAAAATGAAGTAAGATGTCAAAAAAGAAAGAGAGGTTATTGTAGGTCTTCATAACATGATCTTAAAAAAACTAGAATTGCATCCATACCTTGCATGAGCTCTGAAATATGCCTCATCAAAGATTGTTTCCCTATGGCATTTAGTAACCCTTAGGGATGTTTTGTTTTGGTGTACTCGAGAACATTTGAGTGCTCAACGGGATAGAATGATCTTTGAGATGGGGTCTACCAAACCACTTAAAACTAATAGAATAGATAGTTCAATCCCATAATGAAAGGTGAGAGAGATTTGGCAGATGGAAACTTTGTACTGACCAACACTACAAGTTTTGGCATCACTCGAGATGGCATTGAAAAATAAAAATAGAGTAAGATCTCCAAAAAGTGAGAGAGGTTATTATAGGTCTCCACAACATGGTACTATAGGAATTAGAATCAAATCTATACCTCATGTGAGCTCTGAGATATTCCCCATCAAAGATCGGTACCATATGACATTTAATGACCCTTGGGGACATTTTAGTTTGGCATGCTCAAGAATGTTTGATTACTCAACATGATAGGATGAGCTTGGGGCTAGGGTTTACTTGGCCACTTGGAGCTAACAAAATAGATAGTTTGATCCCACAACCCTTTTTCCACTAAGTTGCAAATGTGAGCAACTTTTACAACTTTCAACAGTGCAACTTTTCACAAAAAGTGCAATTTTTACATTTTTCACTTGATTCCACTTCTATGACTTGAAAAAGGTTTAAAAAAACTAAAATAACTTAACTTTAAATGATCTAACCTTAACCAATTCCCAAACTCTTGCAAAGTTGTTAGTATTTTTGCAATTTTGCTTTGACAACTTTTGTAATTTTTGACATCTTAACTCCTAGATGCCTAAAACTTAACCTAATGACCCTAAGGACCTTTATAACCTTCTACGAAATGTAAAAATACTTTTTTCCTTGAAAAATAACCTATATTTATCATTTTTGACCCCTTGGTTTGATTTGGCACTCTACCTTATAATGGCATGTAGAGTCCAATTGACCTTACATATTGGGTTTTATCACATCATTTTGCTATTGTATGGATGTGTATAGACTATGACATGTGAAATAGTGATATGGTTGGATAGATATTTGAATCAATTTTCATCTAAATTTGGTTTTAGGTTTTTATCTATTCATTTGTGCAATTTATTGCTATTTTATTAAGGGCTACCTAGTTAGTGTTGTAACATGACTAGTTTGCATTCATGGACCTCTAACTTGCAGCCCAATAGTGGGACTAGGCTGATTTTTGGTGGAAACCAAGTTAAGAGAATATTTTCACATATGGTAGAGTTTCAAAGGTAGAAAATGTGGATTTCTTTTTTTTCTTCCAGGCCCTACGCTAAATATCACCATGTATTTTGCCCTGTTTTAAAGAAGAAGTGGTCAAGAACTCCCAAACTTGTTGTTGTGACCTAGGAAAAGGCTGGAATTGTATTTTGGCATGGTGAGGAAGAGTCTCAAGTGTCTATGTTGATTCTGTGACCCCATCTCTTGGCACTTTCTTTGGAAAGCCAACCTAATTAGGCTTATTAGGACTGTGAACCTAGTTGGTGTTTGGGTATGCTAGAGTAGGATCACCCCATAAGACTATGGGATCTTCAAGAGTCTAGAAAAAGGTATCTAGAAATGTATTTTTTTTTTCCACTTTTTTTTGAGAGTTTTAGAGTTAACCCTTGAAAACTAGAAATATTCCTAGGCCTAGATTAGGGAACTAGGTCTATTGGTGGTGTTTGAACCTTGAAAGTGGATGAATCCTAGTGGGATAGGTCTAATTATGACAAAACAAGTCTTTTTTTGAACACTTGAAAGAATTTTCTTTAATTTTCCCTATTTGGCCTAGTTGAGGGCTAGTGTCCCTAAAGCCTAATTGAAACGCAAGTTTGTTGTGAACTCTAGGGAGAGGGTAAGACCTTGGAGAAGTGGAGTTCACTTGGAAAGATAGAGGTCAGCATTGGAAAGAGGCTGGTAACTTTTCCTAACATCTTGCAGTGGGTTGGGTGCTGTTAGGCACTACAGGAGGTGGTTGTAGATTGTGGCTATAGACTTTGCATCAAATTTGATGCCATAGGTATAGCAACGAGAGATATACCTAAAGGAGGCCATGGTTTTATGTAGAATAGTCAAATTAATCATCATAAACATGGTGTAGGATCAACTAATAGGTCCTAGAAGTGATTTCTTAGTCAGTTTTGAGAAAGCCCTATTTTTTGGCCTTATTTGGTGAATGTTTCATAAAAAGCACATATAGAGAGTTGATGGATTCAATCAAATTGAATAATTCTCACTTTCAGATCATATTAAGATAATTTACCATGTTTTATGATTGGAGGATAATTATTCTATATAGTTCCTTTATAAATGGAGGGGTTTTTATGTCTAAAAGGTGGCCCATAGTGTAATAGCAGAGACTTGGTCCAAAACAACCATACCTCATCTTTTGATATGTTATAGAGAAGTGAAATGGGTATCCCAATATTTAGTTTATTTTCTTGATGTTATGGAAAAATGTGGAGAAAAATGAAAGAGGAAAACATTTTATGCATTTTTTCTATTTTTACATCATCACTTTGGAAAAATAAAAATATTACTAACCTAGTTTGAAAAAAAAAAATTTCTAGTTTTCTTATTGAATTATTATATCTTCTTTCATGCTAATTACAACTAGATATAAGATTCACCAAGGAAAGTGACCTAAGGCTATATGGAAGAAGCATGACAATTTTCTCAAGAATTTACCAATTAAATTTCTAGACATTGTTCACTTTCACCCCAAATATCAAAACATACTAGACATGGTTCACAAGATAATGATCCAGATCCAAAAATCACTAAGGAAGAGATAATATGATTTCAACAAGATAAATATTAACAAGAACTCATGAAATTAAACCTAGATCAAGAACAAGATAAATATTTCATGCACTTATTCTCTCAAGGAGTAAAATTTTTACACAACCTCAATATTCACAACTTGATTCAAAAGGAGGAACCTTCACCTTTAGAAGTTGTTATGAAACAAATTGGATAAATGAGGAATGTGCCTAATGTGATCAACTTGACCAATGACCAACGAAATTCAAACTACAAAATAATATGCTTTTCCACTTGAATATTTATTCAAACAAATTTAATGACTCTAGTAGAGGTAAACCATCATGGGTTTCCAAATCTAAGCACACCTGTACACCTTTAAGAGATCACTTGAATTGGTGTTGAATACTTTGATATCGAATAAGATCATCACATTACCATATAACTATAAACCTTATGAACCCAAGGTTAAGCCTAAATTTTGGAATGACAATCACTGTTGCATCTATGATAGGAATAAGGGTTATAAGAGTACAAATTATGGTGTAGAGAACCTAAATTTCATTCTAATTTTCTTTCCTAGATTTACACCTCTTTAGGCTTCAATTTATGATTTTAAAAGTCTTGAATTTTGTCCAAAATATGATTATTCGTTTATTTTTCTTCTAAAAATGCCTCAAACTCCTCAAAAATTCAAATGTCAAATGTGGAAAACATTAACTACAATCATGTCTACACTTTTCTTTGACTATTTTATTGTTAGGTGGTTGTAATGAGATCTTTAAAAATTGTTGTATACAATATTTGATGAATAAATGCCACCATCATTTCTTCTCAACTTTACACCATCCTACACCTTGAAAATCAAAGACATCCATCAAACTAATATTTTTGTTTAAATTCCATGTCTTCAACAAGAATTTCTGGTGTAGGGCACTCTGACCATCTCCCATGGAATCTTGAATTTTATTTACTATGGTTTGAGTCTTGACAGATTATGAATTAGTTGTTTCATATCATATTATTAGATGCTCAAATTAAGGATATGTTGACTAATTTTATGTTTAAAGTGTTATGAGTCATAGTGAATAAAAAGTGGAAAAATGTCATGCAAAGTAATAAATAGAATATATGATAGTATTAAGAGGTTATAAGATGATGATAAAGCTTTTAAGGTACCTAGGAAATTATATTAGAACTTAAAATGAAAAATATGGAAAAGGTGTAAAATTGCTAAAAAGTGCAATTAACAAATTGTGTAAAATTAAGAAAGTGTAGAAGATGCTCAGTCATTGATATTGTTAGAACTTCTTAGGAAGATAAAGATTCATGTTATGCTATCAATAAATATTGTCTTATATCAAGAGAGATATAGAGTGAAGAGGATAATTTGTGGAGAAGAGAAACAAAGTGTTTTGTATATAGTTTCTGAAATGGAAATCAATATTTTGGTGTAATATTGCTACTATATTGGCATTTAGATTACAGTCCTTCTATCCTCTCTTAGGAATTTGTGGTTATGATGATCTTTAAAATTTTCTATTTATCATGAAGAGCATAATACTTCTATGGTTGATATAACATTTTTATTTTATCATTAAATATTATTACTAGGAATACATTACTTGTTGTTTGGATAGTAAATTTTATAATTTTTTAGAATATGGTGTGATAATGATTGCATATTATCATTCATAGAGATAAGTGGATGGTATTAATGGTTCTCATGGTTGTTCTATTTTTTCCTCTTACTAAGTTAACACCTTAACTTGTTCATTATAAGGGAGATGCCCATAAATCAGCAAGTTGTTGCTGCATACATTAACAGTGAATCAACAATTTGAAAATAAAGAAAATGTAGCAAAATTTGGTGTGTGTTCAACATGCTTGTTCGGAGATTTCTTTTGTTCATAAGACACTAAAGAAGAATTTGAAAGAGAAGGAAAGGTACGATTTTGGAGCTTAGAAGCCAACCATAGTAATTAGCAATAAAATTCTCATCAATACGAGGCTTTGATAGTTTAAAGATCTCCTCAATAATTGGGAGCCAAACATCAACAGTTTTGAAAGACTTTAATGAGGTAATGAAGTATATAAGCTCATTTGGTAGAGTTGATTGAGGTTGTTAAGAGTCATAGTTTGAGTGAGGATTGTATGCCTAACAGCATAGGCCTAAGTCTTCAAATTATATGCTTGAATAAGCAAGTCACAATATCAGATTTTGGAATTGAAAATTAAAAAACAAAGTGCAGTAAAAGGCATTAGAATCTACTTTTATTATTGGTAGCTGATTTAAGGGATTTGAGTTTTAACTTACATTCCAATGTAGGCTATGAGATAGAGTAGTTTGTATTGGTGTTTTGAAGTCTCCAAGGTGTCTAGAACCTTATGAATAGTGAAGGTACTATAATGGTAGTGACTTAATTCATTTAGAAGCTTATAGGGAGATGGTGTTGATAAAGATCCTGGAGCTGCAACATGATTGAGTTGTGTGGTGAGGTGTAAGGGGGTTGTTGTGTGATTTTGTGAAGGTGTAGATAGAGAGAATTGGAATAGGTTAAAGTGACACAAGGAATAAGTCATTTACCTTGTATCTAACCTTAGATAATTGAAAGGGATAGCATATGTTATGCTGAGGTAGGCTTGGAATAAGCCTAGCCTAGTTTGAGAGCTTTTGTGTTAAGAAACAAGTATCATCACCACCATCCTCTCATCCATTTCCCATTCTAGCTAGATCCTCAAAGATATAATCACAAATAAGCATTTTAGGTAATTGTGCACATAAAATAGCTCCATCCACAAAAATAGTATCTTTCAAGAGGTCGAAATTTTTATTATTGAGTTCTACATGAACATAAATTGCACAACCACTGTATCCTATATGCAAAGCCTAAACATTGATCAAACACCTATGATTATCCTTAAGGGTGTGGATTCTTCCACACAATCACAAGCTTGCAATCTTGAGACTAATAACAAAAGAACATGAGATCCTATTGTCATCCTTAAAGGATTTGACCCCCAAACCCATACATCTACTAAAAAATTGAATCTGGTGACTAGAAGTGAACCAAAGATCATACACGTTGGTCTTAACCGTTCCAAATAGACAACATCTAAAAAAATTATAAGATGGGTTTTATAAGTTTATGATTTGGATATACATTTTGTTTTTGTAGTTTATCTAAAATAATTTTAGATGACAAAATAAATAAAATCTAAAAGCATGTTAGTCATAATATCATTGTTGATAACAATGTTCCAAATGTAAAGAATTATTTGTTTGAGCTTCCAGCAATGATCAAGTGGCTTACTGAATGACTTGATGAGTCTTGGAAACTTCTCCCATTCTATCCTTGCTTTCACCAGTTTGAAGTTTCTAGTTACATGCACACAATCATGACTTTACATCAAAAAGCTTTCACATTGTAAAAAATTTCATGTTCTTTCATTACATTTTGATCTAAACAAAAAACTCAAAACTTTCACTTATTCAAAAGACTAATCTGAAAATGGGTCCTATTAAAGAATCTAATATAAAATCAAATAATGTATCTAGATTCTAAACAAATCAAAACATAAAATCTATGATTTAAACTTATCTCATCACTTACACATAATAACAATACCCACGTTGTCATGTGGACAATCTTGGGGGAGAGGTTGCAACATTGTATTTGGATCCAATTGATCACTCTTTCTCCCTCTCCCTCTCTCTCTATGCAATCTAATGAACCACCTTAATCTAGTCTACATTTTAATGTCTCAAGTATTTCCTTATGGTTTGACTCATGAACTTTCCAAAGAATCTTTTTATGTGGTTTTCCACCATATTTTATCAAGTGGACATTTGATGTGACAGCAAGGTTTGAAAAATGAAGAATCTTCCTCTCTATTTTCCAATCCATGAATAACCACAAGTTAGGGTTCTTCATATAATATTGTATAAACCATGTGTTAATTACAACCATTGCACTCATATGGTACTCTAAACCTTCATCATCTACAACTAAATGATCCAATTTTTTTTGGCTTGGACACAATGACACAAATAATAATTTGTCCCTTCTTCATTGTCTTCAAGTGCAATAACATAAAAAAACATGGCTTGTAGTGACAAATGTACAAAATGCAGTCATTAATTCAAAAAATACTTAGGTAAAAGTTATAAAGTTACATATTGAAATCACAAAGATATATAAATGTATATTACTAAGTTGCACTAGATCAGATAAGTAGTCAAAGTTAATAGACAAATTCATCTCTACCATATTCAGTGCTTGTGGGGAATGATAGGTGTCAATTGAGTCCAAAACCTGTATATCCCATTTGTCCACCCATTTAGTTGACTCACAGTCATCCCAATTTTCCTCTGCACATGATGGACAATACCATGCCATTTTTTGTGTGTGGATACTCCATGAACTTGCATCAGAGGTTCTAAAATAGTGCAACTCACTGGATTCTATTAGTGTGAATCAATCGTCATATGGTGTAATGTTAGTATTATCTATCAACCAAAAAAATATACAAACCATAGACTCACCTTCCTTACTTGGACCCATTGTATCATTATGCCACTAGATGATGGATTATACATCTGTCAATATTTCTCCATCTTTGTACTTTAATTCTTCACGAGCTAAGACTTTTTTGATGTATACACCTACACCATTGTGCTCTCCCTTTCCATGACTAGCCTCTATGAAATTTCACATATATTAAATTCTAAACAACCTATGTATCTTGCTCAACCAATATAACATCCATGCATTCTTGAATTGATATGTGTAATTGTCTAACCAAAAAATGTGTTGATGATATGTTATGCCCCTATTAGCTAAACCTCCATAAAATAGTTGGAAATAGCCATGTACAAACTCCATAGAATGTGATCAATCATCACTAATGTACAAATGGTACTCCCATAAAATCTTCTTGTCATCCTCTATACTTGTAGGTGAATGCATGAATATTATGTGAACAAATATGGAAACCTATTGAGAAATATAATACTTTTTTTGCACCTCATTTTGTGGTGGTAGTGTGTAGTTCTTTGCAAATTCTACAATCGAAACAATGGTATCTAGTGGAAATGTATCCTTGCACAACTTGAATTGCAAATCTAGCCATCAAGTTCTATGTGTATGCCTTGCATACTCGTAAATAATCTTTTCACAAAAAATCTTCATGAACTCATACACTAGAATCTTTTCAATGACTAAATCACATCTTTCAGCCTATTTCCCATCTTTTAGAGCATATATCACTATCTTTAATTTTTGGTAATCTACTATTTCATTTCCAATTGCATGTATACTATCCATATGTTCACAAGCTGATAAAATTTCAAAGAATAAAAAATAAGAATGTACCATGCGAGCATGATGTCTTGTAAAATTGTTGGCAGTCCCCTATTTCACTTAAAATGTTGGATAAAATTCCCTTGAAGATCTTGGTGGCTCATTTATGTCACAATCCTACAAAAAAAACTTAGAATGCAAAAACACAGATATATGCCTAAAAATATCAAAATGGTTAGAAAATTCAATATGCATCCTACAACAACAAGTTGTGCATGTGTGATTTATCTTCACATAAAAATTTTTACCCATCTCAAAAAATCTTTGACTTATTTGAATTTGACGATACATACCAATAAATTTTGCAAAAAATTGTGTCTGACTTGAGTCCAAAAAATGTTTTGTATGTGGGTAATGATTTCGGCTACCAATCCTCCTCCTTACAAAATCTCTTTGATTAGGGGAAACACGTGTTATTTTTCAAAAAATCTTTAATCAATGATTTCAAAGCTTCACTAATTTCTTCATCCTTTCATGGTAGTCTACCACTAAATTTCCATAACTCATTTTTTGTTGGATATTTCAATCTCTCATGCCTTAGCATGGCTCTGCTTAGAGTACCTCTACCAATTTTCAATGTTCTGCTTGTCTTTTTCATGAGTCAAGCTTTCTTCATTTGGGTACTTACGTTTGTTGATGCAAGTACTAGTCTTGTGATATTACTATATTTGGTGCATGATATAGAACCCATTTTTTCATAAGCACTCATTAGATTCTTTACAATGTTTTTTTAATTTGACTTGTCCATCATTCTTAGCCAAAGAATCTTCATGATAGGCCTAAATTTCAAATTCCTCATCATTTCAACAAATAATTCACATTGACCTATAACATTTCATTCTTCAAAGAATAATCTCCACATACAATTAACTTTTCTTTGACAAGTACACTTGCCAATCTTGTCAAGAATTGATTTCAAAATGTTAGTATTAATATCAATCAAATATTTTGGTCTTCTAAAATTAATTGTAGAAGGTGTTATAATCTCTTCCATTCCCTCAACATTTTTAACATCAACATAAGGTTGAGCATTTTACGTACCATGAACCAAAGATGATGTGCCCTAGCAATAAGATGCAAAAGATGGAATATCACCTACTTGATATGTTGATGTTGTACCTTCAACATGACATGATGGAGTGTGTACATCGTCAAATCTACAAATTAGTCTCTTCAACATGAGAGGATGATATGACTTCAACATTGGAAGATGGTGTAGCTTCACAATTCAATTGTCTTCTTGAGCATAATAGTCTCATTCATTCTCTTTTTCTTTCCAATTCTTCCTCTTTGTTTCTTGGTACCAGTGGTTCTTGATCCTCTTTGAAACTCAATTCTTCATTATTGCTTTGCAATTTTTATTGTTCATGTAGTAGTTTCATTTTATCTCTTTTAATTTCCAAATAGCTCTCCATATCTTCATTTTTTTGAGTTTTTTATTTCTTCCTTGGCATGATGATTTCTACATCTCAAATTATTCAAACATATGAATTACTTACAATTTGTAAATTACAAATCATTCAAATACATATAAAAATTACAATTATTTCAATGAATACATAATATATATGAAACAACTTGTCAAAATTGTAACCATTTCCAAATAATAATTCATTCAAACATACAAATTTCAATAAATTCACTATATATTAAACATGTCAAATTATAATCAAATTTGTCTCTATATATCAACAAACAATATTTAAAAAGGGCTGCACTAACCTTTTCTATTGAAATAATATTCAAAAATATGATCCAATGATTGAATTTAGTATTTGCTAGCTTCAAAAAGTCTTCAAATAGTGTTTGCTAAATTCCAACAGCTTGAAACCCATGTTTTCTGTCATAACAACAGAATGCACAATAGACAAAAAGAAGAATATAAGTCAAAAGGGACCCAAACTAGCTTTTTGATCATTTTTTGGTGATTTCACATAGTGCATATGCACTATAGCATGTACACCTAGTAAAGTTCATATGCACTATGTCAAAACACATCTCTCCCTATCCCACCATCCACCATCCTCTACTCTCTCTCTATCTCTCCCTACTCTCTCCTCTCCCATCCCCTAGTCTCTCTCTCACTCTACCTCTCCCATTGCCTACTCTCTCTCCCATCCCCTAATCTCTCACTCTCTCTCTCCTCTCCCATACCCTACTCTCTCTCTCACTCTCTCTCCTCTTCCATCCCCTATACTCTCTCACTCTCCCTCTCCCACTACCTACTCTCTCTCTCTCCCATCCCCTGATTCCTCTCACCCTCTCTCCTCTCATGTCTCCTACTCTCTCTCTCTCTCTCTCTCTCTCTCATCCTCCCTCTCTGTCCCTCAACCACCACCTACTCTATCTCTCTCCCATCCCCTACTATCTCTCACTCTCCCTCTCTAACTCCCTCTCCCACCGCCTACTCTCTCTCACACTCTCTCACATTCCCTACTCTCTCTCACTCTCTCTCAGGTCTCCCATCACCTACTCTCTCTTACTCTCTCCTTCCTCTTCCATCCCCTACTCTAGAGATCTCTCACACACACTCCCATTGCTTCCTCTCTCTCTCCCACCGCCTACTATCTCTTTCTCTCACTCTATCTCTCCCTCTCTACTCTATCTCTCTCCCATCCCCATATACTCTCTCACACTCTCTCCCATCCCCTAGTCTCACTCTCACTCTCCCATCTTGTTCTCTCTCTCTCTCTCTCTCTCTCTCTCTCTCTCTCTCTCTATGCCACCCCCTACTTTCTCACTCTTTCACACTCTCTCCCATCCCCTTATCTCTCTCTTACACACACTCCCATCCCCCTTGCTCACTCCCTCTCCCTTTCACACTCTCTCTCCCACTGCCTACCCTCTCTCTCATTCCCTACTCTCTCTCTCTCTCTCTCCCTCCCCTCTCCCATCCCCTACTCTATCTTTCATAGACACACACACACCCATTCCCACCTCTATCTCTTCTCCCATCCCCTGATCTATCTCTCACTCACTGTCCCTCTCCCACTCCCTCTCCCACCTCCTACTCTCTCTCACTCTCACTCTCACTCTCTCCCTTTCTACTCTCTCTGTGCCACCCCATACTCTCTCACACATTTTCACACTCTCTCCCATCCCTTACTCTCTCTCTCTCTCTCTCTCTCTCTCTCTCTTACACACATTTTCATCCCCCCTCTCTATCCCTCTCCCACTCCCTCTCTCATTTTCCACTCTCTTTGCCATCCCTTACTCTCTCTCTCTCCTCCCTCTCCTATTCCCTACTCTCTCTCTCTCTTTCACACACATGCACTCCTATCCACCCCCCTCTCTCTCTCTCTCTCTCTCTCTCTCTCTCTCTCTCCCACTCTATCTCCCATTGCCTACTCTCTCTCTCCCCAATCCCCTACTCTCAATCTCTCTCTCCCATCCTATACTCTCTCTCTCCCACATCCCCTACTCTCAATCTCTCTCTCACATCATGTACTCTCTCTCTACCACCCCTACTCTCTCTCACACTTCCTCTCTCTCCCATCCCCTATTCTCTCTCTCTCTCACATTCCCATTTCCCCCTTCTCTCTCCCTATCCCACTCCCACTCCCACCACCTACTCTCTCTCTTCCATCTTGTACTTTCTCTCTCCCCTCTACCATCCCCTACTCTCTATATCTCTCACACATATTCCCATCCCCCCTCTCTCCCTCTCCCACCACCTACTCTCTCTCACTCTCTCCCTCTCTGCTCTCTCTCCCCTATCCCCTAATCTCTCTCTCCCCTCTCCAATCCCCTACTTTCTCTCTCCCCTCTCCCATCCCCTACTTTCTTTCTCTTTCTCACACACACACACCCATCCCCCCTCTCTCTCTTCCTTTTCCTCTCTTCTTCCCTCTCTATGCACTATTTAGGTCTCAATAGTGCATGCAAACTATAGTGCATGCGCACTATCGGGAACATATGCTATTGAGACCCAAATTTAAAAAAACTTTAAATAGTGCATGTGTGCTATTGTGCACATGTGCTATAGGGTGTATACACTATTCAAAACTTTCTATTCTACCAAGCCTAAGGCTTGGTTTGGTCTTGGGGATCCAACCCAAAGGTTTGGAGTTTGTAAACTGGTTTGAGATGTGTTTTGCTACAAACATACAAAAATGATTGATTTTTCTTGTGTGCTCTCCTTCAAGATTCCTTGTGGTTGAGCATCGATAAGATCAGGTTGCATGACATTGTAGGTCTCTATGTTAGCTATATAACCATATAATTTATTTTCTATTCAAACCATTTCAAGCCTTTCATCTATAATTTCTTTTGAATATATGTCATTGTTTTGTCAAAAAACAACATGTTCTAATTGGGTTATTGATTTTAGCTCATTCATCAAATTTTACAACAACTTAGTTTTTTAGAAACTAGACTCCATTCTATACACTTTGAAAAAAAGAAGTTTTTATTTTAGATTAGTTTTCAATCATTTCTAGGGGGAACACATAGATATTTCATGTTTTTGGGATGTGTCTAATTAAAAAATTCATTAAAAAAACACTCATTATAAAATTACCCAAAACATCTAAGATAAACTGCATAGTGTTTAGTAACTTTTGACTGGAGTGATTAAAGAATTTTTAAAAAAAAGTTAAATTTTTTATGGGGGCCACACTTTGTACTGTGTTATATTTTTTTGGAATAAATAGTACCAATTTTTGTGGCTCCCTTTTTGGAGGACCTAAAACTAAACCATTTTGGAAAAAAATTAGTAGTTTAGAAACTAGATTCAAAGGACTATTACTTTTTTTTTTGCCATATCTTAAAATTTTAAGTGTAACTATATTCAAGTTCTTGTTGAAGTTTAGAAATTTCTAATTTCAAAAAAAAGGTGTCCACTTATACCTCACCCCCTTTTGGCACTGCAACTTGGTGCACTTACCCTAGGAGTGGGAGAACAACTAACAAGGCCAAAAAACATGGATACTAATCACTAAGAGTCTCTCAGGCTCAAATCTTGAGAGAGAGTATTGTAACTAAGTTTGTGAATAGAAAAAGAGCTATGCAATTCTAGTTATGTGAGTTTACTTAGGTTTTCATTGTGGTAGTTCTATCTAATGGATTTAATGCCTTGATTTAGTGTTAGATTTTTGTTTATAGGATAGTTTCAATACTTATTCATTCGGTAAGAAAGAAGATTCAAGTTGAATTAGTGCTTTGAATAAATTATATTAGATCTAGAGAGTTTCTTGGTCCTATCGTCACAAGCTTGTCTTTCTCTGGCTCCCCCATGAAATCTATCCCTGGGATCTTCCTAAGGGTAGTGAAATTTTTAGGGTAACCACTAGCCTATACATATTCAGAGTTAGGTATCATGAAGAGTTGAGTTTCTATTTTTAAGATCAAGCCCTAGCTGAGCTTAAAGTGCATGGTTAGTGGTTTGATAGTGATCAGTTGAAGATTTAATGCAATGGATTGAAGCATAGTACAAAAAAAGTTTAGTTGTAGGTGTGATATAGACATAAATTGATATGCTAGAAGGATTGAGAGACTATCAATCCATTTTATTGAGGTTTTAGAAAGAAACCAATGATGTCCTATAAACTAGGCCTTTTAGCCCTATTTGACCTAGATAATAAAAATCTTGTGTATGGATGATCTAGGAATCTTAAACCTTTAGAATCCATCATAAAATCCAAAAGGGTATTCGAATGTGGAATTATTTTTTCAAGTTGTTTGAGAAGTTTTGGCAAGAAAGTGGAAAAGGACCATGTCAAGAGCTACAACGAATTAGGCCCAATTAGGCCTCCTAAAGACTAACTCTTGAACTTGATAGGAAAGTGTTTAGAGATCCTTGAAGATGGATCCAAATGGAAACATATGGAATATTTTCAACATGTTTTGAACCCATGAAATGAGTTTGAAGATTTGTGTGGAGATGGTACGTAAAGCCTTCTAAGTGTAGAAGAAAGCATTGAAGAAACAACAAAGTGTTTTTCCTTCAAGGTGAAGCACAAGGAATGAAACTCTTGGAGAAGAGTTAGATAAGGTATTATTTAATTATCTAAACCATTAAAATCCTAGCAGAGATTAGGGTCCTTGAAGAAGACAAGCTAGGTCTTCTTAGCATTTGTGTAGGCAAACTTACAAGCTCATACATCAATCTCCCTAAGAAAGAATTCAATTTTCTCTTCCCCATTCACTTAGAGGATAATTTTCATGTATCTCCTATTGATATCAATGAAAAAGGTCTCATTATGTTAATCAACTTCTTTAAGTCTTTAACTAGCTCAAGTATCCAAAGATACTATTCAAGATCAATTATCAAGAGTCCTTAATGACTCTATCCATCATGAATGGTCCCCCATACACAAAGTACAAGCATTCAATCTAGTCAAACAATAGTGCTTTGTACCATTGTACTAATGGAATCTTTGAATCATCTACTCCAAAATAGGTAGGGGCATAACCCCAAGCATACCTCTCAAGTACTCAAATGTATGTTTAGGTAAGGTCTTTGTAAAGATATATGCAAACTGATCTTTAGTACTAACATACTTTAATATGGTCTCCTTCTTTTATACCTTCTCAATCAAAAAATTATACTTAATAGCTATATTCAAGTAGTCTTAGAATGAAATAAATGATTCTGAGGCATACTTACTATTGTTGTGTTATCACAGTGTATCATAACAGGTTCTAAAAAATCTATCCCAATCTCTTTCAACATCTTCCTCATCCACATAACTTGGTTACAGCTTTCTGTTATTTCTACATATTTTATATTATTTTTACTTTGCAAAATACAATCTTGTTACTTACTTATCTAAGAAACTAATATTTCCCCAAGAAAGAATGCTCCACTTCTTGTGCTTTTTCTATCATCCATAATAATTTCCCAATTCTCATCAAGATAATCAATTGGAGTGAAATCATTTGATCTATCATACCATTATACATACTCAGATGTTCCTTTCAAATATATGGATATCCTCTTTACTTCAACATAGTGATACTCCTTGGGATCAACTTAAAATCTATCTGCAATCCCAATTGCATTTTCTATATCTAGTTTACTATTCAATTCAAATATTGTAAACCTTTAATCCTAGATTTTCACTTTTTATGATAAA
This sequence comes from Cupressus sempervirens, assembly GCA_028749045.1. NCBI lineage: Eukaryota > Viridiplantae > Streptophyta > Pinopsida > Cupressales > Cupressaceae > Cupressus > Cupressus sempervirens. Next base: position 802,612,580 of record CM053793.1, read on the forward strand.
CTATATGTGTCTCATCTTTTATAGATAACTTGTACTAGCTATCATTTGTGTACCAACAAGACTCCAACTTTCCAAGCCAAATCTCTTCAACAAGCCCTTCAAGTAGTTGTCTTGTGAAATAAAAATACCATAGTTATTTTGTACAATCTCCAAACCTAGCAAGAACTTCATCTCTCATATCATTCTCATTTCAAACTCATTATTTATTTCTTCATTAAACTTATCACTTTCTTCATCATTGTCTCCAAAACCTATGCCATCAATGATTATTACTATTATCAAAAAACTATTCTCAATTTATATCAATTATAAATTACTATCTTTTATAATTTTAGCAAATCCAAGAATTGCCAAATACTTGTCCAACATTTCATACCAGGTTCTAGGTGCTTTCTTTCCACCATATAGAAATTTCTTCAATCTACATAACATATCTTTCTCTTCTATTAGAGTGAAACATTCAATTTTTTCAATGTATACCTCTTCTTTAAGTTGTCCATTTAGGAAGGTTGATTTAATATTCATCCAATACACTTTGAACTTCTTATTTGTTGCATAAGTTAAGAACATTCTTATTGCTTCCATTCTAACTATAGGGGCATATGTCTCCTCATAATCTATTCCATCTTGCTATGAATAACCTTTGCATACAAGACCAACCTTATTTCTTACAAGTTTTCCTTGTTCATTCATCTTATTTCTAAATACCCATTTAGTTCCAATAACATTCTTGTCTTTAGGCCATGAACTAATTACCATGTATCATTTTTTATAATCTTTTGGTTATCTTTTATGAATAGCCGATAACTTAGAATCATACTCAATATATGAGTCTTCATTTTCTATATCTAGCTACCATAGTTGACTCCATAAAATTTAGAATTGTACTTTTTGAAATGACCCACCATTGATCTCCCAAAGATGTTTAGCTTTCTCTTGAAGCACCTAAAGCTCTGATACCAATTTCTTTAAGATATATTCCATTGAAATAACTAAGAGGGGGTGAATTAGTTATCCAACTATTATCATAATTATCAACCATATTGAATCTTAACCATATGAGTAATATAATAAAAAACGACAATAAGATACTCTACTAGATATGTTAACTAGGGAAACCCTTGATCAGAGGGAAAACCTAGGTGGGGATGGTACACACAAGATGATGTACTGCCATAAATATTAATTTTTAGAGGATGGAACCTATTTAGGAGTTTATGAAAAATTTCATTACATATTAGTCCCTGTTAGGGACATTGAATCCTTATTAGGAGATTCCAACCCTGTTAGGAGTTGTATAAGGTAGATGGACCCATTTTTCAAATAGCTTCAATGGAAAGACCAATAAACCACTATCCAAATGATCTCTATATTATTCCTCATACAATAACAGATTAAAGTGTACTTCTCCTTCCTCTTTGTCTATCCTATCAACAAAAATTTTGCTTCTTCTAATCTTCATGCTAGATCACAAACTTTAGATCGAATAATCATTTGGATTTGTTACATTTAAAAAATTATCTTCTCTTGTTCCCACTTACTTGAACACTTCTCATTCCACAAACACTTTATAGTCAAGGAAAATCCTATCCTTTATACTACATCCTCACAAATATTACTTGAGTTAGTCTTGAGGCTTTTTGAATTAATTATATTAGGAATGCAATAAGATAATTAATTATTTCAATTACAATAGCACTCGGCTCATAGTCTACAAAAATTCTCACACATGTGACTTAAGGACTTGCACACTTACTAACATCGTCATTAGAATGTCCTCTATCATTGTATAACTTTTCATATTTAGATTATATCACCATTAGAAGATATGATAAAATTATTAGAAATTGCTTCACATGTACTCTATTTCTATACTACTCTTTGCAAATCACTTATGACTACTATATGTTTTTGACTTACGTTACATGAACTTAACCTTGTTAGTACAACACAATGTGGAACATGTCCTTAACTTTACATCACTTTATTAAAATTTTTATCCATTTGACCATGAGATCTCTGTCTGCAATTCTACTAGTATTTATAGAATTACTACTATTTTGACATCAATGACAAACATAGTCATCAATGCAACTTTTCAATATTTCCACATGCACTCCAATGCTTAGAATACTCCCCAGAAGGAATACCATTAGAATTCATGGTAACATTCCCCTCTATAACCTCTTAGCACTAAACACTTCATAAGATGTTGCTTTGTCCTACATAATGATCTGATCTAGTACAAAATCCTTTTCTAGATCCCAACCAAGTATGAAAATCAGAGCACTTCTTTTTCCATGGTCTCTAACCTCACTAGGGTTCATCTATTCACTGTTAGGGTCATAGGTTAATATCTTTTCAACAAGATCATTTTGTTTTTCCTTTGATTCCCCTAGTTTGAGAGTCAATATCAACTCATTATTTTAACCCTATATAGGAAAATTTTGAATTCTACATATTTGATGAGATCATCATCATCAATATTTTTTTTACCCTAAATTACTTGATCATCTAACCTAGTAGCCATCACTCTATTTTGTCATTAATTTTCCCTCATGTTGGAAAACTACTGTCTTTTTGCTAGTATCAACTATATATTCCTCTCCTTCACTTTATTAGATATCTACATAACCCTTTGCCTCTTGTGTCCCTTTTCCACCCATGTAGAAGTATTAGGGTCATCATCTATTACTTCCATGATAAGATCTGGTTCTAGTGAATCAAGCTTTACTCTACACTCTTCACCATTGGGCTCTTTTGGCATTTGTGATGTGATGTGGACATAATTCTCATGTACCTTCTTGATTCTTTGGGGATATGGTGTTTCTAAAAAAAAAGAAAACGTTAAATTCTAGGTCTATTCATTTTAGCTCTCTTTCCACTATAAATATATCCTCATATATTCTTAATCTTTCACCAATTCCCTTTCAGCTACAAATTTTTAATGAAATATTCATCTAGAAATTCCTTTTTATTTTGCAATGTGTAGTTTCTAATCTCTCTTATAGTACACCTAGGAAAACCTCCAGGATCATAAATTCTATAAGGGGAAATGGATAAATCATAATGTCTCAAATACTCATGAATCTAAACAAGATACTCTGTTTCAATTGAAAATTCCCTTATCCTAAAGTATCTACACAAGAATGTTCCTTTATGAAATTTAAGGCCTAGTTACACCCTATCCATCAAGATTAATTGCCACACTAATTAAATTATGGCTAGCATAGGAGGAATACACTTTTTTCATTTATAAGGAGGTTGGGGACATACATAAACTCTCAAGACTAAAAATCATTGGAATAAGAACACATCACCCCATTTTTTATGAAGTTTTATATTATATGGCAAGAGGGCTAGCCTCATCAACCTTTTCAAAACATCATGGCTTTAATAAATTGGTGATCTAACATTATCATTATTACAAAACTGAAATTATTAAAGAAGGACAAGGAATCTGAATAATGTTAATGTTTGTTCCATACCCATGTGTGTAGCTATACTGGAAGATCTCCATTCTCATCTAATGTCTAGTTAATAAAATGTGGGCTGCATATCCAACATTATTGTATAGTATTAAATACTTTAATAGTGAATAATAGTAGTTCACTTAAAGTTCCCCAATTCTCCCCTATGTGTTGCTTCAATTTGTTCTCACATCATTTTGATAAAATACCCTACATAATCATATTCCATCTTATGAAAGGGGTCTTGCACATGTAAGGCAATAATGTAGATTGACATATACAACAACTCATAATGATGACTTCCAAATGCCTTATGCATACCATAAACTATTTTCTAGAAGTAGTTTTTGAATTTTCCCACAAGGAACATCTTATTCACCTTTGGAATATCTCCCTTTCACTTAAGGTTGAAAGGAATATGGTGGATCGTCACCTTTCTAGTGTAGAAACTTTTATTCTTTTAAAATTTCTTCTAGAACTCTTCAATGTCAATTGGCACACTCATTTATCCCTCAAGCCCAAAAGATTCAATAAATGAAGAATAGTAGAGTGAAAATAGAATACAAATGTCATGTTTATGGAAATATTTATTTGTAGGATAGTATGACTTTATTAGGGATTTTACAAAATCCATGTACACATATACCTATGGAAATATAATATTTACAAGATTCCTCACCCATGGGTTTGAAGCAAGTATCTTCTCAAATATATTGTTTTAGAAAGAATGTGAATAACTCATTTCTATTTCTATCAAGGAAAATTACATTTATTTAGAATGTATATAGGTCTCTAAAAACATGGTCATTTTCTGAGATAGACTTTCATGACTCAAGGAAAAATTTCATTCATTCCTCAACATACTTGTTAGGTTTTCTCTAACTTATCTTACCCACCTTTGATATAAAATTTTAGGGAAATTCTATACTCTTAGATTGAACTTCTTTTACCTCCATTTTAGAGATCTTCTATGTAATAAAGTCTAACACTCTACAACTTTTCCTGTAGCACACTTAGCAATATAGTATCTCTGCAAATTCAAGAGTTCAATAAACCTTCTCTTCTCAATAGTGAGTAGCTTTTTAATTTTGAGAGAATATTTTTATGTGTATACATGCTTTATCAACCTCATTTATTTCATTTATTGTCAGCATGCATGAGGCTTTCAAATCTACAACTTAAATGTCACTTCTTAAAATGTCAACTTAAATCTCTAGTTAAGCAAGTTTTATGTCATCTTTTCAAAAATTTGTCTCACTTAAACCTTAATCCTTTTTCAGCTCAAAGAAAACACATATTATTTATGTTTAATTAGGGTTTCCAATTTTATGCCCTACTAGAAATATGACCTTTCATAACCCTGTATATATGAACAACTTAACCATATGATCTTATGCTCAACAATTTATCAAAGCATTAGAGATCTCATTTGCCATGTTTAACTCTAAGCCATAAACATACATTGGTTGGTTATAATATTTTTGTGTAGCATCATAAAACAATTTTATACACCTTACAATCTTATGATCAGCCCCTCCTATAGTAGTGGAAGCCTTCCTTATATAGCTTATGGACTTATGCTTTAGATTTTATTGTAGAATTGAAGACCCAAACTATTCATCTCTATTTTAACCATGATCATAAGTTGATAGTCAACAAATGATCTTACTGTACCTCCAAAAACTTCAATCTTTCCCTTTAACTTAACCTCCCAATCATACTCTTAGCACTTACCATAACATCATATGTCTTTTTGCTTCATTTAGTGATCTTATGATTTTTGTTCAACCATAACTATGGATGCTTTCATACTTTATATTACGATTCTATGATCTTGCTTTCATTATATGTTCAAAGATTATAAAAGTCACATGCCCAATTTCTCTATGCCTACATGCAAAACCCTTACGTCATAAGAATGTATACATCTTTATAACTTGAAAATTATGACTTATAATTTTATTCCATCATCTTTAGTGTATTGTTAGAATATATTTATTTTTCTTTATTATATACCTTACACCTCTATACTCTACCTTCAAACCATAAGATTCGAAATACTTGTGAACCTTTAAAAAATAGACCAACAGTGATAGGCTTTTAAGTTTAGCATAACGTTGGGAAGCTCAAGTAATGATTTAAGTCTTTATACTTGACCTTTAAGACAACATTGAGAGACCCTAAGATTAACAATATGTTAGAAATATTTTTGATTAATCTTGCAGTTTATCACTTATCAAAATGATCTAGGATAATATAAAGGTTTACTATAGGATATAATTTTTGTTGGCAAAGCATAAGATATATGATTGGAATACATTTATGGCTTTAGGGCTTAAATAAAATTTGGAAAAATACAAGGCACAAACTTAGCAACTTAGGGCTTTATTTTTTGAAACAATACAATAATATACATGAAAACCATAATTGTAGGACATTATTTACTTAATTTCAAAAAAGATCATAGAAAAAATATAGGCTAGAAACTTGCAAGAAGGTTTTTAATAAAAGAGTTGTTGTGGTGAATGGCAATGTTTATTTAGTAAATAATCTTGAGTAGAAGATCGGAACTTATTAGTTTGATGAGTCACAATTGGTAAGAAGACATTGGAACCTTATCAAAGGGGGAATTATTTTAGGACTCATTGTAAGTCTTCTAGTAAAATCTAGAATGTGATTGTGGATGTTGTAGTACCAATAATATAGCAACTAAGGAGATGGTAAAAAAAATTAGTTTGCGGAGAATAAGACATCCTTTTCCTTATAAGATTTTTTGTTTGCAAGATGAGCATGCTTTTGAGGTAAGCAAGCAATATCTTGTTAATTATCAGATAGCATAGTATGTTGATTAGGTACCATGTGATGTTGTTGACATGATTTTTTGTCACATGTTACTGGGTAGAAATTTTTAGTATTATTGAAAGGGGGTGCATGATTGTGTCAAGAATGTGTTTAGTATTGATAAGGCAAGTAGGAAGAATTCCTTAATTCCTTTGCAAAATGAAGAACTTGGTAAGAGGAACTTAAGTTTTTGTAGCCAAGTTGAATTGAAGGATTTCTAAATAGTTAGATATTAGCATGGAAAATAGACCTATTCTATGCAATAGATAGATGTGAATATATTTGTTCCATTAAAGGAGTTGAATAAATGTAACAAAGAAAGAGTGTATAAGTTGATAACTTGGAGGAAATGTATTTGAAGAACTAGTTTAGGGTTTATGTTTTGAAGCTTGAAAGATGTTCTTCCAACTCTTAAGAACATATTTTCTTTGCATATGGAGTGTCTAACATAGAAGAATTCTAGGGTAGTCAGAAATCCTTTATATAGGAGCTTTCACATCAAATTTTTGGGCTTATGGTTCATCTAGTTGGTGTTATATTATCCAGATTAGAGAACCTTGTCCTAATTTTTCTTTATGATTGGAGTAACCATCTTGGAGTTGGGGCCATTTTCATAACTATTGGTAATGTGTTTCTATTAAACTACTAGACCTTGGATATTGTTTCCATGATATTTGATGTATGGGAGTCAATGTTGGTGATCTTGGATTAGGATAGTTAGTTGGCACGTGGACCTATGTCTAAGTGTCTGCACTCTTATTTGGTTTTATGAGATAGGTATACATTCTAAACTTGCATCTTATATGAAATATTTAGTTATTTAATGTATTTAATGTTTCTTTCCAAGTCAAATTATAGTCTGACTATATATTTAATGTGAGTATTTATTTAATGTAAGTTTCTAGGTGGACCTATGGATTGGTTTAGTATAAGTAGAGGGTATTGTGAAGTCTAGATCATTATTTCATTTAACATGGAGAAGAAAGGTGTAGTTGAGAGGTGATAAATTTCTTGTAGCTAAGTATGGGTTTGGGAAACAAGAAGGATAGTTTATGGCTTATAGGTGAAATTTTAGATTATTCTTGGGGTTTTCTTCTAGATTGTGGGTCTCAGCTAGCTAAGAATTTGGATCTTCTAAGGTCATACAAAATGGTTATTGTGAATGATTTGTTTTTCTCCATATCTTGGAAGGCCTTAAACCTAGGAATTTCAAATGTAAATCTTATTATTCTATTATGAGAAATAGTATTATTTTGGATCTAAATCTTTGTGTTTTTATTTATATTTAATTGTGTGGTGATTTTCCTTGGGCTAGGACACCTCCTTTGGGGATTCTCCTACCTTGTACTACGTCATCTTTACTATTATCCTCACTAAATAATAAAAGTGTACATAAAAAATTATTTGAAAAAAAACTTATCTTTCCAAATATAGTTCTTTGTAATCTCACCATACCTCAACTACACCAATCTCTTCTCTAATCCAAAATATATTTGAATGTATGATCACATTGGTGGAAATGTAGATGGGGTAACTAAGGGGGGTGGGGGGTGAATATGTTACCACAAAAACAAATCCATAGATCCCTTAGATGTCAAACAAGTTACTTACTATTGTCACTCAGTAAACATTCACAAAAATGTTGTAACTTGGTGGATTAACTTGTTACTGATATTTAAGCATTCACAATTATTAACATGCATACAAAAGTAAATAACAATAACACAAGAGACACCAAATTTAACATGGAAACCCAATATGGGAAAAACCACCAAGTAACTAGCTACCAATTTTCACTCTTTTGAAGTGAGCCCTATTAGGAGCCAATGTTGTTAAAGGTTACAAAACACACTATTAGGTGTGACCCTATTAGAGGATTTATTCAACTGCTAGGAGTGGCCTTGTTAGAGGTCTTTAGAACAATTCAATGGAACTGTCCACCTTGTTAGAGGATTTACAAAATGGATGTGAAACCAACTCTATTAAGAGATTTAGAAATTTTACTACTACAATGGTTAGAAAGTAACAATGAAATGACTTGAATAAGATGCAACTCAATTTTCTAATTATAGATCTCTATTCTACACCATTAGATCCTCCTTGATCGCATATAGCTTTGCTGCTCCTTAATGATCTCTGGTCATCCTTCAAAATTCACTCTCACAATAATCAGTCCACCTCCACATTCATATCACATCAAATTTATCACATTTAAAATTTGCAACTTGACCTTTCATATATACCTTTCAAATTATCAAGTTGGCTCAATTACAAGTTACAATCACCTATAATTATTACCATAGTCACTTGGAAATAATACTTAAAACAATTAAGCATTAAATCATAAAATAACAAATTCCTTTACTAGCTGACCCTGCTCGGTAAACACTACTTCAGAGACAATTTCTTGAGTTAACCATCTCAACTTGGTTAACACTGCAAATTTTGTAAAACCCTTTGGCTACCGAGTGAACTTGGTAAGAATTGAATTTCCTTTGCTGACCATGAGAACTCGGTAAGAACTATTTTCTTTGTTGACCATGAGAGCTTGGTAAGAATTGTTTTCTACCACATTTTCCTTTGATGACCAAGTGAGTATGGTACACACTAAATTTCCTTTGCTAACCTTGAAAGCTTGGTAATAACAGTCTACAGAAGGTAAAGTCTAAAAATGCTCAGTAGACACTGTAAACCATCTTGCAAACCAACTGAGCCTGGTAAGAGCTAACTGATGACTTGTATGACATTTGTGTAACATCAAAGACAACACACAATTGGATAATTGTATCCAACGATCTCCCTCTTTGGCATTGATGGAAACACAACACCCCATAGCATAATAAAGTTTGAGAACAAGAATTTCCTTAGTAGAAGTTTTCTCCCTCTAGAATTTTACACTTCAAACTTTAGTTATCTATAGGAAAACTCTCCCTCTTTCATAGTAATCTCTCCCTCTTGCATAAATTCTCTTTCGTGCAAATTTTAAAAAGATATGATAGTAAACTCTCCCTCTTTGACAACACATGCCAAAGACAAGACAACTCAAATGAATTTCAATGTACCTTAAGTACTAATTCATATGCAATGTCTTCATTACTTTGCTACATCAACTAATAGATCTTCAACTTTGTTCCTATTGATGCATCACTAAAGTTGTATTTTAGTGAGCTTCAGATAGGGGAATGACCCCTAACTTACCTCTTAGATACAAGAATTCATCCTTACATACTGACTTAGTGAATATGTCAAAAATTTGTTCCTTTGTATGGACATATTCCAATCCGATCCCCTTATCTCACACTAATTCTCTAACAAAGTGATACTTTGTAGAAATATGCTTGGTTTTGGAATGCATCACTAGATTCTTTGAAATTTTAATTGCACTTGTATTATCATAAAACATGACAACTAGTTCTTTAATCTCTACCTTCATGTCTTCGAATAATTGTTTGAACCAAATAATATTAGAACAGTGTACTGCTGCTACAACATACTCTACTTCTGCTATGGACTGGGATGTACAATTTTGTTTTTTACTTGTTCAAGAAACCACCCTCTTTTCAAGAAAGAAAGCTCCTCCTCTTGTACTCTTTCTATCATCAATGTTTCCTGCCCCATCTGCATCAATAAATACTTTTAAATGCAGATTTCCTCCATGTTTATACCATAATCCATAATCTTTAGTGCCTTTCAAATATCTCATGATCCTTTTGATTTCCATCATGTGATTTTCTCTTAATTTTTCTAAAAATCTTACTAAAATACCAACTGCAAGGGAAATATCAGGTCTTGTATGCACTACATACTGTAACTATCCAATCATAGATCTATACAATGTCTAATCCACTTCCTTTGATTCATCATCCTTGGTAAATTTCAATCTAGTACACATAGGAGTCCCAATTTGTTTTTAATCTTCCATACCAAACTTTTTTAGTATCTTCTTGATGTATCTTGATTGAGTGATGTAGATACCATTCTTATTCTATTGGATTTGGAGACCAACAAAGAATTTGATCTCACAAAACATTGACATTTCAAATTCCTTGTTCATTTTTTCTGAGAATTCCTTACATTGATCATCATTTCCTATAAAAAAAGTATCATTCATAAATATGTTTGATAAAAAAATCTTATTATCTGGTCCTTCCTTGATATACAAGCTACTATTATCATTAGTTTTTTGAAAACCAATTTGAATAAGATAGTTATGCAATCTCTCATACCATGCTCTAGGGGCTTGTTCTAGACCATACAATGGTTTTATGTAACCTTATTGTCTAGATCAAAAAAACCTTCATGTTATTCAATGTAAACCTCTTCATCTAGTATACCATTAAGAAATGCTAGCTTAACATCCATCTGATAAACTTTGAATCCTTTGTATGCAACATATGCAAGTAAGGTCCTGACACCTTCCAATCTTGCAATAGGATAAAAAGTCTCTCCATACTCTATTTCTTCTTCTTGAGAGTATCTTGTGTATACCAACCTAGCTTTGTTTCTTGACACCTTACCATCTTCATTTAGCTTGTTTCTAAATACCCACTTAGTTTCAATCACATTTTTGTCTTTAGGCCTAGCTACAAGAGTCCATGTTTTGTTTTTCTCTATTTTCTCTATCTCTTCATTCATAGCCTCAATCCAAATTTCATTTTCTAATGCATCTTTGACACTTCTAGGTTCAAAATCAGCAAGTAAAAAAGTACCTTGCAACTTACATCTTTTCATAGTTCCTTCAGATTTATCTCCAATGATCTTATTTGGTGCATGATGCCTCCAAAGATACTTAGCTAATACAGGCTCCTTACCTTTTTAACACTTTGCATTTTCATCCTCTTGCACTTCAACTTCAAGTTCTGATTGTTTTGTCTACTACTCGGTCCTTTAGATTTGGTAGATATTGGCTTGGTAGCATTAGACTATGACTCAAGTTCCTATAGCTTGGTTTGAATTTCTTGCAACTTGGTTTGAACTTCCTACAACTCGATTTGAACCTTTTGCAACTCGGTTACTGAAGACTCAAGAGTAGAAGATTTTTGATTAATAGTTGTACTTGGCACGTTATTAGGTTCAATGAAAAAAAATCTCCTATAGTCTTATGGTTTACTTTTTCTTTCTTCCTTAGTTCTTTCTACAAACTCATCAACTTTCACATGTACAATTTCTATGACTTTGTGAGTAGACAAATTCAAACATATATATGCTTTACTCTTACAAGAATATCCCAAAAATACTCCTTCATCACCCTTCGCATCAAACTTACCTTTTCTAGATTCTTTCAAAATGTAACATTTTCTTCCAAATACTTTTAGGTAACTTACATTGGGTTTGTAGTCATACCATAACTCATAAGGGGTTTTGAATGAGTCCTTCTTCAATTATACTTAGTTCAAGGTATGAGTTGTAGTGCTGATAGCTTCCTTCCAGTATTTGATAGCAATGCTCTTTTCAATCATTAAGGTTCTTGCACAATCCATGATAGATCTATTCCTTCTTTTAGCTATTCTATTTTTTTCAAAAGTTTGAGGTGTTGAAACATGCCTTTTGATTCCCTTTTCAATACAAAAGTTATTGAACTCATGTGAAATGAATTCACCACCTCTGTTTGACCTCAAGCATTTCAACCTTTTTTCTATTTCCTTCTCTACTTTGGCCAAATACCATTTGAACTTCTCAAATACTTTTGATTTCTCTCTTAGGTATATGAAAGTCATCATTCTTGAGTAATCATCAAAAAAAGGAATGAAGAAATTTTCAGCAGTATAACTTTCAATTCCAATAGGTCCACACAAATTAGTATGGACAATTTCTAAAACTTCTTTAGACTGATAGTTCTTACTTTTAAAGCTAGTCTTTCCCATCTTGCCAATTTAATAATTCTTCCATAGACCAACCTCTAGTTTCTTTATGTTAGAAATGCCTCTTACTTTCCTAAATTTACTTATTTTCACCAAGTTATCAAAATTCACATGACACAACCTCCTATTCCATAACCAACTTTCTTCAACTTGAGCAATAAAGTATGAACATTCACCAAGTTCAAGATAAAACAAGTTACCTTTTGTTTGAGTACTTGATCTGATCAACTTTCATTTTCCATCTAGTAGTTGTGTTGTTCCATGCATGAATTCCACTTTGAATCCATTATTGAGTAGCTATGCCACACTTAATAGATTGTGTTTAAGTCCTTCTATCCAATATGCATTATCACATACAAGTTCTTTGGTTAGTGAGATTCTTCCTCTTCCTTTTATGCAACAAGGTTCATTATTACCAAACCTCACACTACCACCATCATAGTCTTCAAAATGTTCAAACTTAGTTTTATCACCAGTCATATGATGAGAACAACCACTATCTATAATCCATGTATCATTTTTTCTCACATGAGAAATAAGTGCCATTTCCTCATCATTATCAAACTCATCTTTTATAGTAATGTAAACAATTTCATCTTCTTCTTCATCATCAAAATCGTTAGAATTCTTAGCCATAAAACATGTTTTCTTACCTTTGTCCTTGAATGATTTGAAATCTTTCTTGTCATTACACTTATGACCCTTCTTCTCATCCTTGTTTAGCTTATTTGGGCACCTAACAACAATATGTCCAATTTCTTCATAAGAAAAATAGATTAGAGGTACCTTGCCTTTGTATTTCCCTTTGCCTCTTGAATAGTTCCTTGCTAGTAGAGATTCAACTACCTCAAGATCACTATCTGAACTTTGTTCTAATTCTTCTTCACTATCTGATTGAGAATCCTTTATCTTCTTGCCTTTCTCCTTGAGTGAAAGCTTGGCTTCAAATGTTGATTCAATTTTCTTGGTAGTTGGAACATAATTATCATAGTTATCAAGCTTGAATGCAATCAATCTTCCAACTATGACCTCTAAATTTATCTTATGATTTGCTTCACATCTTCTTTCTTGAATTGCAAAAACTCTAATTGCATAAATGGGGAGTAGTGTTCTAAGAACTTTACTTATGACTATTTCCTCTTTGATATCTTGTCCAGAAGCTTTGATTGCACTAACCCTTGCTTTGACTCTTTCAACATATTTTGCAATGTTTTCATCTTCTCTCATCCTCATTTTCTCAAATTGACTTCTCAAACTTTTTGCTTTGGCTCTTCTTACATTACCATCACCTCAATATATTTCCTTTAACTTGTTCCACATTTCAAAAGCAGTTTTGCAATCCTTGATATCATCAAATTCTTCATGACTTAGCGCAGATGCAATATCTATCATCATGTTGTTGTGAGTCCTATTTTCAGCAATATCATTGATAGATAATGTGCCAGTAGGTTCTACATATGCTTCATTTAGATATTTCAGTCTTGTATCTCCAATAGAAGCTAGATGAAGTCTTGTCAGTCCTTGCAATGCTGAGAAGTTGTTTCTATTAAGTTTTGGAATTTCCCTCTTGTAAGACATCCTAATCTTTAGCTTAGATCCTTGAAATATTTTCCTGCAAGTGCCAAAAGCTTTGATACTAATTGTTGGAAATGTAGATGGAGTAATTGAGAGGGGGAGAGGGGAGGAGAATCAATTACCACAAAAAAAAATTCAAAGATCCCTTATATGTCAAACAAGTTACTTATTGTTGTCACTCGGTAAACATTCACAAAAATTTTGTAACTCAGTAAATTAACTTGTTACTAATCTTTAAGCATTCAAAATTATTAGCATGCATGAAAAAGTAAATAACATGAATGCAAGAGACACTAGATTTAACATGGAAACCCCATATGGGGAAAACCATCAAGTAACTAGTTACAAATTTTCACTCTTATGAAGTGATCCCTATTAGGAGCCAACCCCGTTAAAGGTTACAACACACACTATTTGGTGTAACCCTATTTTAGAGGATTTATTCACCCTGCTAGGAGTGGCCTTGTTAGAGGTCTTTAGAACAATTCAATGGAACTGTCCACCTTGTTAGAGGATTTACAAAATGGTTGCGAAACTGACTCTATTAAGAGATTTAGGAATTACTGTTACAATGGTTAGAAAGTAACAAAGAAATGAACTGAATAAGATGCAACTGAATTTTCTGATTACAGATCTCTATTCTGCACCATTAGATCTTCCTCGATCAAATATAGCTTTGTTGTGTGGTACCTCTCCCATTTGACTTCTATAAGTCATCCTGATGGATGCAACCTTGTCGATCTTTTGTTGTGATGGATCATGATTGTGACCATGAGTGGTCTACACCATTGAGGTGTTTGGATTTATGTTTGTGTATCAATTGCTTTGTTTATTCTTTTGTCTAATCTATGAGATTGTGATTGATGGTTCACTAAGGTTTGTGCCACTGGTTACCATGATCGATGTGGTATCATGAGATTATTCCATGATTACCCTTAGATGTGTGCAAAGATTGCACTGTGTACTATTACCATGCTACACTGGAGTAGGTTCCTATAGCAGTGGTTAATCATGTTTATGACTGTGTTTGTTTATGTGTTTTAAGTGTCTTTTTGTTGATTCTGTAATCAATCATTATTAAATGCTTAAGTAATTAGAAATGGATTTTTCATGTGGGATTATTTGGTTATGTGTTGTGGACATTTACCTTTTTTTATTTTTCTCTGAGAGATATCTATTCTTATGTGATGTTTTACATTTGAGATGACCCGAGGGTCAGATGTTATACTTTGATTTCAGTATCATAGATATTAGACTACTATGCTGTTCAGTTAATCATATTTCATGACAATGCCATTTTGAGATGACAGTGTGTTTTATGATGATATTTGGTATTTGGAGATACCTCTAACTTTGTTAGGTGATGGATTTAATGCTATGGTTATTTACTTCATTCTTGCATTGTTATGCTTTATGCGAACGTGCGTGATGTAAATAAATTATTTTAATATTATTAAGTAAATGGTTAAATTCAGTGATTTAATGCATTTATTGCTTCGGCTATGTTATTATATGCAATTGCACTTGATCATGTTGTTTAGTGTGCAAGATTTATATCCTTTCCAGTGGCACATGGAGTTAGTGATTCAACCATTCATATTTTACCAATGTCATCCTTATATGGTTGATGTATCCTTAATTAAATATTTAATTTAAACCTCTTGATGATTATTAATCCAAACTCATTTGCATTATGTTATTAGACCAATGAGCATGTCTGTGCATTTAGAGTTTCACATTGTCGCGAAAGTTGTTAAGGAGATTTCTATGTTTTTGGGTTTTCAAGCTTTTTAATTGATTTATTTTAATTTCTGGCAACTTTTTCATGGATGAATTCCTATTTATAGGAATAGCCTATTTTCGTTTGCATCAATTCAAGTTTTAACTAGGTTGGTTGGTTATTTTTCCTAATCGATTATTCACTCAAAAAGTGAAAAAGTATCCAAAAGGAATTTAATTCGTCAGTTCTCACTTTGGAATTAGAAAGTTGCAAAGTAAAAACCCAAAAATCCTCTTCATGAGGATTTATTGTTTTGTTCGTTGTGGGAGCTACGAGCATGGGATCATCATGAGGTTGGGCTCCTTAGATCCAGCTTGGGGAAACCTTGTATTGCCATGATTTTCAGCTACTTCTGTGGGATATTTATTTTATGGTTTAGATTCCCATTTTGCCCTTTTTGCTGTGAGGTAGGGCTTTCTTGTTTTATTATTTCTGCTTTGTTTTTGCTTCTTTTTTTGGTAGCTGTTTGTTTGGAGGTTGAGAACTAGTGTTCCCCTTCATTTCTATATGTTAGTTCTACCCGGTTAGGCGACTATGAACATTTCCCTAATTTTCAAGATGAAGGTTTTGGATTTTATACTATTATGTTGGTCATTTTTGCATTCGGTGTCCGAATTTGATTTTTTTGGATTTTTGGGGTGTTTGTGCCCAAAGACAAAATGGGTTTTAATTTTTCATTTTTTACAAAATTTAGGGTTTTTACCTCGTTTTATGTGCTTCCCTGTTTTCTCAAGTTTTCTTGGCACAATGTGGATCGTGGACCTTGATGATCTGTTTGGATATCAATTAGACAACTATTGCACTTTTTTTGTTGCATTGGGATACGCATTGCATCCATACTCCTGACATTGTGTTCGGTTGAGTGATTTTATACCTGTTGTTATGGTTTCTTTTGGACCTTTTATTTGTTTCATGGACACTAGGATTTATGTAGAATCCATACTCTTAGATTGAGGCCGGTTGCATAAGTTCATGACTTTTGGTCTTGTTACATCATTGGGATTTGTGTAGAATCCATACTCTCAAATTGAGGCCGGTTGAGTGATTTTATGATGTATGGTTTTATTAGCTTTGGGATTCTTGTAGAATCTAACCTTCCTATGTTGCTTCTAGTTGGGTGTTTTCTTTGCATTGTGCTCTCATTCATGTCATTGTGTTATGATCTTCATGATGGTGGTGTGCCACACATGAGTACGTGCACGTACATTTGTTGGGTGACTTGCGAGACCCAATCTTCTATGGATTTGCCAGAAGTTATGATCATTGGGGTTGGGATGGGAGTATGTATGCCCATAGGCACTTATCGTAGGATGAGCATGGGTAGGGTAGGGTAGTATCTGGAGGGGGCTTCTATCTCACAGCTCGACAGTTATGTCATTTGAGGTTGACAAAGGATAGGAAGTTTTAAATAAGTGATAACTAAATTAAAATGTGTGAGTGTTAATAAAATTTAAGATAATAAAAATATCTTCATTTGTGTGTTTGTTCCAAGGGAGTCCCTTGAGAGTGTTGCCACACGTGATTTGAGCTTGGGCTTTTTGATGCCAAGCAACTCTCCATGATGTCAGCCCCTACTTAGTAGCCTTTTGAGTGTCTGACTAGGACTTGTACTCCTTGCATTGTCTTAGGTTCTTGGTTGCAGCCATCATATTGTCTGGTGTGAGTGTTAGCCATGGATGTTGTTTTGTGTGTTTGTGGTTGGATTTTTATCTCCATCAGCATGGTAGGTGGGACCTATGGGTTCCATGTAGTTGGGAGGCATAGCTACCTTCACCACTACTAGGGACCAGTGTACAAAGATGGTCTTGTCCTAGTGTGACCGTTGCTTGATGTTTTCACTTGGTACTTTAGGTTTCAAAGTATGCTTTCTTGTGATTTATGCTTTCATTGGAATGCTTGGATATCATGTTTAGATGATGTTAGCTTACTTGACGCATTCCCATATTGATGTTTAGCATATGATTAGATGATGTGAATTGTTGTAGTAGCATATCTATTGCTTATTGATGTTTACCATGTGATAAGTGATGTTATCTACTGTAGGATTATCTTATACTTTTCTACTAGCATGTTAGATTCCCTTATGCTTATATTGTTACATGTTTAAGTAGTGATGTCCCTATTATGATAGTACTGACAATTTGGTCGGCGGCTTGGGATATTATGTGCAAGGGATGGCTAGGACCCACGATGGTCTTATGATGCTATTGAGGGTTGGGAGGAACCACGTACTTAGTTGTTTGTTCAGTTCAATGTGATGTTGCTTTTAATACATTCTTTTCTATTGTAGTTTTAGATGGATATATGTATCTCCTTCTTGGCATCTTGTTGTTTATGCACTCGAGTGTTCACTCATTAATCTACGTAGATCTAGTACTCCCTGGTGTGGAGGTTTTTATCTATGTTTTAGCTTGTTGTTTGTCCTTAGAGTTTTCTTGCTTTTTTTCCTAGGTGACCATGTGTTAGCATGGTGCAATACAATATTGTGTCGCATGCCCATTTGAGGAATGTCATACGATACTTTCAAGTATCACACACCCTTAGAAGAAATGTTGTATGATACACTTCCAGTATCGCATGCCCTTTGGAGAAGTATCGCCCAATGCCTGATTGTGTCACCCTCCTTCTAGAGAAATGTTGCACGACACTGGTAAAGTATCACACCATGCTGATAAAGTGTCACATAGTTTTTTATGAAACCTGCGTGGGTGGGTAGCGAGCACTTTTCAATATGATTTGAAATTTTCTGGGATGGTTCGGGGTACCCTCTTAGGTGTTCTTCAATCCCTTGGTGTTTCTTTTTTATTTTAGTTGTGTAGTTAGTCTCTTGGGGGTTAAAATATATTGTTTAAGTATAAGTTGACATATATTTAATTTCTTATACTTAAGATATATTTTAATATATGCGACAAATCTTTTGAGATAGGTTTCAGACCTCTTAGAGATAAGTTAAAGATTCTAGGAGATTTCAAGGCTTCAAAAATCCAAACTTAGCCAATTTTTAGGGCTTAAAGATTTTAGACTTAGCCAAATTTTAGGATTCTACATTTTACCCCAGCTTTGTGTTTTGTTGATGAGTGGTCGTTTCTTGAGCCCTCATCTTGTTGTGGTGATTGTTCTCTTTTGTTCATGTGTGTCAGTTGGTAGTGGCATTCGAAGATCTGTTGGTTGTTAGGATTGTGGTGAAGTCTTCTGTTTCAATCTTTGTGATCCCTGTATGATGTTTTCATGCACATTCATGCTTGTAAAAAATAAATTCTAGCTTGTATTTCATCCTTGTTTCCAAGGATCTTCGGGCGGGGCATTACATGCTATTCCTTAATGATCTTTGATCATCCTTCAAACTTCACTCTCACAATAATCAATCCACCTCCAATTCATATCACATCAAATTCATCACACTAAAAATTTGCAACTTGACCTTTCATATATACTTTTCAGATTATGAATTTAGCTCAATTACAAGTTACAATCACCTATAATCATTACCATACTCAGATTGAAATAATACTTAAAACAATTAAGCATCAAATCATAAATTAAAAAATTCCTTTATTGCTCGACCCTACTCGATAAACACTACTTCATAAATAATTTCCTAAGTTAACCATCTCAACTTGGCTAAAACTGCAAATGTACGAAATCCTTTGGCTATTGGGTGAACTCGGTAAGAACTAAATTTTCTTTGTTGACCATGAGAGCTCAGTAAGAACTATTTTCTTCACTAACCATGAGAGCTTGGTAAGAACTATTTTTTGCCACATTTTCCTTTGATGATTGGGTGAGCTTGGTAGACACTGAATTTCCTTTGCTAACCTTGAAAGCTTGCTAACAACTATTTGCACAAGGTAAAGTTTGAGAATGCTCAGTAGACACTATAAACCTTCTTGCAAACCAACTAAGCTTAGTAAGAGCTAATAGATGACTTGTATGAAATTTTAGTAACATCAAAGACAACACACAATTGGATAATTGTATCCAACACACATAACATAATACACAAATCACACTTTTAGTGCTACACTACAACAACGAAATGACCATTTCTTTATACCAATTTATAAAATAATTATTGATTCAGCCTTGAGGCCTTCCTAACTTACAATAATGATATGGTACCAAATTAAGATATTGCAACACATGTTTTATTACATAATTACATATTTTCACAATTACATATAATCTATCGACTCACAATCTTTATAACTTCATACTTTTTTACCATCTAATTTTTAGTGTTCGACCAAAGAATCTTCAACATGTCTTTAAACTTTGTCTTAACTCACTTAACCAAATTCCATTTATGTAGGAGATAAATTCCAAACATTAGTACCCACTTTCTATAAATTATGTTTTAAAGCTTTCTTTCCAAACTTCTTCATAAATTTGTGCAGTCTTCATATGTCCATATGTGAACTTAGCTTTCGCATCTAGACATACTTTGAATATAATCCCAAGTGTTCATAAGCTAAACTTTAATCATCTAACTAGGTAAAGCTATTTTTTGTCTACTACTCTATCATTCTTCATAACATAACCAATATGTTGACATCAATATCAAACTCTGTCATGAATACAATATATAATCATTGGGTCATATCTCAAACACTATGAGGATTCTCCTTAACAGGAATACCATCAAAATTGATGCTAATAATTTCATGGTTTTCCTAAAAGCTCTTACAAGCTACAGTTGTTGTTTCACCAAAACATCAACCTATCAATGCCTAATATAACCTCTAGAGTTATATAATATAGGAGGTGTATAAGACATGTTACAAATCCTGAAGGGGAACATTGGTGGTTAGTCCAACAATCCCCTCCTCAGTGTCACCTAAGGATATTTGAACCTAGATTAAGCTCTTATAACACTTGCTACAAGCCAGAGTTATCATTGCACCAAAAGATTGACCTGTCAATGCCCAATATAACCAATGGAATTATAGAGCACATGAGACCGTTAATGCCATTCCATGAATATTGGAGAGGAACATTGGCAATTAGACCAACAAAAGTACTATTTTAGATTAGGAAACAAAGTTTATTTTTCCCATTTTTTATGTTTATTATAGAAAAATATTGGTACTTAATTTATTTTCTATTTAGAATACCATCCACAAACAAATCACTAGATGAAAGCTATAAACAAAAAAATTGAATTCTCTTGCAATGTTTATCTCATGAAGAATAAATTATGTCAGATTCAACATTTTTATACATTATTTTTAAAATAATATATAGTCACCAATATAACTAATAGGGGGGTGGGTGAATCTGTTATCCAACGATTATTACAATTACCAACCTTAATCAAACTTAACCATGTAAAAAATATAATTAGAAATAACAACAAGATACTCATGCAAAATAACACAAGATATGTTAATTAGTGAAACCCTTGATCAGAGGGATAACATTGGTAGGGATGGTACCCATAAAATGATTTACTAATATAAATAGTCCTTGTTAAAGGATGAGTCTATTAAGAGTCTATAACAAAATTTGGTACATATATGTCCTTGATGGGAGATTCCAACCCTGTTAGTAATTGTGCCAACCCTATTAGGAGTTGTGGAAGGTAGGTGGACTAACTATCCAAATAGCTTCAAGGGAAAGATGACTGAACCCACTATCCAAATAATCTATGTATTTTTCCTTGCAAAATAATAGAATTGAATTGTACTTATTTTGTCTTTCTCTATCCTATCAACTAGACCTTTACACTTTTGATATTGTAACCAAATCACAAATATCACATCCAATAATCCCTTGGATCACTTAGTCACATTCACTAAACACTCTACTCATTTTAGCACTTTTCATAGAACATATATTCCAATTTTCATCTCTTTTTTACAAATAAAGAAAACATCTTTCCTTTATACCTTACCTTAAAAATAATTACTTGAGTTAGCCTTGAGGCTTTCCCAATTAATTATAATAAGATATTTAATTAATTGACATTTACAATAGCATTGTTGGCTCACAATATATACAAAACTTCACACATGTGATACAAGTTCTTGCACACTCATTAATGTCACCATTAAACTATTATCTATTACAAGATGACTACATATTACTAGATTATATCTCTACCACAAGATATACTAGGATCATCAAAAATTGCCTCCCATGCACTCTATTTTGACACTTCTCTTTGAAAATTACTGGAAGCTTCTAAACATCTTTAACATAGAATCTGCACATTTAACGTCATTATCATAACACAATATGGAACATGTTCTTAACTGTAAATCTCCAAATAATTAAAAAACTATCCATATAACCATGATCTCTATCTACTACAATAGTAAATATGATGTAAGAGGGGAATACATGACCTATCCTCAATCCAAATTTCCAAAAGGAAAGATCCAAATGGATTTCTCACAAAGAAGTTATCAGTGCGCCAATAGATCAAATGATGGAGAATATGAAGCAAGGAGGAAATCCTATAATCTACTATAGAAAGTATGTACTTGAAATAATGAATGAATAGTAGGAAAATCCTAACCTAAAAGTAGGGAAAATCTTGAAAATGCTAATTTCTGATGTCTGTGCAAAGTTTTGAGGAATTCTACAAGGTATTCCAAACTGGAAATGTTGTTGCAGAGAAAACCAAAAAAAAAAAATTGTCCTTCTAAGGTCAAGTTGACTTTGACTCAGATTATGGGGCACAATCTTACACTAGGGCATAATATGACCCCTCACTAAAGGTCATCCCTAACTCGAACAATTCTGAGTAAATTTTTTTTCATCGATATCAAAAGTTTGTCAAAAAGGGTATCCAAATTTGAACTTCAATTCATTGTCCTATACCTATACCTACAAGAAAAATGGTTTTCTTTCTTGGATGAGGTATTTTCCTTGGTTAAACCCTGGTTTGGAATCAACATTAATAATGGAATTGAAATAAAGAATTCTAGCAAGTAGTCGAAGTAACTTTAATAATGAAGCTATGATATTCAATACATATGCAATTGTATTCAAAATTTGTAAACAAGTCTATTGATATGAAAGCTTGAACATAAAATTAGAAAATGTAAATCCAAAAATCCATAATTATATGCTTGGAATCCACCTTAAGAGAGGAATGAATAGATCTTGATGATGAACAAAGGATCTTGAAGGAAGATCACACAACTATGATGGTTAGACCGAGGATTTTCAATGATGAATCTTGAATGCTTAAACCAAATCCCTTCAAAGGCTCAAATTCTTAAATCCTTGATCCTCAATGGAGAAATTTAAAGCTTTAGTGGTTGATTGATGCCTCACTTTATTTTCTCACTTGAATTCAATGGAAGGTGAATACTTAATCATGAAAAGTGGATGTCTCCTCCTAGATAATGGATGATTGGCCTGATAATGAGAGAATGATGATTCCTTATATAGTGATCTAGGGCACAAACTTATAGAGAGGCTCTCATTGGAGAATTAAATCCCAATTAACCTTAATCCATAGAAATGGACATATTTTAATTTCAATTTAATATTTTACCATTTTAAAAACTAAAATAACCTACCCAAAAGCGGGAAAATAAAACTTTCTAAAGCTCAATATCTCAAAACCTCTGGATCTTGAAATTTATACCTAGGGTCAAGGTAGAGGTTTACTCTACCCTAGGTCATGGTTGAGGTCATCCTTGACCTATGTTAGGGTCAAGGTTGATCTTGGCCCGTTAGGTTTTCCTTGATCTAGAAAGTCAAATTCTTCAGTTTCTTAGTGAAAGTTGTGCTTTCTCAGTGAAAGTTGTCAGAAAGAGGCTCTAAATAGGGGGAGAGAAGCAAAATAGAGGGGAAACAACTAGATACATGAAAATACCTAATCAAGGTGCTTGACATGAACCCAGACCACTTACTTGAAGGGCTAAATTCTCTTAATGTGGAGGTGCTTCCATTTCATATTATACATTAAGTCACCACTTTAGCAACAATATGGATTGAATGCAAACTCTTGGTAAAGGAGAAGATATAAGATATCCATGTGGATTAAAAATGAGATAAAATAAGACTTTGTTAAGGATATAAGCACCCAATATAACGATTCTAACTGAACATACATGTGCAACGATACAAAAATAAAAGGTAAACACAAAAAAGGGGTTAGAACTAAACAAACCCAAATCAAATAGCACAAGAAACCATGCTAGAAAATATTTTTCATACTAATTTTAAATTTGAAAATCTATCATAAAATCATAAATGGTTACATAAGACAAGAGAAACACTATAAATAGCATAACTTCATGATCTAATCCTACTAGAATGAAAGCAAAAAGAGGGAAAGGAGGAAGTGATTACCTCGCCTAGTAAGATGGCCACCTTACCTTAAATCATCAAAAGAGGGAGAGAGAAATAGGTGGCCAAACATGATAGTTCACCCATAAAATGTGCTAGCAATTGTAATGTCTCTTCTGATGGTTTCTAGAATACTCATAGATCCACCTTCTTATATCACTATGAATATGAAATGCATGCCTCCTTAGAACTTAGAAACTTATGTGTGTTAGCTTATGAAGATTTAGCATGTTGAAAATTCATATCTCTCTAGGATTTAGCAACTTATGTGTGTTACCTTCCAAGATTTAGCATGTTGAAAACTTAAAAATCAGTGTCTCTTCAAGATTTATCAACTTATGTGCATTACCTTGGAAGATTTAGAATGTAATTTAAAAACTATAATAGAAGGGAGACCCTATGTATTCCCCCTCCTTATCACAATTAATTGCTAGACATTATAAGGAAGAGGAAGATGATACCTACTTCACAATGTAAGGAGATGTCTTTTTTAACAACAATTCATACAATATTCTTAGTGAGGGATATGATCCTACATCCAAGAATATAGATAATTGCAAAAATGATATGTCACTTAAGAAAAAGGATCCTCAAAGCAAGAGATCTTATCAACAAGAATCCCACTATAGAGGAGTTCTTTTAGATAAAATATCATCTTCAAAGATAAACCAAGTGAGAGCAAATATTCAATCATCAAGCCCTATATAAAGAGGAGGAAAAGTAATCCTTGGAATGAGGAAAAAAAATCTAAAATGAAAGCAACATTAAGAGTTTATAAAGCACATAATTTGAAACATAGAGAAGAAGTGATGAGCAAGGACAACAACCTCTCATATAAAAAGGTCATCCATAATCAAAACATCTATTAGTATGATGAAATAATGTTGAAATATAAATAAATACCACTAAGCTAAGGAAAGTAGTTCCCTAGTCAAAGAGAAAGAAGGAAGACCCTTGCCCCTCAGGGATGAAGACAAGAGATGTACCTTTGCAAAACAAATGTCTTCAAAATGATATCTTGAATAGAATCTATGAATAATTATAAACATAATACAAAATCATAGAAAAATAGGAAGAAAGAATACCAATTAAGCCTAGTAAAAGGTCTAATAGATCCTAAGAGAATAGATGGAAATACAACTCTTGCTCCCAATCTAGAGACAAGGAGAACAAATCTATATTATATCAAAATGATGGGAATCCGTTATAGAAAAACTATGAAGAAATCACATAACTACATGAGAGTGAGATATAATTACTAACATAGGTCTTTCTCAAACATATTATTTGAAATGTTTACAATCAAGCAAGTGTGTATTACTATAATGAAAATGCCATTTTTACTTGGATAAGGCATCTTTCAGTATAGGTTTGAATTTTTTTAATTTTTTTTTGAATTTATTAACTCAACATACACCTTTTTAGCCAAATTTTAACAAATATTAGGGTTATATAAGGTAAGTGTAGGGAGAAGATCATGAAGAGGAGGATGATGATTAATATCAAAAACCTTGGCTTAAGATTGTAAACAACCAACACCATATAGATCCTATTTATGTGGTATATGAACTCAATACTTGCTTTGTATTTCTTCATTAACTCCAACCCCTAAACCTCTATAACCTTATTTAGTTATCATGTTATATCTTGTAGTATACATATCATGCAAAGATTCTATAGGAGGTACTTGTTTATCATGTTCATGAATAAAGGTTGTAAAAGGCAGAGCAATAGGCTTTGAAGAATTTTCTTTACCCTTTCCTTTAATATCATCATGAACTAGAGGAGAAATTAAATCAAAGAAATCTTGCACATCTGCATCCTAAACTATAGATTGAATTCCATCATAAATATGGGAAGGAATAGGATTAATAGATGAAGAATTAGGTATAATAATAGTATTAAGATTAGGAATATTAGTGGATGGTGTATCATCTACCAAATTCTTCACATCATCCAAAAGAATAATAATTCTACCTCATGAATCTTTAATGAATTTTTCAATGTAGGAAGAATAGTATCGATCAAATTCACAAAAGCATAAACAAGAATAACATGAAGGTTCATCGACATAATAAAGTGAATGATACTCTCATAAACATAATAGACATGTATGGTAAAGAGATGCTAAAAGAAGGGTAATAAGGAACATGACCACACACCAAATCATCCTAACAATCCTCATTGTAAATGAAATGGAATAATTTTTTTTGTATTTTTAATTTAAAATACAACAACATAAACTAAATATAATCTTAATACAAGAAGAGATGTAGCACTAAAAATAATATGGCATCTAAATCCATAAAAGAAAAGAGGGTAAGCTTGTCAAGTTCACTAAAATAAATAATATATATATGGGGGTGGTAAATATGATGTAGGAGGGGGAATACATGACCTATCCTTAATCCAAATTCCCAAAAGGAAAAGTCCAAATGGATTGATCACAAAAAAGTGATCAATTCACTACTGAAACAAATGATGGAGAATATGAAGAAAGGAGGAAATCCTATAATCTACTATGGAAAGTATGTACATGAAATATTTAGTCAATAGAAGGAAAATCCTAACCACAAAGTAGAGAAAATCTAGAAAATGCTGATTTATGATGTGTTTGCATAGTCTCGGGTAATTCTATAACCTGCTCTAGACTGGAAATGTTGAGATAGATACAAGCCCAAAAACTTTTGTCATTCTAAGGTCAAGTTTACTTTGAACTTGATAAAGAGGCACAATATTACCCCAAGGCACAATCTTACCCCTCATTGAAGGTCATCCCTAACTGAGAAAACTTCGATAAAAATTCTATTTGCTAATCTCTGAAGTTTTCTAAGAATGGTATCTAAATCTGAACTTCAATTTGCTGTCATGTACTTGTACCTAAAAGAAAAATGGTTTTGTTTCTTGGATGAGGGGTTTTCCATGGTAAAACCCCTCGTTGGAATCAGTCTTAATAATGGATTTGAAATAGATAATTCTAGTAAGCAATATAAGTAAATTTCTATAATGAAGCTATGATATTCAATAGATATGAAATTATATTTGAAATGTAAATAAGTATGGTGATATGAAATATTGAACATAACATTAGAAAACATAAACCAAAACCTCCATAAGCTTGGAATCCACCTTAGGAGAAGAATGAATAGATCTTGAAGATGAACAAAGGATCTAGAAGGAAGATCACATCACCATGATCATTAGATCTAGGTTTTTAATTGATGAATTCTGAATGCTTGAACCAAATCCCTTCAAAGGCTTGAGTGCTTGAATCCTCAATATTCCATAGAGAAATTGAATGCTTGAGTGTTTGATTGCTTGAAAACTTGATTTTCTCACTTGAATTCAAAGGATGGAGAATGCTTAAATATGAAAAGTGGATGTCTCCTCGTTGATAATGGATCATCAACACTAAAATAAGAGAAATATTTATTACATAGTGATCTAGGGCACAAACTTATAAGGAGGTTGACATTGGAGAATTAAGTCCCAATTAACCTTAACACCTAGAAATGGACTTATATTAAATTTAATATAAGAGTTTACCATTCCAAAACCCAAAAGGGTCAACTCAGAAGCAAGAAAATGAAACTTCTTAATGCCTAATATCCTAGGGTTCAGTGAAGGTCAACTATATCCTAGGTCAAGGTTAAGGTTGATGTTGACCATTTAGGTCATCATTTACTAGAAAGTCAAAGTCTTCAATTTCTTAGAGAAATTTCTTAGAAAGAAGCTAGAAATAGGGGGAGAGATGCAAAACTAAGGGAAATATCTAGATCCATGGAAAGACCTAATCATGGTTCTTGACATAAGCCCATACCACTTACTCAAAGGGCTAAAAGATCTTGATAGAGAAGTGATTCAATTTTAAGATGATACACATATTTATAGCTATATTGACATCATTGACAAATACATTCATTAATGGAGCATATAAAACTTGTTAACAATCTCCCTAAGTGTTCTAGAAATGTTTTTGATACTCCACTAAAGGAATAACATTAGAATTCATGCTAACAATATCCCCCTTTGGTATTAATTTCAACATAGATGAGAAACATCTAGGTTCCAACAGTACTAAATAGTACTCAACTGTTGTTGTTGCTATTATGATCTTTTCAAATCATCTTCATCAATGAAATCTAAAATCTTCTAGAACAATGCTCTGTTCTGTATCTATATGATGCATTTCTTCCCCACAATGATATTAATTAATCCTCTTACATATCCATACTAAAGTAGATACTTTTATGCACTCTTCTCCCACATAAACACTTAGGATAGTCTTGTCCCCCATATATGCTTAGGAGATTTTTTTCATGAATTCTTCTACCCCATTGACATCAATGACAAATGATCTCATTATGAGAAGTGTTGCTAAAAGAATTTAACCAACCCAACTGTCCAAAGACAATATTAAATACAAAATACCAAGTGTTTTCAATGACTTTTCTTACCATGAATACTCCCCTATACAAGAATTATCAACATTCAGTCTAGTCAAACAATAGTTCTCTGATGCAGGAGCATCCAGAGGTATAAGGGCAATCCTATGTCATCCAAAAAAATGTACTTAGACTTAGTTTATATTTCATGTGTTTTCATTTTTGGATACCCATTTGGGTCAACTAAAGGTTACAACTCTCACAATTCCACTATTAGTGTTCTAGGTTAGAGTTTTTAATCACCTTGGGATACATGTAAATGCCAAAAACAATAGGAATATGTAATTGAGCCATAATTTTGGTGAACTAGAAGATGTAAATTGGCCAGGTGAATTTAATTGTAATTTAGAGCATTCCAAAAAAAGAATCAGGTCAAAAGGCCCCACGGTTTGAAAGTTATTGCAGTTTTTTGGTTTCTGGAGACCTCCTAAGAATGCTTCAAAGTCAAGTTAGGGGCATTAAATGACCTCAAAAAGGGCTGAAAAATGGGGGATGAGAAAATTTGGTCCATAGGGCTATAGAGTTCTTTGAGAGCTTTCTGAAAATGTAAACGGTTCATCAATTAGAGCTACAATTCAAAAGTTATGCCTCCCGAAATTTCGGTTATCGTTTCTGGATTCTTCCAATTTTTTGCCTACTTCTAATGCAACTTCTAGAGCCTTCTATTTGGTTGATGGATACCAAATATCACTTTCTAGAATATATTCCTAATCCCTAACCCTTCGGGGTCTATTTAAGAACATTTTTGGCATTGTAAAAGACAGTTTTGAGTGGAGTTTGAGAGAAGGTACTGGGAGAAGAAATTATCTCCAATTTTATGCTATTGTAAGCCAATAGGGCCTGTTTTGGAGTCTATTTCTCTACAAGAAGTTTACTAGAATATTTTTACAGTTAATAAAATTTTCCCTTTCTTGTTGTGTCCATTCTATGCTTGGGTCATGTCCCCATCAAGTGGTATCAAAGTAGGTTTTCTTGAGTGTGTAGATAAAGCACCGAGTGTGAGGTAGTTTGCACCAAGACTGTGTGGTTGTAGGTTTGAGTTAAGAAGATTCCTCCATGAAGAGATCATGGTGGAAGGGCCATAGCTATTAACCTTGAGGAGGTTAGAGCCCTCCAAAGGCAAGTACAAGCATTGCAAGAGGAGCTCCGTAGAGGAACAAATGTTGCCGCAGGTGATGAAAGTGAGGATATCAATGAAGAAGAAGAAATTCGACTAGAATGGGAATTTGATGGGGAAGCTTTGAATTAGTCAGAGAAAATGCTTTTTAGGGCCATTACTAAGTTTGGGAAAAGACCTACAATTGATGTGGGTGTATTTTTAGGAAATCTAAAACTAGATGAGTTGATCGACTGGATCAATGAACTGGAAGAGTACTTTGAGTATGAGGATATTAGGGATCTAGATAGGGTTAAGTTTGCAAAGGCCAAACTAAAAGGCCATGCTAAAATCTAGTGGCATGAGGTTCAATTGGAAAGAAACAGAAGAGGAAAGGAGAAGATCGCAAGGTGGGATCATATGGTGGACAAATTGAAGATGCAATTCATTCCTATTGATTATGAGCTTGATTTGTTTAAGAAGATGCATGGGTTAAAGAAAGAAGGAAAATTAGTCCAAGAATATACAGAGGAGTTTTACCAACTTCTGATTAGAGCAGGGCATGCAGAAGAAAATAAGGAGAAGGTTGCTCATTATATTAGTGGGTTGCGACCTAGCATCCAGGAGGAATTAAGTCTGGTAAGAATGACCAGCATTGAAGATGCATACCAGTTTTCCCTATGAGTTGAAGAGAAGCTAAATAAGAGGTTTGAAGGGAGACAAAGAGGGCATGCTCAAGGAGGAAGGGGTAGTGGTAGGTCATCTGGAGGCCAAAATGAAACCCAAAAGAAAAATGAAGATTTGGGTACTAGTAGGAACTAGAGGAACGAGGGTTTCAACCTCTCCCATGATCAAGACTTTGGAAATTAGAGAGGAAGAGGTAGAGGGCGTGGACAAGGAAGAGTAGGCTTTCGTGGTACCTATTTCCATTGCAATGAAAAAGGTCATCGTGCCTTTGAATGCCCTCAATGACATGAAAGGATATATAGGAGAGTTGAGGGTCAAGCTAGGGTTGCTCATGTGGATGAGGATGAACAGTCATTACATTCAGAGGATGCAGAAAGAGGAGAGACTTTAGTAAATGAAAGGGTCCTACTAAGTGGTGAGATTGAACCAGGACAAAGAAGGATTCTATTTCATACCAGGTGCAAGTGTGAGGATAAATGTTGTGATGTGATCATTGATGGTGATAGCACTAATAACTTGGTATTAGAGGAGATGGTCTCTAAGATGAAGCTCAAGAGGGAGAAACACCCCCAACCCTATCAAACTGCTTGGTTGAAGGATGATCATAAGGTCCTAGTAAGTAAACAATGTTTAGTAAAATTCAAAATTGGGAGTTACCATGATAAAGTTCTCTGTGATGTTATTCCAATGGATGTTTTCCATCTATTGTTGGGTAGACCATGGTAGTTTGATAGGCATATAGTACATGATGGTCATGCAAACAAATACTCTCTAACAAAGGATAGAGTTTGCCACAAACTGAAGCCCATGATAAAGGAAGGCAAAAAGGTATTGAACAATGCTAGGATTTGTCTTGTTGATGGAAGGAAGTTTTTAGATGGCATGAAACATCAAAGTATGTGCTATGCTTTGATCCCTAGGAAAGATAAATTAGGTAGTAGTGAAATACCACTTGAAGTTTAATATTTACTAGGTGAGTTTGGAGATATCATCTCTAATAATGTTCCAAAAGGATTGTCACCGGTAAGGCAAATTAGTCATCAGATAGATTTAATTCCAGGAGCTAGTTTGCCTAAGAAGGTTGCTCACAGGATGACTCCTACTGAAACTGAGGAGCTAAATAGATAGGTTCAGGAGCTATTAAGGAAGGGCTTGATTCAGGAGAGCCTCAGTCCATGTGTACTACTTGCAGTACTCACACCAAAGAAGGATGGAGAGTGGAGGATGTGTATAGACTCTCGAGCTATAAATAGGATAACCATCAAGTATCAATTTCCTTTGCCAAGAATGGATGATCTTATGGACTGCTTGAGTGGAGCTCAGTACTTCACAAAGATAGATCTCAAGAGTGGCTATCATCAAATATAGATACGAGAAGGAGATGAGTGGAAAGAAACCTTCAAGACCAAGGAGGCTCTTTATGAGTGGTTAGTCATGCCCCTTGGATTGACGAACGCCCGAAGCACCTTCATGCAGCTTATGAATGAGGTACTTAAGAAGTTCTTGGGAAAATTTGTTATTGTCTATTTGGATGATATTTTGATTTTCCAGCAAGACTTTGGAAGAAAATTTATTGCATATTTGTAGTGTCCTTGAAAGGTTACAGGAAGAGAAATTGTAAATTAATCTGAAAAAGTGTATATTTTCAAAAAGGGAGTTAGTCTACTTGGGGTTTGTTATATCACCTGAAGGTCTCAAAATCGATCCAGAGAAGGTAAAAGATATCTTGGATGGCCTACTCCAAGGTCTTCTACTATGGTAGGATCATTTCATGGTCTGGTTAGTTTTTACAGGAAGTTCATTAAGAATTTTAGTGGCATATGTGCACCCCTAATTGATAGAATAAGAGGGGATAGAAAAGAGTTCAAATGGACTGCGGCAGTTGCAAGAAGATTTGAATTGTTGAAGAAGAAGGTGATAGAAAAACCTGTGTTGGCACTTCCAGATTTTAGAAAGATGTTCTAGGTGGATTGTGATGCTAGTGGTAGTGCTATTGGAGCTTTATTAAGCCAAGAAGGTAAGCCTATTGCATATTTTAGTGAAAATTTGAATGATGCGAAAAAGAAGCTATAGGACAAGAAAAATGGGTTAAATGCATAACATACTATGAGAAAATCACAAAACTCAATCTACATATGTTAGCACCCACTAGTCTACCATGAAAGCCAAACTAATTAAGCAAGCAATAGAAAACCCCCTTTTACATTTGTAGCTCCCATGTTCTTCTTTCTTCTCCAAATGATTGTAGCTCCAATTAGCCTATAGTGTACACAAGGTTGAAGCCAAAGCCTATGATGTGGATAATGCCATGAGAATACTAGAAGTGTGATTTTAAGATTGAAACAGAGAATGCAACATGCAAAGAAGTAGACACTCAAGGATTCAAAGATTTGGATTTTCAAAACTTAAGCATTCCAGATCTGAAATGAGAGGAAGAGTGTCCATTTTATAATTTTCATGGAGGTTGAGAGCATTGGATTTGTCACCTACAGATATGCAATGTGGAAAGAGATTCCTATGACGCATATGATAGAATATGCCAATTGTGAGATTCTATGATGCATGCAAGTCAAACTTGGCTAAATGTGGAAGAGAATCTATGATGTGTCATAAGACATCTTAACCCACTTAAAGCCAAGAATCTATGACAAAGAAGCCAAATAGAGACATGCATAAGAGGTAATAATATTTGATTATGACAAATCTCAGTCAAGTGTCAAAGGAGAATCCACGAGGTGTCACATCCAAGTGTCATGATGATGGAATATTTTATGGAATATTTGAATTAAAAATCCTCTTATTCCGCAAAATAAGAATTAGTAGAAAATGGAATTAATGATGGAAAATGGAACTTAGGAAATTAAGAATTTCCATGGTTTGCAAATGTTAAACCAATTAATTAATAAAATTAATTAATTAAGGATGATAATTAGGAAGAATAATTAGAAAGAATAGGATTAATTTATGGGTTATTTAATCCTATAGAGAAAATTAGTAAATGATTGGCCAAATTGATTAAATGAATGCAATTGTATCTTTTGATGAAAATGTGATGATGATGGATATCGAATAAGATGATGAAAATGTAGACCAAAGCCATGGTTAAATTAATTGATAGATTGAAATTGATAACATGCCAAGGACACATGACATGAATAAATTGATATGTAACATTTAACCGACATTGTAAATGCTACAGGATTGAAATTGATTGATAAGGTTCGATCATAATAACACTGACGGACATTGTCAATATTATTAAAATGGTTGATGATGCCATGATCTAACATTTAAAGCCTCAACAATGTCAAAGATTGGATGACATGAATGATAGTTTGATCTAGTACTGAGAGCCATGACAGTACTAAGGTCAAATTTAAAAGATTGATAAGTTGATAGGTTTCCAAGGCACTGAAAGCCACAACAATACCTAGGAGTTAGATAAATGATGATTGATTTGGGATGTTTGATATGTTTTGGGTTGATTAGGACTGATTTCGAGTGATTCTAAGTTGATTTGGGGTGACTCTGAGTTGATTTGATATGATTCTGAGTTGATATGAAATTGATGTGGAAGGGGATACAAATGACGAAATATGGTCAATCTAGCCAAGAGATCAAAGTTAGTAGAATAAGAAAATGGGACAAATTAGTATGAAGAAGTGATGAATTCATAGATGCGAACCATTTTTGAGTGTCTACATTTTGCCCCTCTTTGATACAATGTGATTTAGAGTGTTTAGTCAAAGAATGCTAACGAAAAAGCAATAAAAGCATGCCCCTGCGATGCGGTATATATTTATGCCCCCTGGAGAAATTGACCAACATAGGCATATGATAGGTCAATTTCATCGACAACAAAAAAAAAAAGCCATAGGAATTGACGGATCGAAAATCAAAGTTAAAACACAAAAGTTATGGCCTCCGGAGTGTAAATAAGCATCGTGACCAACACATAAAGGGTCTTTGGCACAACCATCTAGGTAGCAACAAGCTAGTAAAGGGCTTTGAGAGGAGTTTGAAGGTCATTTTCACTCTCTCATTTGGAAGAAAAAGAGCTCTGGAGCAAGGAGGATGCATCGACTACCTAGGGAGCAACATCGTGGTGAACGGGTGCAAACCTTCTGACGGCGAGCATATGCTGGACCTCCGGTGAGTACATCGAGGCTGTATTTGTACTATTTACTTTTTTCATGCTTTTTTGCTGTATTTTGATGCTTTTTTATTGCTCTTTAGGTACCTAGGAGTCTGCCGGGGGGGGGGGAAATAGGGTCAAATAAGGTCAACCGGGGGTCCCAGGGCCAGTTAGGGCTTCCAAACACCCCAACTGCACCCAAAATGCATCCAAGTGCATCAATGAAATAGTTGGCATTCCCAAGTGTATCAATGACATAGTTGGTCTGACCAAGTGCGTCAATGACACAGTTGGGAACCCCAACTGCGCCCTAGGATGTTTCGAGCCTCTGATCAGGGTCCGAATGGTCTTGGATGGACCTGAAACTTGGTAAAAGTTAGCATAACCCTAGGGGGATGTTATAAACATGAGAAAATGTAGTCAAGGTGGTCAATATGCTGGGAATTTGGTCAAACATAGGGCAGATGTGGGTCAAACTAAGGTAAATGCTGACAGGGAATCATGCAAAGGGCTCGAAAGGGTGCAAACAGACTCAAAATGACTCAAAATTTCGAATACATGTTCAAAACCCTAGGAAGAGTTGAAAACATAGGTTAACAAAGGCCGGGATAGTCAAAAATGTCAAACTTGGTCAAACTTAGCTTTGATGGAGGAGAAAAAGGTTGATCGATGGATGGGGATAGGGTCAAAATGATGCAAACGAGCTCGAAATGACCTGGAACTGGGGAAACATATTCAAAACCCTAGGAAGAGTTCAAAACATAAGATAAATTAGTTAAAAATGTTCAAAAAAGGTCAAACTTAGTCAAACATGTTTGAAAAATGGTCAAACTTAGTTAAACTAGAGTCAAACTCAGTTAAACTTGGGTCAAAAGTAGGGTAAACAAGATGCAAACCATAGAAGGTTGACATAGGCTATGTTATAATGTAGGAGGAGCTACCCTTGTTATGGGTATGAGGACATAAGCCATGAAGCCTTGCACTATATCATTAGATGACACCTAGTGAGCAAGTGATATTAGCTAGGTTGGGATTATATCATGTGACATTTATGCCATAGGTGAGGGGAAATAGGGCTTTGTTGATAGCTTTTACGGAGAGGTGGCATTCAGAGACTACTTCATTCCACCTATCGACTGGGGAGGTGACTGTGACATTAGAGGATGTATGGCGCATCCTTAGGATTCCAATCCATGGAGAGCTAACAATGTATGACCCAGCTACACCAAATGTAGGACCAGAAAAATGGGTTCACCAAATGACGTTGGGTTCACCAAATGTAGGACCAAAAAAATGGGTTAAATGCATAACATACTATGAGCAAATCACAAAACTCAATCTACATACGTTAGCACCCACTAGTCTACCATGAAAGCCAAACTAATTAAGAAAGCAATAGAAAACCCCCTTTTTCATTTGTAGCTCCCATGTTCTTCTTTCTTCTCCAAATGATTGTAGCTCCAATTCGCCTATAGTGCACACAAGGTTGAAGCCAAAGCCTATGATGTGGATAATGCCATGAGAATACTAGAAGTGTGATTTTAAGCTTGAAAGAGAGAATGCAATATGCAAAGAAGTAGACACTCAAGGATTCAAAGATTTGGATTTTCAAAACTTAAGCATTCCAGATCCAAAATGAGAGGAAGAGTGTCCATTTTATAATTTTCATGGAGGTTGAGAGCATTGGATTTGTCACCCATAGATATGCAATGTGGCAAGAGATTCCTATGACGCATATGACAAAATATGCCAATTGTGAGATTCTATGATGCATGCAAGTCAAACTTGGCTAAATATGGAAGAGAATCTATGGCACATCATAAGACACCTCAACCCACTTAAAGCCAAGAATCTATGACAAAGAAGCCAAATAGAGACATGCGTAAGAGGTAATAATATTTGATTATGAAAAAATCTCAACCAAGTGTCAAAGGAGAATCCATGAGGTGTCACATCCAAGTGTCATGATGATGGAATAGTTTATGGAATATTTGAATTAAAAATCCTCTTATTCCACAAAATAAGAATTAGTAGAAAATGGAATTAATGATGGAAAATGGAACTTAGGAAATTAAAAATTTCCATGGTTTGCAGATGATAAACCAATTAATTAATAAAATTAATTAATTGAGGATGATAATTAGGAAAAATAATTAGAAAGAATAGGATTAATTTATGGGTTATTTAATCCTATAGAGAAAATTAGTAAATGATTGGCCGAATTGATTAAATGAATGCGACTATATCTTTTGATGAAAATGTGACGATGATGGATATCGAATAAGATGATGAAAATGTAGACAAAAGCCATGGTCAAATTAATTGATAGATTGAAATTGATAACATGCCAAGGACACATGACATGAATAAATTGATATGTAACATTTAACCGACATTGTAAATGCTACAGGATTGAAATTGATTGATAAGGTTCGATCATAATAACACTGACGAACATTGTCAATATTATTAAAATGGTTGATGATGCCATGATATGACATTGAAAGCCTCAACAACATCAAAGATTGGATGACATGAATGATAGTTTGACCTAGCACTGAGAGCCATGACAGTACTAAGGTCAAATTGAAAAGATTGATAAGTTGATAGGTTTCCAAGGCACTGAAAGCCACAACAATACCTAGGAGTTAGATAAATGATGATTGATTTGGAATGTTTGGTATGTTTTGGGTTGATTAGGACTGATTTCAAGTGATTCTGAGTTGATTTGGGGTGATTTCGAGTTGATTTGATATGATTCTGAGTTGATATGAAATTGATGTGAAAGGGGATACAAATGACAAAATATGGTGAATCTGGCCAAAAGATCAAAGTTAGTAGAATGAGAAAATGGGACAAATTAGTATGAAGAAGTGATGAATTCATAGATGTGAACCATTTTTGAGCGTCTACAGAAGTATTCTATTTATGATCAAGAGTTCTATGCAATAGTTCAGGCCTTAAAGAAATGGAGGCATTATTTATTGCCAAAGGAATTTGTTTTATATACTGATCACCAGACATTACGGTACCTAAATAGCTAAGGTAAATTGAATCAGAGGCATATGAAGTGGGTAGAGTTCTTGTAGAGCTATACATTTGTGTTGAAGCATAGAAGTGGAAAATTTAACAGTGTTGTAGATGCACTAAGTAGGAGACAATTGTTGCTTACAGTAATGCAGGTTGAAGTAGTTGGGTTTGATGAACTCAAGAATTTTTACCCTAAGGATCCTAATTTTTTTGAAGTGTGGAAAGCTTGTAAAGAGCCTATTGCTATAGACAGAACTAAGTGGCTAGACTATCTAATTTAGGATGGTATGTTATTTAAGGGCAGTCAATTATGCATTCCAAGGAGTTCCATGAGGGAAAATCTAATTAAGGAGAAATGCAGTAGAGGGATGGCAGAACATTTTGGTCGTGATAAGATCATTTACATTCTTAGAGAACATTATTTTTGGCCTCAGATTTCATAGGATGTGAAGAAGTTTGTACAGAGTTGTCAGATTTGTCAAGTTGCCAAGGGATTTAGTCACAATACTGGACTATATCAGCCATGGCATGTTCCATCAAAGCCATGGGAGGACATAAGTATGGATTTTGTTCTTGGATTTCCAAGGACACAAAGGGGTAATATCTCAATATTTGTGGTGGTTGATAGGTTCTCCAAAATGGCACATTTCATTCCATGCAACAAAACTCATGTTGTTGTCCATATTGCAGACTTCTTTTTCAGAGAGGTGGTAAGACTACATGGCCTCCTAAGGAATATAGTTTCTAATAGAGATACTAAATTTGTGGGGTATTTCTAGAGAACATTGTGGAAGAAGTTGAGAATGGACTTGAAATTCAATTCCACACATCACCCACGAACTGATGGTCAAACAGAAGTGGTAAACAGAAGTTTGGACAATTTGTTGAGATGTTTAGTTGGGGATAAGCCCAAGGGGTGGGATTTGATTCTACCAAGGGCAGAGTTTTCTTACAATAACTCTATAAATAGGAGTACTGGAAAATAACCTTTCCAAAGTGTATATGGAAGTAACCCAAGGACTGCACCAAAATTGAGGAAGATAGAGCAAGGAGAGAGGACAAGTGTTGAAGTTGAAGAATTTTCTGAACATATCAAGCGTCTACATGAGGAGGTTTAGGCACACATTACCAAGATGAATCAAGAGTATAAAGCTAGGGCTGATCAAAGGAGAAGATATAAAGAATTCCAAGTAGGGGATCTAGTCATGGTACACTTAGGAAAAGAAAGATTTCCAATCGGTACTTACAACAAGTTGAAAATGAAGAAATTTGGCCCTTGCAAAATTTCAAAGAAACATGACTCGGGAAATGCATATGAGGTGGAGTTGCCAGATGGTATTCACATTTCTCCTATTTTCAACATTGCAGACTTAATAGAGTATCATGATGATGGTGCAGATGAGGAGCCAATGTTAGAGCCATGTCCAATTCCTACTTCTAAGAAGGAGGAGATGGAAGACATTCCAGATCATCATGTGGGAAAGAGTACCAGAAATAGGCATTATGAAGAGTATTTGGTCAAGTGGAAAGGATGGCCGATAGATGACTCAACTTGGATATCAACAGCCGAGGTTTCCCATTTGGGATTTCCTCTACCATTCATAAAGTGAGAAGGTCACTTTTCAATCTACCCTGGGTGTCTAATGCAAGAGCATCCAGAGGTATAAGGGAAATCCTATGTCATCCAAAAAAATTTACTTAGACTTAGTTTCTATTTCATGTGTTTTCATTTCTGGATACCCATTTGGGTCAAATAAAGGTTCCAACTCTCACAATTCCACTATTAGTGTTCTGGGTTAGAGTTTTTAATCTCCTTGGGATACGTATAAATGCCAAAAAAATAGGAGTATGTAATTTAGCATCATTTTGGTGAACTAGAAGGTGTAAATTGGCCAGATGAATGAAATTGTAATTTAGAGCATTCCAAAAAAAGAATTAGGTCAAAAGGCCCTACGATTTGAAAGTTATTGCAAATTTTTTATTTTTATAGACCTCCTAAGAATGCTTCATAGTTAGTTTAGGGGCATTAAATGAGCTCAAAAAGGCCCAAAAAATGGGGGACAAGAAAATCTTTTCCATAGGGCTATAGAGCACTTCGTGAGCTTTTCTAAAATTTAAACAGTTCATCAATTGGAGCTATGGTTCAAAAGTTATGCCTCCTGAAAGTTCAGTTACCATTTCTGGATTCTTCCAATTTTGTGCCAACTTCTAATGCGAGTTCTAGAGCCTTCTATTTGGTCAGTGGATGCCAACTAGCACTTTCTAGAATGTATTCCTAATCCTTAACCCTTAGGGGTCTATTTAAGATCATTTTCAGCATTGTACAAGGTAGTTCAGAGTGGAGTTTCAAAGAAGGTACAAGGAGAAGAAATTATCTCCAATTTTATGCTATTGTAAGCCCATAGGGGCTATTTTGGAGTCTATTTCTCTGCACTAAGTGTACTAGCATATTGTTGTAGTTAATAAATTTTCCCTCTCCTATTGTGTCCATTCTGTGCTTGGGTCGTGTCCCCATCATTCTCTATATGCAATCTACACATCATTTAATCTGGAGTAGGTATGGGCATAACCCCAAGTATACCTCTCAAATACTCAAATGTATCTTTAGGAAAAGTCTTCATAAAGATATTTTTAATTTGATCTTCGTTACTCACATACTCTAATCTAATCTCCTTTACTTCTACTTTCTCTCTCAAAAATATGCTACTTAATAGATATATGCTTAGTCTTAAAATGAAATCCATAATTCTCAGACATACTTAGTATACTTGTGTTGTCACACTATATGATAACATGTTCTAAAAAATGTATCCTAATGTCTTTCAGCATCAAGTTCATCTACATCACTTCATTACAATTATTTATTGCTGCTACATACTCTTCCTTAGCTATAATCTATAGAATAAAATCTTGTTTCTTTCTCATCCAGGAAACTAATCTCCCTCCAAGAAAGAATGCTCCACCAAAATTGGTTTCTTTGTGTCATCCATACTGGCTACCAAATTTGCATTAGTATATGTACATAGATTGAATTCACTCAATCTATCATACCATATTCCATAATCAAATGTTCCCTTCAAATATCTAAATATCCTATTTACTATTGTATTGTGAGACTCCTTAGGATCAGCTTGAAATATAGTAAAAATGCCAACTATATTTGCTATATCTAATCTGGTTTAAGTCAC
Organism: Cupressus sempervirens; assembly: GCA_028749045.1. Classification (NCBI taxonomy): domain Eukaryota; kingdom Viridiplantae; phylum Streptophyta; class Pinopsida; order Cupressales; family Cupressaceae; genus Cupressus; species Cupressus sempervirens. The sequence continues at coordinate 802,652,992 of CM053793.1, forward strand.
ATATTACAAACCTCCAGTGATGGATATGTACTTCTTCTTCTCTATTGTAGGTGTCTTATCTTTGAGACATAAATTGTGGCCAATTATAATTGATGTACAAACAGGCTTCCAAATTTCCAAGCCAAACCTCTTCAACAAATCTTTCAAATACTTAGCTTTTTATATAAAGATACCATCACTCTTTTGCACAATTTGCTAACCTAAGAAAAACTTCATTTCTCCTATCATACTCATCTCAAACTTATTCTTGTTTTCTATAGAAAACTTATCACTTGATTGATCATTACATCCAAATTTTATGTCATAAAAAAATATTACTATTGTCAACAAACCATTCTCTATTTCTTTCAAATAAAAGTAACTATCTATCATGCCTTTAGAAAATCTAAGCTTTGTCAAATAATTGTGCAACCTTCCATACCAAGTTCTAGGTGTTTGGTTCAGACCATATAAAGCTTTCTCTAATGTGCATACCATGTCTTTTTCTTCTATTAGAGGGAAACCTCTAGGTTTCTCAATGTATACCTCTTCTTCAACTTCTCCATTCAGGAAGGCTGATTTTATATCCATCTATTATACTTTGAATTTTTTATTTGCATATGCCAAGAACATTATTACTACTTGCATTTTGGCTATAGTTGCATAAGTATCCTCATAGTCTATTCCATCTTGTTGTGAATATCCTTTGCATAGAAGTCTAGCCTTATTTATTAAAACTTCACCTTGTCCATTCATCTTACTTTTCAATACCCATTTGGTTCCAATAACATTCTTGTCTTTATGCCTTGGAGCTATTTCACATGTTTCATTCTTATTAATTTTTTCTAAGTATTTCTTCATTGGTTGAATCCAATTATCATCTTTGCAAGCTTCATCTACACTCTTAGGTTGAACTTGAAAAATTAAACATATCACTTGATTAACTTTATTTCCTTTCATCACTGCTTTGTCTTTGTTTCCAATTATCTACTCTAGGTGATGATTATTTGTCAGATTCCTACTAGAGGTAGGAGTTGCAAAATCAAATCTTATCTCTTCCTTGCTTCAGTTGTTTCTCCTCTTTCCTCAAAAATTTGCATATCATTGTGTAGATCATTGTTAGTCTCAAAGAAAACTTCTACATGCTATCTAACAATTCCAGTTTTATCTTCTTCTTCATTATAATTGTAATCCATCATCTATAGTCTTAGTTCTATAGTTAAAATATTTTTAAGATTTACATTTCAATAAATAATTGAGAAACATCACTTCTTTGATCAAACTTACCAATATCATCATCTCTCTTTATATAAAATTTGCTTCCAAAGATTCTAAAATACTTAACTGATGGTGACTAACCAAACCATAATTCATAGGGTGTCTTATCCATACCTTTTCTAATATGTACTCTATTCATCGTGTACACTATTTTTTTAATTGCTTCCATCAAAAATTCCTTTGATACATTGTTTTAAAAAATCATTTCTCTTTTTTGCTATGCTATTGATCTATTTCTTCTTTTAGCATTATCCTACTCATGTGTCTTGAGTGAAGACAACTATCTCTTGATTCTATTCGCTTTACAAAACTTGTTAAACTCTCTAGAGGTAAACTCTCCTCCTCTATCAAATCTCAAACATTTTATCTTAATTCTAGATTCATTCTCAACTTTATTCTTGAATATCTTAAACTTCTCAAATGCTTTAGATTTGTCTTCAAGGAATGCTACTCAAATCATTCTATTAAAATCATCAACAAATATCATGAAATATATTTCTCCATAGATTTCTCTTAGCCTTGAGGGACCACACAAATTAGTCTGAGCATTCTCTAGCTTCTCTATATAGTCAACTTCTTGTTCAAAAAATATACCTTTTTTTTCTTAGGCAAGATACAATCTTTGCAAAAAATATTAGTAGGCTTTATTATCTTAGTCATATCTCTAACTTCAAATGTGCTACTAACCTTCACAATGTTATCAAAATTTATATGACAAAACCTCCTATGGCATAGCCAACTGTTATCCACTTGAGCAACCAAACATGTTATCTTAGTAGGATTTCATTCTAGAATAAATTTCCTTTGGACCTTATTCTTGTTCCAATCTACTTACCATATTTGTCTTTGATAACACAAGTCTTCTATATGAATTGCAATAGATCTAACCTTTATCTACCAACTGTCCAACACTCAATAAGTTATGCTTTAATCCATCAACAAGGTAAACATCATCACTGTTACTATTTCCATCAAGACTAATAGATGATATCCCAATGATATGATAGAATGCATTACTACCAACTCTAACAATACCTCCATCGTGATTCCTAAATTTAACAAACTTGTTCATATCACTAGTCATGTGATGTGAAAATCCATTGTCTACTAACTAATTAGACTTCTTTTCAACTTAGGAAACTATAGAGTTTTCTTCTTTAATCTCTATGTCAAAATCCTCAATGCCTACAAATCATAGCTCATCATCACTTTCACTCTAAACTTTTTCATCAAATTCCTCATCTTCATTTGCATACAAATAATTTCTAGGTCTTCTAGAGGCTTAAACTTTCCCTTATAGTGTTTCTCTCTTTTGGGATATTTAGATGCATAATGACAGAATTTATTACAAGTCCAACATTTAAGAATATTCTTACCATCTAGTTCTCTTCTTACAAGAAGGGTTATTTCTTCTTTAATCTTCTTATCTTCATAAGATCTTGTTTGACTATTGCTAGAAAAATCTCCATGTATGCTCACACTTCTAGTTAGATTAGGCCAAATACTTAAAGAACTGAAAGTTGTGTCAACTGTTGTCAACTCTCTAGACTATCTTAGACTTCTTCTATTGACTCAAATCTTCCAAGAAATGTTTTTATAGATAAACTTTCAATACATGGTATTAGAAGTTTAATCATTTGGGTTGCTTGCTTGAACAGTGTTGTCAAGGTTTTTAAAGATCTTCCATACTACCTCATATTCTTCTTTGGATCTATCATGTTATTTAATTCCTTCAACAATATTGGATATACTACCAACATAGCTTCTTACAAATTCATCTTTTTCCATTTTAGCATCTTGAAATGTACAAATCCAATTTTCCAATCTTATTCTTTTTGTCTATTCATCATTCTCAAAAGTAGATTCTAGTGCTTTCAAAATCTCATATGATGTTAATAGAGACTTTGCTTGATTGTATTCAATTTCTAGAAGGGCTGATCGTAAGGCTCTTCTCACTCAAATATTGCACATCAAAAAAACTCTTTCTGCTTCATTATATTCTTCAAATTTTTTTTCTTTTATAATTGCCTTGCTACTTTTTGTCAAAATCCAACTGTTACAAGAAAGAGTTTTCATTGCACCAAAAGATCGACCTATTGATGCCTGATACAACCACTAGACTTATAGAACATAGGAGGTGGTTAAGCTATGTCATAAATATCAAAGGGGAATATTGGTGGTTAGTCCAACAATCCCTCCCTTAGCATTACCCAAGGAGATTTGAACCCATGACCAAGCTTTTGATTTGAATTTCCTTTGTTTTGGGATTATATAGCCTATATCCTTTTGATTCTTCACTATATCCCACCATTATGTACTTGTCACTTTTCCTATCTAATTTACTTCTCTTTTCATCAGGAATTTAAGCATAAGCAGTGCAACCAAAAATATGAAAATAGACTTATACAACATAAGAGGTTAATCCATGTTATGAATCATGAAGGGGAAAATTGGTAGTTAGTCTAACACCAATAACCTAGACCCATACACAATAGATTGAAGGATTTGAGAAATATGCAATAGAAATCCACAAAACCTAAAGACCCATCTCAGATATCAAGATTCTTAAGCATGAAAATCGAGATAGTTTTGGTATAGAACTAATGTGCTTCCTAAGGAAATTTATTATACTAGTGAGAATGTTTTTTGAGGAATTTTGATATGGATCCCAAGGTGGTAAATTTATTTTTTCCCTTCTAGTGGTTTTTTATCCATAACTTGCTCATATAGACTCTATTTGTCACAAACAAGCTATGATCGGAAACCTAATTTTGAGTCCATTATCATGGTGCAGTTTATTTGGACTTATGATTTTTTTTGGTTTCTTGTTTATGTAGTCAAAATTAGAGGTTCTATTTTTCACTCTAGGAGACATGTTTTGAGACATTCTATTTAGCAAATTCTACTGCAGGCACATCTCATTCAATTTTTGGCTTTTCTATATTCTGGTGGATATCTTGATTGTTTCATATTCAAGGATCAATTTTTTTGTTTTAGAAGATTTTTTATGAGTTATATTATCTACTATATCAGCCCTATGTCTCTTTTGATCTTTGTTGACATCCTTTTGAATTATTTTTGCAAATGCACTAAGGTAAAGAGCCACTCTAATGCATTTTATGATCTTGCACATCTTTGTGCTTTGTCATACTTGCACTACATTATAAAATTTCATAGGGGTTTCATGTTGGCCATATTCGCCATCTTTCTTAGTCAAGTGACTATGACTTCCATGACATTAGCCTCATGATGTGTCAATGACATGTGCTAGTATAGGTGTTTGTACTTCTTTTGCACTTTTGATGTTCCTAGTTCTTCTTTATGCAAGAGATATTGGATTCAATTTCAATATTTTCATCTTACCTCTCAGCATTATAGGATATCTATGTTGGTTCTATTTATTTCTTGGTTTGATGGAGTGAGCTATGTATTCAATATTTTATCCTATATATTGGGCAATTGCGGTGGCTAGATACCTATGGATTTTGTTGACCTGGACCATTTACTATATAGACATTCTTTCATTCCAATTTTTGGAGGCCATGAAGATACCTTCCATCTTGGATTTATCATCACTTTAGACTTATTCTTATCTACTTGGTCATGTTCTATACAATGGGGGTTCTTCAGATCACTAGTTTAGCAGTGTTTGCAGCTTCATGCTTTAGTGGTGTTCTTCATGATCATCCTTTTGTTCCTATCTTATGGAACATTGTTTGCATCTATTTTTGGATTAGGGTTTTTTCCATGTGGTTTTCTCTATAATTCTTCCTCTTTTTAGACATTTATTTGTGCTTGGGTACATCATCAGGCCTCATTGATGGGACCCAAATTTACTTCCAGTAGAAGTTTCTAGGTTTTTAGCTACTCCCTAAGTTTAGTTTAAGGGATGGTGTTAGATTAATAAAGTAATTTCTTCTTAAAATTAAATCATATTTATTTAATTATTAAGTCAATTATTATCTCTAGTTTACTTAAGCTAAACTTTAGGCATATAATTATTACTTATTATATTTATTATTATTATTCAACCTAGAATATTTACCTATTAGGGTTTTGATCTCCTTTATAAGAATGATCTCTCTTTGTAATTTATTAATTCACTTCTGATAATAGAAATTTCTCTTTTTTCCTATAAAGAATGTCTCATTTGTGGATCTAGCAATTCTAGCCTCCATAGCTTTTACTTCTCTATTTCTGTGATAGGTGTTTTCATGCAAGTGATTCTTGGGAGCTGTGGGGTTGATCGTTTATCAACTTCAACATAGTATCAAAGCTCTAGATTTTCATGTCATTGTTCTATTTTTGAGAGCTCTGGCTTTGCTTTAAGATCTGATGCTTTTTTGTTTTGAGGGTTTCATTTTTTAGACTATTTTTGTATTGAATCTGGCATCACTGATTTTTGATGTAGTTTGAGAAATATAGATATTGCCGTTGATCTCAAATTGCCCAAACACTACTAGTGTTGACCTTTTTTACTCAAATTATATCAAAATTCAATGACCCCTAGATTCAACACAAAAATCCACTAAAAATTGAAACCCTCTTAAAGAAAAAGAGTACATCTAAAAACCAAGCCAGACCTCTCATAAATAGAATGTAGGCATGAATATCTAGAGCTTTGATATCATGTTGAAGTTGATGAAATATCAACCCCACAGCTCCAAAGAATGACCTACATGCCAATGATTCTTGGGATTCATAGGGTTGATCTTTCATCAACTTCAACATAGATGACTCTTCATCTTATCCTTTCAACTATCAAAGTTGACTTCATCAAATTTAGGACTATCCTTTCTGAAAATATTTTCCATTGATCTCCCAATGTTGTTAAGAGTTGTCTTCAATGACCTGATGCTCTAATACTATTTGCTATAATATTTAGTCGACCAATATAACTAAGAGGGGGTAGGGAGTGAATCATTTATCCAACTATTATAACAATTATTAACCATTATCAAACTTACTGATTTCAACAATATAATAAAAAACAACAACAACACTAGATATGTTAACTAGGGAAACCCTTGATCAGAAGGAAAACCCTGGTGGGGATGGTACCCATAAAATGATGTATGAATATAAATACTCCTTGTTAGAGGATGGACCTTCTTAGGATTATTTAATAATATTCACTATATATAAGTCCATGTTAGGAGAATTTGAATCCCTATTAGGAGATTCCAACCATGTTCAAAGTTGTGCTAACCCTATTAGGAGTTGTGGAAGGTAGATGGACCTGCTATTTAGAAACAACTTCAAGCATAAGACCAATGATCCCACTGTCCAAATGACCTTTGTACTATTCCTTGTAGAATAATAGAATTGAATTTTACTTGCTTCCTTTGTCTCTGTCCTATCTACTAGACATTTTCTTATTTTGATCTTGTAACCAGATCAAGAATCTTGCATCCAATAATCTCTTGGATCTCTTATGTGCATTCACCAAATGCTTTAGTCCTTTTCACACTTCATATAGAACATATATTTCATTTTTCTTCTCTTTTTACAAACAAGGAAAATAGCTTTCATTTATACCCTATCTTTAAAATAATTCCTTTAGTTGGCCTTGAGGCTTTCCCAATTAATTGTAATAAGATAATTAACTAATTTGCAACTACAATAATATTTTTGACTCACAATATATACAAAAATTCACAATTGTGATACTAGTGCTTGCACATTTGCTAATGTCACCAATAAAATGTGATATGTTATAGGCTGACCATGCATCAACAGATTATATCTCTGCTAGAAGATATAATAGGATCACCAGAAAGTACTTTCCATGTGCTCTATCTCTGCACTACTCTATGCAAATCAATTATAGCTTCCGTACATCTTCAACTTGGAACCTATGCATTTAACCTCTTCATTAGAACAAAAAATAGAACATGTCCTTGGGTGTGCATCTCAAGATAATAAAAACACTATCTATATGACCTTAATCTCTATCTGCCACTTTGCCAATCTTTATACATTTATTGCTATGTTGACATCAATGACAAACATATTCATGAATTGAACATGTCAATCATGATAATCTCCCCAAGTGTTCTAGAAATGTTTAGGATACTCCCCCAAAGGAACACCATCAACATTCATGCTAAAAGTTTTTTCCTACAATAAATTAGTTAATAGGAGTGTTGTGAAGAGTTTATTTAATGTTTATTATGGACACATATCAAGGGGAATAGATGAACTAATGATATTATGGATCGTGTAATGAAGAGTATTGTAACCAATAATTTTGTAGAGCATATTAGAGATTTGTAGAAATAAGTGAAGTGAAAATTGGAGAAAAGTAAAATCATGTAAAAAAATACTAATATACATTGAAAAGAGAAAGAATTTCATGTTGGTGGGATCTTTATCATATAATAAATGCATTATTAGAATAAAATAGAGAAATATACATATGTACACATACATACATATATTTAAATTTATTTGAAGGGGTTTCTTATGAAGTCTTCTTTTGGAGAATTGTTTCTAATTATAGTAATTGACTTTGGAGGCAAAATTTTGAGTTTCTTTTGGAGGACAAGTATCTCTTCATGTTTAATGGGTTGTAATTTTACCTTTCTTATATTTTTAAACTTTAATTAACTGGCATAATTTCTTCCTACATGTTTGGGCATGTCCCAAGACACAAGTTCTCCAAAACCCTTGGTTTGGAAATGTAAGGGGTGGATGCAGGAACATGACCATGATAACAAGATGTAGAAAAAAAATCTCAGTTTCTCCATCACCTCTTACTAGTGGCACTCAATCCTATAGAGCTATCTAAAATGGTAATTAAGTTGAGTCCTTGACAAACTTGAACCCAATTCATGCAATTTATAACGTGATAGAGTATTTATATGACATGTTGGGCATGGTGAGGGAGAATACTATTATTCCTTTATTCCTTTTAAAATGGCCTTTCCATGATATTAAATGACTCATGATTAAACAAAGATCTCTTAGCCCCAAGTTCTAGATTAGTTAGAGTTCTCTTGTTAGGAGTTCTTCTAGAATTAATGGGGCTTTGTAGTAGAGTATGCAGAATGTGGATAAGAATGACTCTGTTATTAATGGTTTGAAGAAGATGGTTGATGTCCTTGATAAGTTGAAGAGTGACAATGAGACAAACATATCATGTCTTGAGGATAATGTTAAGAAAATAAAATGTATTTTTTCTTAAAGCCATGCTCTATCAAATTGACAAAAGAATTAAGAACACTTCTAATTCCATGAACATGATAGTTTAGAGTATAGAGAAGGGGAAGCTTGACTAGTTATTTAGCTCAAATAAGATAACTATTCAGATGTTGCATTATCAAGAACCAAGACATACATAAGATTAGATGGAAGGTATAAAGTACTCTACTAGACAAAGACCTAAACAAGGTTATGTAGTGGATATCACAGCTTAAGCTTGAGGTTTTTCACATTCTTAAGAGCTTGGGTGGATCTTCTTTTCTTGTTTTTCTTTTTTTTGTTGCTTGGCTACCTTTGTATCGATCTTCTAGATAGCTTTTTACTCTTTGGACATATTTTGTCTCAATCTTTATTGTAGTGTGTAATACTTATCTTTAATCTCTTTTTGTTAAAGAATTCAAGAATTCTTCAAACCCTTCTTTATTGGGAAAAAATATATATACATAGTAATATATACAATTTTTAAATAAAAAATTAAATAACAATTTAAAAAAATAAAAATAAAATAAAATAATTATTTAATATGTTTATATTCTAAATGAAGTAATTTTAAAACACTGAATAATTCTTAAATAAGTAGATATAATATATGATTTGTTATACTCAAAATACAGTAGCTTTAACGCTATTGATAATTTAAAGAACAAATCAACATATGTATGTGAATGACTTTATCTGACAAAAAGTTAATGAAACAACAATCCTCCAGTCATAGCCAGCGTTTTCAATTTTTGTTTTGCAAGTTCTACAAGCGTTCAATGATTAATTCCATCAATGTGTACAACAGGTATAGATACATTAACCCAACGTATACAATTTTATATAGTACCTTCTCATATGATTATGCCATGGTTAACAGTATAATTCCATAACTAAATCGTTTTTCTGGTTTCTCTGATTATGCCATATTTAACAGTATAAGGGTTCAACTACACATGCATATCTGTATGAAGATCATGACGGATCCAAATTCACCAAATTCTAGCAATCCTACCTGGCGCGAGTATTTCCAGCAGCATTTTGTTGATAGTTAAGCATTTACATTTTCTTAGATGAATGTAATACATTAACTTTAATTTTGAACGTGTCAAAATATGGTATGTCATCATTTTTAAACCGATTATAATCATCGTCCTTAAAATTGATTCGGGTGTGTTAAAAATATGGGCATCTCTGTGTCCGTGCATGATAAAATTATAGTTAAAAAGATTCGATAATGGTGTAACATATTATTAGTATTTCAAAATTCAAACATTGCTAAACAATATAAAAAAACACTCATCGTCACACATTGAACTCGGCCTCTTTATTCAAATAAAACTAGTGCTCATCATCTGTGTTTTATCAATTTTAGAGTCTTTTCAACCGACACTGTTATTATTATGTTTTTATATGGACACTATTATGCTCATACTAGTAAAGCTACACAAAAGTAAATATAATAAGCTGGTGCATTGAACATGCGCCGGGTAATGAACGATATTCTGCGGACAAAGAATAATTGTTTAGGTAAGCGTCGAATAATGTTTCCTCTTTATTTGACAGCAATTGTTGTACACATTTCACTACATTTTCATGTTGTTTTCACAAGCACTGGACCCCGCTCTCAATGAGTAAGGAATTGTTCAGCAGAGAAAAATGGGGTGTCACTGCTTCTTTTATGCGTTGTATTTCAATGCGGGTGAATACACCACCGGAAGGTCTCGTTGTACTCCCGACAAAGATATAAATGGCTTATAATATTTTTGTATGTCTACTTGTTTCTTATTTCTTTGGTTTCAAGCCTTCTCTATAGCAATATGAATGGAATGTTTGGTCGACCAACAGTAATGTACTTGTGTAGCATATCCTTCCTCTTTTCCAAATTCGCTGCTGCCCAATTGTGCCATCATTTTCTACTAATTTCCCAAACTCATCCTACAGTGAAGTCACGTGCGCAAATTGCAAAGACGAATAATGGGAATAGGTAAGATTTGGAGCGTTTCACGTCGGCCGCTTTTCCATACGCTTAAGCCTATTTCATACTAGCCTTATATGGTTTGAACTCACACTAAACATGGGTAGACAAATATTTTAATTCGTTTGTAGATAATGGGTAGTCTTGGAGGTGTTAGCCCTAGTTTTTTAATGCTCCATTATCTCAAAATTTTCTGCAATATTCTTGAAAAAAGATAAAAACCCTAATTACTAACGTGAAATACTTAAAAAAAATCCTAGTACTATTTTGGTTTTTCTTTGTTATTTTTGAAATCTTTCATGACATTGGGTTATTTTCCTAACTCATATCTCTCCTTAACTCGTAGTTTTGTTGTAGTTAGTCTGTGTCCTATAAATCACCCATTCTTAACCCTCATGGTGACTATTGATCTCCTTCAAAATCTACAGATATCACATTCTTGTAGTTTGAAAATACTTCTTTTTTAACTAAAGCGAGAAAGTGAGGAACTAACACCTATCCTATGGGACCAGAGAAATGTAGGAAGCAATAGTTTAACAATAGCCCTACAATCTTTCTAAGATCAATGATTCACATGTTTTGGCAAACTAAAGATGTTCAAACATTACATAAAGTGATGTAGTGAGAATTTTATGCATGTACAGTATGGGCCCATAAGGGATTTCTTCAAAAGCACTTTGATATTGTGTGCCAATTGTCATTCTATTATTGGCTCTTAAGTCAGACTACACTTTTCTCCTAGTTGTTTATGGATTGTGGATTCAAATCGTGATCAATGATTGTCACATCTTTGCAAAATGGAAGTGATCAATGTTTAAAGAAAGTGAGAATGCAAGGTAGTTTTATGTGTCCCTATGGATCCCAAAACCACAACCATTGATCAAAATGGATTAATAATCCTCATATTGTCGCATAGTGAAGTTGCAAGCTCTTTAAAAGGTGCTAAAACGTGAAAAAATTACAAGTGTCCCAGTGGGCCCATGTTACATTAACAAGTCAATAAAATTGTTGCTTTCCCCAATTGTCAGAACGGAAGAAGATCAATGACTCTCACCTTCTCGTAAAAGAAATATGAAGGTCGTTTAACCAAATAGAAAATGTGAGGAAGTGATAGGTGGAATTGCAAGCTGAGTTTGTGTTGTGAGTTAGAAAAGGGATGATCTTAGCACGAAGTACAAGATGGCATTTTTTATTCACTCTGGGTGTTATGTGTAACAAAGTTAATACATTTTTCCTAGCTATCAAAGCAAGAGTAGATCAATGATTCTCACATCCTTGCAAAGTAAAGGTGTTCGAGGTTTAAGGAAAGAGAAAATGCAATACAGAGCTTTGTGTCCTTGTGGGCTAGTCTATTACTACATCAATGAGTAGAGATCTTAACCACCTATTATCAGAGGATCTATGGTTCTCTCTTTCTCACAAAAGAAATATGAAGGTTGTCTAACTAAAGAGAGAATGTAAGGATATGACGCATGGCTCAATGGGCCCACTTCCTAAAAAGAATGGTACAAAAACATGGATGTTTCCTAATCATTAGATGGAAAGTGATCAAGGATTGTCATGATATTACAAAATGAAAGTATTTAGGTTTTAACCAAAGTGACAATGTGAGAACTTGACCTATGTCCCACTAGATTAAAGGTGATGCAGTTCCCATTTTGAATTATACACATCAAATTTTGTCCAGATCAATGATCAGTTTTCAAATTGTTCATGTACCATACAACATTAGGTTGTTCGAGCATTAATGATGCTTCAACAAAACCTCGTGTGAATGAATTTTGTAGAAAGTTTGGAATTCATTCCATGATCTTGTACAAAGAAAAACAAGTTTGAAGGAGAGTAAACCTATCTCAAATTTTTAGCTTCCATAGTGATAATTTTGGTGAACAAATTTTCTTGTTGGATTAGAAAATTTGAAAGTGTTATGACATTGTTGTGAATAGTTTTCAATTTTCAAAAAAATCTCTAAATTTACAAGATGCCTCCGTAAAGAGATTTTTTCAAAAAAATAGATTATTAGCATAGAAATGTGTATGACCAATGGCTCAAAGACTTGTCCCTTTCTACAAATGAGACATCAAAAGGAAAGGAATTGGTCCCTAAAATCCATAAGCTAAGAATTGATGAGATTTTTTATGGCAAAGGAAATTGGTTGAGAGATGGTGAGACATTTGTGGGTGGTTTGCGTTTGTTTAAGAAGTGGTTTACATAGAGAAGGCATGATACACCACTAAGCAATGTTTGGGAGTTTGATATATGGAAGTCAGTTGTGCCTAGCATTTTCATGGATGTGAATTTTCTAACAATGTTGGCAAAGAGATATAGTTTTATGTTGCAAGTTGTGAAGAGCCATGTTGGAGACAACCTTTTCAAGGTAATTATTTAGGTAGTCAGAAATTTTTTTGTGCTATATCATAGCTTGGCTCTGCATAAAAAAATTAATTTGGATGATCTATAATCAAGGTATGATGCTCAAAGAATATATCTCTGAGGGGGACCACTACAAGAGCATTTTGCAAAGGTAGGTCATCTTACACTTGAGACATCTCACACCCCAAAGCCCTTGTTAGAAAAGTATTCCAACCCTAGGGTACATGCTTTTTATATTTCTCTTTGCTTGCTTGAAATTTACAATATGATATGAGCTCCATTTTTTATTTTTGCATCCCTTTTAGCTAAAGAGATACACAATGGGATAATTGGCATCAACAAGAATAAGATTGATAAGCCCTTTTGTTGGTAATCATTTTTTATGTACATCTTCTTTTGCAAGGGTGTCTCTATCTTTTCTAGAGACATCAAGCTAGAAAGTGAAGGATGGAGAGAACATGCATGTTCAACTCTGGAGTGTAGATATGATTTGGGAAGTCACATATGCCAATTTTCTCCATTTTGACAAGTATTTTGCATCAAAGATGAGGATGTTGTTGAGTAGAGACAACCCTTGATTTCCCTAATGCTTATTGGATGTGATCAAGCCTAAGGATCATGCTAAGGGTCTAAAGGTTAGTCATGACTATGGGGACATTATTCCTCACTTAATTTCAACTAAATTTGTAGTGTATGGTTTCCAAGGGAAACCTCATGTCTTTCCATACAAATTGCATTTGGAAGTATGAATTGTTGAGTTCTTGTGGTAGATTGGAGGACTAGACGAAAGAGAATTGGTAGGTAAATCTTGAGGAAACATTTGAACCCAAATTTTAAACTCACTCACAATTTTGTGTTCATCAAAGGAGGATGGAGATATTTGAGTAAGTTTCTTGAGAAGTATGAAATGGCCCAATCTCATCCTCATTTTATTGATTTAGAAGGTTTCTATGAAATTTTTAAAGAAAGAACTTGGGAAAAATCATATGAGCATATTTTTTACTTTCTTGAAGATATAATTAGCAATTACTTTTCTTTACAAGAGAAGGAAGTAAAAAAGTAAAAATGGAGAGGCTATAGTAGGGTCCTAGAGTTTATTAATATGTTAGATAAAAAATATGACCCTTTAGCTGATATCAAATTTGGGGGGATTAGGTGAGTAAACTGATGACACATTTCATTAGAATCATCAAAACCTTGAATGAGAAGAAGGAAGCATTGATAAAATTTGACGAAGACCAGGCTAGGGAAGTAGAAAAAAGAATGGAAAATAAATTTGTTATCAATTTGGGGTAATATGCTCCTTAGGGGAAAGCTAGATATGTGGTGGCTAGGAATGTGGGGGCACATCCTGTGCTAGCCGACCATTAGTGCCACCTACAAACAATCATAAATTGGAGGAAGGGTCCTCATCAAAGGTGGAAGATTATTCTCCATCCCAAACCCCTATCCATATTGAGAGTGAGGACTCCTTGAGAGAGCAATTGAAATGAATAGGGGGTCAAGATGATTTTTTAATAACAAGATCAGAAGTAGAAGAGAGAATTGCTGAAGAACCTTGAATGCCACTCTTAGTGAGGTCAACATTAAAGACTTCAAAGGGAAAGAGATGTATCCTATTGTAGAACAAGGGAGATTTTTAGATGATCATAATTTCTTAAAGTCTAGGGGCTTTATTCAATTTTTTTAGAGGTGTAATATATCAAATTTTGAGGCAAAGTGCAATAAGAAAAAATCAGAGCAACCTAATAAAAGGGACTCATAGATAGAGGAAAACATAAAATATTAGTTAATTGAAAACTTTAGTCAAGTAATACCTATAGGGAGGAGACAACTGTTTAAGAATTAAGGTGTCCCCACACTCCCTAAATGAGACATTACTAATGCAATGGCTTTTGACACAATAAGAAAGGAAAAAGAAACAAAATTTAACACTGAAGAAGATGTCAAAGAAGCCAATAAAAGGGTCAATTAATGTAATGATCACAAGGCCTTGCTGATTTGGTCTATCTAAATGAAGGACAATTCAAAACTTTGGGAAGCTTCAGATGTAGAGCACACATGGAGGCTGGTGATATATAGAGTTGGGGAAGTGGATAGTAAGAAATTTTTACTAATTAATAAAGAGGTAGCTAATTTTGGTGTAGAGGTAGCTAATAAAGATAAGAATAAATCTCTTGAGCTAAATTCTAAATTCAAGAAAGTATTAGAAGCTGATGATGATAGGGGAAAGAAAATAAGTGAAACAGAAAAAATCATTTCAAACTTATAGAGGCAACAAGGCAAGAGAAAGGTGGGGGAAGAACCCAACCAACTTTTGATTTTATTTTCCCCTACTTCCAAACCTCCTATAGGACCTATTTTAGAAATCCCTAATACACACCGACATCTAGAATTTTACACTACAAATAAATTGATTGAGGAGAGAGTTGAGCTCAGGGTTGCATAAGTGGAGGTGCAAATCTAATAGAAGGACATGGTAAGAGATACAATTTTGTTTTTGGTGGATCAAATAAATTGACGTCATTTTTTTAAGAAATGTTAAGGTTGGTAAATATTTGGGAAGAATTAGAGAACAATGAGACCACTTTGAGGGAAAATTTGAATAAATGGACTAGTAGGGAGGATAACATAAGTGCATTATGTTTTACTATTATTGATAAAACTAATTATTAGATTGAGAAAACATATGATTGAGCTATGACCTATTGAATTTTGATCGAAAGAGAGATATATTACTAAGGAAGTTGAGAATATGTTTTTCTAGATACCTAGGCAAGAATTTTGATCCTTTGTCCCATGTGCTAAAAAGGTTAAGAATAATGAAAAGTAAGGAGGAGTCAAAAAATGTATTAAAGGAAATAATGCATGTTAAAATGAATGATGTTATAAATAAAGAAGATTATATCTGGTTTGCAAGGACTATTGAGGAGGTTTTCATATCCAACTATTATTTGATTCCTTCCAACTAGATTTTGATGAAATAAATAATTTTGGAAAATATATTTCGAAAAGAGAAAAATAAATTCTTAGTGTCAGCTGGCTAGATCACAAAACTTTCAACTAAGGATGGAAAAGTATTATTTTGCCTCACAACTAGTACATATGACATATAAGGATAGCTTTGTAGATAAATCAATAGCTACTAAAGAACTTGCATTGGTTGGTAAAGTTGTTAAAATAGTTGAAGAGAAACACATAGGAACTGAAATTACCAATATCTTGGGAAGTTGAAGCAAAAACAATAGAAATAGGCAAGATATGTCCTCAACTAGAACAATAAGTCATAGGTATAACATTACAAGTTCTTGATAAAAAAGATGATTTGTCACCTACTATAGATATTAAAGTATCAAAGCCAAGCATCAATGAAGAAGAAAAATACCAATCATCATTTATTGTGAAGGAACAAGAAAATGACAAAACTGAATAGGCCCCATCATAAAGAAATGAATAAAGGAGTCATTTTTTTATCAAGTAAAATGCCACAAGTATTTTTTGTTTTCTCATAGAATGAGGAGAGTTTTTTTTCCTTATTCAGATTCTTTTTTTTTTAGGATATTTATCATTTTCCCTCTAGACTTGAAGCTTGTTGCAACTCATGCTATATAAGTGAGTTCCCAAGGCTAGAGAAGGGTCTAAAATTCATTCTATTGAATTAAATTTGTTCATTCTGAGTCAGTCCATGCATACTATAATTTTGTTCCAAAATTGAATAGAAAGCTAATAGTTGTTGATCTATTTTTGTTATGTTTTGATAGGGGTGTTCATTGAGTTGTACATAATTCCAAAGAAATGAATGCAAATGCATAAAGCTAGTTGTTCATCCTAGATCTTGTCTCTTCACTCATCTCTATTCTGTTCTTTGAGATTCAATAAAAATGTTTATTAAATTTCAATTCTAATTCTTTTTGAACTATATTTCAATTTATTTTAAAAATTGATAATCCAATGGGTTATGAAAATGCTTAATGTAAATTGGAAAAGCTTTATTATTTTTTATTGAAGATTAAGACAAGTATGGGATCTAGAAATGAACATTGACAATCTATTCATAAAACGTTAAGATAAGCTCCAAAAGTAGAATGTCTAATTCCTATGAGTTTATAGCCCAATAGATAAGGCACTGGTCATCCTTGAAATTGATCTAGTGAGGATATTTTGTATTATTCAAAATTTCTATAAAACAAATATTTTACTATTCTTTTGTTGAAGCTTGAATTGTCAATATGTGCTTGACTCACAAAGTTTAAGGATTTGATAAAGTAGTCATTTGTCATCTCTTCTAATTTTCTAGAGTTTGAAGAAAGAAGATGAAACCATCTATTTTTTTTAATTCATGTTGTAAGTCTGAATATTAAATAAATAAAAATGAACTCCTTGGTAAACCCACTTAAATCTTCTAGAATTCAATGTAGAGTAGACCTTGGAGTCTTGTGAGTTGTCAATTTTTAGTTTACATATTGGAAAAACCATTCTAGTCTTTAGCTAATTCCTAAGTTTTCTTATCATGTAAAAGGTAGTTGAAATTCTATCAAATTATGACACAACAAATGGTGAGTCTATTGAGGAAGTATTAAAAAATTCATTGTTTACAACATTGGAGTCTCTAGTATAAATTGTACATTTGTAGTTGTATTTTTAATCATGTCTTTCACATGCTTGTATTGGTCTCTTTTAAGTGACAAACCTTGAGAATCTAGAACATCCCAATATAGTAGGAAGCACATGATGTGTGCTATGCTTGAACAGTGCCTCGTCTGCACTACAAAGTTTACATTTCCCAAGTGCATTGTATTGAATTATTTTCTCTTTTGGGCCCTTGTATCAGATTTGTGCTTAAATATTTTGTTCTCTTGATGTTTTCTATCTTCTAGCCACATCAAAAGTTTTTCCCCCTTAGTGGTGGTCACTTGGTCAAAGGTTTTGTACCTAGTTATATATATATATATATATATAGATTGTTTAAAATGGTAGATAGGAGATAAAATGAAAGAGCATAGAGAAAGGAAAATCCAAAAACTCCTTTGTATACTAATTTTCCCCAAGGAGGTAGGAAAAACCAACCTAAGAAGAAAGGTGATCTTAACTACATATGGAAACCTAGAGAGAAAACCTTGCACCACTCCTAATAAAATCATGTGGTAGATAGAGAATCTTCATCCTTAAATTATGAATCACAGAATACTAGGCTTTTAAGTGAAATTTTTAATACCCCATTACCAAAAAAAAAAGAATCTTCTAGGATAAGACTGAACTTGTTTTGTAGGAGACACCATTTTCAGACCCAATGTGTCCAAAGAAGTAAACCATAGGTAGGGCTATAAGAAAAAATTGAATGATGGGATAAATTTAAATAAATTCCCTTAAATGGAAAGGAATCTCATAGATTTAGATGATCTAGTAGATACATAAACTACTTCTATAGACCCTGATGAATTATTGTCAGAAATTGTAACATTGAAGAGGAGGGTTTCAGAGGAGTATGCCAAAAGAATTTGTTTGGAAAAGGAAAAAGAAGCTAATGCCATGAATGCTTTCATAGAGAGAGAAGTATTTCTTAGAAGAATGGAATCTCTAGAAGAGCATAATAAGAAGTTGGAAGAGAGATCTTTCACTTAGAATTTAGACATATTTGGAGATGTAGGAGATATAAGGTCAAGAATCAAAGAGCAAGAATGCCTTATAAAAGAGAAGAAAGGATCTATTATTTCCCAAGTCTAACCCTACAAACCTATTGAATAAAATATCATATATCTTACCATTAAAAATACTAATAAAATTAA
Source organism: Cupressus sempervirens (assembly GCA_028749045.1). NCBI lineage: Eukaryota > Viridiplantae > Streptophyta > Pinopsida > Cupressales > Cupressaceae > Cupressus > Cupressus sempervirens. Next base: position 802,671,568 of record CM053793.1, read on the forward strand.
GTAGAAGGTTGTAGGCATACAAATTAATGAGCCTCATGTTCCTCCTAAGAATAATGTCATTTCAAAACTTGACTTAGAATTGGAGAAAAAAAAGGAGAGAGAAGATCTTCCTAAGGAGTTGGAGAAGGTTGAAAATGAAGAAGAAACTACATAAATTAGAAGGAATGTCCATTTTCTTAAATCTAACACTGGCCTAGCATCTTGGCCTAATCAGACTAGAGAAGTTATACCTTTTGTCCCAACTTCTTGACCTATTATAAATAACCAAAGTTTTGCCTAGTCAATATAAATCCTAGCCAAATTATTATAACCCAACAAGTTTAAATACATGTATAGACCCAAGGGGTTCTACCAAGTACTTCAAATATCTTAGGTTTCCAGAAGAGACCTATTGATATGGAGTGTTACAAACAAATGTCCCTTATAGGTTTCTCTCGTTTGTTAGAATACATAGTCCACTGATACAACTAAGAGAGAGGGGGTGGGGGGGTGAATCAGTTATCCAAATATTATCATAATTATCAACCTAGAAAAACTTAACCATACTAGTAATATAAATAAAACCACACCAAGATACTCAAACAAAATAATATTAGATATGTTAATTAGGAAAACCCTTGATCAGAGGGAAAACCTTGGTAGGGATAGTACCCATAAGATGATGTACTAATATAGATATTTTGTGCTATATGATAGACCCTATTATGAGCCTATGAATACATTTAGTACATATGTGTCCATATTAGGAGTTATGTTAGCCTTGTTAGGAGTGATGGGAGATAGTTGGACCCATTGCTTAAACAGCTTTAAGGGCAAGACCAATGAGCCTAGTGTCCAAATGATCTCTCTATTATTTCTTACAAAATAATAGAAATGAAATGGACTTCTTTCCTATTATTTTTCTCTTTCAACCAGACCTCTTCTCGTTCTGCTCTTGCAACCAAATCACAATACTCACATCCAATAATCCCTTGGATCACTTACATGTATTCAGTAAGCATTCTCCTTTTTTTTAGCACTTTGAACTTCATGTAAAATGATCACATCATTCATACTCTTTTACAAACAAGGAAAACATCTTTTCTTTATAACATATCTTCAAAATAATTCCTTGAGTTAGACTTGAGGCTTTCCCAATTAATTATAATAAGATAATTAATTAATTACAATTATAATAGCATTTTTATCTCACAATCTATACAAAACTTCATACATGCAATACTAGGGCTTGTGCACTCACTGACATCACCAAAAAATTGTCCTCTATCACTATCAGACTGTGCATCTTCTCATTGCATCATAGAAGTAAGATAGAGAAAAAAAATCAAGAACTGCTTTCTCAATACTCTGTCTCTAAATTACTCTATATAAATCAGGTACAACTTGTGTACATCTTTGACTTAGACTCTACACACTTAACCACATCATTAGGATACTATGCCAAACATTTTCATAATGAATCGTCAATAGAAAATCAAACCATTATCTGTCCCTTTAAGATCTTTATCTTCTACTCAACTAGACTTTACAAAAGCCATGCTAAATTGACTTGAAGGACATAGTCATGAATGCAACATATCAATTCTCTCCAATGCTTATAATACTCCCCAAAAATAGTATTATCAGCATTCATGCTAACATAGTTTTCCCCATCCAATCTCTAATGACTTGAGAGATAATGTTACTAAATTATCAAGAAATAATGTTATAACTAGTGAAGAGTATGTATGGAAATTCATAGATCTGTTAAATGAATATGAACTGGAGCATGAGGAAATGGTCATGAAATTGTTTGTAAAATCACTCATTGAGGATGCATGGGATTGGTTCATAAGACTACCTAATGATAGTATTGGTTTACATGATGATATAAAAAACTAGCTTAAGGAGAAATATGATAATGACGCTATTGAAAGTTTCATTTCAAATGAGTTTAATAATATTAAGAAAAATTAGAATGAGTCAAAATTTGATTTTAATGAAAGATTCTAGCAGGGAATGTATAAATTATTTCATGTTATGAGACTAGTTGAGAATGTGTATCTCACAATATATTTCAATATCTTTAATAGAAAAATGGCTTATATTCTAACAGATAGAGATTCCTAAAAATTAAGGGATGCTTTCAAGATAAGTGTCAATATTAAAAGAAATAGAAAGGCAACTGGTAAGTTGGGAAGAAATGATGATCCCAAATTGTTCAATCCAAGGGGAAATAGGAAAGAAGGTGATAATCTTGTTACACTTAATAAGCCTAAGGATGACAAGATGGATCAAGTCCTAAATATAATTAAGAATTTAAATCCCTCACCAAACTATACAAGTAGGCCTAATCCTAGTGAGAAGTCACAATTCAATAGTAACCTCAATAGGTAGACTAGATTGGAGAACTATCCCTATAATACATTGTGGATGGAAAGCCCATTCTTAACCCTACCCAAGGTATAAAGGATAAAAGTACACCATATCCTCTATAGAGAATTTCTATAATTATGGTAAAGCATATCGATTGGTGCATTATTTTCCAGTCTTCACATTATCTTGATTAGTGTGTTTTTGCTTAATCATTTTCTAGGAATTAGTAAACAAAACATGAAGAAGGAGAGGAAGAGAAGAACCATGAGGATATATGATGTAATATGATAAAATTATGTGACATTGGTGAAGAATATGAGATTTATATCAGTAATTAGAGAAACATGAATTAACTACATCATCAACAATTTATTTCAGATGATGAAGTTCAAGATGATGATTGGATGCACAACATGATATTAGATGTTAAATATATGAATTTGAGGAAACCATCCAAAGAAGAAATTAATTGAATAACTATAGAGATGGTGGCCCAAGTTCATGTTATAAATATTTAGAATAACTAAGAGGGAGTGGGAGAGGTGGGGTGTGAATAGGTTACTCTAGGTCTATATTGACCACTTGAACAATTAAACATTAAACACTTCACTATTCTCCTTATCCTACATATTTTTGTTTCTTGGCCTCTACTACAAAAATGTCATAAACTTTAACTTGCATTTCATAATGAAAAAATCATCACATGTAAACATTCATAATACATTCATCACTATTTGACACTAGGATTTTACATGGAAACCCAATTTGGGAAAAACCATTAGCAACATATAACTCTTTTTCACTCTTTCCAAGTGAGCTCTATTAGGAACTAACCCTGTTAAAGGTTACAAAAAATATTATTAAATGTGACCTAGTTAGACAATTTAATCACCCTATTTGAAGTGGCCTCTAAGAGGACCTTTATCATTACATTTATAATGTTACCTAATTAAAGGATTTATATAGATTGTTAAGTCTTCAAATGACTGCTAGGTCAACCTTTGATAAAAATAATCTTAAAACAAATTGTTTATAATGATAAGAAAGAAAATAGTAGGTTTTGATCTATGTGATTAAAACTCACATTTTATTGTTCAAAGATATATTTGGTCCTTATGTCGATTCACTAAAAAGCCTTTCATATTCATCTCTAATCTTAATGTACTTGGAGACCCTTCAAGCACTCTATCCACTTTTTATCAACACTGAAGCCTTGTTCTGAAATTCACTTATGATGCATGAGAATCAAGCTTGTATTTTGGTAGATTTATTATTTTTGTGATTAGGGATGTGTTGGAGACACATTGGGCCCAAACCTTTCCCTATGTGTTCATAGAGATTGGAGTTATCATGTTGAAGTTAGAGTCATTTTTACCATGTTGCTAGAGCTACATTTTCTAGTTTTTGGGTGCCCGTTGCAGCATGCATAACTAATTTTATGGAATGAATTAAAGGTTGAAAATTTAAAGGATTAAAAAGGACTACTTCTATTGAATATCATAATTCTTAATTCATTATGAGTTGAGAGATATGGAAATTCTCCTAGAGTATGATTTTATGTCAAATTTTGAGATGGGTTTCTGTGTTTCAGTTTTAAGATGGATGTATTGTTATGCTTGAGAAATTAGCCTTTGCACACTTAGTGGGCTTTAGAGGATCTAAATTAATTCCCTAATTTCAAAGAAAAAGTTCTAATTCAATTACAACTATGACATATCATCCTTTTTCTTGGACATCAATTTTTAGGCAATTTTTGAGGAAATGGGTGGAGTTTTCATCTTGCACAATTTCGTATGAGGAAATGGGATATTGTTAAGATAGGGACATATTATTGAGTCATGTGTTGACCTAAATATAACTTTATATTAATTTTTGTTCATGATTTTTATAGTTAGGTTTACTCTTCCAAGGTGGACCTATATTCTAATTAAATGCTCGACTAGTCGACTTGTGGCCTCATTGGATATTTGAGGGGGGCATGGATAGTGTCTTAAGAATAATACTAAGAAGAAAGAGAAGGTAATTTAGTTCAATATGTGATCTAGAGAGAAATGGTTCAAGTTAGAATCTGGAATTGGAGTTTCTGACAAGAGCTAGTGGCTACGGTTTATAAACAAGGAGGTTTCTTAGTGGCTTGCGAGCACAAGTTGAGATCTTGGAGGTTTCTACCACATTATTATTTTATCACATATATTGGATAGCTATTATTTGAGTTGGGTCTCGAGATATCTTGAATAAATATTGTAAATTCTTTGTATTTAGCCCAACACAATGCATGTAATTAGTTATTTTTGTGAATAAAGAGTTGTGAATTAGTATTTGATCTTGTATGTTTGTTTACATTTTGTTGGGGGTTAGGACATCTCCATTGGGGATTTTGCTAGCTTAAATTGTGTGGCTAGTAATCTTAATACCTTAGTAAAAAGGATTTGACATTCTTTCACAGTGACTCATGATTAGAAAGAATCACGTGTTTTCCTAAAATTAAAAAACTGGCTTCATTTTATTTTTTCAACCTAAGAGTGTAAGCTTGAGAGGGTGGATGAAAATTATATTCTTTAATTATTATTTAATTTATTACAACTAAAACTAAACAAATTTTGACAGAGACTTAAGCTATACACTAAAACAACATCTTAATTTAGAGCTTAGAGTAATACTACAAATAGTAACTCTATCTATGCACCTATGCTGCAGGAACAATTCACTTATTTTGTTATCAATAGCTACATGCATAGTAGAATTCTACCCAGCAAAGAAAGAAGCAAGGAAATGAAATCTATTGTAAAAGTTTAGTTCACTCACCAAGTGGGCCCCTTTGGATGAGATAATAGAAAAGACAATCAAGAAAGAGGATGTAAACTTGAACTTTGTATTCTATTCAATCATGGTAAGAGATTACATCTAAATAAAAACAAGATGACATGCTATTTTTAAGAAAATCAATCTATTCTATCTTTCTTCGCCAAAAACTTCTTTGAAGGCTATAGCAGGCACTATTTAAAGGGAAGCTACAACAACTTCCTCAATCTATGATGAATACATCAATGAGGATTTATTACAAATACATAAAGTTTTCTATAGAAATATAAATAACCATGATTAAATCCTGCAAGAATATAGTAGGTTAAGGAGCTATATTCATGCACTACCATAATACGAAACATTCAATATCTTGCTTGTTCATGGTGGTTTAGAAATTTGTTTTTCTTTGACTTAGCACTAAGGTGCTAACTTTGAATACACATAGTAGGTACTTGAAAAACATTGGATGCATACATCTTCCACATACATATATTCATTTCATCATCAATGTTAGAAAAAGGTGTAATGTTCAAACTATCACTCTTTGCAAATCCTATGGCTACAGGAAGGAATCTACCCAAACATAACATAGATGAGGAAACATTTAACATCATGTAACTTAACTTCATTATACGATAGATGTTCATAGATTCAAGAAAACATAGCATATCTGAACTATCTAAATACTTGAACTTCATGTCTTAACATACAAAAAACATATTCATAAAAGCATAATTTCATTTGCTTAAAACCATAGAGTCATAAATGCTTTTGTAAGATAAATGTCTAAATACAAGATAAAAATGATCTCAAAATAATGGCCTTTTAGAGGCTCATCATTCCCCCCAACTGATCTATTGCTGGTCCGTAGAAACTATGAAGCTCCTAATTTGGGCTTGAACTCTCCAGTGACTAGGCACCCTTTCTCCTAGCACTTCTCTTTAGCTATGATATCATGATCCTCTATATTGTCATTTATTCCAAGTAGTGGCTACAGAAGAATAGGAGGTTGATACCTTAGTGGAAGCCAATGTTTGCACTAATTTCTCCTCAACTCAATATACCATGAAACCCTAATAGTAGAAATAATCAAATTGTAAGGGGAATGGGGTTCTCTTATCCTTAAAACATGCAGCATCCTAGTCCATCATTTCCTTGAAGAAATAATTATTGCCCCAAAATCTTGAGATGAGTGTTGTTCTCAGTCTGTAAAAGCTTGTTCCCTAACTAAACACACCTTACTAGGTCCTAGAGTGTTAAGGAGAAAAGAAATCCACTCCAAAAGTACCTATTTAGAGTGTTGAACCTCTGGTCTCATGAGTAGGGATGTTTTCATCTCACTTTCCTTGTAAGGTGCAACTTGATATTCTCTACTTATCTCATTTCATATCCATGGCATCACTGCTCTCAAATGCACATCCCCTACATGCAAGAGTGAATTCCACTCTATGTCATTAGGTACTACCGGATTATGGAGATATAATTCAAAAAGTAAATTTTTCAAAACCACGGGAATAAATTGGAATGTTTCATAAAACTTGTGTTGGGTAGAAATAGAGGGATGAAGCCCTTCTACAATTTAGGTCGATTTAAAATTTGCAAGTTGTTCTTTAAGAAACAAGACATCTACTGGTGAAGGTGACTTGCATTCCATTAATCTAGGAATCAATCATGTGATCTATTCAATTCTTCTTTTCAAGACTTCATTCTAGTCTGAACTATGTTTCCATGGGTAGCTTTGTTCATTGATAACATATTTTAATTTTTCTTTCTCTAGCTTACATTGAGCTCTCTCCCATAACAATTTTTGAAAAAAATTAATTCCTATGGAAATAGATTTATATAGATTGGGTAGTGACAATCATTCTTAATCAAAGAGTTCTATCCATTCAAATGTCGAATGGAGACATTTTTGACACTCTGTGGTCCAGAAAACTCTCCTTTTCTTATGAAAATGTCTGTCCCCACATTCTCTTCCTTACTGGATTTAGTGGTTGTTAGAGTTAATGTGTCTAACCCATCTTGATCAAGTTTTTTCTATTACTTCTTCAACAATTTCTTGTCTAAATTCTTGAGAGTCCTCTTGAGGAAACTCTATATAATTTTCATCAACATCTTGCATATTAGGGCTCTCATCAAAACACTAAGACACTTCTAGCTCAAAAAACTCCTCATCACTATCAATAACCACATAGTTAACACTAGAATCAACTTAAGGTTGTGGATTTCACAATTTTTTTTCATTTTTATTGGCTACATTTTTTCCTCTAGAGAGGACTCTTTTTCACAATTAGAAAACTCAGGAATAACTATTGGAACAGAGGTTTTAGAATCCCTATTTCCCTCAAAGAGCCTCACACTTCATCTCATGGGTGGTGGAGACAAGTATGGAGGATTCTTTCATTTCCTCTTGCTTATAGGTATTTGCACCGTAGGTGCTTTAGGGGTTTTTTATGAATATTCCTCCTCTTGTGAGTGCAGGGTTTCATTAATGTTACTTTCATCATCTAGTTGTTGTTCTCTCTTTTTTGCACTAGGTTCGACAACTTTATCTTTACCTTCCTTAATAATAGACCTATACTTAATACATGATGGGGTCATAGGGGCACTAGCAACCTTTATATTTTTTTGTTTCTCCTTTTTCCTGCCAATGGAGGCTTCAATTTTGCAAATCCTTTTCTTAGCCAATTTAGAACTAGAGGGAGAGACTTTAGGAACATTTTCAGTTCTCAAAACAACTTTACAAAAACTAGGAGATGTTATTTCCATTCATCCGACACCCTATGTGATGTCCCCATTTTGACAAATAATTTTATATTAAATAAGTATTATATATAAAGTTTGTAATATTAAAATAATCAATAATGTATATAAAATATTATAATTATACTACGATGAAAATATAAATTATTATATATCATAATAATATAATTATAAATATTATTATATAACTATACATATATATGAATATTATTTATATCTATATAATTAGATATTTGCATGTCATGCTATAAATAATATATATAATAAATAATTATAAATAAATAATTCATATATAATATACAATAGTTAATAATTAATATAATATATAATATATAATCATATATTATTTAATATTTAATATGATTATATTTAATTAATATTAACATATTATTAATATATAATATCTAATCATATATAATTAATATTAAATAAGCTAGAGAATTTTGATGATGAAAGGGATTCTTTACAGAGAAGATTAACACTCTGCTTTTCCCAATACATCGCTGAAAAATTCACACTTTTTCCTTGTGCTTTAGAATATGTTGATATGCTAAAAGAAAAAGAAAAGTGGAAAAGGGAGATGGATGAATTATTAAATGAAAGAATAATAAACATCATGAGTGAAACTAGCCACTAGTTCTGGGCAAAGACAAATGAGGAACTAGTAAAAGTACAGTTATTTTATACTGCTATGGGGAGAGAATTTGATGTTTTAGAAGAAAATGCAAATTATTTAATAATGATAAAAAGAGAAGCCCTGAGCTTTGATTGGCCAGATGATGATGCTTTTAATAAATGGAAAAATCAGTTTCTAGAACAAATATTAGAAGATGATGAGGAAGAAAATGAAAAAGTAATAGTCACCCCCGAAGTTAATACTAAGGACATGGAAAATCTGCAGGTTGAAGTAAATTTACAGGTAACTGAAGACAATACATCACTTTCAAACCTCATGGCTACTTACTCTATGGATGAAGAATAATTGGAGAATCAGATCCTATCTTCTTGTTAAAACAAATGAGAAGTATAACAGAAAGGGACCCACCCAGGATGTTTTGATGTGTTAGCTTTTCTATTATTGGTTTTTTGTCTTTTACTGCAGACATTCGTCAGTGTCTTTTAAGGGACACGTGTCACCCTTTTTAGCCCTAAGCTTGTTGCATCTCACATTATTTAAGTGAGATCCCAAGGCTAAAAGAGGGGTCCGAATTCTTTTTCTTCTAAGTTTTGTGCTTAGTCTAGTTTTTGGTCCAAATTTTGAAGGCAAGTTTGTAATGTATTTTTTCTATCAATTTTTTTGAAAATACATGAAGATAGAATGAACTGTGTTTCTTTTGGAAGGCTATTCTGAGTTTATTGTAAAAGATGTACCATTTTCAAAGGAAATGAATACAAACGATGAACTGTCCCCATATCAGTTCTTTCTGAATTTTGTCTCCATCTCAATACTTATCTACCTTGATGTGGTATGAGTAAAAGCCTATACAATTGAATGCAATCTAGTTAGGTTGTATATCCATCTATCATTGCTGCTAATTCAATGGATTAAATAAAAGCTTTGATGAATGTGATAAGATTCCTTAAGTATTGAAAAGGATTTTGAATGATAAATTCTGATAAGAATTGCTAATAAAATTTGTTGTAAGGCAACAAATTAGATCTTAGATTTTGCTATAGACTCTGAACCCCCAATGGATTAGGCACTGATCAAGTTATTTTAGCTGAAGGAGAAATATCTTACAAATGGTTTTTTCAAATGCATCATCAAATAAAATTTTACTTTTATTTCCTGTAGATCTTCAAAGTTGACCAGTACTTGTCTGCATGGAATTTTTTTAGCTTCAGTTAGCCATTGTTGTTGAAAACGTCTGCAGATCTATAGAAGACTTCTTGGCCATATCTGTTTATGGGATGTGTTTAGCAAGTTAGTAAGAATTATGTATATATTTGAGGATCTTGAAATGAGAATCAGAATGAAAGTAAGAATAATCCTCATACAGTTGTTTTAGTTTTGAACCATCCCTGGGTATACCCACCCTGGTTGTGCAGAGCCAAAAGAGTAGAAAACCATTTGTGGTTTTGTTGAAGTTGGGTCCAAGTACCTTACATATGCAATTGTTGATAAGAATAGGCTAGTCTTTAGATTGTGTATGTATTGTCATTCTGGTATTAAGCATTTTGTCGCTTAGTAGTTTTAGTACCATTTAAAACACAAACAAAATGGTGACTCTGCTGGGGAGTTGTCCAACACCTCTGCGAAAAGTACTATAGTTTCTTTGGTCCTGCTGTGTACGTGTGTGTCATGTGATCTATGTCTTGCTCGTGTTTATAAGGGAAATCTTTTACTATCAAACCTTGAGAATTTAAAGAAGATAGAGCCCAAGTACCATTGCTACACATTGGCGTATCCAACCTATCCAAGTGTCCTATCTAACAAGCAAGAGTTGCAGTCTTACGACATCAGTGATTGGTCTATCTGTGTCATTTATTTTTGTTCCTACTTGTGTATCATTTTCTTTTGATCAGCTAAAAGTGTCATTATATATTTTCCCGAAATAGGGTGGCAACTCAGTCAAGGTTTTGAAGCTAGTGCTTATTGTAACAAAAAGGTAAATATGGCTGACCAGAGGAAAAATACAAGAGCTTACATGAGAGCCAATCCCGATGTATCAATGTATAATGATTTATCCCAAGGTGGTAGGAAGAACCAAAATAAGAAAAAGATAGATCCAAATCCTACTTGGAAACCCAAAGGTAATGCATCCGTCAATTCCCGTTATCAACCAGTAATAGGAAGAGAGTCTTCTTCGCTTAGCTCTGAATCCGAAACTACAAGACTCTTAGGAGGCATTTTCAGTACCCCATTACCAGATGAGAGAGTTTTTCAAGACAAGGATGTGTCTACTATGGGAATTTCTTCATTAAGACCAGATCTTGTAGCCGATATAAATTATAGGCTAGGATTTAGGAGTTCATCTGATAATCCTTTTAATCCTAGAGCAGCCCCATACGTAAAACCAAACCTTATAGATCTGGATGACCCTATTGATTCTGAGGCAACTTCTGTAGATCCTAAAGAAGTACACTCTGAGATAGAATTTTTGAAGAAATGGATTGCTAAGGAAGAAGCTAAATGCATTCATCTTGAAAAAGAGAAGGAGCAAGCCACCTTAGATGCCATAATAGAAAGAGATGCTTTATTAAGAAGGATGGTTGCTTTGAAAGAGAAAAAGAAAAAATTAGAAGAGAATACCACAACTCTCCATAAGGATACTTTTGGAGATGTTGATAATCCGAGAGATAAAGTGCAAGAATACGAGAAACACCTAAATCGAAGGCAAGAACCAGCTATTGCTCAAGTTCAAGCCTATAAACCTGTTCAAGTTGATCCTATAGAGCCTACTACAAAAGTTCCAGATAAAGGGAAAGGCAAGGCTATAGGAATCCAAATAAATGAGCCTCAAGCTATACCAAGCAAATCTATACAACCCTCCATGTCGAAGTTAGATCTAGACCTTGAGAAGGCTCAAAAAGAGAGGGAAGATCTTGCAAAAGAACTTGAGAAGTTTGAGAATGAAGCTCAAGCTGCAGAAACTAGAAGGAAAATCCAATTCATAAAGTCTAATTTTGCATTGGCTTCATGGCCCAATTTCTCTATCCCACCTTCAAATCCTGCACCAGTTAGTGGTCCCACAATCTCAACTCAAGGAGTACCCCAATCTGCTCCTACCTCATTTTCCACTATTGGCACCCAAGTCCCATTTGTCGCACCACAACAGTCCCAAGCTGCTCCCCTGAGTCAAGCTAATATAGCTAGTACCTTAAATGTTCTTGGTTTCCAGAAGAAACCTATATACCTAGAAAAATATAGATAGATATCATTTGCTGGTATTCCTGGTGCCCCCCATCCCATATCTTTTGATTTAAGGGATAAAGTGGTTAAGTTTTCTGGAAATAATGTTGTTACTGGTGAAGAGCATTTGAGGATTTTCATTGACATGTTGAATGATTATGAAGTTGAACACGAAGACATGGTAATGAAATTGTTTGTGCATTCACTAATAGAGGATGCAAGGGATTGGTTCAGGAGGTTGCCTGATGACAGTATTACCTCATGGAGTGATCTGGAAAAGTTGTTTAAAGAGCAGTATGGGGACAATACCAATGTAGGATTCATGTTGAACGAGTTCAACAATATCAAGAAGAATCCAAATGAGTCCATGTTTGATTTCAATGTGAGATTCCAAAAAGGTATGTACAAATTTTTTCAATTCATGAAGTTAAATGAAGACGTCTGTCTCACAACCTATTTCAATGCTTTTGATAGAAAAATGGGTTATCAATTGAGGGATAAAGATCCTAAAACTTTGAAAGATGCCATCTGGAAAACTAGGTAGGAGGGATGATCCTAAGCTTTTTAATTCTAAAAACAATAATAAAAGGGAGGGTGACAAAACTCCTATAGGATAAAAACTTGAAGAACCTACTATAGGCCAGGTTTTAGAAATGCTCAAGAAGATGAATCCCACTAGTTTCAATAAGCCAAATGTTGATGAAAGACCCCCTGTGAATAACAACAACTTCAATAGACAGCCTAGGATGCAGAATTATCCTTATACCACTCAGTGGAAAGATGGTAAACCAGTTCCCAACCAGACCCAAAATGTGAAGGATAAGGGTACTCCAGACCCCCTGCAAAGGAACATTTTAAATATGAATGATGATGTACCATGGTGCATTATATGCCAATCACCTCATTCTGCTGATTATTGTGTTGTTGCTTAGTCATTTTCCCAAGCCCAAGGAGTGTAAGCTGAAGAAGAAACTGAAGAGAAAAGCCATGATGATATAAGCTGCAATATGGTGAGCATGTGTGATGATTTGATAGATTCTGATTCAGAAGAGCCTAAAAATGATGTTACTAGCCAAAGAATTGCTTACCAGCTACATCATTAGCAAGTACTCTCAGATGATGAAGGGTATGATGCAGATAAGGTATGCAGTACATTTTCTGATGTAGGTCTCACAATTCTAAGAATGCCCTCCAAGGAGGAAATTGACAGAATTACAACTGGAATGATTTCACAAGTCCATAGCAATTATAATTTGAGAAATAGAGCAATAAAAACTGATGCAGGAAAGCCATCTAGTGTCTTCATCAAGGAAATCACTCATAAGATAAATGATCAAGACAAGAAAGTCCATGTAGATGTTCCTAAAATCAAGGAGAACAAGGGTAAGAAATGGGAACCAAAGAAGAAAGTTCAATTTCAGATAAGTGAAGCAACAAAACTAGTTGTGCAACCAAAAAAGTTAGAACTAGATGTTGTTAAGCAAAATGTGGTGCCTACTGCTCAAAAGACTCCGACTCCAGGTACTATTGTAAAACTTACTATGGTTGAACCTGTTGATATGATATCCATGTTATCTCAAATTACTGTAAAAGTGCCCCTGTCTGAACTTTTTAGAATTGAGGAACATAAGAATAAGGCTTTGTCATGGTTGGGTGGAATAGCAAACAATAATATTATTGTTGACCAAACTATGCCCCAACAGACCCCATTAGTAATAGAGGACAGTGGTATCATATCCTAGATTCCTCAAATGTTTCTAGATGATTCCTCAGTGGCATTCATAGAAGATATTGATCCTTTTTTCCTCAGTCTAATCATAAAAGGGAAGACCTTAAAAAATTGCATGATAGACTTAGGAGCTTCCAACACTATAATGCCTTTCAAGGTAATGGAAGCCTTAGGATTGAAGGTAGATACCAAGCAAGGTAGATGCAGAGGGATGGATGCTAGAGAAGTCCCAGTCATAGGTACTATAAATGCCCTACCATTCAAATTGGTTGCATATCCTGAAGTAGAATTAACCATGTTTGTCCTTGTGGTAGATATACCTCCACACTACATAATGTTACTCCCCGAAAAATGGAGTGCTACCATGGGGGGAAGCCTACAATGTGATCTTACTTATGCCACTTTTCATATAGGGGACAAAGCTGTCAGGGTAAATAGGGAACCAAGGGTTAACCACATCTTAGGTGAAGAAATTGACAAAGATACCACTTGTTTCCTAGATACTGGGATTAATGCTTTTAGGGTTGAATTAATTATTTAGGAAGTTGAAAATTTACCTGCTATCATCGAAAATGAAGTTGAATGTTGCATGAATTCACCAAAATTATGGACAATGTTCTTTGGTGGGGCTAGTTCTAAAGAGGGTGCAGGGGCAGTGTAGTCTTTGTGTCCCCTTCAAATAATACTTTTAGGTATTCATTCACCTTGAAGTTTGCCTGGACTAATAATATTGCAGAATATGAAGCATTGTTGCTAGGACTCAAAGTTGCCATACATCATAAAATTAAGAAATTATGTGTCATAGGGGATTCTGAACTAATTATCTCTCAAATCAAAGGAACCTACTCATCCAAAAATAGGAGATTGAAACAATATAGAAACACAGTCTGGGATCAAATAGAACTCTTTGATGCATTTGGGATCTCATGGAGAGATAGGACCCAAAATAAGATGGCTGATCTATTAGAAAATGTAGCCATCAAGCCAAAAGAAATATCATTTGTAGGAATCTCCTAGATTGAGGTGCAAAACAGGCCTTCCATACCTGAGAACATTGAAAATTGGCAGGTTTTTGAAGATGACAAAGATATTACAAATTTTTTGTTAAATGAAGACAAGTATCACGGTCAGGAGATGGATTGTAGTGGAATGATTGAAACCATAAATGGGAAGCAAACCATTTTTGGTCAAGAAATAATGCAATTGAAAACAAATAAGATGCCAAAGGGGTTAGTAGTCTTGGAAAATAATTTTGATAATCAAGACAGAGTAAAATCCGGAGTAAATGACCCCAAACCCCAGGAGTTAGAAGAAATAAACTTGGGTACTGATGAAGTTCCTAAAAGGGTTTATATTGGCCAACATCTACCTATTGTAATTAGGAAAACATTGATTGACCTTAAGGCTTATAGGGAGGATCTTTTCCAGCATGTCATACCATTGAAGGAAAATGTAAGACCTTTTAGGAAGAAATAGAGACCAATCAATCCTACCCTTGCCTCAAAAATGCAGGAAGAATTGACAAAACTGAGAGATGGTGGGATAATCAAACCAATTAGGCATTCCACCTGGGTTTCAAACCTGGTTCCTGTTAGGAACAAGAATGGAGATATTAGGCTTTGTGTTGATTTTAGAAATTTAAACATTGCATCTCTAAAAGACAATTATGGCTTACCTAATATGGAAGCCATGTTACAACAAGTGACTGGCTCTGAATTGATGTCAATGATGGATGGTTTTTATGGATATAATCAAGTTCTAGTAAAAGAAAGTGAACAATTCAAGAAATCCTTCACAACCCCTTGGGGAACATATGTGTATGTGAGGATGCCTTTTGGCTTGATTAATGCAGGAGCTACCTTCCAAAGAGCAATGGATGTAGCATTTCATGAGTATATTGACAAATTTATGGTTGTGTATCAGGATGATCTCATAGCATATTCTAATAAGGCTAAAGATCACTGCAAACATTTTGAAAAAATCTTTATAAAAGCCTTGGAATATGGAGTATCCTTAAACCCAAAGAAATGCACATTCGGGGTCACAGAAGGAAAATTATTAGTACACATAGTGTCTAAGGATGGGGTAAAAATAGATCCTAAAAGGGTAGTAGCTATTGACAAAGTCCCCAAACCAAAAAATGTGAAAGGAATTCAATCCTTTTTTGGCCAGGTCAATTTTCTAAGGAGATTTGTTACCAATTTTGCTGAAATCAGTAGACCCATCTCAAAGATGCTCAAGAAAGGAGCCATCATAGATTGGAATGGTGAACCTTCACAAGCATTCCAAGATATAAAAACTAAAATAAAGAATGCTCCAGTACTGAGGACCCCAGATTATGCAAAGCCCATGCATATTTTCTCTTTTGCATCATTCCATACTGTAGCAGCAGTCTTATTGCAGAAGAATCAAGAAGGGTATGAACAACCGGTTGCCTTTTTCAGCAAATCACTACAGCCTACTGAACTGAAGTATGAGATAAATGAAAAGCAAGAATATTCTTTGATAAAGGCTGTAAAAGATTTCAAAAGTTACTTGGTAGGTGCTACTATTATTGCTTTTGTACCTAGTGCTGCAGTAAAGGATATATTCTCTCAGCAGGAAGTTTCAGGCAGGAGGTGTAGGTGGATCAATAGAATCTAGGAATTTAACATTGATATACAAATAACAAAATTAGTAAGAGGTCAAGGTTTGGCCAAACTCATGGCTGAAACTAAGCTAGAGGCAAATCAGATAAATCTGGTAAATGATGATCTCAGAACTGACTTATGTGACATGGACCAATGTGATTGGTACACCAATGTCCTATATTATTTGCAACATATGGAAGCTCCTCCCCATCTACCTGACAATGAAAAAAGGAATACTAAATTGCAAGCCATCAGGTATGTAATTGTCCAAAATAACCTATGGTGGAGAAATTTTGAGGGAACTCTATTGAAGTGTGTTGATAAAGAAAAGGCGAAAGAGGTCTTGAAAGAAACGCATGCTGGAGTATGTGGGGGACACTACATGGCCAAAACTATAGCACATAAGGTTATGAGAGTTGGATTCTAGTGGCCTTCTCTGTTCAAGGATGCTCAAGTTATGGTTAGGAAATGTGATCCTTGTTAGAGGTTTGCTGAAAAGCTGAAATTCTCAGGAAATACTCCATTGAAGCCAGTTGATATTCAAGCACCTTTTCAACAATGAGGTCTAGACTTCATAGGAGGGATTTTCCCCAAGTCTAGCAATCGCTATTCTTGGATTCTGGTTGCCACTGACTACTTTACAAAATGGGTAGAGGCTATCCCCACAAGAAATGCAACAAGTAAAGTGGTAAATAATTTCCTATTGAATAATATTATTTCTAGATTTGGATGTCCACAGAGAATTGTAACAGATAATGCTATCTACTTCAGATCTAAGGAGTTTATCAAGTTTTGTGATAAATATGGAGTGACAAGGTCATCATCTGGTCCATATCATCCACAAGGGAATGGACAAGTTGAGTCCACAAATAAGAGCCCGTTGAAGGTCATTAAAAGAACCTTGGATGATAATAAAAAGGCATGGCATTCCAAATTACAGTTGGCAATATGGGCTGACAGAGTAACTATAAAGAAAGCAATTGGTGTAGCTCCGTTTGATTTAGTGTATGGGATTCAAGTCAAAATGCCTCAAAATAACTTGATGGGACTATACAATTATATCCAGTTATATGATGAAGATATTACAGATGAAATGCAAGAAAGAATGGATGAATTGGTAGGACTGACCGAAACCAGAAGAGAAGCATCTTTAATGAACCAAAAGTTGCAATTGCAAGTCAAGACACTCTATGATAAAAGAACTGTAAGCAAAAAGTTTGAAAATGGAGATTTAGTCCTGATGTGGAATGCCAGAATTGAGGATAAAGGAAAACATGGCAAATTTGATCCTATTTGGTTAGGCCCATATCTCATTGAAAATACTTGGGATGAAGATTCTTATATACTCAAAGATATATCTGACAATATTCTTGAATTGCCAGTTCATGGATAGTTCTTGAAGAGGTATTTGTCTTGAAAAATACTTATTTTCTTCCATGAATAGTAGTTTTAGGGTTTCCTATCATTTTGCTTTTTCTATAAATCCATGTAAATATCCTTCTGCAGTCTAGTTCCTTGTTTTTGTGTGTTGCCTTGTGCTCTCTGAAGAAGTTGTCATTTTACCAAGTATATGGTCTACTCTCCCAGAAAAATCTGAATTCTTGCATAGACTTAGGTAGTCTATAATCCCTAGACAGAGCCACTGTTGGTGTGATTTTTCATAGTATAGGATTTGTTCTGATATTTGGGTGAAAAATCAGTTATGTCTTTGTTTTGTGGTGCCCTCAATTTCATTTAAAAAAAAAAAGAGGTACTTACTTCAAATGTGTTGGTGGGGTTTTTTATCCTAAATATTTCTATTTACGTTAGAATTCCTTTTTGAAAACCCTTTGTATGCATTTAATTGCAATTTTCCATCTGAGAGGACGCCAAGTTAAAATGTTTTTTAAATCACCGTTGATCTATCATAAATCAAGGGTCAGCTCATCCCCGCATAATAAACAAACTAGGTTTTTAAGTTATGCAAGGAAGCGTAGTAATGACACGTAGCCCCTGATGTTTTATGAGATCTGGTAGGCTGTGAAAGCTCCTATATGTCTGATTTGTCAGTACTTTTGCACATTTTATTTGTCCGTGATATCATTGGTGGATTCATTAGCAGAACTATATAGATTACTTACCAAGCAGTATCACCATTGATCATGTCATGATCAACAGTTGACACTTCCCTGCATAATAAAGATTCCAATTTTTAAGTAATGTGGGGAAGCGCAGTATTGATGCGTGGCAATGTGGGGTTAGATATTTGTATTTCAGTATGCTACACTACAAACGACTGGTGACGTGTCATGGTTGGACTGCATGGAAGGTTTTTTGTTGCTCAATGAATAAGAAGTGGTATCACCATTGATCATGTCCTGATCAATGGTTGAAGCTTCCTCGCATAATAAACAAACTAGGTTTTTAAGTTATGCAGGGAAGCACCATAGTGACACATGGCCGTGATGACTTCAAACCCTTGCTTGCTCAAAAGATGTGATGGGGACACAACCCAAGAACAAAATGGACACAACAGAAAAGGGAAATTATATTAATTGAGAAAATAAGCTAGTACAAATAGTACAGAGAAAATAAACTTTATAACGTGCCCTAAGGGCTTACAATAGCATAAATCTGGAGAATATTTCTCCTTTTAGCACCTCCTCTCAAGCTCCACTCCGAACTGCCTTTTACAATGCCAAAAATCTCCTTAAATAGACCCCAGAGGTTTAAGGACTAGGAGTACATTCTTGAAAGTTCTAGTAGGCATCCACCAATGAAATAGAAGGTTTCGGAAGCTACGTTAGAAGTTGGTGCAAATCTAGAAGAATCCAGAAATGGTAACCGAACTTCCAGGAGGCATAACTTTTGAACCATAGCTCTGATTGACGAACCGTTTACATTTTCAGAAAGCTCTCGAAGCGCTCTATAGCCCTACAAACAAGATTTTCTCGTCCCCCATTTTTCAACCCTTTTTGAGGTCATTTAATGCCCCAAACCTGACTTTGAAGCATTCTTAGGAGGTCTCCAAAACCCAAAAAATTGCAATAACTTTCAAACCGTGGGGCCTATTGACCTGATTCTTTTTTTGGAATGCTCTAAATCATGATTACATTCATCTGGCCAATTCACACCTTCTAGTTTACTGAAATGATGGGCCAAATACATGCTCCTATTTTTTTAGGATTTTCAAACGCACTGATAGTTGAACTATGAGAGTTGGAACCTTTATTTGAGCCAAATGGGTATCCAAAAATGTAAATACATGAAACAAAAACTAAGTGTAAGTACATTTTTTTGGGTGACACAGGATTGCCCTTATACCTCTGGATGCTCCTACATCAAGATGATATGGTATCCGCTGACGTGAAGTGTTATTCATCAGTATAAGCTAATATGGTAGTTTCCTATTGGTCCATATAGCTAGCTAGTCGTCAATACGAAATGGATTATTCCAATCGCCGATCTTGTCCTATCGACGGTTGACGCTTCCCCGCATAATATAGATGCAGGTTTTTAAGTAATGCAGGGAAGCATGATGATGACACGTAGCATGTTTCAGAAAGTACTGTGAAGCCTCATTATTTTAAATCAGGACCGTGAGATCTGATAAAATCTATGGATGGGATTCAAATTTGAAATCAAATTGCAGGCAATGGTTACTGAGAGTAAATGTGATCCAGACCTGGTGTGTGCAGTTTTAATTCATAAAAAGACCCCACGATTTCACCACTAATGAATCACCAAAGTACAGAAAGAAAAGGGGGTTCAAGTTTTTAGAGCTAAGGCATAGAATTTCTCAGTTAATACTCCAATAAAATTGCAGAAGACATCATATAGCACCGAAGTGCGATTTTTGGCAAGTAAGTGCTCCATGACTTTTTGAGTAAAATTTCAAGTATCCGCTATTGTGAATTTTCCAAAGTTTTGATTAAAATGCTGCCCTGAAAAGAGTTTACTGAACAGAAAGATTATCTAAAACGTTCAGTACATGATGATTTTCTTGAACAATTGCCTTTATCAGTGCATGAAATAATAAAGGGAAGGGAGTTCATTCCAAAAAACCCTAGATTGGTTGTAGTAGAAGGATTTTATGACAAAGCTAATTGGATAAGGGATGCTCGGGTTTCCATGGGAGGTTTAGAGTTGTTTAGGAAATGGTTTTCAGAGAGAAAACTAGACACTCCTATGAGCAATGTATGGGAATTTGACATTGGAAAATTAGTAGTTCCCAGTGTCTTCTTTGATAGAAATTTATTGATGGACCTGGCAAAGAGGTATGACCCTATCACAGGGTGGGTAAAAAATCATTTAGGGGTCAACCTTTTTAGGGTTTGCCCTGAATTGTTCAGTGAGGTTTTCAACCTAAACCCTAACCACGCTGTGCATGAAATCATTGATTTGGATGATTTGCAAGCTAGATATGATGCACAACAAGTGTACTTAAGAATAGGGCCACTACAGGAGCATGCTATTAGGGTTGGAATTTTGCCTATGATCACAGCCAGTACTCCAGAGCCATTGTTAAGAAGACATTTCAATCTGAGAGCTCAGGCACTATATTTTTCTCTTTGCAAGATCTTGGGGATAGATGAGGGTGATCAAATTCCAAGTTTTGTGGTCCTTATAATTTCTCAAACCCTTCAATTTGGAATGAGCACCATTCTGGATTTTGCCACTTTCCTAGCAAAAGAAATTCACAACGGGTTGGTTGGAATAGCAAAGGGGAAAGTAAACAAACCATTCTGTTGGTATTCATTGATGATGCATGTATTTTTATACAAAGGATATTCTTTCTTCTCCAAAGGTATGGAGTTAGAAACCACAAAGGATGGAGAAAGGAATCCAATGCAATTATGGAGTGTGGATATGACTTCAGAGGCCACTGATGCTAGTTATGTAAGATTTGACAGGTATTTTGCATCAAAGCTTAGACTGCTTTTAAGAGGAGATAGCCCTAGAATCCCACAAGCATTATTAGAATTGGTCAGACCCAAGGACCATGCTAAGGGGCTACTTGTTAGTCACAACTAGGGGGATATAATTCCCTACAATGTTTCAACAGTAATAAGAGTTTATGGTTTCTTAGGAAAACCTCATGTGTTACCTTTTCATGTACCTCTGAAGATAGGGATAGCCGAGCTCTTATGGTAGATAGGCACTATAGATGAGAGGGAATTGGTAAAGAAGAGCACATTCTTTCCAATAGTTACTGTGGTGCATGATTTTTTTTTTGTTAAGAAGGGGTGGAAGCATTTAAATTTGTTTTTGAATAAATACAACATGGTAGAATCTCATGCCAGATTCATTGACCCTAAAGGATCCTATGACCTGTTAAGAGAAAGGGTGAGAGCTTCCCATATGGTGCATCGGGTTTACTATCCAAAAGATGTAATCAGAAATGTTTTCACATTACAGGAGCAAGAATTAATGAAAGAGAAATGGATAGTTTTTAGTAAAAACCTAGAATTCATTAATGATTTTGACTCCCAATATGACCCATTGAAAGATAAGAAATATTGGGGACATAAAATATAGGCATTAATAAATAATTTTGCTACAATAATTTAGACTATGAATGAAAAGAAAGATATACTTATTAAGGCATACCCAGACAAAGCAGCAGAAATACAAAGAAGAATGAGTAGTAGAAATATAGTAACTCCTGGCCAATATACATTGCAGAAAAGGATAGGTTATGTCATGGTTCAGAGTGTGCAATAGGTACCCACTCACGCAAAGTCAAGGTCAAGAAGTCCATTTGTAGCCAGCTTTCCAAAAAGACGAAAATTGGAGCAGGGGTCTTCTTCTTCTCAAAAAGAACAATACTCCCCAAGCTAGTCTCCAATCCAAATAGATGATGAGGCATCTCTAAAGGAAAAACTTAGAAAAATGGGAGGAGATGGGGATATGATTGTCACTTCTACAGACCTAAATGTTGGAGAGCCACAAGAACCTCCTACACCTTCCTCGAACCTGACCATTGCTGATTACCAAGGTAAGGAAATTGACCCGATTGTTGCCCAGGCTTCTGAAAGATTTATTAATGATGAAAATTTTGTAAGATCTAGGGCTTTTGCTAATTTTTTATGGAGATTAAATATAAAGAATTTTGAGAAAACCTGTGAGAAGATCAAGGCCGAGAAACCAAATAAATTTGACCCGGTTATCAAGGAAGAGGTAAAATCAAAGTTCTTGAGTGATTTTTCCCAGTTCACTCCTAAAGCTGGAAGCAAATAGTTAGACAATCAAGAGTCCTCCTTCTGCCAGAATGGGATATAGCGAATGCTATTGTTTTTGATTCAGTAAGGAAGCAAAGGGATGTTCAACTAACAACTACTGAAGAGGTCTTGCAGGCTCATTGAGGGATAAAATTTAGTGATGACCACCAAGCCCTTGTTTTGTGGTCCATAAATAAGAGGGAAAATACCAGGATACATGAGTTTCCCACTGCAGAACATACTAGCACATTGACAATATACAGGCCTGATGAGGTAAGTAGAAAACAAGTAATAGGAATGGCTATAGAAATGCTAAAATTGGGTGGTGTTGTATCTGGACAAGAAGAAGATAAGTTTTCCCAACTCAATGCTAGGTTTGAAGAAGTTTTGAAGGCATATGAGGAAAGGGGTATACAGATACAATCATTGGAAAGCAAAATGTCTCAAATGGAGAGGATACTGGGGAAGAGAAAAATGGGAGAGTCCAGTGCACCTACAATTGCATACCCTTCACAGCCATTGGTTGGATCTAGATCAACCCCTATTATTGAAATACCTGACACCCCTAAAAGGCCACAATTCTATACTATAGAGGAATTTGAAGAAGAAAAAAAAAAATTGCATGAGTTGCAGATAGAATTGAGAAATCAATATGAAGAAAAGTTAAAACAGGGTATAATATATTTCAGGGATAAAATACAATGGTCAAATTTCTTTGATTAGTTGGCAAGAATTGCAGCCCTCATGGATGAGTTGAGAAGGGATAAGGATAAGCTGACTCTTCTTGCACAGAAATGGAGGGAGAGAAATAATGATATTACAATCATATGTATATCTGCAGTCCAAATGCCCTATCATCAAGTTGAGAAGATTTTTGATTTATTAAATAAGCTAGAGAATTTTGATGATGAAAGGGATTCTTTACAGAGAAGATTAACACTCTGCTTTTCCCAATACATCGCTGAAAAATTCACACTTTTTGCTTATGCTTTAGAATCTGTTGATATGCTAAAAGAAAAAGAAAAGTGGAAAAGGGAGATGGATGAATTATTAAATGAAAGAATGATAAACATCATGAGTGAAACTAGCCATTGGTTCTGGGCAAAGACAAATGAGGAACTAGTAAAAGTACAGTTATTTTATACTGCTATGGGGAGAGAATTTGATGTTTTAGAAGAAAATGCAAATTCTTTAATAATGATACAAAGAGAATCCTTGAGCTTTGATTGGCTAGACGATGATGCTTTTAATAAATGGAAAAATTAGTTTCTAGAACAAATATCAGAAGATGATGAGGAAGAAAATGAAAAAGTAACAGTCACCCTCGAAGTTAATACTAAGGACATGGAAAATCCCCAGGTTGAAGTAAATTTACAGGTAACTGAAGACAATACATCACTTTCAAACCTCATGGCTACTTACTCTGTCGATGAAGAATAATTGGAGAATCAGATCCTATCTTCTTGTTAAAACAAATGAGAAGTATAACAGAAAGGGACCCACCCAGGATGTTTTGATGTGTTAGCTTTTCTGTTATTGGTTTTTTGTCTTTTACTGCAGACATTCATCAGTGTCTTTTAAGGGACACGTGTCACTCTTTTTAGCCCTAAGCTTATTGCATCTCACATTATTTAAGTGAGATCGCAAGGCTAAAAGTCTGGTCCTAATTTTTTTTCTTCTAAGTTTTGTGCTTAGTCTAGTTTTTGGTCCAAATTTTGAAGGCAAGTATGTAATGTATTTTTTCTATCAAATTTTTTGAAAATACATGAAGATAGAATGAACTGTGTTTCTTTTGGAAGGCTATTCTGAGTTTATTGTAAAAGATGTACCATTTTCAAAGGAAATGAATACAAATGATGAACTGTCCCCATATCAATTCTTTTTGAATTTTTTCTCCTTCTCAATACTTAGCTACCTTGATGTTATATGAGTAAAAGCCTGTACAATTGAATGCAATCTAGTTAGGTTGTATATCCATCTATCATTGCTGTTAATTCAATGGATTAAATAAAAGCTTTGATGAATGTGATAAGATTCCTTAAGTATTGAAAAGGATTTTGAATGATAAATTCTGATAAGAATTGCTGATAAAATTTGTTGTAAGGCAACAAATTAGATCTTAGATTTTGCTATAGACTCTGAACCCCCAATGGATTAGGCATTGATCAAGTTATTTCAGCTGAAGGAGAAATATCTTACAAATGGTTTTTTCAAATGCATCATCAAAGTTGGCCAACACTTGTCTGCATGGAATTTTTTTAGCTTCAGTTAGCCATTGTTGCTAAAAATGTTTGCAGATCTATAGAAGACTTCTTGGCCATATCTGTTTATGGGATCTGTTCAGCAAGTTAGTAAGAATTATGTATATATTTGAGGATCTTGAAATGAGAATCAGAATGAAAGTAAGAATAATCCTCATACAATTGTTTCATTTTTGAACCATCCTTGGGTATACCCACCCTAGTTGTGCAGAACCAAAAGAGTAGAAAACCATTTGTGGTTTTGTTGAAGTTGGGTCCAAATACCTTACATATGCAATTGTTGATAAGAATAGGCTAGTCTTTAGATTGTGTATGTACTGTCATTCTGGTATTAAGCATTTTGTCGCTTAGTAGTTTTAGTACCATTTAAAACACCAACACAAAGGATGAATGTAGTACCAAATTCCAAATAAAATAAATGACATCATATCTATAAGAGTAGAATGAAGCAACAAATTCTTTTCCATGTGGAACTCCTTAAAGATGCTTTTCTTTCTCACTCTATTGGCACAAATTTGGGAGTATGGTTTGACAACTATTGTTGTTCTAGTGTGTCATTGTGGTGGTCTAGAAAGTGATTCTAAGGGTAGAGCATGCATCTAGCACTTTGGATGTTTGTGCAAGCTTGTGAGATAGAGTAGAGCTATTCACACCATCACCAACCATAGATGAATCGTTAAGAGTAAAGTCTAAATCCATGAACCATTAGGGGTGTCAAGTTTGATATTCTCAAGGAGGACCTTTAAAGAATTAACCATCATGAGGATGCACATGAAGATCTTCCATGACAACAAGGTTTCAACATAAATGGAATCATTGTTATGACATATGGAATACAATGGTTATGGAGATATGTTAAATATATCAATTTGGATGCTAGTTGTTTTTTTACTAAGAATAGTAATCAACCATTTAGATAATTTCCATTAAACTTGTTCTCAATGGGAAATTACTTGAGAACTTAAATATCTAAAAGCATACCTCCCTTCAAAATAGTCTTCAGATTTATATTGATAGAATGTCAATTGTCATAGGGTATCAAAGGAAAGAAGAGTAATCAGTGAAAAAGGCACCATAAGTAATAGAAACATATTTGGGATCAAGCTCTCACTAATCTAATCTTAGGGAATATCAACAAACAAAAAACAAAGAGTGAACTTCACCATGATCATTGCGAAACCATGTACAAATTTAGGTAATAAGCAATGAATTGAACCCAAAACTAAGCACAAATTAGAACACAACAAATGCATTGTTTAGGGATAGATATAGACAAAAATTGCACTACTTTAAACTCAAAAAGATCAAATTTTTCTAGCTATATCATATTTAAGAATCACATGAAATACCACATCAATGACTAAGTTAATATTGGGTTAAACTATCATATTCTCAAGCTGAAAATGAGTTCCCAAGGATAAAACCTTAAAATCTCAATAATGAGTCAATTGATAAAGGAATCAAATTGCTATCTGAGAGGAAACCCTAACAAAAAATGCTAGAAAATACCATATAGGAGCAAAAAGGATGATTCAAAAGGCAAGGAAGAAACTTAGTATTCGCTTGAAAACTTTAGAATCAAAAAATGTCACTTCTATGGCTACTATTGGTTTGGTAATTATTTTTTATTTTGCTGATAATTCAAAGGCCTCCAAAACAACATAATGTGGGGTTCAGGATGATGAATCACATAATGTACCCATCCATGAGACTATTGAACTCCAATAGCTCTCCACTCATTCTAAAAAATAAAAAATGAAAGCATTGACAAGCATACTTGACACAATGCATTTTATTAGAAATAATAATAGAGAAACATTTTTTCAAAATAACTTCAGTAATTGCTAGTATGATTACCTCTACAAGTACCTAATTCTTCCAAAGAGACTTTGTAATCTCTGGAGGAAGAATCATAGTTCTAGAGACATACAATATAAAGGCATAAGACAAAGGAAATGTCTAGAATGATGTCAATCCAAAAGAAACAAAAATTTAATTGTAGAAAAATAGAAAAGGAAGCATGCCAATAAAGACATAGTAATACAGAATAGTTCCTTTGACATAAACATATGCAATATGCAGATTCAAAAAAGTAGGTTCCCTTGAGAGTAAGTTCCATTCATATGAGAGTAAGAAAATCCAAAATATGGATATTAAAAGAAGTTACATTCATATGTGGGTAAGAAAATCCCAAATATTGGTGTAAATGTGTTCAAGGTAAGTACATATATGTGCATACAAATAGAAAAAGGAGCACAAACAAGGCAGTGTATTACTGTTCACTAATAAACCATTCCCAAACAAAATTCAATTTATAGGTCTCTTTAAGATGATACAAATTGATGCAAATTTTAATGTGTAGCTAATATGTGTGTGTTTATAGGTGTATCCACACCTGTGAACTATTGTAAACATATACATACATTAAAAAAGTTCATCTAGGCAAATTTGTATCTTTGTGACAACAATCTACATTATATATGCATTAAAAATGTAAGAGGAAAAGAAAGACCCAGATACTTTTTCCTTTGTTCATAGATACAAATAGAATAGTATGAAACATAACTTGTAGTTTTGTCTAACATAGAGCTCTAGGGTCTGTAAATTCATCCAAGCTTGAAAAAATGTTTAGTATAAATAAAACAAAGGGATATATGAATATAAAAACCTACAGTTAAAGAGCACAAGGTCTACATAGAAACCTATACTCGAAAGTGTCATCAAAGTATTTCTCAAAATATCAGATATCAAGCATGTTGATGAAGTAGAAACCTGCCAAATTTTGATCATGTAGAAAAAAGTGAAAAATTGAGTGATCTACAAGTGCATTTGCATAACTAAGAAAAAATCTATATGGATTTTAACATTATTCTCAAAATTCTAATCATACTAATCTGGCAATCAATTTGAATACTTGAACAAAAGAGTGATAAGTCTTTGAATCCCTCTAATGTAGTTGTGCTACTAGTGCAAGAGCACCTCAAACATCCAAGCCAAAGTCAAAAATGAAGGAGACCTCAAGGACATCTGGTTATTGTAAATAACTAATTATTATTTACACTTAAGTTTACTTAGGTTAATGCATTATTTTATTATTTATTAGTTAGACACCTAGGAGTATTCTTACTCATATGAGTTGTCTTGTTGACAACACAAGACTTAGCAACTCTAATTGAGCACATGGTGTCTACAACACTAGAATTTGCATAATCGACTAATTTTTCATGTAGACAACATAGTTGTTCACACTCTAACTAAGCACATAGTGTCTACAACATCTTTTTACATGACACACCCATGTAAGCTTATCCTCTCATAATCACACTAACTTCTATGCTCAATGGAGGATAATCCACACTTGGTGGTCATGTACTTAGTTGTGAGGCTTATCATTTTATTAACTCCTAGTCATTCTAGAGGGGTTTATATAAAAGCACTTCTAGTGAACTTGTACATCAATTTATTTTCATATTGTTATTATGATCATACATCATTTGGTCCATATTGTTCATTTTTCTTAACCTTCTTGACCTTGGTGTCATTTTTCCCTAAGGAATATTCTTACATGGTATTAAAGCCATAGGAGTACCATTTCATATCCATTGGAAACCATTTTTGCTTCACCTCTTGGAGGGCCACTGATTCAGATCTGATGAATCTATAGTCATCGGGAGTGTCTAGAGCCAAAGAAGATTGCACCATTGCATCTGGAGCATCGGCTCAATGAATTTTGAATATAAAATTCACCTACCCTAGGCCATCATCAAAATTTAGTCAATTTCTTTTGGTAAGCCAACACCCAAAGGAAAGATTTCTAGAATTTGGTATGATCTTCTAGATCTATGAATTTATTTTTTGGATATGCATATTTTTGGATCTTTCTTCTTGCATTATTAGATCTACATTTTGTTTGAATTTTTTTTGCTATAGAGGAGAATTTTTGTGTAGGCTAACTAGGTGGTCAAATCCCTACACCTGTAGAATATTTTGAAGTATATTCCATTTACAAAGATCTAGCCAATCCACATAGACTCATGGTCTTCATAACCAACACTGACAAAAATCTAGTTGACTCATATTGATGTCAATAATAGCTATCCATTTTCTACGAATGTTGGATAATTGACAACTTTTTCCTTTTATAGTCTTTGGCATCCACAAATAGGGTGCATGTGGGACTAAAGTCCCACACACTACTTTTTGTATTTTCTCCTTTAGTGCAAAAACCCCCTGTCAAAATCTACTTTCAATGACTGCCAATCACTTGTAAACACTTAGTGTCGACTTCTCCTTACTCCAATTTTCATCTTGTGCTCCCTCTAAGTCTCCATCTTCTAACAATTATAAACTCCCACCATCAAACAAATTTTTTTAGTGCCAATACCTCTCCATCAGCCTTTCTCTTGCCATGTCAATTATCCTAGTCACTAGCCATGCCAAATCCTAGTTAGAGTAGATCATGTTAGTAGGACACAAGGTCCCACATGTCAACAGGATGTGTGATCCTACACATCAGCCTAGATAGCATTTGTATGGACTACCATGTCATTAGAGAGGCCCATTTTTTTGTTGATGTCACTTTTTCATGGTATTAAGTTTGATGGTCATGTGACCATCACTAGTAGGCTAGATTGTACTATTATGATGGCTATTTGGACTTCAAATTTAACCTTGTGTTTTGCTAGTCAAACCCCTCACCATATGTAGTTTTGATTTGATAGTCCAACTTTGGAAGGCCATATCTTAGTCATCCAGATTCCAAATCAGGTTTTTTTTTTTTTTTTTTTTTTTTTTGGCTAGAATTTCTTGAATTTTTTAGTGGTGCTATTATTTTCTAGTTTTAGTGCATGAGTTAGAAAATGCAATTTTTTTGTGACTGTACCTATCTAGTCCTATATTTTGCAACTTCAGTTGCTCCATATAGACTCATCTGGACACATTTTTAGGTTTGGGTTTTTTTGAAAGTGAATAATATTTTTCCTACTTTCCATATCTATATTCAAATTATAGGTTTGTATAGACAGAAATACCACTTTCAAAAATATGTAATTTTTTGCATTGTATTGCTTCGATCAAACTTCAAAATTATCATACATCTGAGCTACAATGCTTAGTACTAGATTTGAACTCCAACAAGAGGTTGTAAATAAAACAATTATAAGTCCACTTAAGCCTAAATTGGCAAGTGGCTATTGTAAATGCACTAAGTATAAAGTTCCAAAATCTTTCATTTGGGGGGGGGGGGGGAGGGAGTGTGGTTTGATTGAGTAAAAGGGAGTTTTTATCTTTGTGTTGTGTTCCTCTTTTCTTGCTATTATCTTTCATTTCTTGCATCATGGGAAATCTTAAGATTTCAAAATTAACACCACATAACTATTCCACATGGTTAGTTAAAAACTGGTTTGAATTGATGAATAAAGAAGTTTCTCAATATGCAGATGGTTCTTTTCCTAAAGCAATAGGTGATCAACTATCTCGAAGTGATATCAATGCTTGGGAATTGGTACATAGGAAAGTCCTCAGTTTTCTTAGGTTAGGGGTTGAAGACAAGATCTTGTATTAAATCATGAAGTATAATACATGCAAGGAAACTTGGGATGCTCTTAAAATCCTATATTGAAAAATAACCAAGGAGGATGTCTACAAGATTGAAGATGATCTTGTCTTGCTAGAGCCTAAGACCTTTTATTCTATTCACGATTTTATTATCAAGGTGAATGAGATGAGAAAAAAACTTAATGATTGTGGTTGCCCAGTTAATGATGAAAGATTTATTTATCTAATTGACAATAAGCTGCCATCCGAGTACTCCACATTTGTCTCTTCTTTCAACACTATAAATGTTACTTTAGGGTCTTGTTATCATAAACTCATTTTTGATGATTATGCTTAGCTATTAGAGGATGAACAAGCAAAGTTAATAACAATGGGGATTCTCAAGTCTTCAAAGTCTAAGGCATTGGTGTCTAATAATGAGTGTTCTAAAAATTCAATTGGTGAAAGTTCAAACAAGGAAAAGGGAAAAAGAACAAGTGGAAAGACAAAAGACAAGGGGATATAGAAAAGACAACACCAACATAAAATCAACAAAAAGGAAAGTCTTCTTCTAATACTAACAAAAAGAGGGACACTAATCAAGAAAGGAAGAAGTGTGCCTATTGCCAAAATTTTGTTCATGACAAACATTAGTGTTATCATAGGCTGATTAATGAATTGAAGAACATCATGAAGAAGAATAATGTTCCATTGCTTAATGATTATAAGGAGAAAGTGTCTTTGTCTTTAGATTTGAAGAGAAAAGGGAAACCTTTACTCACAAACACTATTATTTAGGAAGAATGGATTATTGACTCAGGAGCTAGACATCACATGGGTGCTTCAAAGAGAGATTTTTCTTCCATGATGCATTCAAAGGTACCTCACATCTTTATAAAGGATGAAACTAGAGTGGAATTTGAAGGAAAAGGTGAAGTTGAGATGGAAAATGGAGCATTCAAGGATGTTCTCTTTGTTCCTAATCTTACCTCCAACCTTCTTTTAGTCTACCAAATCACTCACTATGGAGGTGGAAATAAGGTTGAATTTCTTCCTGATTTAGTGATAGTGAAAAGCATTAATGATAATTCTATGGTTGCAATAAGTGAAACCAATTAGGATACAAGACTTTAAACTTTGTCTTCTTTTGTGCCTAAATCTAATGCACAAGCCTTGTTCATGCATTCAAATACAAAAAGAAAACTGTAGCATGAGTGGTTTGGACATCTCAATTAGAGGTATCTTCAATAGCTTAGCATCAAGAACATGGTTCATGGTATACCTCAAGTCCATTTTTTAGATGGTGTTTGTTTAGGTTGCACACTTGGGAAGTATCCAGAAAAAATGTTTGACAAGGAGAAATCTTGGAGAGCACGATGTGTTCTTGAACTAGTTCATAGTCATGTGGCAAGGCCATTTCTAGTGCCATTAGTTAGAAAGTCTCACTATGCACTCACCTTCATTGATGACTACTCCCACTATAATTGGGTCTTCTTCATGGCTAATAAGAGTGAAGTGTTTGACATATTTCTTAGCTTCAAGGCTCAAGTAGAAAAGTAGTCAAGAAAAGCCATCAAAGTTATTTGAACAGATAATGTGGGGATTATATCAACTCAAGACTAATAAAATCTTTTACTCAAGAGGGAACTAACCTTCAGCATTAGTGCCATAAACATCATAGTAGAATGGTATTTCTGAAAGGAAGAACAAAGCCTTCAAGGAGATGACCACTTGTGTGATACTACATAAGTCTCTTCATCAAATCTTTTGGGTTGAAGCAATGAATTGTGCTAACTACCTCTAGAATTTGAGTCCTCATAATGCTTTGGATGGTGTAACTTCTTTTGAAGCTTGGACTGGTAGGAAAACTTTGATAAAGTACTTTAGAGTCTTTGGTTGTCTAGCATGGGCACTAAAGCCTACAAGTTGATGAATCTAGAGAGGCAAGACATATTTTATGAGAGGAGTGTACACTTTGAAGAAAGTTGTCCAAGATTTACTTCTTCAACTCCTTCTTCCTCCTTCATTGAAGAGAGGGATAGTGATTAAAGTGACTTGGAAGATGTTCATCCATGACACAAATAGAGGCATCAACCAATTGAGGTTGAGGATATCCCTTCTACATCTTCTTCCATTAGACCTAAATGGGCTCAATAGATATTGGATACGACAGGACCATTGGTAGGGAATCCTTCAAATACTAGCAGGAAACTATCACAACACAACTCACTCCCTCATGCTTATAATGTAGTTGCTTTTGATCCACAATCATTCAAAGAAGCTTTAGGAATTCTATAATGGGATAGAGAAATGGATAAAGAATATAATTGTCTTTTGAGAAATGACACATGGTACTTAGTCTCTCTTCCTAAGGGAAGAAAATTGTTTGGGTGTTAGTGGATCTATCAGACCAAGTTTGTAGTAGATGAAAGTGTTGAGAACATAAGGCTAGACTTGTTGCAAAATGTTTATCTTAAGTACCTAACATTGACTTCACTGAGACCTGTGCACAAGTTGCAAAAATGAATCCCATTTTTCTGACACTAGCTATAACAACAACTTAGAGATGGGTTTTTCATCAGATGGATGTGAAAAATGAATTCTTAAATGGTGATCTTCATGAGCAGATAGATATGGAGCAGCCATGAGGGTTTATTCAAGATTCTACATTGGTTTTCAAGTTGAAGAAGTCTATCTATAGACATAAACAAGCTCCTAGAGCTTAGTATGCCAAGATGGATTCTTTCATTCTCTCAGCAAGATTCACCAGATGCCATTCTGATCTGAATGTTTATATTCTTCAGAAGGATGATTCTCATTTTCATTGTGTGATTTATGTTGATGGCTTGATTGTTACAAGGAGTGCAACATCCATCATTGATAGTGTCAAGGCTAGTTTGTAGGAAAATTTTTTGATGATAGACTTGGGTCTACTTTATTATTTCCTTGGTATCAAGATACATCATTCTTCATCAGGGATAGGATTATCACAACCCAAGTATGCTCTTGATCTTCTTGCTAGATTTTGCATGAGTGACTGGAAGTATATATCTACTCCTTTTCTTTTAGGTGTTAAGCAAGAAGCAAAGTGTTCCACTCCACTTGTTGATGATACTTTGTCTAGATAGTTTGTTGGAAGCCTCATCTACTTTACACATACACATCTCAACATATCCTTTGTAGTTGGCATGGTTTCTTGCTTCATGCAAGAGCCACATGAACTTTACTAGAAGGTAGACAAATGCATCTTGCACTATATCTCAAGTACACATACATATGGGATATGTTATGCAACTAGCAATGGACTACATTTAGCAGGTTATATAGATTCAGACTATGTAGGAGATTTTGATTCTCACAAGTCTACTTTAGAATACATGTTTCATCTTGGTTATGGACCCATTCATTGGAAAAGTAAAATGAAAAACACTATTTCTCTTTCATCAACTAAGGCTGAGTATCAAGGAGTTGTGACTATGGTGACATAAGCTATTTGGTTGTAGAATATTTTGAAGGAGTTGGTTTTGATCTACCTTGACCCATAGTCATACATTGTTATAATCAGAGTGTCATTGAAACCTCAAAATATCTAGTCCAACATTAGCAGACCAAACGTATTGACATTCATATACACTACATTAGATAGTTGATTCATGAGAAGGTCATTGCATGATAGTATTTCCCTACAAAGTAGCAAATTGATGGCATCTTCACCAAGCTCTTCATAGTAGTCAAGTATCTTCATTTGCAAGATCTCTTGGGGGTGTGGGAATTTTAACCATGGGGGTCACATGAATCTTCCCTTCTTTATTATACTTATCTCTCTTTTTGGGGGGAGGGCTTTTCTCATGAGGTTTTCCCTCTTTCTCCATTTTCAAAGAAATTACATTTCATTGCATTGTATGTGCAATATTGCATTTTTACATGGATGCCTGACATGGCCTAGTAGCTCTGACCCATTATGTATTTTCATAATAGATTTTGTGAGCTCAAGTGCATTCCCCTAAGTTGCACTTAAGGGGAGATGTTAGTGTAAATAATCAATTATTATTTACACTTTACTTAATTTTACTTAGTTAATGCATTATTTTATTATTTATTAGTTAGACACCTAGGAGTATGTGTACTCATATGATTTTTCATGTTGACAACATAGTTATTCACACTCTAACTAAGCACATAGTATCTACAACATCTTTTTATATGACACACCCATGTAATCTTATCCTCTGATCATCACACTAAGTTCTATGTTTGATGATGTGCTTAGCTATGAGGCTTATCATTTTGCTAACTCCTAGTCATTGTAGAGACCTTTATCTATAGGAATTTATAGTACATACTTGTACATCAATTCATTCTCATATTTTTATTATGATCATACATCATTTGGTCCATATTGTGCTTTGTTCTTGAGCTTCTTGTTATTGGTATCACTTTATCCTAAGGAAAATTCTTACACATCCAAAGCAAATCAGGAAGATGTAATGCACGATCCAAGTCAACAAATCAACTAGAGGATCCTAGCACCTATTATGGGCTTCAAATAATGCATTTTTTTTCTATATTTGAATGGATCCATTTTTTTGTGTTTGTAATATCCTTAAAAGGACTAAAAACATGGTTGTAATGGACTAAGATTGTCCAAGTCTTAAGTTATGTTTAAGAGGTCTAGAATAAGCTAGTGTTGGAGTTTAACTCTTTAGAAAAGAGTTACATATTTGTTGAACTCATAAAGGGTATCTTGAAATATCATCTTTTTATCTAGTGTCTTGAGAAAAGGTCATGTTATTATCAATCTAAGTCTACAATAGGGATAATAGGCAAGGTAATGGGTTTATTGAGTTCAATTTGAGAAAGCTTTGTGAAATGGGAATATGGCATTGAAATAGAGCCCTAAAAGTATCTAAATTCAAGTTAGTTGTGAGTCTATGAAATTAAAATCATCATTTAGAAGTATTATGATAGACCTAGACAAGTCACGTCTTTGAAGCATTTAGGGTTGTTGATAGGTACAAGTGCCTAAACCTCAAAAATTTGTAACTTTCATTATGTTTTGAACACAACCATTATTGCCTTTGCATCAACTACATTGAAGAAATAATAAATATGCCAAGATCTACATAGAAAATAAACCTAAGAAATCTTCTTTTGCAAAATCCAATCAGGAACACCAATAATTTGTGCTTGAAGTTGAATAGAAATACACTATATTTTTGGCAAAATTGAAAAAAAAATTAAAAAATTAAAAAAATTATGGGTGTATTGATTAAAAAGGGTCAAGTAGTAACTGATGGTCTAATTTTTCATAGTGCAGAGAAGTTCCAAAAATATGTGTGAAGAATCATGGAATCCTCATGTCTTGAAGATTAGGGTTTCTCTTTTTTATAAATTTTCAAAATTTTGTGTTGCCCTAGTCACACCCTAATCTCTATGTTGTTTTAATTTTATTATATTCTCAAGTTTTTTCATCAACACAGTCATTAAAATATCCTAAGTATGTTAAAATCTTAGGTTTATCTTCATTTTTTGAAAGGGTTTGCAAAATTCTTAAGTTTCACTCCTTTATGGTGTTAGGGTTTCTTGTAGGAGCATTGAGCTCTCTTTCTTTTGTTTTGATGGTCACACTTCACTAAATGGCATAGACGCATAAAGGTATTTTGGTTTACAAGCATACGGTACTGTAACCTATAACAATGAAGTGATGGACTTTGAAGCTTTTCAGTTATACG
This sequence comes from Cupressus sempervirens, assembly GCA_028749045.1. Classification (NCBI taxonomy): domain Eukaryota; kingdom Viridiplantae; phylum Streptophyta; class Pinopsida; order Cupressales; family Cupressaceae; genus Cupressus; species Cupressus sempervirens. Next base: position 802,707,431 of record CM053793.1, read on the forward strand.
ATTCATCTTTAGGTGAAAAAGCATAAAAGATTCATATATAGTAAGTGTTGAATTACAATTCCATGGTGACAAGTTGAGTAGATGAGTAAAAGAAATTCATTTAGGTACTTCCACCTATACATTTTCCTTTTAAGCGTATGAGCATAATAAGGTTTAAAGTGATCATGTTTGTTGATTTATGGAGGTACGAGAAATAAGTTGAGTGGATGGGTAGAAAGGTGTAATGGTTTGATCTACACTCTCATGTTTTGTTGAATGGTGTAAGAATGTAAAGACCTGTTGCAGCATAAAAGATATATGACAAAGATATAAAGTGGGTTTTATGGTTCTACATGTAAGGGAAACTTGTAAGAGAAAAGAAAGTTTTGATTTCTTCTATGAACCTTCACTATTCTAGCTTGTAGGCAACTATAAAGCGATGCCATATAGAGGGATGTGTTGTGTGGGACCTAATGAATTGCCACTTGGGCCCTGAGAAGAATGAATCAAATTATGACATGTCATAGGTGTCAAATGGGCCCAGCTCATGTGGAAGATGACTTAAGTTATTCCCTTTTGCATGTGCTTAAAATCAATGGTGATGTTTTTCCTGTGATCTAATCTGAGTCGTTGATTTGTTAAAAAGAAAAATTTTCCTTACACTTCTACATTAGCAAGGATATTGCATGAACGAAGAAGTGCTTCATGTCTTTCTCTATATATATGAAATTTGTTTAAGTGTATGGGCATAAAAGGTAAAATTTGGAACAAGATGAATGCTTTACTCTGGTATGAGTAATGTCTTGAAGCGTTAGCTTAGAAAGGTATGTTGATAGGGTTTGAGATCCTAATGAAAGGGGCCACATAAGAGCATAAAGGGAATTGAAAAGCCATGCTTAAAGGACCCTAACACTTCTATTCTTGGAATTTTCTGAAGCATCACCAAACAGATGTAAGGGTTTGCTAGTTGTATCTCTAGAGTCACAAGGATTGAAGGGTTTGGACTCAGTGTATGAGTGGAAGGCCAATTTTGAAAAAGTAGGCCAGTTGAGGTGTCATGCCAGTTCAAAAAAAAAAGACAAATTCACCATAGCTAAATAAAATAAAAATAGAAAGGTACTTCAGGATCGAATTACACAATTGATATTCTTTGGCTAACATCCTAAAAAGGTGTTATTAAAACTCATGCATGCAAAATTTATTAAAGATATTAGATTGCATGATTAAACTATAAATATTTGATTTAGAGTATTTTCCATTTCAAAGAGCTTGTGTTTTCTATTTTGAAAATTCTCTAGGCATCTATAGCTCTGTGTTCTCTGTATCATTACTACAAGAGTTTGAGATAGATTTACAAAAAAAATGGATGATATGGATGTTGAAGAGATTCCTACTGAGGAGGTAGAGTGATGGGGACACAACCCAAGAACAGAATGGACACAACAGAAAAAGGAAATTATATTAACTGTGAAAATAAGCTAGTACAAATAGTCCAGAGAAAATAAACTTCAAAACATGCCCTAAGGGCTTACAATAGCATAAATCTGGAGATAATTTCTCCTTTTAGCACCTCCTCTCAACTCCACTCCAAACTGCCTTTTACAATGCCAGAAATCTCCTTAAATAGACCCCAAAGGGTTAAGGACTAGGAGTACATTCTAGAAAGTGCTAGTAGGCATCCACCGACCAAATAGAAGGTTTTGGAAGCTGCGTTAGAAGTTGGTGCAAATCTAGAAGAATCCAGAAACGGTAACCGAACTTCCGGGAGGCATAACTTTTGAACCGTAGCTCTGATTGATGAACTGTTTACATTTTTAGAAAGCTCTCAAAGTGCTCTATGGCCCTATGGACAAGCTTTGCTCGTCCCCCATTTTTTGGCCCTTTTTGAGGTCTTCTAATGCCCCTAACCTGACTTCAAAGCATTCTTAGGAGGTCTCCAAAACCCGAAAAAATGCAATAACTTTGAAATCATGGGGCCTTTTGACCTGATTCTTTTTTTGGAATGCTCTAAATCACAATTACATTCATCTGGCCAATTCACACCTTCTAGGTCACCAAAATGATGGCCAAATTGCATGCTCCTATTTTTTCAAGATTTTCAAACACACTGATAGTGGAACTGTGAGAGTTGGAACCTTTATTTGACCCAAATGGGTATCCAAAAATGTAAATACATGAAACAGAAACTAAGTCTAAGTACATTTTTTTTGGGTGACATAGTATTTCCCTTATACCTCTGGATGCTCCTACATCATAGAGGTTGAAGAGGAAGGTGATGATGTTATAGAGGTCACACTAGAAGGGAAGAAGAAGAAGGGTGCAATAAAAATAGAAAAGAAAACTAGAGTCTAGAAGCCGAACAAGCATGCAGAGGATTGGTTGAAGATACTTCTAGGGTCATCCAATGCAATTCCAAAAAATGACCATGCTTTCAAAGATCCTTACTACCTAGGTAGGGATGAAAAATTCCCCGAGGTCAATAGTTTTAACCTATTTATGTATTTTTACCAAAACAAAAATGAGAACGTACCAGTATTCAACCCATGGAATAGGAACATGGCTAAATTTGTATTCCTAGAGGTATTTGTTCATGTGGACTTGTTGAAGGCATTGATAAACTCCTATAATCCAATGATGAGGTCATTTGATAGACATGATGGGAGTATTTTATGCACACTTGATAGAACTTGTTTAATAGAAACTTTTGGTTTGGAGGGGTAGATGGATGTGCCCATCGATATTGATGATTTTTAGGGTAGATTTGGGAGAAATAAGACTCATTATCTAAATAATGCGATGCTGGCCCACATTCTCTATAATGTTAAAAATGCTAGGTAGATACCAAAGAAAGTGGAAGATCACTTGCCACTAAGTAGATTCAAACACTTTGAAAAATATAGTGTATGGATTACACAAGGTTCTAGGAAGTGATGGAGCAGAGGATTGTGTATATGGCTCCTTGTTTCTAATGGCATGTGATATACAAGACCCTTTCCATAACATGGAATATGATTATGTGAGATTCATCATGGATAACATGCACCATCTAATTATCAATTCCAAGAAAGGAGAGATGAAGGACTTCAAATTTCATCAGTACTCATTGCTGATGCACCTAATCCTATATAAGAACATTAGTTACATCAGTCAAGACTTCATTGATCAAACTTCTAAAGAATTTGGGGAGTTACCTATGCAACTATGTACTTGCATTTGGGATTAAAAAAATCATTATTCAAATGCAATTGTATTTTTCAATTTGTTTAGTTTTGTGATCATGAGGATTGTAGACCATACTTTCTTTAGGGCCATTAATGTTTTGAAAAAATTACTCAGACCTTCCTTTTTAGATGAAAAAGTGAAATTGGATCATAATTGAGGGACTATATTTTTTTTTAAGGAGTGCACATTGATGAGAGTTTATGCATGCCCATAGCATCCTCATTTATTACCTAAATATCTACCCCCTAGGTTAGCTATCATTGAATTCTTTTGAAAATTCTTATTGATGAACAAAGAGATGATTCCTCCTTCCCTACACAAACCTACATTTCTCTATAGAAGTTTTAAGGTAGGACATTTTATAATTGCGAAGAATGCCTATGAAGAACTAAGTGAGTATCTAGGTCAGTATAAGTTTGCTACTCGACCTTACAGAATGTATGACCCAGAAAATTATATAACAAATGAGGGAAAAACCATTAGGGGTTACATTCTGCCTCCTAGCAAACCCATCCCTATAGAAGATTTAATTGCTAATATAGTAGCAATTGGGGAGGCTGATGAGCTACTAGGGAAGTATTGTGAGATCAGAAATGTAGAAGAGACCTTAAAAAGGACCAACCCAGACTTCAAGGGATTCTACATAGAGATTCCATATCTTGTTAATTTGAGGAAAATAGTTGACAATTTTGATCATATCATGGCCCAAATGCCAAGTGAGCCAATAGGAGAAGAGGCAATAGTGTAAAAAAAGTCCCCTGAACCTGATGTCCAATCAAAAATTGATGTTGAGGAGGAAGAATAGCCACCATCTTCCACATGGGTGGAAAAAGGAAATAAGAGACAAAAAACCATGCACATCCTAGAGAGGGTGGTGAGAAGAGCCCTACAAGTTATGCTAGGGAATGATAATATTTTGTTGATATTAGATAGAACTACTTGTAGGAAAGGGAAATAGAGGTAGGAAGAGCCTCAAATGATCTACAAATTATAGCCTCCAAATTGGATGATAGACTCATCCAATCTGAGAAATTCATGGAAGATGATGATTTTATTAATCATCTAAATTCAAAAGTTTTTTGTATATTAAATTAAGAAAAATGAGCTCACATTGAGCCTTATACTAGGAGAAGATCCTGAAAAGAATAAATAATTGGTGGATAAACTACTAGCATATGATCTAAGAAGTGAGACCATGAATCTTATAGAAGCTAGGTAGTTGGTGCATAGAAGTGGCATGATCTTAGTGCCAAGATGGGACATAGAAAGGGCATTTATACTTGACCAAATTAGAAGGAAAGACAAGGAAAATAGTCATGAAGCCAACAATAGTGAAGGATTAAAGAGAGGGTTAGGGTTTAGTATATATACAAAGACCCTAGCTGTATGGAGTGTTGCCCCTGATACTAAGAAAATTAAAATGATGAATATAGAGGAGACTACTTAGGGAAATATGATAGTTCGGGCACTAGAAAATACCACTGGCAAAGAGATTTCTAGCCTGGTTAAACACTTTGCACTCATGAATGAGGCAAAGGTGAATCAAATTGAGGATAGGCTTGCTATTGCATATAATGAATGTCTAGATGTCAAAAAGTTTTATGAAGAAGAGCTCAAGATAGGTTATGTGTAGAAAAAAAAAATAATAGAGGAGTTGGAGGGAAAGGTCCAAAGCCTAGAAGAAGAAGTTGCATCCTTAAAATACCAACTAAAGACTGTAGTAGAGGCAAAACATGCACATGGAAATGTGGAAGATAATAGGCACACTATTGAAGTAGATGCCCAAATAGAGGATATACCCTTAGGGGTAATAGTGGCAGTACCTATGGTAAGTGTGGAAGTAGAGGTTTCTCAATCTGATAGTACACCAAAAAGGGGTGCAATGTTGAATATGCTAAATCATAGGATAAGAATCTTGAAGAGAATTTCTCAAGATGCATATAATGCATTCACCAATCTACAAGCTACTAAGCAAATATGCAAAGAAGTAATAGGTTGGCTTGAGCCTATTTTCTAGCAGTGGGGACCTTACATGTAATTTTTTGATAGATTGATATCATTGCTAGCTAAGAAGCTAGACCTTCCTAATAAGGTCATTTCTATTAAAGAGGGTATGGATAAAGTGAAGGATTTGCTACAATTCTTTAAAAAAAAATTGACAATTTTTAAGAATAAAATGAAACTGTTGATTAATAGTTTTTATTCCTTAATCCCTTCAATCCTTAATTCTGATGGCCAAATGAAAGATTGGAATGAGTAGTCTAGTTCTTTTGACCATATTGCAAATTTTCTATAGGTGGTATACATTTTTGAAGTTGAAACTAATGAGTTTTCTTTTAATGAACTCATTGATACTCTTTTCAAAATTGAAACTAAAATGAATAAATTCTCAATAGAAGGAAAAGCAATCAGAGATGTTAGCTGGAAAAATTATGCTGGCTAGCTGACAACAACCAAAGCATGTGAGTGGCCAACAAAGAGAGAAGTTATTGTATGGGAGGAAATCGTAGAGATAATGGCTTTACTAAAAGTGGGGAGTTGAGGAAGAGGACAAAATTGAAGATTTCATGCTCCATCTATCATGTGCAACTATTTCTACCTTTTTTCTATTTATGTTAAGGTATCAAAGTGTTTTGAGAAGTTTTTTGTTTCCCTCATTGTAAAAGGACACCTGTTAGTCACATTTTTCCCTTTTCTTGTTGTAACTAATGGTTATATAAATGAGTTTTCAAGACATTGTGAGGGGTCTAAATGGCTTGTACAATTTTGTTTTCATTCAAAGAAAAGTACATTCAATCCAATTGTATGTAGTTTTTTTGATTTTAGTTTCAATTGTGTACTCTCTAATAATATTTAGAAATGATAGAATTAGCAAGATATTGTGGGGTCTTCATTGAGTTTCTATTGGTCATTGTATTAGTCATATAAAAGAATAATACAAAGGGGTACTTACATTAGATCTATGTCACCAATTTCTATCTCCAATTTATGAGTTTGTTTACTTTGAAGTCATTTAAATAAGGTTTAATTAATTGAATATAGTCTTGCTTTTAATTCAAGGAATTATGCAAATGCTTTAGTAGATCAGTAGATTTTATGAGTTTATGAAGTGGATAGTTCATAAAAATGGAAATGGGTGATTACAATTGATAGATTCATTTACAAGTTATTTGAATTAGATCTCATGCCAATAGTTAATCTTTTGCCCAATGGATAAGGCACTGGTCACATAAATCCAAAGTAAGTAAGGATAAATTCTGTCACTACATATTAGATCAATTATCAAATCAAAATCATTTTCATTCCATTTTGTTCAAGGTTACAAATGCTGGTCAACACTTGTTTACATCTATTTTCTGAGTCTTAGGTAGTTGCTATTTCCATAATTATTTTTAAACCTAAGGAGAATTATGACCAAATCTTCTTATCAGGGATGTATGTGAATCTAAGAATGTCAACTAATGGATAAATTGTGTATGTGGTTAAAGATAGAAGATGAGAATTAGAATGATACTAATATAATCCTCATACACCAATATGCATTTGAATCATCACTTAGGTATACCTACCTTGGTCCTGTAGAGCCTAAAGAGTAGAAAACCATCCTTGGTTTTGTTGAAGTAAGATCCAAATGGTTTGCACATGTAATTTTTAATAGGAAGTGGCTAATCCTTAGGTTATGTGAGTATGATCACTTTGGTATTGAACATTTTTTTGTTCAGTAGTGTAAAATGCCAACATTAACAACAAAAGAAACATTTAGAGAGAAACCAGTTTGTAGTATTTCTCTAAGATGGCAAGAAATTATGAATTTCTTTATGATTCTACAAGACATGATAATATGCCTCTCAAAGAATTAGAAGCCCCTGTACAAAGCTGATAAAAGATGTGATAAGATTGTTCCCCTTGAGCATGTTGCACAATTCTTGACTACAGATGAGATCATGACATTAGTTTCTAGTTAGCATGGTGTGAATCAAATATTGGAACAAAATAGGAGTGCACTCCTCACCTTTTCTAGCATATCTTCTACAATAGAGTAATAGCAAAAAATACATTCCACGTTTTTCATCATATTCTCTTTGACTTATTTCTTTAATATTCCAACTAATAACTAATGTGAAAAATGTTCAAGATTGACAATATCTTAACCATAAAACATATTAAAATTAATAAAGAGATAAACCCTTACACACTTGAATATTTGCACTAGAAATATTCATAGAACTATTCAAGTGAACCTCATTGAAGGGATTCATGATCAAAATATTATCAAGAGAATCAATATACTTGATGATTTTTGTAGTTTTTCAAAATTTTCACCATGTTACAGTCTTCAAATGCTATTTTTTCACTATTAAAAATCAATTATATGCCTTTGGATTTTATTGGTTGTTTAAAAGGATTGAATCTTATACCATTTCCATTTTGTTTCATTTAATTTTATTTAGTGTAGTTAAAGATATCTTGATTTTGGTAAAAATTGTCAATAACCCTGCCTACGATAACTGAGAGTGAAGAAAATGTCTTATGTATTATTTCCACACTGAAAAACACCTCAAAAATGGAGGAAAGACATAAATTAGTATTCTATTTAAATTTATAATGGTTTCACTACTCCATACATAATTTTGCATGTTCTATAAGGGACACAAAATTTGATTTTCCATCACATATATTTTTTCTAGAATTGGTAGTCAGAAACATATTAGTTTAATGATATTTTAGATATTTACAACCCTATATATTAATTGGTAGAAGTATGAGGATGTTACCAACAAACTACCCTTTTACCAAAAAAAAATTATTTCAAGTTTTAGCACCACAAACAATCCAATTTTTTGAAACTATCCTTGAATTTATACTTGTCCTAATACCATAGTTTCAAAGATTTGGGTATGCTTCAAGAACCTTCACATTTATAAAATAATTCATAGATGAATCTTGAGACACATAATAATGGCACCAATCAACTCTTTGAAAATAAATATATAGAAAAATGAGACTTAAAATGGTATAAAACCATAGGAGAATTCACTTTACCCTCATATTAACAAGAAACTCTCATAAGAATGTTCATTTGAGGTTGAAAGTCAAGACAAATTGAAGAAACTTGATAATTTTATGTGAGGGGTCACTAGAGAAATTGGTGGAGACACACTTGAAGATTAGAATGAAGTCAAGGAAGTGTCAAGATTGTATTGTCAAATTAAATTAGATGGTTATTTGATGAGCCTCTCACTATCAAAAGACTAGTTGTCTAGTATCTCTACTTTCCCTCCCGATTGGGCATATTTAGAACTAGACAAAAAGGTATGTTGGTGTCTCTACAATTATTTGTAGATAAAAAAATTATGTTACCATAGTAGTGAATGTTATTTTTGTTGACATTCCAATCATGTTTTTTATTAGTGACGTACAATTATTTAGATTGTAAGTTCATATCGAGCATATTGTTTAGTTAATAATGTTAGCCAAGCATTTCAATTGTTATCAAGTTCTATAGTTACTACCAAATTCTTTGGATAGATTTATGTTTGCACCAAGAAATTACTACTAAGGTGATGATCAGTAGTGTAAATAGAGTATCTCAGTGTATGCCAAGTTTACCAGTGCAAACCAAGTTGTGTAGTACTTATCGAGTTCATAGTTGGTACAATGTGAGTCTAGAGTTAACTCATCTTTTCGATGTTAACCAAGAGACTCATTTTATACCAAGCTCAAAGTGATAGCATTGACTGAGCTATGCAATGTGAATCAAATGATTTAGTTTATATGTTGAGGTTTGCACTATTTTCCAAGTCACCAATGCAGACTGAGTTCAAGACTACTTGGAAGTGATCAGAATGGACTGAGCTTCTATTTCTATCAAGCGCATGATGATGTTGAGCATTAACAATGGATGCTAAGTATCAAAACCTCACTGAGCCAATCCTCAAAACTTGAGTTTCTACACTTCAGCTAACATTGTAATATTTTTTGTAAACTTGTATTATGGCCAACTTTATAATTATGTAATCGGATTGATATATATGTAATGCATTGTATCACAACCAAATCATCAAATGGAAGTAATGTAGTCATTAGAGAAAAGAAAAAGAGCAAATTATAAAGGATACAATAGTATAAGGAGTAGCAAAAATTCATCTATCATAGGAAGGTGATTTGTACACTCAAAGGAATCTCATTTAGCTAACCAAGTTGAAGATCAAAGATCAGCTATTGCTTCATCCTAATAGGTGGATTAGTCAAATCCTTTAATAATGTAGACCTAAAAGTCTTATGTATATCTCTTTACTTACTGCATACTTCATTATATATTTGTAAATCCTTTTGCAAGGTGGACCTAGTAGTCCTTATTGCTCCTAATAGGGTAGAACATCAAAAGTGATCACTCTAAGCCTTAATAGGCCAACTTTATAATGCAGAACTATAGCTTGTGGGTATTATCCCCACCCCAGTTTTACATTCTATTTGGGGGGTTTTTGGGTCACCATATCTTGTGTTAAAAGTGTTGTATATGCTTTCATATATTCAATTTCCCATGCATGAAGTTAGATCAAATTCCACAAAAATGATTAATTTCTAATCAAGGGGTAAAAGTTTTTTATAAGTTACTAATTCACCCCTCCCCTCTCAGTAACTTAGCCTATCATAATATTTCCAAAAAATTTTATTAGAGGTTCATGGTTCTTAGTGAAATGTTTAAAAACTTAACAAAAGATCAAAGGCAATGGAGGTATTAAGATTTGACAAGGCTATTGACAATGAGAAGCTAGACTTGGAATTGGCGATTGGACAACTCAAGAAAGAAAAAGAGCAACTCTCTCAATCCCTAAAAAGAAGAAAATATCTTGCAATCCAAATGAATGATTAACTCTACATTGAAGAAACAATTGAAGACATCCACTCAAGTGGTTTAGATGAAGTTGATGAAGTAATCAAAGAACTATTGGAAAACAATAGTACTCTTAAACAAGAAGTAAGAAAACTAAGAAGAGAACAAGAAATTTAGTCAATAAGATTGTGTGAAGTCATGGAAGAGAAAAACAAGATAAGAAAGAGACAAAAGGAAACAACACTAAAATTCAACACTTATTCCTTCAATAAATAGACTTCATTGATCAGTTTACCAATGTAAATGAAAAAATCATGAACCTAAGATTAGAAAATAAAAGATTGTAGAATGATCTAAATATTGAAAGACAAACCATTGAAAGAGTGATGAAATCCCAAGTAGACATGAATCATTTGAATGAGAAAAGTTATTACGGAAAAAAGGAAAAGCAAGAATTGGATACAAAATAGAAGGTGAATCATCTAAGCAAGGAGTTCAAAGAAATCAAAAACCTACTTGTAGTCACTATGGTAAGATAGGTCATACTTCAATCAAAAGTTGGAGCAATGGGAAAACAAAATTCAATGGAAAATGCTACAATAGTAATAAACATGGTCATAAAGCAAATGAATGTAAAGAAAAAAAAATATTTGAAGGCAAATTTCATAAATGTAAGAAGCATGGGCACAAGTTATCAAAATGAAAAACTAAGATATTGAATCCAACAAAAGAAATTGTAAAAGCTATATTTGGTTGGGATTATAACACTTGGTGCAGATGTCATTACTATGGAAAATTTGGACACATTGGAATGAATTGTGTAAAACATCACATGAGCAAAAGAGATTCTACCAAAAGATGTTTCACTTGTACACAACTTGGTCATCTTGCCGAGAACTAGATGAGTACAAGGAAAATAGAAGATGAAAATAAGGAAAAAGCTAATAACATCAAAAAAAAAATAGACAACAATGGGATCCAAAGTCTACTAAGAATGGAAGTCCAAGCAATGATGATCAAGTAACTTAAGAATTGAGTGACTCCATAATTTCTACTTGATTTCTTAGAGGAGAACTAGAACTAGGTTACTAAAGAAGATATCTAAATCAATTCTATTTGATAGGGAAAAACATCCATATCAGCATTCAAGATGCAAAGGGATCATTGAGTAAGAGGTACCAAGCTACTATCAAGTTACCTTCCTTACAAGCAAGATCGGGTTACAAACTCTACCAAGTGAGGTCGAGAATGACTAAATTTTATATGGATACCAAGTTATGAAAGACTCCACCAATTAATAAATGCAAGTGAATTGGATGACAGTCTATCAATTTAATCTAACATTCGTACCAAGCATTTATGGTGAAATTTGATGAAAGTAATGAAATTGAAGTCATTTTTCATAGTGAATTTTTTAGAGCTATTTGTATAGAGAAATCTTCAAGAGCACTCAATAAATTTGAGTGAATTATTACTAAAATTTTCCAAATTCTCTCAAACCCTACCAAGTGAAGATGGAAACTACCAGCAAGAAAGTGAAAAGAGGTTTAGACATGTTGGTTTGTGATGTAGAATGGAAAACACTAGATTCAAGCTTACTCCTACAATTGAAAAAACCCTAGATCCAAGTGGAGTGCAATAAAAAATCCCTCCTAAGGTACTATTAATTAAAATCATCCATTCTCATTTCAAATGTGCAATTCAAGATATTGGTACACTAAATATGGATGAACCCAAGAGAAACTATGTGTTAATGGCATGTTCAAACCTAAACACCAACATTTGGAAGTGAAAGCTTTAACACATATTCTTCATATGCCAAAAGAACATCAAATTAAATGGATAAGATACATCCTTAGTCATGTGCATAATGGTTAGTTGTGGTTGGAGCAACCAATTTTGATCACAAAGAAGATTATCCATAGGATCACCGGTCTCCCCATGTTATCTAAAGCGAAAATGACCAAAACCCTAAGTTCGATTGAACTGGAGAAGAAAACCCTAGTTGAGTGAGATGGAAGGGGAATGAAAATAAGCTATGTGAGTGACATAGAACTAAATTTCAGCATTCACATCATTGCACACAAGATATATAGCTCTAGTAGGTTGAACAGTGTGTCATGTGAAGCTATGGACTTGGCTTACAAGGTAACCAAGAATAACCTATCTCTTCACCTTGTTGAGTTACTAGTGAATCAATTCAACAAAAACATGGAGAGCATTAGGAAATCAAAGAACAATCCATGTGTAAGTTTGGCTCACTATTGACATGTTTTTCTCTATGTTCAAAAATTCTTTCCATCAAAAGATACTATTGTTTGGAGGAATGATGTTCTAATACTTTATCAGATTAATGAATACATTACTGAAATGGGAGAAAATTATACAAGTACCATGAAAAATTATTTTGATGCTTTTAAGGAGAAAATGAATAACAGATTTTGAATCCCCAAGAAACTAGTTGAGGATTATAAAGATGATGTTTTTGTATGGTACATAGTGACAAGGTATAAATTTAGGAAGTTAGGCATAGAATTGCATGGGTAAAACCTCTAGGATATGAGGTGAATATTAATGAAACAAAAGATATAATTGAGGCATTGATAAATCAGCTAGTTGATCCCAAGATTTCTTACTTTGGCACCTATGATGAGGCAAAGGCCAAGATAGAACTTAAGATCAAGCTTCCTTAGGTAGTTAGCAAGGGCAAGAAGAGGATTGCCAAACTGAAAACTAGTTCTACTCTCTTGTTAACTAAAGGAAAAGGTGAGGATGAAGAAGCAGAGGATGAAGAAAAATCAAAGGAAGAGAAGCCACTAAAGGAAAAGGGTAAGGTAATAATTACTAAGCCAACCAAAATATCTACTGCCATGTTCACAAGAAGATCCTCCATGAAGAAAGTAGACAAAGAAGGAGGAGAGATAATTTCAAGACGTTTCCACCCACATTTGGGGAGAGAATGAAAGAATTGGAATTAGTTTTTTGAATAAAAAATTTCAAGGAATTATAATATGAGACCAAAACTATTGATGAGAAGAAGTGGATTGAAGATATACTAATATCCAAGATGGGTAAGTGGAAATACTCACATTATCAACTTACTCAACAGATTCTAGATGCATTTATGATCAAAATCAAACCAAGCTAGGAACATGCAATTCAAACTACAAAAGATATTTATGAAAAAACCTTAAAGAAACTTATGCCAAATTTGAATGACAAGGAGGTGAAAGAATCTTTGAAGAAAAATGAGGAAAATTTAACTTTAATATTTAATACTTGTCTTATTTTATTGAATGGAATAGAGAAAGTTGTGAAGAACACCACAAATACATGGAAGAATGCCTATATTCTTCACAAACCAAGTGATTTTGTTGTAAGTGTAAGTGACAAGAATTATGACGATCAGGAAGAGAAATATGAAGAGAAAGATGTTGAAGTAACTCATTTTGATAATGAAGATGATGAAGAGGAATAGGAGAAAGAGGCTACCGAGGAAGATAAACAACATGTTGAGGAAATTGACCTAGTTAAGATTTCTATAGTGGTAATGGTAATTGTGGAGTACCAGTATTTTGGTTAGGCCACTATTGAGGTCCTCTCCATTGATTTGTAGACTATCAATTCCCCTAAGGTGGTTGCCATTGGTTCTACTAGTTCTACCATTGATTATTCTATTGATTTGGCTAGGAAGGTTAGGATATCTAAGGCCATTAGGGTTGTTGTGGATTATTTTTCCAAACATTATTCCAATTAGGTTGACTATATTGTGGAGGACCTTGGGTATTACAATTTTTCCATTGATTACCATATAGATTTGAATTTTTCAAAGGTTCCTAAGGAATACCTTGACATTGGGCCCATAGCTAATGTTGAGCAACATAAAATACATTTTCATCATCTCCATCTATTATGATATACTCAATTGGAAGATGCTAGTTTTCCACGCTAGCGACTAGTTTACATTGGCAATCTTTCTTCTACTTCTGGCAATGGGTGTAGTACTCAGCTAGTTTACTTCATCTTCTACATGTTTCTTCTTTGCATTCATTGTGTTGAGATGTGAGGCAACATCATTTATAATGTCCTACTTGAAATCTAAGAGTGGATTAGATATCTCGAGATGGAAATACCCTGACTAATTCCTTTAGTAATCATAATTTGGTGTCCTTTTCCTTTCTTCATGGTTGATATTGAGTAATTAAGACAAATTTTGTTGAGGTCATCCCAAGAAGTTCGATACACATCTCCTCCAACCATCAAATCTAATGCTTCTAGACAACTATTATTCACACCTCTCAAAAAGACTAGGTTTTGTGAATCCTCAGACAACACATGCTGAGGGATCTTCTATAGTGTATACAAGAAACGTGAAACATAGTCTTCCAATGTTTCTTGCTTCTTTTGTGATATAGTAAAAATATCATCTCCTCTTGAATAATTTTCTTTGTAACAATCCTTTTACTTGTCCAAAAATAAGGTTTTCATTTCATCCCAAGTAATCACTATGTTGGCTCATAAACCCATGAACCATCATAAAGCTAACTCTTTTAGTGTTTCTAGAAATAATTTGAGCTTATGGGCATCAGTGTTATAGTCAAAGCTATGATAGAGTATGTAAAACTCAAACAATAAAGTATTAGAATCCTCAGTTATGAGGCCATAAATCTTTGGAAGAACATTTGGAGGTATATTTTTGAGATTAGCATTGGTTACAAGGCTTGGGAGAGGAAATGGAAAACTAGGTTGTGCCACTACTGGAGGTATTTGATTATGAGGTTGTTGTTGAAAAGGGATAATGGGCACTAGATTGTTAACAATTAGTGGATTTGGAGCAGTACTATCAAGAAAACTGGCCAAAATTTTAGCAAAAGGTTGAAGGCCACTTTTATCCAAAGGTTCTACCCTCAAGGATAATTTTGGAGGAAAAATAGGGCTTTCATTTAAAAAAGGAAACTCAGCTTCTTCTTCAATGTCTTCATTCAAATTAACTAGCTCCAATGGAAGAAATCTTCCATATTCATCTCATGGTCTTCCTCTTCGATGCATGCAATTGAATTGGTTACTTGTGAATCAAGCACTTAATCTTATGGTTTCTAACTCACATACGAATCTAGAAATAGAGGAATCAAGAAGGTTCCTAGTTTGACACCATCCATGAAAATAGTGCCAAAAAATGTAAGTTTCCATAATAGATCAAGATAATTGCACTACTATTCATCTAACAGGGTTACTCTATCCACAAATTTACTCTACCTAAATCTATTCTACCTCTGAGGTGGGCCCCCTTGGTTGGCTTCAACTAACTAAGAACGTAATAGGTAATCCAAAATCACTTTCTCATTAGAATTCTACTTTTTTTACATGATTGAAGAATTTTTAAGGAACAAAGAAAACAATTTCTGAATCTTCCAATCCCCTCACTAACTCTAACTTTCCATATATATAGAGAATTGGAACTTATTACATAAACGTAACATAAAACTCGTAAGAAAACATAATCAATAGAAAAAGGGTGAGATGTCAACCATGACTTTAGAACATTGATTGAGTAACAAAATAATTGCCCACAATAATGTAATCAAGTAAGCTCTCTGAAATAGCTCCTTTCGCAGACGTGGCTTATTAACTAGAACTAATATGTGCTTATTATCCAATGACTAGTCTTCATTACTCCTTCTTTAATGTAGTGTTTGCATTATTCATGCCACTTCCTCTTTTCCTACAAATTAGAAACATTCAAACATATACAAGAACATTTCTACTCTCATTCAAATATTAAAACATAGCTTAAAACATTTATATGAAATACTGCACTTTATATATAATATCAAGAAAAGTATGTCATATCGACTATCCATAGGTTGAATAGTTTCTGGCTGCATTTAATATAAGAAATTTAAAACAAGTATTTGGAAATGTTTTTCTTATGGCTCAAAGAGTAAGTTTAGACTATATAAAGACTATAACAAATTTGAGACATTAATTTGTTTCATCAGATATAAAGAGATGCATCCCTTCAAGCATAGATTGGTTTCTTATAAGTGAGTGTTACAAAAATATTTAAGTAAAGATAATTTCTCAACTATTTGTAAGATATATATTCTCACATAATCTACCCTTACCAATGCCACTATTAAAAACTCAATTTCTTAAACATCAAGAACTTAAACTTTGACTAGTCCATCAACTATTGATCATATTGCAAGGTCCAACTTTTAATCTCAATCAAAGATTTTGATCACACTCTCGTCATGAGACACCTTTTCCTTCACTATGTCCACACCCTTGGGCTATTTAAACATACTATTTTCCATCCTTAATTCCCATTGACAACTACCATCACTATCAGCATGTAGACAATAAAATGTAACTTTCCATCTCTCCCAAGTAACCCACATTACAACTTTTCATTTATCTAGTCCTTGGATCAACCCTTGACCCTTTAGTCCTTGAATCTCTTGAAGCATAAGGATGTTACATGTGATATACACTTGAACTAATATCTTACACTAAACCCCTAACAACACTAAACATGAAAAGAAACTAAACATGTGGAACATCACTCACCTATAAAACTAGAAAATGTATTTCCCTACTTTTAAATTAATAGGGACACTTACTCCCTAAAGATCAACAATTTCCTTACCTTGGATCACCAAAAAAGTAAGATTCTTACACTCCTAATTCTACTAGCATGATGATCACCAATTACTATGGATCACCAAAGAAATAGGATTTTTATGATTTTTTTAAATTATAAAATCTAGGGTTATCATCAAGGTTTTGACGAGCATTAGTCAATCTATCAATGGTAATTTTTGTCAATGACATGAGAATATTATCATAATCTCATAGGATTCTGATGACATTTGGTCAATGTTTCAAAGAGGCCTATCATCGATGGCATGACAAGCTCATTGTTAACAATCTCCTAATCAACAAAATTTTGATGTTTACTAGTAATGGTCTTATGTTACCTCACGATAGAGATTGAGATCATTTTTGACATGGTTAGCCATTGATATATAGAAATTAGTTAATTTCATCAAAATTTTGATGAAATTTTTTGACCATTGGTACAATAGAATAAATAATATGAAATATTATATAAATATTTGATAACAACTAAGAGTAATGAGACACTTTAAAGGGAAAACCTCCAAATATCTCCAATGATAACACACTTCACAATATATGTTGAAATAAGACTCACAACCTCTTATATATACTTAATTTTTCTTAAGTTGAATATTCACAACCCTACATAACACCTAGGCCAACCTACCTACCTAAATACTAGTATAACAATGATAACATGACTTAATTAAGGATTAAGATAGACACAAGTTAACTATTCATAACCCTATATACACCAATATTAATGGTGTGGCATTCTCCCTCTCTTCAAAGAATCATTGTCCTCAATGCTAACCAAGTGTGGATTCTTCTGAATGAACTCTTCATCGTCCCTTGTGGCCTCTTCAACTAGTAAGTTCTTCCATTAGATGAGATACTAAGTTTTGGTTCTATTCCTCAGCTTCTTCATGCATGTTTGAGGAATGGACTTTGGTTTCAAAATTATTCTATCTTCTTCATCAAGTTATAGTAGTACTGATTGAGTAGGAATATTCTGCCCAATTACATTCTTCAAACAAGAAACATAAAAAACTATATGTATCTTTGTTGTTGGTGGAAACTCAAGCTTTTAGGCTAAGGTCCATAATATCTTGGAGACAACTTTTCATTGTTTTTTTTGTTGCTTCATTGAGACTTGTTTATAAGGTTGGAATTTGAAGAAGACCCAGTCCCCAACTTTTTCTTTCACTAAATCATTCAATTTTGTGTCATAGCTAAATTATCCTTGAGTCTTGAAAGTACCTATAATTGATGAAGCAAGTGGTCCTCCACTACCTAAAATCTTGGTGAAACCTTTAAGGATGATGTGATGGAAGGAGGATGATATCCATAAAGTGCCAAAAATGAAGACATTTTTTTTGAGCTATGAAAAGAAGTATTGTACCACTAGTAAATATAGGATCATGACCACTAACAATAACCTTATATGTACCATGTAGCTTTTGGATATTCTCCAAAAAAAAAATGCACTATACTCGCTATAAGAGGATGTGATAATGCAATCAAATGTGCATATTTAGTGAGGTCATCAACTACTACCATGATGAAATTATGACCTTTAGATTTGGGAAACCTTGTGATGAAGTCCATTGATACCTCTTCCCAATATTGACTAGGAATAGATAAAGGCTACAAGATACCTAGTATCTTAATTGTTTCCCCCTTATTTCTTTGACAAACCAAACATTTAGCCACAATTTTTGAATATCACCTTTTAGCCCTTCCCCAAAAAAATCTTGCTTGACTCGATGATAAGTCTTCAAAAATCTTGAGTGACCACCAATTGGGGACTCATGTAGTTCTTTGAGAATCTTGTGTTTAATACTGAAATTCTTATAGAGATACAAGAACTCTTTATACAAAATAATATCCCCCTTTAAACAAAAAAAATCTAAACTACTAGGGTCACTTTTTATTTGTTGGATGAGATTACTTGTTGCAACATCATATTTCCACTCTTCTTTTCCTTCTACCACCAAATTTTCTTGTAATATTGAAAGGGAACACAATAAGGATTCATCTTTTCATCCTTCTTAGAAAGTGCATTGGCCACAATATTTTCCATCCCTTTCATGTATACAATTTCAAATTCATATCCCAACATCTTAGTGACCCATTTTTGTTGCTCTTTTAATGATAGTCTTTGTTCCAAAAAAAAAATTTAGGCTACCATGATTTGTCTTAACCTTGAAGTGTCAACCCATTGAATAAAGCCTCCACTTTTTAACTGCTTGAAGGATTGCTTGCATTTCCTTCTCATAAATATGTTTGAGTTGATTTTTACCTTTTAATTGATGAATCTCAAAAGAAATTGGTTGACTCCCTTGCATGAGAACTGCTCCTATCCCATTTCTAGAAGCATCATATTTCATAATGAATTCCTTTGTGAAGTCTCGAGTGCCAAGCACTAGATTTGTACACATATCTTTCTTTAATTGCTGAAATTATACATTAGTAGACTCATTCCAATGAAAAGAATCCTTCTTCAATAGAGTTGTAAGGGGTGCTACTGTATGACCCTAATTCTTCACAAATCTTCTATAGTATCCTATCAATCCCAAGAAACCTCTTAGCTTCTTAATAGTTTTTGGAATAGGCCATTCCATCATAGCCTTAATTTTTTTATGGTGCACCTTTACTCATTTGTGTGAAACTATGTGTCCCATATACTCCACTCCCTTAAGACCAAATGCATACTTGGATAGCTTAGCATAGAGTTGATGGTCTTTGAGTAATTATAATTCTTGATGTACATGCTACAAATAATCTTTCCAAGTCTTGCTATAATCTAATATATCATAAAAAAACTCTAACACAAACTTTCTCAAGAACATCTTAAAAATATAATTCATCAAACTTTGGAATGTAGATGGTGTTAGGATTAAGCCATGAACAAAAATAACAATTACATGCAAATATAACCAATAATAGAAAATAATAGATCACACAGAAAAGAATAGAAGACACCAAGATTTAATGTGGTTCACCCAATCCCTGGGCTATGTCCACCAAATAGCAATTCAATATTATTAAAATCTAGTGATTATAACCTTATTACAATCCGTAACCCCTTACAACTCAATATCACTACAAGAACCAATTTTGAATCACAAATATGAAACAATCCCTAACCCTAAGCTCTTTTATACAAGTATTTTTACCAATTTAGGGTTATAATTAATAATTACATGTTGGCCATAAATCTTGATAAAATTTATCAACTATGTATATTACTTTCCCAATCAATCACCACAATCTAAAAGATGGTGCATTGGTAAGACCAAATGGCATCATCAAAAACTCATAATGACCCTCATGAGTACAAAATATTGTCTCATAAATATCTTCCTCCTTAATCTATACTTGTTGAGCACTCTATATTCTAGACACATGTGCCAAGTTTTTTCATTCATATGTACCATCGTAATAGGTGAGGAGTAAGGACTTTGGCTATGCCTAATAATTCTTGCCTCCAACATTTCCTCAACTTTTGGTTTGTGTGGGTACCTATAAGGCTTGATGTTTGGTGGCTAGCTCCTCAGAACTAGTTGGATGGCATGATCATGATCCCTCTTAGGAGGAAGTCCTTTAGCCATATCTCCAAGAATCACCAAGTGATGATGAATTATTGCTTGTAAATCTAGATGAGTAAGAGCATTAGATTGAGAGACTTCTAATTAACATAGCTGGGCCACAAATACATCTAGACCTTTCCTAAGATACTTTTGCATTTGATGAGAGATTACCATCTATGGGGATTTTTCCTTCAATCCCCTTAGCTGTACTACCTTTCCTTTTGATCGAAATCATATGAATAGTTCTTGGAAGTTAACTTCAATTTTTCCCAATGCAGTAAACCATTATACTTCCAAAACAATATCAGATGCAACCATGGATATCACATACATTGGAGTATCAATTTGATAATCTCCCGTGGATAATTTGATTCTACAATACTTCCTTCAACAACTATATGTGCACCCATCTATAATCAAAATCTAAAACTCTAGGGATGGATATATAAAAAAAATTTAGAAGAGTTGCCAACTTTTTGTTGATGACATTATGAGTACTACCTGAGTTGATCAACACTGTTACTTTTTGCTTCTATAAGAAACCCACTACCTTGAGATTTTTTGGTGTATTAAAACCTAAAAGTCCATGACAAGAAATGATTGGTTGAGAATCATGTGGTTCCTCACCTAACTCCCTATCCTCCTCTAGTATGGTCTCGTCATCTTCTTCCTTACTTGGATCTTCAATATAAAATAATTTCTTTTTACTACATTTATGGCCTTGACTATATTTTCTATGATAATTGAAACACAACCCCTTTTCCCTTTTCTCCTCAATTTGTTGTGGAGTTAACCTAGTAGGTTGAGGAAAAGAAGGTGTTGAATATCCTTTTTCTCTTGTCACATTAGCCCCTTTCTTTATAGGAATCAAGAACTTCTCCTCTACCAAACATGCTAATATAAAAGACTCATTTACTAAGTTGGACATGACTAATGTAGTGCCTCTCCTGTTTGCAGTCTATACCTTGTCTATTTGGTTGATTTGAGAGATACTTGATACTCTTTTTATCTTTCTTGAGATGACCGAAGGGTCAGATGTTATACTTGGATTTAGTACCATAGATGCCTTACTTCTATACTATTTAGTTTATCATATTTTCATGTTGATGTTATTTTGAGATGACACTAGATTTATGATGATATCTGGTTAGATGATGTATTGGACATATTTTTTGATTATGTTATGAGATGGATTCTATGTTTTTATTTACTTTAGTCTTGTATCTTTATGCTTTTTGTTAATGTCAATGATGTAAATGGATTAAATAGGTATTTTAATACTTTTTGCTTCGGCTATGATATTATATTCTATTGCACTTGATCGTGTATTTTAGTGTGTAGGAATTTTATCCCTAGTAGTGGCACATGGAGTTAGTGATTTAGCTATTCATGTTTTACAAATGTCATCGTTGTATGGTCAATGTATCCTTATTTTCATTGTTCTAATTAAAACCTTTCAGTGATTAGTAAATCCAAACTCATTTGCACTATGTGATTAGACTAGTGAGCATGTATGTGCATTTAGAAGTTCGCATTAGTCATGAATGTGTCAAGTGATTTTCTGTGATTTTGGGTTTTTGAGTTTTAAATCTTTTCGGATTTAATTTCTAGCAGCTTTTCCTTGGTGAATTTCCATTATGCATAACACCATTTTTTCGTTTGGGTTGATTTGGAGTTTAACTACTCTAGCTAGCTATTTTCCATGATCGACTATTCACTCAAAATGAATAAGTATTGGAAAAGTGAGTTCATTATTCACTTCTCACTTTTTTGAAATTGAATTTGGAGAGAAAATTTGGAAATCCTCTTGTGAAGGATTATTGTTTTGTTCATTGTGGGAGCTCTAAGTGTGGGATCTTTGTGAGGTTGGTCTCATTGGGTTCAACTTGAGGAGTTCTTGCTTTGCCGTCAGTTTTAGTAGTTTTGGCACATTGTTTATTTTATTCTACAGGTTTCATTTTTGGCCCCTTTTGGTGTCAGGTAGGGCCTTCTTGTTTTAATGTTTTTCCTCCATTTCTACTTTTGTTTCTTGTAGTAGTATGTTAGGAGATTGAGAACTAGTGTTCTCCTCTATTTTTGTTTATTGATTTTGCTTGGTTGGTTGGGTATGAACGTTTTCACTATTTTTGAAATGGGGGTTTGGCTTTTTGAGCCGTTATGCTAGCCGTTTATGCATAAAATATTTGATTTTAGTTATTTTTGGATTTTTAGAGTTTTTGCGCCCAAAGGCCAAATGGGTTTTAATTTTGGAATTTTTCCAAAATTTGGGGTTTTTACCTCATTATGCATGCCACCCTATTTTCTCAAGTTTTCTTGGCACAATGCGGGTCATGGAACTAGATGATCCATCTGGATATTTGTTAGACCACTTTTGCATCTTTTGTTGCATTGGGATTCATATTGCATCTATCTTTACAATTCTATTTTTGGTTGAGGGACTTTTTTTTTTGTGTTCTCATTCAGTCTTTTGTTATGATCTTTGTGATGGTGGTGCACCACATATGAGTACATGCGCGTATATTGTTAGATGACTTGCGATTCTCAATCTTCCATGGTATTTCTAGAAGTGTGATCATTGGATTTGGGTTAGGAATTTGCATGCCTATAGGCACTCATTGCTGGATGAGCATGGGTAGGGTAGGGTAGCATATGGAGTGGGCTTCTATCTTGCATCCTGGTAATCATGACGCCATGGGTTGGTAGAGGAATTTTTATATAAGTGATAACTAAAGAAAATACTTGGTGTAATAAAATTTAAGATAATAAAATGTGTGAGCACCTGATTAAGTTTGAGGACACAATGTGTGAACACTTGTTTAAGTTTGAGGACACAAAATCTGAGCTTGGGCCTTTTGATGCCAAGTGAGCCTCCATTATGTCAGCCCCTACATAGTAGCCCTTTGAGATGTCTGACTAGGACCTATAGTTATGCATTATCTTTATCCTGGATTCAGTCATCATACTTCTTGGTGTGAGTGCTAGCCATGGTTGTTTTCTTTGTGTGTGGTTGTGGTTGGTTCATTATCTCCATTAGCATAGTGGGTTTAGACTTATGGGTGCCACATGGTTTGGAGGTGTAGCTACCTACACCACTACTAGGGACCGGTGTATAGAGATAGTCTTGCAACCTAGTGTGACCATTGCTGGATGTGTTCACTTGGTACTTCAATTTACGAAGTATGCTTTCATTGGGATGTTGTTTATCATGTTTAGTTGATGTAGTTTTAATGCATTCCTTATTATGATGTTTAACATGTGGTAGGTGATGTTATCTACATGCAGGTTTATCTTATGCTTACTATTAGCATGTTAGATTTTCTTATGCTTGTATTGTAGCATGTTTAGTAGTGGAGTCCCTATCATGATAGTACTTATGATCTAGTTGGTGACTTGGAATGTTATGCATGAGGGGGATGGCTAGGGCTCATGATGGTTGTATGATGCCATTGACGGTTGGGAGGAACCGTGTTCCTAGTTTGGTTGTTTTGTGCATCGTGATGTTAATTATGCCTAATATGATGTTTTTTTCAATTCACTATGATGTTCCCTTTGTATTCTTCCCTTTGCTATTGATTATATGGTTAAACTTTTCTTCTTGTTTTCTATATATTAGCTTTGATTTGAGTGTTCTTGCCTCAAAACGTGGATCTGGTACTCTCCAGTGTGAAGGAACTTTGTTTCATAGTTTTCTAGGCTTGTTCTAACTTTTTTTTGTGTGTGTGCTGATTTGAGTTCTCGCACAAGATTGCAAGTCTTCACGTGAGGATGCAAGTCTTCACACAAGGTTGTGCACTTATTTGCATGAGGCTATGCACTTCTTTGTGTGAAATTCTATAGTTATGTATTTTGGCATGAAAAATAAGGGTTATTTAGGCTTGCCAAAAAAAAGTTTGAAAGTTGGTTTTGGATACCCTTTTGGGTTTTTCACCTTCCTAGTTTAGAACAGATTTCCTAGGGGTTTAAAATATATCGTTCAAGTATAAGTTAATTTCTTATAGTTAAGATATATTTTAATATATGCGACGATTCATTTGAGATAGTTTCTAGACCTCTACGGGCTAAGATAAAGATTCTAAGAAATTTCAGGGCTTCAGAAATTTAGACTTAGCCAAATTTTAAGGCTTTAGGATTTCAGACTTAGCCAATTTTTAGGAGTCACCTTTTGTCTTCAACTTGGTTGATCTCATATGTTCTCTTTCTATGTTTTGTTTGGTAGTGGCATTTGGAGATCCTTTGGTGTGAGGTTGTTTATTGTCTTCCATTGCGATCTTTTTGATTTGTGTAAGTTGCTATCATGTGCAATTACACTTGGATTTAAAAAAAAATAAAATTCTTGCTTGTATTTCATCCTTTTTTCCAAGGATCTTCAAGCGGGGCATTAAATTACCTCATGTTGAATGTGATCCTTGAGACCACCCAAGAATAAATCATTCAAGTTCTCCTTGGTAATTGTATCCACTATTAAGGATAGATTTAGGAATTTTTGAATATATCCTTAACTAATCCTATTTGTTGAAGCTTAGAAAGTTGACTAAAGAAGTCTTCTATCACACTATTGCTATATTGTGCTTGGAGTTCTGTAAAAATTGACCATGATCTAATGAGACCATATTTTCTCCTATGAGTACAAAGCTAATGAAACCAAATGAATTGATCTGGTTCTAGATATAAGGAATCTATTGTGACCTTTTATCCATATGGGATTTCATGTACTTAAAAAAAAATCTACATTTAATTTACCCATGGTAGAGGATCCTTTCCATCAAATTTGTGCATATCCACCTTTGGAAAAAAAAATTCCTAGATCCCATAGGATTAATAAAATTTGTGTCATTATTAGTCAACTTGAAGGTTTAACACTGATTTCTTGAGAGCTTAACATGCTTCAAATATTTGACACATCTCCTTTTATGTCACACATATCCCTCTTAACCTCTTCCTTGAACTCACTAAGTTCTTTATTGGGGTTGTTATCATCAGTTTCTTCCATCAGTTGCTATCATTAGCTGCTTTCCAATCTTGATCAAAGGATTTCCCCAGTGTGGTAGCTTTCTTTTTTCCTCTTGTTGAAGGCCTCATCATGATGGAAACCAATATTTCACACAAATGAAATGTAAATTCTCTAATTTATTTTTAATTTTTTTAATCTAACTTACTACGGCCAAGATACCCTTACTCAAAAAAAGATCTAGATTTTTTTTAGCAATTTTTTCTCTATTGATAGAGAATTTTCCTAATTTTACAATATCTTGCTTATTTTTTTTCAATTTCTCCAAGCTTCTAAATTTAGGCTCCTCTAATATATATTCAAAAACCCAATACAAGTTATACTCTGATTCAATAGGGTATGAGAGATATGAAGATCTCAATAAATTGTGTTGAAATAGTAATTTTGTAATAATTTTCTCAAATTAGGCTCAAATTTTGTAATAACTTTAAAAATATTTGAAAAATTCACTAAAATCTGAAAGTTATGCTCTTCCCAAAATCTCCCCAATGTTGAGAAAAAATCTTACCTCTATGGTGCCAAGATCATGCTCTAATACCACTTATAATTAGATAACTTGCACAATAGAAGAAGTAATATGAAATATTATATAAATATCTTATAGTAACTCAGAGTATTAGGCCACTTCAAGGGGGCAACATCTAAATATCTCCTTTGAGAACATACTTTAGAACATATATTGATTTAAGACTCAAAACCTCCTATATATACCTAGTTATGCTTAGGCTGAATAGACATAACCCTACATGACACCTAGGCTGACCTACCAACCTAAATAATAATATAATAATGATAATATGACTTAATTAAGGATTAAGATAGCCACATGTTGACTACTCATAACCCTATATACACCAATATTAAGGGTGTAGAAAAATTTTGACCAACCCTTATCAAAAAATAAGTGTAAATATACTAGTACAATGTATGATATATCAATTAAATATATGGTTCCATACATACCTTTCTTTCTTAGTTTGAGATAACATGATAACTTTTTCCATTGGATTGGGTGACCTTAGCTCCATTCACTCCACTATTTTCATATTTTTCTTTCTTTTTACATTTTTTATTTATTTCCTTCTTAATTTTCTCAATGTCCACTTTACCCTTACCTTTGTTTTTTTCCTTGATTTGTCAAATGTACTTGAGTTTCACAATTCTTGTCTATATGTCTGACCTTGTGACATTCAAAACATGCATTGTTAGATGCATAATTCTTCCTCTAATTTGTCTAATAAGGTTTTTGTTTGATATTTGTATTGATAAGCTCTATGCCCATACTTTTGATGATTATAGCAACATCCTTCAAATATAGGTGTGGTAGATGCATTCCTCTTTCTTGACCTACAACCATGTATTTGATTATCTTGTTTCTTGTAGTAAAACTACTAAATAGTGAAATTAGGTCTAGCATTTTGTATACCATATTTTATTTGTTAAATGTTTATAGTATGACCAAGTTTTCCATAGTGATAGCATGTTAGTTTTTCTTTTGATTTTGCATTCTTCAAATCTTCATTCCTTGATGATTCTCCATACTTAGTGTATGAATATCTTGAAACATCCGTGCTACTAAATAATTTCATATTCTCTTGAAAGTATTTCATTTCTTACTTTTGTGTATTGAATCTCTCCATAAACTCTTTGTTAGTTTTTCAGTTCATCCTTTAATGTGTCCTTCTATTATTCGAGATTTACAATTTCCACATCCTTATGATTTAATTCCTAATTTTCAAGTGATAATTGATTGATCATGTCCAGTTGAGTGTTTGTGATTTTCTACATTTATGATATACTTTCTTCAAGTCTAGTAGATATTACTCTTGTGCCTTCTTTAGTTGTAGTCTTGCCTTCTTCAAATTTCTCCTTTTGTTCAATCACTTAACATAATCTTATTCATTCGATTCAATTTTCTATTTTTAGTGTGCTTATTTATTCATTCAAGAATGTTTTCTTTTCAAGTAGATCAATAGATGCCTTGTCACTTAGATTGAACAATTCAAACATTCCTTCAGTCTGAAATTCTTCATAGGAAAATTGTTTATCCTAGATAGCCAAATCATTTCTTATTTTTAAGGATTTCTTCAAATCTTGTCATTATTTCTCAAGTTTCTTTAATATGAGTTTTATATCAATCACTTTTTTGTCAATGGAATTCTCAAGTTTAAAATCATCCATCCCCAATATTAATATCTAGATGATGAAGCTTCTCTCAAATACCCAATTATTTGATACCAATTACTGATTAATGGAGGTATAAATAGTATAACAAGATACTAAGAGGGGGTGAATTTGAATCTTAAGCACTTTTACTTATCAATAATTCATTCACACATTCACCAATTCCCTTATGCATGTAATAGTTGTAATAATAAACTTGTTGTAACATGTAAATCCGATCTATCACATGCATAAAAATTAAAACATAACACAACATTTGTTACATAGAAACCCTCCAAGGTGAAGCTAAAACTTGGCAAGCAATGACACCAATAAAAATTCACCACTATAGTAATAAAGTTAACCTATGATGTAGGAGCATCTTGGGTGTAAGGGCAATCTTGCGTCACCCAAAAATGTTTTATTTTCAGCCTTTTCTATTTTAATAAAGACTAGTAGACAGAGTGGTTACTACTTATGGGAACTTAATATTTTTAGTAAGTTTTTCATACAAGCTCATAATGTTCTCGTTTTCTACAACAAGGTTCATTTTAGAGTTGTAAGCCTACCATAAAAAATTCTCATTGCTCAAGCATCAGTATCAAAGAAGTTATTGTAGATTTTTAGTTCAAAAATTTGCAAAAAAATCTTTAGACTCACCATTGGAGGCCTTAGAGTTCTCGGATGAGATTCAAATACTGGACAAAAGGGCACAAGTGTGGTAATGGGACTATAGATTAGGAGTGGCATTTCTAAAAATTGGTTATAATAGCCAATTGGAGCAATGGTTTGTGAGCTATGACCTTTGGATTTTGGGCTAACAAAATTTCTACAATAATTTGTCAAAGGTGTATTTAGCTGACTCTATGTGTATTGTTAGGGTTTGTTAGCCCTAGGTATTAAAGTTTAAGCATATTGAACCTTCCCAGGAAGCATAAAATTGCCTATTTAAGAAAGGCCCAAACATTGTCTAGGATAGCTCTAGATGATAGTTCTCAACTTGTCTATCAAATTATTGTACTGAAGGCACCCATGTGGGTTAGCATATTGTACTTATAAATTCTGTAATTCTACATTTGTGGTGCAAATAAGAAGTCCATATTTTTTTCTAGCATTTTCTATTGTTTATATGTTTTTGTTATGATTTTATGGTATTAAGCAGATCGACTTGCATCAAGTGGTATCACACGTAGAGTTCTCGAGTGTATCAAGAGATTGCCAACTATGAGGCAGTTCACACTAGTACTATGGTTTTGGCTGAGCATGTAGATAGATCACCAATTGTGAGGCAATTTGCACTAGGGTTTTAGTGGAAGCACAAAAATGCCTCCATGAAGGGAGCATGGTAGAAGAGCTATAGGTGTTACACTTGAGGGTTTTTGAGCCCTCCAAAGATAAATGCAAGAATTGGAAGAACAAAGGCATAGAGGGATGAATCTTCCCATAAGAGATGAAAGCAAGGATAAGTATGAAGTAGAAGAAAATTTTGAAGTAGAAGTAATTCTAAATCTAGAGGAAGATAGGATTTTTAGGGTCATCTTCAAGATTGGAAGAAAAAACCTAAGTTTAAGGTTCCCACATGTTTAGGAAATCTTAACTCAGAGGAGTTGATTAATTGGATCAATGAAATAGAGGAGTACTTTGAGTATGAAGATATTGATGATCTTGATAGGGTCAAGTTTGCAAAGGAAAAACTAAAGGGACATGCCAATATCTACTGGTAGTAGGTTCAATTGGAGTGAAATAGAAAGGAAAAGGACAAAATCGCCATATGGGATTTGATGAGAGATAAACTAAAGTGATAATTCATTCTTGTAGAATATGAGCTTGATCTATTGAAGAAGATGCAAGGGTTGAAGCAAGTAGAAATTTTTTTTGAAGAGTATACCAAAGAGTTCTACCAAGTTCTCATTTGTACTAACCATGCAGAAGCAGATAAGGAGAAAATTTCCCATTATCTTAATGGGTTAAGGGCCAACATTCAAGATGAGCTAAGTTTGGTTTGAATGAGCAGTATTAAGGAGGCATACCAATTTTCCCTAAGATTTTAGGAGAAAATAAGAAATAAGTTTGATAATAAGAATAATGGAAGATCTGGTGGATGATCTTATGATGGTCATAATGAGGATCAGAAGAACAATGATGAGGTTACAAGTAGTAGTTAGAATTAGAAGGTAACCAATTTCAATCATTTCTATGATTAGAACAATAGAGATTAGAGAGGAAGAGGTAGAGGAAAAGGATCTAGAAGAAGAGGCTTCTATGGAAAATGTTTTCACTACAAAGAAGTAGGGCATAGAGCATTTGAATGTACCTAGTGCCAAGGAAGGATAGATCAAAGAATAGAAGGTTAGGTGAAAGTTGCACATGTTGATGAAGATGTTGGATCCTCACATTCTGAATATGTTGAAAGAGGAGAAGTCCTAGTTAACCAAAGGGTCCTATTGAGTGGTGAGAATGAACCTAAGAAAAGAAGGAGCTTGTTTCGCAAAAGGTGTAGATGTGAAGATAAGTGTTGGGATGTGATCATTGATGGTGGAAGTACTAAAAAATTGGTGTCAGAATTGATGGTCACGAAGTTGAAGCTAATGAGGTAGAAACACATGTGACCATACCATATTGCTTGGGTGCAAGATGGCCACAAGGTCATGGTCAATGACAATGCTCAATGAAGTTCAAGATTGGAAGCTACCAGGATGAGGTACTATGTGATATCATACCTATGGACATATGCCATATGTTGTTCGGTAGGTAATGGTAGTTTGATACGAATGTTGTACACAATAGGAAAGCAAATACCTATACTCTAAGTAAGGATGGATTGAAACATAAATTGAAGCCATTAAAGAATACAAAAGAAATGGTATCTAAAGCTACTAGAATATGTTTTGTTGATAAAATGGATTTTCTTAAAGGTATGAAACATGAGCATAGGTGTTTTTCTATAATTCCTAAAGATAGTAAATAAAAGTAGAGGAGGTACCTACAAAAGTTGCAAATATGTTACAAGAGTTTTATGATACTGTATCAGATAATGTACTTGATGGATTACTCCCAATGAGGAAGATCAATCACCATATGGATTTGGTTCTAGGAGCTAGTTTTCCAAACAAGGTAGTGCATAGAATGACACCAACAAAAAGTGAAAAGTTGAAGAGGCAAGTTCATGAGCTATTGCAGAAGGGGTTGATTCAAGAGAGTCTAAGTCCATGTGTTGTACAAGCAATATTAGCACCAAAGAAGAATGAATAATGGAGGACGTGTATAGATTTTTGCACTATCAACAAGATGACAATAAAGTATAGATTTCCATTGCCAAGGATGGATGATATTATGGATTATTTGAGTGGAGCTAAGTATTTCAAAAAGTTAGATCTAAAGAGTGGGTACCATTAGATTTGTTTCAAAGAAGGCAATGAGTGGAAGACTACATTAAAGACTAGGGAAGGACTATATGAGTGGTTAGTCATGCCTTTTGGGCTAAGAAATGCACAAAGAACTTTCATGAGGTTCATGAATGAGGTACTAAAGGAGTTTCTAGGTAAGTTTTTCATTGTTTTCCTAGATGATATAGTGATCTTTAGTGAGACATTAGAGGAGCATTTCATTCATATTCACAAGATGATTGATAAGTTTCTAATAAACTTGAAGAAGTGTAGTTTTGTAAAGAAAGAGTTGGTGTACCTAGGATTTGTAGTCTTAGGAGAAGGTCTAAAAATGGACCCAGAGAAAGTGAAGGCTATCCTTGAATGGCCTAGTCTAAGGAGTGTGATAGAGGTAAGATCTTTTCATGGACTAGATATATTTTATAGAAAGTTCATAAGAAGTTTTAGCAGTATTTGTGGATGCTTGACTAAAACAATGAGAGGAGATAGGAAAGAGTTTAAGTGGACTATATGAGCAAATAAGAGTTTTAATCTATTTAAATAGATAGTTGTCAAACAACCTATTTTAACACTTCCTAGTTTTAACACGGTGTTTCAAGTAGACTATGATGCTAGTGGTACTATAATAGGAGTTGTTTTGAGCAAGGAAGGTAGACTTGTTGCTTATTTTAGTGACAAGTTGATGATGCAAAAAGAAAATATTCTATTTATGATCAAGAATTTTATGCTATAGTTCAAGCATTGAATAAGTGGAGACACTATCTTCTTCCTAAGGAGTTTTTTTTGTATACTAATCATCAAACTTTGCAATATTTGAATAGTCAAGAAAAATTGAATAAAAGACATTTAAAGTGGGTTGAGTTTTTGTAGAGTTATACATTTTTTTTGAAACACAAGAATGGAAAGTCTAACAAAGTTGTAGATGCTCTTAGTAGAGGATAATTTTTTCTGACATAAATGAAGATAAAGGTGGTTGGGTTCATGGAACTTAGTATATTGTATCCAAATGATCCTAATTTTGGTGAAGTGTGGATGGCTTGTACAAAACTTGTTACACTTGATAGGACAAAGTGGATGGATTTCATGATCCAAGATAATATTTTGTTCAAAGTAAGCTAGTTGTGCATTCTTAGAAGTTCAATGAGAAAGAATCTCATTAAGGAGAAGCATAGTGGAGATTGTCTAGAAATTTTGGTAGAGATACAACTATAGCTTTGGTTGATAGAAATTACCACTGGCCCTAGTTGTAGCAAGATGTGATTAAATTTATTACAAAGTTGCAGAGTATGTTAGACGGAAAAAGGAGTGAAGTAGAATATATATTTCTATTAGCCATTACCTATACTAGAGAAGCCATTGGAAGATATCAACATGGATTTTGTTTTTGGATTACTGAGGACACCAGAAGGCATGACTCTACTTTTGTGGTGGTTGATAGGTTTTCAAAGATGGCACATTTTATTCCTTCAAAGAAGACTAGTGATGCTATTCATGTAGTAGAATTGGTTTTTAGAGAAGTCGTATGATTACATGGTTTGCCAAACACTATAGTTTTAGATCAAGATACCAAATTTGTTGGGTATTTTTGGCATACATTATGGAACAAGTTGAAGGCTATTTTGAAGTTCAATTCATCACATCATCCACAAGTTGATGGAAAGATAGAAGTTGTGAATCATAGTTTTGGAAATTTGTTGAGATGCTTGGTTGGAGATAAACCAAAAGGATGGGATATGATTTTACCATACGTAGAATTTTAATATAATAATTCTATCAATAGGAGTATGGGTAAATCACCATTCAAGATTGTATATGGGAGTAGTCCCAGAAATGCTTCTGAACTAAGGCAGTTATATAAAAGAGAGATAAGTATTGTCAAAGTAGAAGATTTTTCTGAACATTTGAAGAACATCCATGAGGAGGTAAGGAAGCACATCATAAAAATGAATAAAAAATATAAGGCTAAGGAAGATTTGAAAAGGAGATATAAGAAATTTTAGATTGGAGATGAAGTCATGGCTCATTTGAGAAAGGAGAATTTTCCAGTGGGTACATATAATAAGCTGAAGATGAAGAAGTTTGTACCATGTAGGAGAGTGAAGAGACATGATTCTGGTAATGCGTATGAAGAATAGTTGCCTGCTAAATTGAATATTTTACTAGTATTTAATATTTCATATTTGACAAAGTATTATGAAAGAGGTGATGGAGATGAAGTTGCAGAAGCATAGTGGAGAATTCTAGGCACTAGTCCAACTGCAAAGGAAATTGAGGAGATACTAGACAGTCATGCTCAAAAAAGTACTAGAAATAGAACTTATGAGGAATATCTAGTCAAATGGAAAGGGAGACTAGTTGAAGATTCATCATGGCCAGCAAAGGAGGAGGTTAAGTATCTTAGTTTTCCTCTAAACATCTAAGAGATGATGAGGTCACTTCTCAAATTACCTTGGCTATTTGATGCAAGAGTATCCTGGGTGCAAGGGAAATCTTCCATCACCCAAAAAAAATTTATTTTTAGTCTTTTCTATTTTAATAAGGACTAGTAGATAGGGCGGGTACTATTTATGGGAACTTACTATTTTTAGCAAGTTTTTCATATGAGCTCAGAATATTCTCATTTTCTATAGGAAGGTTCATTTTAGAGTTGTGAGCCTACCATAAAAAATCTCATTCCTCAAGCATTAGTATCAGAGAAGTTATTACAATTTTTTTGTGGAAAATTTTGCAAAAAAATCTTCAGGCTCACCATTGGAGGCTTTAGAGTGCCTAGATGAGGTCTAAAAACTCGAGGGAAGGGTGCTAGCATAGTTTCAAGATTGTAGATTAGGAGCTGGCATTTCTAAAAAGTGGTTATAATAGCCAACTAGAGCAACGATTCGTGAGTTATGGTCTTTGGAAATCGGGCTACCAAAATTTTTAAAATATTTTTTGAAAGATGTATTTGGCCAACTCCATGTGTATTGTTAGGGTTTGTTGGCCCTAGTTATTAAGTTTGAGCATCTAGAACCTTCTTGGGTGTTATATAATTGCCTATTTAAAGAAAAGGCCCAAACATTGTCTAGGAAAGCTCTTGGTGATATTTCATAGCATGTCTAGAAAATTATTGTACTAAAGGTGCCCATGTGGGTTAGCATACTATACTTATGAGTTCTATAACTCTACATTTGTGGTGCAAATAAGAAGTCCATATTTTGTTCTCGCATTTTCTATTGTTTCTATGTTTTTGTTATGAGTTTATGATATTAAGAAAATGAACCTGCATCAACCTATTAGGGTTAAAATATTTGATCATAATATATGATATACCCTATGAGGGGTCTACCCTGTTAAACCATTTGAGACTACTATTTCTTACCTTGTTAAAGGATTTAACACTTACAATAAAGTATGAACTCTTTTAGGAGATTTATAAAGATCTATTATGACCACTCTATTAAGATATTCACCATGATTCAAGTTGGTTAGAACTGATTCAATATCTAACTCTTAATATACTCTATGATCTAATTTTGTTTCTTCTCCTTACTAACTAATCCTCTCTTCTAATCTGATAAAGTTTTACCTCACTCTCTCTACTCTGATCTTGATCTATCATAGAATTCTAATCTGATCTTGATATTTCACTACATCATTCATATATTTATCCTTTTTTGCATGCACACTTTTGTCTTCTCATCTTTTCACCCAATGATATAGGTTAATATCTTCTATATTTAAAGATTTCCATAAAGATTTTTCTAGATAATTCCATATTTTCTCTCTTCAACTAAATTGTCGATCATAAAACATTGGTATCTATGATCCACATCATAAATGTGTAAAAATCTCTGTAATAAGCACTACATATATTAATCTTCCTTCCAAGTTAGCTAAAAAATGATTTACCTCAAAAAATTTATCATTTTGAAATTTTACTCCTTTACTATTTACTAATACTCAACATTGTTGTTCTTCAATGTCTATTGTACTTGATATATATATATATATATATATATATATATATATATCTTGACACTTATATGATTTGAAATTTTTGGTTGATGTTGAGATCATCTTTTATAAAAAATACTTAGTGACCATACAATTATGCATCTCCTATAGAGCTCAATACATACCTACTTATGTACATGACTCAACCTATATAGAGTATCTAGGCTATAGTCATGACCATCTAACTCTACCTTGTAAATGACTAAGTGTTTATAATAGTAGACAAAAATAGTTAGAGATACCAACAAGTTTAGCCTCTATTTTCTTCTCTTTAGCTTCCTTCACTTCTTTTTCCTCTTCTGATGACTCTAATTCAGAATCAACTATTTTTGTCTTCATTTTGTGAGTAGGAGTCTTTCTTTTATTTTCAAGTCATGTAGACATTTGTTTGACTCTCCTTTTCCATGTAGGAGGTTTCATTTTGTCTTTCTTAACTTCAATAACTTTTTCAAACTCTCTAATTCTAGGAGGAGTGGTTGAGTTCACTTTTATAGTATTCACATCTACTTCATTATCCTTCTTATGTGTTTTATGTATAATAGTTAGTTGTACTCAGATAACTACTACATAAGGTATGTTGGGAAAAGGTGAAGATGTTCCTCCACTTGTAACATGTTTGGTTGTTACTCTAACTAGTAGTAGTGTGGCAATAAAGATGTTTGATCATCTACTTTCCCTCAATTATTTAGAAATTCCCATTTGTCCTCTAAATTGTTCATCATACCAATTTTTTTTGAAATTATTGAATAATTCCTATTTCTTCTTCATTTATTAGTTTTATAGCTCACTTTGGACTTCCCTCATCTTCTCATCACATGTCCCCTATCTAGGATATTACCAATATCTAATAGATTCAAGAATAATCTTTGCATAACCTTTAATCAATTATGTAGTCATGTCATACCCCATAGGATCAATGAATTTAACTCTTAGATCCATTGCTTCCATATGGTGGAGTTATTTAAAATTATTTCATCTTAGTCTGAAAGTTCCATATTATCCTTGTGATATCTTCTATTATTCTCTCTTCTTAATGTCTTATATAATGGCAGGTTATTAGATCCACGGTGCATTTGTTTCAATTCTACTCATAGTTAGGTGTACTAGGAAACTTTATCATGACTTAAAAAAATACATGTGTCAATAAAGACTCAAATCTAAATATTGCATTCTTAGTTTTCTTCAACCATTCAATCATGTTATTACAACTAGTAAGCTTGTGAATCATGTTATTGTCAATCATCACAAGAATATATGATATGCAAAATGTATCTTCATGGATGTGACTTATAATTGTCCTAGTTGTAATTCCCCACCTGAAGATCCTTGGAACAAGGATAAAACATCCACTAAACATTTTTCCTTGAACATAAGTTACTTAACAATAACAATAAGTAACCCAGTGCAAGAGTGAAAAATCCAATCAAAGTAATAAGATTAGGGAACATGATTGAAATCATATGTTGAAATACACCAATGGAAGTCTCACAAACACTTCCAAATATCCCCAAGAACCAACAGATTAAAAAAACCAAGAGAATGCCCAAATGAACTCTAGATAGCACCTAGAGATTCAAAGAGGGAATACAAAACTAATAGTCCAAAATAAGATATTCTTTTTAAGCCTAAAGAACAAGTTCCTAGAATGGTTAAACATAAAAGTCCATTTCCAACTAACTATAGCATAATAAAGAATTATATTTACAGAGATGAACAATGACCATGCACAAGATGACGGCTCAAAGTTACAACAACTCATCTATTGGACACCATGCTAAAATATAAATTTTCAATGACCATGCACAAGATGACGGCTCAAAGTTACAACAACTCATCTATTGGACACCATGCTAAAATATAAATTTTAAATCTTGAAATTTGGATAAGTTTGAAATATTGAAGCCATGAAATTTCCTAGATTCTTTATCATAACATGGAGAGATCTAAAACCTATATAAAATTAATCATCACATTTATTAAATTGACACAAGGAGGTTAAGAAGAACTAGGGCCAAAGGCACACCTAGTAATCCAAACCACCTTGTAGAGTTAACATAACAAAATCAAATAGACAAACAGAACAACACCATAGAGAGAGAGAGAGAGAGAGAGAGAGAGAGAGAGAGATAACAACACTTTTATTGATTCATCAAATAATCAACATACATGCCAATCTATAATGCCTTCTAGGCTAGGATCAGATACAAAATACATCCAAGATTCAAGATCTAGCTTCAAATTCACACTTCCAGACACATATGACATAGACTTTATTAGTCTCCCATACTCTCTTCAAAAATCTCTTTCTAGTTTTTCCCTAACTCTAAGCCTAAACACCCTATTTATGCTAGCCAAAATGGCTTATATAAGATTCTAGAACATTACAAAATAGAAAGGTCAACCATAAAATAGTTTTTACACATTATAATAAAATATCTTATCATAAAATTTGTTATCAAAATTAATCCCGTAGGTTGGCTCCCATTAAGAACCAAAACATAGAAAAATTGTCCAAAATTCTAACACTTAGCATCAACAGTTCCACTCGGCACGTGAAGGAATAATAAGAAAATACTAGATAACTCAACATACATTGGATAGGTTGACACACTATATATTTAGATGGGATAACACACAACTTTGAATTTTAACATGATGTGGGATAACTACAACACGATAGATACTACAAAATTGTTGGCACTGAGTAATTGCTGCAACTTGGCAACAACTGGTAAAATGGACACAAATCAGTAGGATAACACGTCAACCTAGAATGCTCCTACATCATACAACTAGGGTAGAAAAAAATCATTCTCTTGAATCATGCAAGTGTCACAACCTATGTTAAATCTAACTTAGATTAAGAAATCTATCTAGCATCTTCAACTGGTTTGTTCTTCTAGTTTATCAAATATTTAGAGTAGTCATTTCATCTTGTGCTTTTACCAACTCTCTAATCTAATATACATTTAACCTCTTCAATTTGCTTCTTTGGATAATAATAAAGTACAAAAAACTCATCATCTGACTCATGATAATTATATAAATTAGCAACATCAAATATAGGAGATATATCTATTTCATCAAGTAACTTAAGTTCATAAGCATTTCCACTATCAAATTTCTTCGTCTTCAGCTTAATATATGTTCCAACTAGAAATCTACCTTTCTTCAAATGAACCATCACCTCATCACCAACTTCAAAACCATGATGTCTTTTAGACTTATCCACATTCTCCTTGTATTTTTGATTACTTTGTTCCAACTTCAGCTTCACTTCCTTATGCAAACTTACCTTTTGTCAATACCATCTCCCAATGATTTGTTTCATCTCCAACTAAGCATCTCAACAAATTACCCAAGCTTCTATTCACAACCTATGTCTGTCCATCAATCTCTAGATGGAATGTAGAACTACATTTCAACTTAGTATTCATCTTCTTCCACAAAGTTCTCCAAAAATAACAAACAAATTTATTATCTCTATTAGAAATAATACTCCTTGGTAATCCATCGAATCTAACAATCTCTTTGAAGAAAATTTTATCAACATTATCAACATCTAATGTATTCTTAGATGGTATGAAATGATCCATTTTAGAAAATTAATCCACAACAAAAAATATAAAATGATACCCCTTTACTATTTTAGGCAATATAAGAACAAAATCCATATTGATGTCCCACTAAGGTTTCTTAGGAAAAAAAATAGGTGTAAACAATCTAGTATTCTAACTTACTCATTTTGAAACTTGACAAACTCCACAACTCCTAACAAATTTTGGAACATCCTTATACATATGTGGCCAATAATACTTCTCCTTCAACAAACTCAATGTTTTATCAATTCTAAAATGTCCATCCAATCCACCACTATGCTTTTCCTTAATTAGATTAACTTTCATAGAAATTCTTGGCATATAAAACTCAATACCTTTGAATAACATAGCTTCTTGAATGAAATAAACATCATACATACTCATGCGATCTTTAAGATTTGGTGCTTTGCACTATATCCACACCTTAGAAAAATCAAGTTTAGTGTCATATAACTCATTCATGACATCAAAACCAAGAACTTCAACCTTCATCTTAGTTAGAAAAGAACATCTTCTACTCAATGCATCAACAACTATGTTAGTAACTTGACTTTT
The DNA here is from genome assembly GCA_028749045.1 of Cupressus sempervirens. NCBI lineage: Eukaryota > Viridiplantae > Streptophyta > Pinopsida > Cupressales > Cupressaceae > Cupressus > Cupressus sempervirens. Next base: position 802,746,388 of record CM053793.1, read on the forward strand.
ATTCTTAATCAAAAATGTAAAACTCTGCAAATACTCAACCCACTTTATATGTCTTTGATTCAATTTATGTTGACTTCCCAAGTACTATAAAGATTTATGATTAGTATACAACACAAATTACTTAGGAAAAAAATAATGTCTCTACTTCTTCAAAGCTTGAAAAATATCATAAACCTCTTGATCATACATAGAATAATTCGTTCTAGCATCATTCAACTTTCCACTAAAGAAAGTAATAGGTTTACTTGCTTGACTAAATACAACTCCTATTGCACTACCGCTTGCATCACATTCAACTTGAAATACCTTATTGAAATTAGGAAAATCCAATATAGGTAACTTAGGAACCTTTTGTTTCAAAGTCTCAAAACTCTTATCAGCTCCATGTGTCCACATGAATTCCTTTTTATCTCCTTTCACTATCTCATTCATAGCATTAAAAACAATTCTAAAATTCTTTATAAACTTCATATAAAAACTATCTAGACCATGAAATAATCTTACATTACTCACATTCTTAGGTGTAGGCCATTCAAAAATTTCTTTAACCTTCTTAGGATTCATTCTCAAACCATCAGCTAAAATAAAAAATCCCAAATACACAATCTCCTCCTACATAAAAGAACACTTTTTAAAATTAATCGTCAACTTCTCCTCTTTCAATCTATACAATAATTTTCTAAAATGCTGAATATTTTCTTCCTTAGTCTTACTAAATATCAAATATCATCTAAATAAAAAATCACAAACTTACCCAAGAATCTTTTTAGAAATTCATTTATCAACCTCGTGAAAGTACTAGATGTATTAGTCAAACCAAAAGGCATTACCAACCATTCATACAAACCATCTTTTTTCTTGGAAGCAATCTTCCATTCATCAACTTCTCTAATTCTCGGTATTTAAATACTTTTCTCCACTCAAACAATACATCATGTCATCCATCCTTGGCATAGAAAACCTATATTTCACTATGATCTTAGTAATAAATTTGGAATCAATACACATCCCCCATTCTCCATTCTTCTTAGGTGTTAATATAGTACATATAGTGCATGGACTCAAACTTTCTCTAATCAAAGATTTATGCAATAAATCATGCACTTGTCTATTAAGTTCTTCATTCTCTATAGGTGTTAATTTGTATGGTTCTTTGTTCGAAAAATTGGCTCTATGAATTTGATCCATACAATGACTTATACTTCTTACTAGAGGTAAACCATTAGGAATGTCCTTAGCAACAATATCCTTATACTTGCTCAGTAATTCTATAATTTCTACTAGTACTCAATCAATATCACTAGTTTCTCCAAACACTTGGTCATTACCAACTTTTGTTTCTAGGTCATTACTATGAACACTTGGTTCTTTAGGAACTATAGAAAAATAAACTTGATTCTTCTTCACTTATTTTTCAAATTTCTTTCCATTAACCATGCAAATTCTCATAGTAGTACACTTAACCTCATCTGGACTATCAATCAAGGGAAACAATATTTTCTTCTTCCCATTCACCGAAAGAGTGTATTGATTCAATCTTCTATCCTATACAACATATCTATCATATTTCCAAGGTCTACCCAACAAAATATTCCAACAATCCATAGACATACTATCATACAAAACTTCATCAAAGTAATGTCCAATCTTGAACTTCAGGATTCATTAGTCACTTACCAATATCCTATGCTCATCTTTGATCCATGAAACATGATAAGGTTTGGGATTCTTTAGCCTCTGCAACTACAACTTTTTAACCAGCTCCTCTAATGCCAAATTTGTAGAACTTCCACTATCAATAATCACCTTGCAGTATTTGCTAGCCATCTTACATCTAGTCTTGAAAATACTTCTCTTTAGGACACATTCCTTATCACTTCCCTTATTGCATAAAGTTCTTCTCACCATCAAATTTTATCCAACCTTTGGTCCACTCAATGAACTCTCAACATCTTTTTGAATCAAATCATTTCTATTAGCTTACCTACTTTTACAAGATCTACATTCAAACGATCTATGCCCTTCTTTACCACATCTAAAATAATTACCATGAAAAATACCTCTAGAATAAGAATTACTTCTTCCATAGTAAGAACTCATACCTCCTTGGTATGAACTACCACCTTTCCACTTGATCTAGTCTTTGTCCACATTTTTTCATTCATATTATCCCCTATCTTGTATAGAACTATCAGATCTACCATCTTCTCCATAAGGTCCACCTCTACTTCTTTGGAATCTACCACCTCTACCTCTTTGTCCTTGTTCATGCTTCTTTGTCAAGATCTTCTTAGCTTTCAAGATATATTGATATGTTTCTTCCACACTTTCTAATTTCACAAAACTTATCTCATCTTGAATTCTAGATCTCAATCCATTTAAATATCTTGCAATTTTCTCAACATCTTCATCCACACATCTAGATTTAATGTCCAATCTATAGAATTCCTCAGTATACTCCTTGTCAGTCATGTATTTTTTTCTCAAATTTTGCATATTTCTCAACAAGATAACTTGGTAATCAACAAGAAAGAATTTGTTCTTTGTCTTGTTTACTATCTTATGCCAAGTCTTGATATCTCCTTTCCTCTCCTTTCTCTATCAGTTTGTAAATGCTCCTCCCATAGTGAAACGTGACCTTTCAACCTAGTAACTGCAAGTTTCACCTTTCTATTATTAGGAGTGTTTTCATACTCAAAGAAATTATCCATATTAGAGATCTAATCTAACATAACATTTGTGTCAAATTTTCCATCATAGGGAACCACGTCTACAATAGGCTTTGAATGAGCCCTAGACAATACTCTTATCAATATTTCCTCATCTTGATATTCTTTAAGTTTTAGATTAGGGTTTAGTGCTACTGCTTCATCATCACTCACATCATCAAGATGTGCTCATCTCCTTTGGGATATCTTCACAACATCTAATTTTGCTATAATTTGTCTCAATGTATCCAATATTGTATTATCAACATTTCCTCTACCTCGAATCATCTTTACAAATTAGGTTCCTACAAGATCATAACCCTCTGCAAGTTATAGGTCAATTTGTTAGATTTGAAACCCTACAACTAAATTAAAATTATGGTTCTACACAATCCAATATCCACAAGGATGAACCTCTAGCTCTGATACCACCCAATGCAGGGAGGGTAAGAAGAAGTAGGGAAAAAGGCACACTTAGCAATCCAAACCACTTTACAGAGTAAACAAAATGAAAAAAAATGCACAAAGAGAATAGAACCACACACACACATAGAGAGAGAGAGAGAGAGAGAGAGAGATGGGGACACAACCCAAGAACAGAATGGACACAATAGAAAAGGAAAATTATATTAACTGAGAAAATAAGCTAGTACAAACAGTACAGAGAAAATAAACTTCAAAACATGCCCTAAGGCTTACAATAGCATAAATCTAGAGAATATTTCTCCTTTTAGCACCTCCTCTCAAACTCCACTCCGAACTACCTTTTACAATGCCAAAAATCTCCTTAAATAGACCCCGGAGGGTTAAGGACTAGGAGTACATTCTAGAAAGTGCTAGTAGGCATCCACTGACAAAATAGAAGGTTCCAAAAACTATGTTAGAAGTCGGTGCAAATCTAGAAGAATCCAGAAATGGTAGCCGAACTTTTGGGAGGCATAACTTTTGAACCGTAGCTCCGATTGACGAATCGTTTACATTTTCGGAAAGCTCTCAAAGCGCTCTATAGCCCTATGGACCAGCTTCACTCCTCCCCCATTTTTAGACCATTATTGAGGTCATTTAATGCCCCAAACCTGACTTTGAAGCATTCTTAGGAGGTCTCCAAAACCTAAAAAACTATAATAACTTTCAAACCGTGGGGCCTTCTGACCTGATTCTTTTTCTGGAATGCTCTAAATCACAATTACATTCATCTGGCCAATTCAAACCTTCTAGGTCACCAAAATGATGGCCAAATTGCATGCTCCTATTTTTTTGGGATTTTCAAACACACTGATAGTGGAACTATGAGAGTTGGAACCTTTATTTGACCCAAATGGGTATCCAAAAATTTAAAGACATCAAACAAAAACTAAGTCTAAGTACATTTTTTTGGGTGACACAGGATTGCCCTTATACCTCTGGATGCTCCTGCATCAGACACCTAGGGTAGATTGAAAAGTGACCCTGTCACTTTATGGATGGTAGAGGAAATCCCAAATGGGAAACCTCAGCTACTGAAATCCAAGTTGAGTCCTCGATCGACCATCCTTTCCATTTGACCAAATACTCTTCATACTGCCTGTTTCTGGTACTCCTACCCACACAATGATCTAGAATGTCTTCTATCTCGTCCTTCTTAGAAGCCAGAATTGGACATGGCTCTAAAACCAGCTCCTCATCTGCACCATCACCATGATACTCTATTAAATCTGCAATGTTGAAAATGGGAGAAATGTGAATACCATCTGGCAGCTCCACCTCATATGCATTTCCTGAGTCATGTTTCTTCAAAACTTTGCAGGGGCCAAATTTCTTCATTTTCAGCTTGTTGTAAGTACTAACTAGAAATATTTCTTTTCGTAAGTGCACCATGACTAGATCCCCTACTTGGAATTCCTTATGTCTTCTCCTTTGATCAGCCCTAGCTTTATACTCTTGATTAATCTTGATAATGTGTGCTTCAACCTCCTCATGTAGACACTTGATGTGTTTAGCAAATTCCTCAGCTTTAGCACTTGTCCTCTCCCCTTGTTCTATCCTCCTCCGCTGTGGTGTAGTCCTTGGGCTATTCCCATATACAATTTGAAATGGCGATTTTCAAGTAATCCTATTTATAGAGTTATTATAAGAAAATTCTGCCTGTGGTAGAATCAAATCCCATCCCTTGGGCTTATCTCCAACTAAACATCTCAAAAAATTGCCTAGACTTCTATTTACCACTTCTGTTTGGCCATCAGTCTATGGGTGATGCGTGGAACTGAATTTCAAGTCTATTCTCAACTTCTTCCACAATGTCCTCCAAAAATACCCCACAAATTTAGTATCTCTGTCAGAAACTATACTCCTTGGAAGACCATGTAGTCTTACCACCTCTTTGAAAAACAAGTCTACAATATGGAAAGCATCATGAGTTTTGTGGCATGGAATAAAATGTGCCATTTTGGAGAACCTATCAACCACCACGAATACTGATTCATTACCCCTTTGTGTCCTTGGCAATCCAAGAACAAAATCCATACTTATGTCCTCCCATGGCCTTGATGGAACAGGAAACGGCTGATATAGGCCATTATTTTGACTAAACCCCTTGGTAACTTGACAAACCTGGCAACTCTGTACAAACTTCTTCACATCCTGTGTAATTTGAGGCAAAAAATAATGTTCTCTAAGAATGGAAATGATCTTATCCCAACCAAAATATCCTGCCATCCCTCCACTGTGTTTCTCCTTAATCAGATTTTCCCTCATGGAACTCCTTGGAATGCATAATTGACTACCTTTGAACAACATGCCATCCTGAATCAAATAGTCTAACCACTTGGTTCTATCTATAGCAACAGGTTCTTTACAAGCTTTCCATTCTTCAACAAAATTAGGATCCTTAGAGTACAAATTCTTGAGTTCATCAAACCCAACTACTTCAACCTGCATTACTATAAGCAGTGACTGTCTCCTACTTAGTGCATCTGCAACCCTATTAGATTTTCCACTTCTATGCTTCAACACAAATGTATAACTCTGCAAGAATTCTACCCACTTCATATGCCTCTGATTCAATTTACCTTGGCTATTTAGATACTGTAATGCCTAATGATCAGTATACAAAACAAATTCCTTTGGCAATAAATAATGCCTCCATTTCTTTAAGGCCTGAACTATTGCATAGAACTCTTGATCATAAACATAATACTTCTTCTTTGCATCATTAAATTTTTTACTAAAATATGCAATAGGCTTACCTCCTTGGCTTAATATAGCCCCAATAGCACTACCACTAGCATCACAATCCACCTGGAATACTTTTCTAAAATTTGGAAGTGCCAACACAGGCTGTTCAGTCACCTTCTTCTTCAGCAATTCAAAACTTCTCACAACTGTTGCAGTACATTTGAACTCTTTTCTATCCCCTCTTATTGTATCAGTTAGGGGTGCACATATGCTACTGAACTTCTTAATAAACTTCATGTAAAAACTAACCAGACCATGAAATGATCTTACCTTAGTAGCAGACCTTGGAGTAGGCCATTCCAAGATGGCTTTTACCTTCTCTGGATCCATTTTGAGACCTTCAGGTGATATAACAAATCCCAAATAGACTAACTCCCTTTTTGCAAAGACACACTTCTTTAGATTAATTAATAGTTTCTCTTCCCTTAGCCTTTCAAGGACACTATGAATATGCAGTAAATGTTCTTCCAAATTCTTGCTGAAAATTGAAATATCATCCAAATAGACAATAACAAATTTTCCCAAGACCTTCTTAAGTACCTCATTCATGAGCCGCATGAAGGTGCTTGGGGTGTTCGTCAATCCAAAGGGCATGACTGACCACTCATAAAGACCCTCCTTGGTCTTGAAGGCTATTTTCCACTCATCTCCTTCTTGAATCTGTATATGATGATAGCCAATCTTCAGATCTATCTTTGTGAAGTACTGAGCTCCACTCAAGTAGTCCATAAGATCATCCATCCTTGGTAAAGGAAACCGGTACTTGATGGTTATCCTATTTATAGCTCAAGAATCTATACACATCCTCCACTCTTCATCCTTCTTTGGTGCAAGTACTACAGGTACTGCACATGGACTCAGGCTCTCTCGAATCAAGCCCTTCCTCAACAACTCCTGAACCTGTCTATTTAGCTCCTCTGTTTCAGTAGGAGTCATCTTGTGAGCAGCCTTGTTAGGCAAACTAACTCCTGGAATCAGATCTATCTGATGATTGATTTTCCTTACTGGTGGCAATCCATCTGGAACATTATCAAAGATAATATCTCCAAATTCCCATAGTAAATCTGAAACTTCAAATGGTATTTCACTACTACCTATCTTTCCTAAGAATCAAAGCATAGCACATATGGTGATGTTTCATGCCATCTTAAAACTTCCTTCCATCAACAAGACAAATCCTAGCACTGCTACATACCTTTTCACCTTCCTTTTCCATGGGCTTCAATTTGTGGTGAACTCCATCCTTTGTCAGAGAGTATGTGTTTGCATGTCCATCATGTATTGCATGTCTATCAAATTGCCATTGTCTACCCAACAATAGATGGAAAACATCCATCGAAATAACATCACAAAGAACTTCATCATGGTAACTCCCAATTTTGAATTTTACTAAACATTTTTCACTTACCAGGACCTTATGATCATCTTTTACCCAAGAAATCTGATAGGGTTGGGGATGTTTCTCCCTCTTGAGCTTTAGCTTAGAGACCATCTCGTCTGAAACCAAGTTATCAGTGCTACCACCATCTATGATCACATCACAACATTTATCCTCACACTTGCATCTGGTATGAAAAAAACTCCTTCGTTGTCCTGGTTCATTCTCACCACTTATTAGGACTCTTTCATTTACCAAGGTCTCTCCTCTTTCTGAATCCTTTGAATGTGATGATTGTGCATCCTCATCCACATGAGCAACCCTAGCTTGGCCCTCAGCTCTCCTATCTGTCCTTCCTTGTCATTGAGGGCATTCAAAGCATTGATGAACTTCTTCATTGCAATGAAAATAGGTTCCATGGAAGCCTCCTCTTCCTTGTCCATGTCCTCTACCTCTTTCTCTTTGATTTCAAAAGTCTTGATCATGGGAGCAGTTGAAACCCTCATTCCTCTGGTTTCTGCTAGTACCCACATCTTCATTTTTCTTTTGGGTTTCATTGTGGCCTCCAGATGATCTAATGCTTCCCCTTCCTCCTTGACCGTGCCCTCTTTTTCTTCCTTCAAACCTTTTATTCAACTTCTCTTCAACTCATAGGGAAAATTGGTATGCCTCTTCAACGCTGGTCATTCTTACCAGGCTTAATTCCTCCTGGATGCTAGGTCGCAACCTACTAATATAATGAGCAACCTTCTCCTTATTTGCTTCTGCATGCCCCGCTCTAATCAAGAGTCGATAAAACTCCTCTATATATTCTTTGACTGATCTTCCTATTTGCTTTAACCCATGCATCTTCTTAAACAGATGAAGCTCATAGTCCACAGGAATGAATTGCTTCTTCAATTTGTCCACCATGCGATCCCATCTTGTAATCTTCTCCTTTCCTCTTCTAAGTCTTTCTAGTTGAACCTCTTGCCACCAGATTTTGGCATGGCCTTTCAGTTTGGCCTTTGCAAACTTAACCCTATCTGGGTCCCTTATATCCTCATACTCAAAGTATTCTTCCAGTTCATTGATCCAATCGATCAATTCATCTGGTTTCAGATTTCCTGAAAATATACCCACTTCAATTGTAGGTCTTTTCCCAAACTTAGTAATGGCCCTAAAAAGCCTTTCCTCTACAGGATTCAGAACTTCCCTGTCAACTTCCTCTTCTGGTACCATTACTTCCTCTTCATTGTCATCCTCACTATTGTCACCTGCGACAACATTTGCTCCTCTACAAAGCTCCTCTTGCAATCCTTGTACTAGCCTCTGGAGGGCTCTAACCTCCTTAGGATCAATAGCTCTAGCCCTTCCGCCACACTCTCTTCATGGAGGCATCTTCTAACTCAAACCCACAACCACACAGTCCTGGTGCAAACTGCCTCACAGTCGGCACTCTATCTACACACTCAGGAAAACCCACTCTGATACCACTTGATGGGGACACAACCCAAGAACATAATGGACACAACAGAAAAGGGAAGTTATATTAACTAAGAAAATAAGCTAGTACAAATAGTACAAATAAAATAAACTTCAGAACATGCCCTAAGGGCTTACAATAGCATAAATCTGGAGAATATTTCTCCTTTTAGCACCTCCTCTCAAACTCCACTCTGAACTGCCTTTTACAATGCCAGAAATCTCCTTAAATAGACCCCAAAGGGTTATGAACTAGGAGTACATTCTAGAAAGTGCTAGTAGGCATCCACCAACAAAATAGAAGGTTCTAGAAGCTACGTTAGAAGTTGGTGTAAATCTAGAAGAATCCAAAAATGGTAGCCAAACTTCCTGGAGGCATAACTTTTGAACTGTAGCTCCGATTGACGAACCATTTAAATTTTTGGAAAGCTCTCAAAGCACTCTATAGCCCTATGGACCAGCTTTGCTCATCTCCCATTTTTTGACCCTTTTCGAGGTCATTTAATGCCCCAAACCTGACTTTGAAGCATTCTTAGGAGGTCTCCAAAACCTAAAAAACTGCAATAACTTTAAAACTGTGGGGCCTTTTGACCTGATTCTTTTTTTTGAAATGCTCTAAATCACAATTGCATTCATCTGGCCAATTCACATCTTCTAGGTCACCAAAATGATGGCCAAATTACATGCTCCTATTTTTTTGGGATTTTCAAACAAGCTGATAGTGGAATTGTGAGTGTTGGAACCTTTATTTGACCCAAATGGGTATCCAAAAATGTAAAGACATGAAACAAAAACTAAGTCTAAGTACATTTTTTTGGGTGACATAGGATTGCCCTTATACCTCTGGATGCTCCTGCATCAGACACCCAAGGTAGATTGAAAAGTGACCCTGTCACTTTATGGATGGTAGAGGAAATCCCAAATGGGAAACCTCAGCTGCTGAAATCCAAGTCGAGTTCTCGATCGACCGTCCTTTGCATTTGACCAAATACTCTTCATATTGCCTGTTTCTAGTACTCCTACCACAATGATGAGCTAGAATGTCTTCTATCTCCTCCTTCTTATTAGCCAGAATTGGACATGGCTCTAAAACCAGCTCCTCATCTGAACCATCATCATGATACTCTATTAAATCTGCAATGTTAAAAATGGGAGAAATGTGAATACCATCTGGCAGCTCCACCTCATATGCATTTCCTGACTCATGTTTCTTCAAAACTTTGCAGGGGGCAAATTTCTTCATTTTCAGCTTGTTGTAAGTACCAACTGGAAATCTTTCTTTTCGTAAGTGCACCATGACTAGATCCCCTACTTGGAATTCCTTATGTCTTCTCCTTTCATGAGCCCTAGCTTTATACTCTTGATTCATCTTGATAATGTGTTCTTGAACCTCCTCATGTAGACACTTGATGTATTCAGCAAATTCCTCAGCTTCAGCACTTTTCCTCTCCCCTTGTTCTATCTTCCTCAGCTATGGTGCAGTCCTTGGGCTATTCCCATATACAATTTGAAATGGTGATTTTCTAGTACTCCTATTTATAGAGTTATTATAAGCAAATTCTGCCTATGGTAGAATCAAATCCCATCCCTTGGGCTTATCTCCAACTAAACATCTCAGCAAATTGCCTAGACTTCTATTTACCACTTCTGTTTGGCCATTAGTCTGTGGGTGATGCGTGGAACTGAATTTCAAGTCTTTTCTCAACTTCTTCCACAATGTCCTCCAGAAATACCCCACAAATTTAGTATATCTGTCAGAAACTATACTCCTTGGAAGACCATGTAGTCTTACCACCTCTTTGAAAAACAAGTCTACAATATGGACAACATCATGAGTTTTGTGGCATGGAATAAAATGTGCCATTTTGGAGAACCTATCAACCACCACGAATACAGAGTCATTACCCCTTTGTGTCCTTGGCAATCCAAGAACAAAATCCATACTTATGTCCTCCCATGGCCTTGATGGAATAGGCAACGGCTGATATAGGCCATTATTTTGACTAAACCCCTTGGCAACTTGACAAACCTGGCAACTCTGTACAAACTTCTTCACATCCTGTGTAATTTGAGGCCAAAAATAATGTTCTCTAAGAATGGCAATGGTCTTATCCCGACCAAAATGTCCTGCCATCCCTCCACTGTGTTTCTCCTTAATCAGATTTGCCCTCATGGAACTCCTTGGAATGCACAATTGACTACCTTTGAACAACATGCCATCCTGAATCAATTAGCCTAACCACTTGGTTCTATCTACAACAACAGGTTCTTTACAAGCTTTCCATTCTTCAGCAAAATCAGGATCCTTAGAGTACAAATTCTTGAGTTCATCAAACCCAACTACTTCAACCTGCATTACTGTAAGTAGTGACTGTCTCCTACTTAGTGCATCTACAACCCTGTTAGATTTTCCACTTCTATGCTTCAACACAAATGTATAACTATACAAGACTTCTACCCAATTCATATGCCTCTAATTCAATTTACCTTGGCTATTTAGGTACTGTAATGCCTAATGATCAGTATACAAAACAAATTCCTTTGGAAATAAATAATGCCTCCATTTCTTTAAGGCCTGAACTATTGCATAGAACTCTTGATCATAAACAGAATACTTCTTTGCATCATTCAATTTTTTACTAAAATATGCAATAGGCTTACCTCCTTGGCTTAATACAGCCCCAATAGCACTACCACTAGCATCACAATCCACCTGGAATACTTTTCTAAAATTTGGAAGTGCCAACACAGGCTGTTCAATCACCTTCTTCTTCAGCAATTCAAAACTTCTCATAGCTGCTGCAGTCCATTTGAACTCTTTTCTTTCCCCTCTTATTGTATCAGTTAGGGGTGCACATATGCTACTAAAATTCTTAATAAACTTCCTATAAAAACTAACCAGACCATGAAATGATCTTACCTCAGTAGCAAACCTTGGAGTAGGCCATTCCAAGATGGATTTTACCTTCTCTGGATCCATTTTGAGACCTTCAGATGATATAACAAATCCCAAATAGACTAACTCCCTTTTTGCAAAGACACACTTCTTTAGATTAATTAACAGTTTCTCTTCCCTTAGCCTTTCAAGGACACTACGAATATGCAGTAAATTTTCTTCCAAAGTCTTGCTGAAAATGAAAATATCATCCAAATAGACAATAACAAATTTTCCCACGAACTTCTTAAGTACCTCATTCATGAGACACATGAAGGTGCTTGGGGCGTTCGTCAATCCAAAGGGCATGACTAACCACTCATAAAGACCCTCCTTGGTCTTGAAGGTTGTTTTCCACTCATCCCTTTCTCGAATCCATATCTGATGATAGCCACTCTTCAGATCTATCTTTGTGAAGTACTGAGCTCCACTCAAGCAGTCCATAAGATCATCCATCCTTGGTAAAGGAAACCAGTACTTGATGGTTATCCTATTTATAGCTCGATAATCTATACACATCCTCAACTCTCCATCCTTCTTTGGTGCAAGTACTGCAGCTACTACACATGGACTCAGGCTCTCTCGAATCAAGCCCTTCCTCAACAACTCCTGAACTTGTCTATTTAGCTCCTCTATTTCAATAGGAGTCATCCTGTGAGCAGCCTTGTTAGGAAAACTAGCTCCTGGAATCAGATCTATCTGATGACTTATTTGCCTTACTAGTGGCAATCCATCTGGAACATTATTAGAGATAATATCTCCAAATTCCCCTAGTAAATCTGAAACTTCAAATGGTATTTCACTACTACCTTCTTTATCTGTCCTAGGAATCAAAGCATAGCACATATGGTGAGGTTTCATGCCATCTAAAAACTTCCTTCCATCAACAAGACAAATCCTATCACTGCTACATACCTTTTCACCTTCCTTTTTCATGGGCTTCAATTTGTGGCGAACTCCATCCTTTGTCAGAGGGTATGTGTTTGCATGTCCATCATGTATTGCATGTCTATCAAACTACCATGGTCTACCCAACAATAGATGGCAAACATCCATCGAAATAACATCACAAAGAACTTCATCATGGTAACTCCCAATTTTAAATTTTACTAAACATTTGTCACTTACCAGGACCTTATGAACATCTTTTACCCAAGAAATCCGATAGGGTTGGGGATGTTTCTCCCTGTTGAGCTTTAGCTTAAAGACCATCTCTTCTGATACCAAGTTATCAGTGCTACCACCATCTATGATTACGTCACAACATTTATCCTCACACTTGCATCTGGTACGAAAAAAACTCCTTCGTTGTCCTAGTTCATTCTCACCACTTAGTAGGACTCTTTCATTTACCAAGGTCTCTCCTCTTTCTGCATCCTCTGAATGTGATGATTGTGCATCCTCATCCACATGAGCAACCCTAGCTTGGCCCTCAGCTCTCCTATCTGTCCTTCCTTGTCATTGAGGGCATTCAAAGGCATGATGTCCTTCTTCATTCTAATGGAAATAGGTTCCATGGAAGCCTCCTCTTCCTTGTCCACGTCCTCTACCTCTTCCTCTTTGATTTCCAAAGTCTTGATCATGGTAGCGGTTGAAACCCTCATTCCTCTGGTTTCTGCTAGTACCCACATCTTCATTTTTCTTTTGGGTTTCATTGTGGCCTCCAGATGATCTACCGCTTCCCCTTCCTCCTTGACCAAGCCCTCTTTGTCTTCCTTCAAACCTTTTATTCAACTTCTCTTCAACTCATAGGGCAAACTAGCATGCCTCTTCAATGCTGGTCATTCTTACCAGGCTTAATTCCTCCTGGATGCTAGGTCACAACCCACTGATATAATGAGAAACCTTCTCCTTATTATCTTCTGCATGCCCCACTCTAATCAAGAGTCGGTAAAACTCCTCTGTATATTCTTGGACTGATCTTCCTGCTTGCTTTAACCCATGCATCTTCTTAAACAGATCAAGCTCGTAGGCCACAGGAATGAATTGCTTCTTCAATTTGTCCACCATGCGATCCCATCTTGTGATCTACTCCTTTCCTCTTCTAAGTCTTTCCAGTTGAACCTCTTGCCACCAGATTTTGGCATGGCCTTTCAGTTTGGCCTTTGCAAACTTAACCCTATCTGGGTCCCTTATATCCTCATACTCAAAGTATTCTTCCAGTTCATTGATCCAATTGATCGACTCATCTGGTTTCAGATTTCCTAAAAATATACCCACTTCAATTGTAGGTCTTTTCCCAAACTTAGTAATGGCCCTAAAAATCCTTTCCTCTACAGGATTCAAAACATCCCCATGAACTTCCTCTTCTGGTCCCATTACTTCCTCTTCATTTTCATCCTCACTATTGTCACTTGCGGCAACATTTTCTCCTCTATGAAGCTCCTCTTGCAATGCTTGTACCTGCCTCTGGAGGGCTCTAACCTCCTCAGGATCAATAGCTCTAGCCCTTCCACCATACTCTTTTCATGGAGGCATCTTCTAACTCGAACCCAAAACCACACAATCCTGGTGCAAACTGTCTCACAGTCGGCGCTTTGTCTACACACTCAGGAAAACCCACTCTGATACCACTTGATGGGAACACAACCCAAGAACAGAATGGACACAATAGAAAAGGGAAATTATATTAACTGAAAAAATAAGCTAGTACAAATAGTACAAAGAAAATAAACTTCAGAACATGCCCTAGGAGCTTACAATAGCATAAATCTGGAGAATATTTCTCCTTTTAGCACCTCCTATCAAACTCCACTCCGAACTACCTTTTACATTGCCATAAATCTCCTTAAATAGACCCCGAAGGGTTAAGGACTAGGAGTACATTCTTGAAAGTGCTAGTAGGCATCCACCGATAAAATAGAAGGTTCTAGAAGCTGCGTTAGAAATCGGTGCAAATCTAGAAGAATCCAGAAATGGTAGCCAAACTTCCGAGAGGCATAACTTTTGAACTGTAGCTCCGATTGACGAACTGTTTACATTTTTGAAAAGCTCTTGAAGTGCTCTATAGCCCTATGGACCAGCTTCACTCATTCCCCATTTTTTGACCCTTTTCAAGGTCATTTAATGCCCCAAACCTAACTTTGAAGCATTCTTAGGAGGTCTCCAAAACTCGAAAAACTGCAATAACTTTCAAACCATGGGGCCTTTTGACCTGATTCTTTTTCTGGAATGCTCTAAATCACAATTACATTCATCTGGCCAATTCACACCTTCTAGGTCACCAAAATGATGGCCAAATTGTATGCTCCTATTTTTTTTGGATTTTCAAACACACTGATAGTGGAACTGTGAGAGTTGGAACCTTTATTTGACCCAAATGGGTATCCAAAAATGTAAAGACATGAAACAAAAACTAAGTCTAAGTACATTCTTTTGGGTGACATAGGATTGCCCTTATACCTCTGGATGCTCCTGCATCAGAGAGAGAGAGAGAGAGAGAGAGAGAGAGAGAGAGAGAGAGAGAGAGAGAGAGAGAGAGAGAGAGAGAGAGAGAGAGAGAGAGAGAGAGAGAAACACTTTTATTGATTCATCAAATAATCAACATACATGACTAGTTGTAAGGCTTTCTAGGTTATGACCAAATACAAAATACATCTAGGATCCAAGATCCAGCTTCAAATTTACACTTTCAAACAAATATGCCATAGAATTTCTCAATCCCTTGAATTCTCTCCAAAAATATATTTCCAGTTCTACCCTAACTTTAAGCCTTAAAACCCTATTTATGGTTGCCAAAATAGCTTACAAAAGATTCTAGAATATTACAAAATAGAAAGGTTGAACCTAAAATTCTTTGCACAAATCCCAAGACAAGATCTTGTAATAAAAGTCATAATCAAAATTAATCCTAGAAGTTGGCTCCCATTAAGAACCAAAACATAGAAAACTTGTCCAAAATGTTGATACTCAACATCAATAGGTTCACTCAACACATGAAGGAATGCTCAGCAGATACTAGATGACTAGACATAGATTGGATGGCTTAGCACACACTATGGAACTCGACACACACTAAAAAGTGATATGGGATAACAAACAAGTTTGAATGTTAACATGACATGGGATAATTGCAACTCAATAGATACTAAAAAATTATTGGCACTTAGGAATTACTACAACTCAACAAAAACTTGCAAAATGGACACAAATGGGAAGGATAACACATCAACCTAGCATGTTCCTACATCATAAATATATGTCAACTTATACTTAAACGATATATTTTAAACACAATACAAAGACTATTTTGAATTGCAAAGGTGTCAAATCCAATAATTTTCCCAAAACTATCTTCCAAACTTTCCTTGGCCAAGCTTAAATGCCCCTTGTTTCTCATGAAAGGAAGTACACTAGTCTCTAGTCTTGTGTGATACTTTGCACCATTGCATGTGAGAAAGTGAATTACTTCACATGAGGAAGCAAACTAAACCATGCAAGGATAGAAAACACGCTATGTGAGGTAGTACTAACTTCGTGTGAGGATGTACTTACTCGTGCAAGAAACTACCCTTCCCATGTGAGAATTGCCAACAATGCAAAAATGTTACAAGATGAAAAATATAAAAATATGAAACCTCCACACTAGGGAGTATTGGATCCATGTACATTGAGGAATGATCACTCAAGAGCATACAAAAGATCAAATAACTCTAATATCTAATCCATAGCAACATATAAATGAACATACAGAAAGAAACATCACAATTTACATACATGGTTCATAAACCATACATCATATGAAGGAAAGCATAAACACTTAAGCACCAACACAAAAACAACTTTTTTGTGTTTCCTACCAACTATAATAGCATCATGAGACCTCAAATGCACTAGCCATCCCTTGAGCATAACATCCCAAACTTTCAACTATATAGTTGAAGTTGTATTATGAGGGCATCACTACTAAAACATAATAACATCATAGGAACAAGGAAACATAACATGCTAAACTAATAAACCAATAGACACTCCAACTAAGTGAATAAAATTATGTAATCATATGCTAAACATGATGAATATGGAATGCATTAAATAAACTAACATCATGTAAACATGATATCCAAGCATTCCAATGAAAGTATAAATCACAAGAAATCATACTTTAGAATCCCAAATACACCACATGAACATCAAGCACTAGGCAAACTATAATAATAGATCATCTCTATACACTAGTCCCCAAAAATGGTATAGGTAACTACACCTCCCAACCACATGGAACCCATAGCTCCACTCCCATCATGTTGATGAAGATAATGATCCAATCATAAACACCTATAAAGAAAATGACCATGGAAAACACTCATGCTAGAAAATAAGATGACTAAAACTAATATTATGAGACAAAGAATGTATAATAGGTCCTAGTTAGACACTCTATGGGTCAACTATGTAGAGGCTCTAGAGGAGTGTAAGTTGCCTAACATCATAAAGCCCAAGCCAAAATCAACACAGAATGAATCCTTAAAGAAACCATCACACTAAAATGGAATGAATTTGTCAGGAAACCATCATACCATTCCTTTGGAAACATTGTATAGGAATTCACTTACATGAATTATTTTTTATTACCCATTTATTTATTTACTTATCACTTTTTTAGAACTTCCTCACATCACCTTATCAAAAAATAACCAAGGTAACAAGAGAAACCACTCCACATGCCTACCCTATATACCCAAGCTCATATGAAAATAAGTGCTTGTAGGCATGCATATTCTATAATGTCCTATTTTAGGGCATTAGATTGTAAAGCCGGATTGTACATATATTTTCTACTTTTTATCCCTAATTTGTATAAATTTTGTAATATTTTCATCCCATATCATTTCAATTGTTTGATATTCAATATGTGTGTGTGTGTGTGTATGTGTGTGTGTGTGTGTGTTTTCAAAGGGTTGCCTTCTTTCATAATAAGAGTTATATTATATTAATTATATACTAATAAGGTTACTTATATATCATAAGGTGTATTATATTAATAACTATATATTATATATTAATAATATAGATTAATATTAATTATATATGATTATATATTATTTTAATATAGATATAATTGTCTTATAGTACATAGAATAGTTGATATATATTAATTATTTATAGTATGGCAATTAAATGTCTAATTATATACAACAATATTTAATAATATTCATATATATATATATATATTAGTATCATAGTATAGTTATAATATTTCATATAAATTATCAATTATTTATATTATATTGTTTATGTATAATACTTATTGTTAGTTAATTTATACACTGAAATGGGGATATCACAATCCTTCCCTCTCAAATTTGCTTTGCCTCAAGAAAAGCCTTTCATACACAAGCTTTGTCATAGACACAAAACATATTTGCATTTTAAAAGACGAGAGATTTATGAAATATACATGAATGGAAACACAAAGCATACACGATGTAGACAAATGAAAGCACGAAGTAGACATGATGCAGATAGATGTAGACATGGAGCAAACACGATGCAAACACATAGTACAAACATTATGCATTTCCTTAATTGTGAACCTGCAACCAAAACATCATTAGTACACATTATATATATAAACCAGTCTCTTGACAAGGTGTTTATAATCTCAATTTACTGACTTTTAATCAAAAGTACCTATTCATTAAAATATTAACTCATCAATTCCTGTGTATGGGAGGAGAAACTATAATAGTTCTTTGTAGTGTCAGAAATTTAATTTATCATTAAAAATATAGGAGGAGAAACCATAATAGGGTACCCTGTTACCCAAGCAATGGGCCCCACCATTCTTCCTTATTATCATTACCTCTCTTCAATCATTATTACCAAGATGGTGCCTTTGTATGATGTACCATGGGGTATTCACTCCACTGTAGGCCTTACCCAATACCCATAAGCTTTATCCAATACCTCGAGTGGTGTCACCCGACCCATTCCACCGCAGGCCTTATCTCATCTTTCTCTTTTTGATCATCATTCCCAAGATGGTGCCTTTGTATGATGTACCCTGTGATATTCACTCCACCGTATGCCTTACCTAGTACTCGTAGGCTTTATCTAGTACCTCAAGTGGTGTCACCCAACCCATTCCATTGCAGCCCTTATCTCATCTTGGAAGATGATAACCTTATTGATTTTACTTAATAATATTATTTGTGATTTGAAAACTAATCTCGCTTAAAGTTCAAATATAATATATTCCAATATTTTCCCCATATTAATTGTTAATATGATTTGGAAAGTAATTCTACATTCAAGTTTATTATATTAATATTAAAACACTCAATAGACAAAATGAACATCTAATTGAAATGTATGCTTTAAGGGTACACACACACACACACACATATATATATACACACACACATATATATATACATATATATATACATACATATACATATATATACATATATATATATATGTATATATATGTATATGTATGTATATATATATGTATATATATACATATACTCAATGTTTATATTTTAATATTTTTTCTCGTTATCATTAAAAAATACATTGAACAATCTATTTAAATCATATATTCATAATGAAATAGACAAATAGTACTTACCTCAACATTACCTTTAACTTCTATATGCACGCAATCCATACATATTAGTACCTTCTATTATTTCCTTGTGATATATAAACTTCATTGCAACATTTCATATTAATAACATTTTCAAAATAACAAAATAAAGCAAACATATAACTTACCTCATACCTCGTATGATAGGGTGATTATGTGGAATTTTGTAATAATTTACCTCTCATATTCCACACTAACATCCTTATCCAATGTTGATCCTTTGTTACTTTGTTTTCCATCATGATGTGACTATGATTTGGGGCAGGCCAATATGATTATGCCTATCTTTATGGTATGCTTCCAATACTCAAACACTATTTCCATGTGTGATGAATAATAGCTATTCAATAGTAAAATGATCATATATTATTCCTTAAGCATCCACAAGTTTTATCATTGAATATTATGAGGCTAGATGGATTGCTATTAACTATTTGGAGCACAAAATGAGTTCACTTATGTATGACTTCAAATGACTGATCTTCCAAATATCTACCAAAATTATTCATGTATGCTACTGAAAATCTCATTGGAACATTCAAATGCTTATGTCACTAGCATTAT
This sequence comes from Cupressus sempervirens, assembly GCA_028749045.1. NCBI lineage: Eukaryota > Viridiplantae > Streptophyta > Pinopsida > Cupressales > Cupressaceae > Cupressus > Cupressus sempervirens. Next base: position 802,766,244 of record CM053793.1, read on the forward strand.
GAATAGTTCTTGAAGATAATGTATGTGCAATTTTCTTTGAATATGCCTTCAAATATTCTCTCATTTTATATCTAGGAATCATGTAGAATTGGTGATATTCTTTCTAAATACCTTTATAGACTTAGTTATTTATGTTATATCTACCTTAATATAGTTTAATCCAAAGAGAGATCAAGGATTCTACTAAGTCATATGTTTGATTCATTGTTGTTGTCATAAAGAAAAAACTTTGAATCTGAACATCCTTGATTCTTCCCATCTTTCTTAATATATATGAATCTAAACTTCCTGTAACTTTTTCCTATAGTCTTAACAAAATTAGATGACTATGGCCATCATTCAAAGGATTTAGTTCTAAATTTATATTTTATTCTTTTCTATCATGCTTAGCATCTTCAATAGTGGTTTTTTGTTTTTTAGTACTCAATGATTTCACTCCTTGGATTATTTCCAGTATTTTTTCTGAAATCATGCCAAATATCTCTTCTAGCTTATCACAAATATACTTATTTGGTGAATCTGAATTTGGTATATCTCCTTCCATTGGTCTATTATTCCCTATTTGAAATTTGTATGCTTAATTTATATTTGTTGGCATGCTTCCTTGCCTCCTCACACCAAATATGTAGTTTCCTATTATTGAGTTGGTTAATCCACTTAACAATCCTCTCATTTCTTTAGAATTAACAACCCAAGATTGGTACCCATTATCAATCCTTGCATTTCCTCTTCACTATGTCATCCATGGAAAAGTTAGCTATGGTAATTATCATGATGGTATTAACAATGCCAATCTCAAATATTGAGCAAGACACAATGAAGGGAATAGTAACTAGAGGGAGTAGCAGGTTTCCTCTATGATATGCAACTATCTTATCCACTTAAGTGATGCATAGTTGGCCATATAACAAATGATCTGATCAAACATCCTCCTCAATCACTCCTCAACCCTGGACAAAAGTTTATAGAGTTTTTAATTGGCTACATGCTGAGATTGATTACTAGTTCAAGACTTCCTTAATCAGGTGAGCCACCACCTTTCCATATGCATTTGGTTTATATGTAACTTTGATTGTATATTAAGCTGCCTATGATAGACATGGAACAAAGAGTCCCAAACCTTGTAGTAAATCATCTTTTATAATATCATTCTTTCAACTCACTCAATTACCTATCCTTTTCGCTAATATTTTATCATGGAAGTGACTCTTCTTGTTACAATCTTGATACATATATTTGCTAATATTTTATCCCATAGGCTAGCAGAATCATGCTCTAAGAAGTTCAAATTTGAATATAAATGTTTTGTTTTGTTTTACTCTCTTGATAGTTCCTGAGTATGTATTATTCCTATATTCGATTTTTTTGAAGATCATTTTTTCTCATTTCATCACCACATACACCTAAATATCAATTTATTGCAAATTTTTGGATAACTTCATAGGATGGCAAGATCAAATGCTCTGATACCACTTGTAATGTCCCATTTTATGGCATTAGATTTTAAATTTGGACTGTACATATATTTTCTACTCTTTATCCCTAATTTGTATAAATTTTGTTATATTTTCATCCAATATATTTTCCATTGTTTGATAGTCTATATGTGTGTGTGTGTGTGTGTGTGTATTTTCAAAGGGTTGCCTCCTTTCATAATAAGAGTTATATTATATTAATTATATACTAATATGGTTACTTATATATCATAAGGTGTATTATATTAATAACTATATATTATATATTAATTATATATGATTATATATTATTTTAATATAGATATAATTGTCTTATAGTACATATAACAGTTGATATATATTAATTATTTATAGTATGGCAATTAAATGTCTAATTATATACAATGATATATAATAATATTCATATATATATATATATATATATATATATATATAACAATTTATATTAGTATCTTAGTATAGTTATAATATTTCATTTAAATTATTAATTATTGATATTATATTCTTTATGTATAATACTTATTATTAGTTAATTTATATGCTAAAGTGGGGATATCACATATTCCCATCCCAACTCCAATGAACATAAATGCACTGAAATACAACTAGGATTTTGGACCTCACAAGTCACCTAACAAATGTATGTGCATGTGGTCATGTGTGGGTGCACAACCATTATGAAGATCAAAACACTAGGGCTAGATGGGAACACAAGAAAAATAACACTTAATCGAGTACAAATGTGGCATGCATCCCAATGAAACATAAAGTGCAACAATGGTCTCACTGACTTCCTATAGATAATCCAAGTCCATGACCAACATCATGCCAAGAAAACTAGAGAGATCTGAGCAAGATGCAATCAAGGTAAAACCCTCAAAAATTGAAAACTTTCAAATTCAAACCTTTTGGTCTTAGGACACAAAAGACACAAAAATCCAATAAAAATTAGTTTTGAATAGCATATGCAAAAATGGCCAACACAATGGTGTGAAACCCCAAACCCTCATCCAAAAAATCATAGAATCTTTCTTAATCAAACAACCAAATAGAAATAACAATTAGAAATAGAGCGGAATTCTAGCTATCAACTTCCTAAGATACAACTACTATAAATAGAAGTAAAAATAAAGCTGAAACATAAAAAGAGGAGAGACCCACCTTATAGTGAAAAGGGTAGAAATGAGACTTGGAAGAATAAAATAAATAACCAATGGAACTTACCAAAAATCATGAAAATCCAAGGCCTCCCGAAGAAGAATCCAATGATAACAATATCACAAAAATACCATGCCCATACCTCCTATAGTGAATGGAGACATAATCCTATAGAAAAGCATTTGGAAATTGCTCTCAATTTTCTATTTTCTGAAAGAGGGAAGTGAGGAATAAAATTCCTTTTTTGATACTTATTCATTTTTTGAGTGAATAATGGATTAGGGTAAATAACTGGGTAACTTAGTTAAACCTTGAATCAATCCAAATAAAAATAGGATATTCCAAGTAATTGGAATTCATCTACAATAAAGCTGCTAAGAATTTAAAATAATTAAAATAAAGCCTAAAAATGCTTAAACCAAATCACATAATTTCTTAAGAACTTTTGCAACAATTGCCAACCTCTAAATGTACTAACACACTCACTATTCTAATCACATAATACAAATCAGTTCAGATTTATTAAATGAATGGAAGGTTTAATTTAAACAATCAAATATGATACGTCAACCATACATGGATGACATTGGTTAAATATGAAAAACTGAATCACTAACTCCATGTGGCACTACTAGGGATATAAATCCTACACATTAAAACACATGATCAAGTGAAATTGCATATAATAAAATAGCTAAAGAAATAACTACATCAAATAAACTAATTTAACCATTTAAATAATTATATTGAATTAATCCATTAACATCACTCAGATTCACATTAAGAAAAAAATAAAGAATGATATAAATAACCATAGCATTAAACCCAACATAGAGCATAATCAAAGAATATTTCCAAATATCGAATAACTAGATATCATCATGAAATATACTATCATCTCAAAATGGCATCAACATGCAAATATGACAAACTGAGTAGCATAGTAGTCTAACATCTAGATAATACAGGAAATCAGAGTTTACCTTGTTACCATCATATCATTTCAAAAGTATAAATAACATGAGTAACAAGTATCTCTTAAATCAAAATATAATAAGGTACAAAATGCAAACATGAGAGACACTACACTAGTCCACTCATGATTGTCAATTTAGTGTAGAACATGTTCCTTATAATGTTCATCTCACCTGGGTAAAAGTGCAAAGTTGTGTCACCTTTAGGATGACATACCAGAATGACTAAATTTGAGTATTTCTATCTAAAAATCAATTTTTTTCAAACATATGATCTAGATAGATTCATTCTAGCTAAGTTATATATGGTCTTAGACTTTTTCAATTAGAAATGTCTATTAAATGCATGTTTTATACTAGTTTATATACAATTAGTAAAGAAATAAAAATATTTTAGAAAAATGGGTTTTCAATAACTCTTACTATTTTTTAAGATAGTTTTTAAATAACATATAAACACCATTTTATAAAGCTTAGAGTCAAGAATAATCTCATGTAGATTTTATAGTGTTTTAACTAGATATGGTATATTATAATTGAAAAATTCTAAAAGCACGTATTTTAACTCTCAAAAAAAGTCAAGTTTGAGAAAAATTATTAAATTATATCAAAAAAATTTAAAATTATATAACATTCTAGAGGAGAGGTTCCTCTTCTAGAATTTATAATGTTTCTCTAGGTTAGAATGAATTTGTTTTGAAAAATGTGGTGGAAGATGAAAACTATGAATTTTAGGTGAGTTGAAATTTGAATCATTATAAAAGAGAAAATATAGGTCTAAAACTGATTTTTATTTTTTATTATTCAACTACATATGTTATCTATAACTTAGTCTGAGATCAAAGGGAAATTAGTTTATTTCCATATAGTTTTGTGGTGGGAACTCGACCTCTAAATTTTAGGATTTTTTAGTAGCTAAAAAATTATCTATAAAAATTAGGAACATATACCAATTCTTATTCCAAATAATTATTAAAAATTATCATCCTAAAATTCATCAATTTCTACACATTTCATTAGTTTACTTCATTTACAAATTCAACATAATAATACCAATTTAATGTCATTGAAGGTGTATAGTTATACTTTTGTTAGCCTTTTCCTTTACAAAATGGTGACACAGGTTTGTGCTTTTATGCACCTAGGTGTTCAAATCCTTTTTTAAGAGAAGATCATTATTTCATCCTAGGTCTAAACCCTTATGAATTTCATTACTTTTGATGATCTCAAATTTTAGTGAATGGAAGCTCTAATAACTTGTATGTGTAATACATTTGCATGAACTTGGGAAAATTATCCTAATGGTCCATATTCCAAAGATATATAAGGATATTTCCTCAACTTGTATCTACGATATTCATTAGCATCAAAGATTGTGGGTACTACCATTGTTCACATTAAATCTTAGAATTTTAGTTGCATGGACAATGAAAATCTTATTTTCATGTAACTAGGATTTTTTTACTTTGCACTTGAAAAACTCTTTCAATTCATCTTCAATTTTTTCTAATATTCTTGTTAACTTCTCACATAATCAAATGGTACAAAAAAAATTCTCTATGCCTAAATCACTTCTAATTTATCATTGCATTAATTGTGTTATTACACAATAACCAAAAAGACTATTTATGGTTACTAAGTAGCTCAATTTCTTTTGTACACTCACATGAAATCTCCAAATAATTTTCACTTTTAACCATAGATTCAAATTATCATGTTTCACCTCATACTAACTACACAAACCTTAACTCTCTTGCTATCATAACTTTTACCTTTCTAATGTTGGCTCTCTTATAAAGTATTTAATTTAAATAAGATGAATCAAATACAATTATTGAATTCAATCTTACTATAGGTGCATCAAATAGTTTTTCTTCTAATACTACATGTGAAATGGATGGATCTTTGTCTTTGAAAAATACCTCTTTGAATTTTTCTACATGTTCTTTTAACCTTTCTTTCTTACTTCAATTGCTGCTATCATTCCTTCTAATATTTATGTTTGTGGACCTTATGAAATTTTGATTCTTGTTGATATTCCTAATATCCATTCTACAAGATCTTGTTTTATGACTAAAGTTATTGCATAACTTACATACTATTGTACTAGTTCCAAATCTGGGAGTCTAGTTTACAAGTTCTCTACAATTTCTAGCTATATCTCCAAAGTATATACATTTATACCATACAACATTTTTCCTTGCTCCATTAGTTCCTTCATTATATATATATATATATATATTCTCCTATATGGTTAGTACCTCTGAACATTGTACTATTTTTACTATTATCATCAAATTTAGGTTTCTTATAATTAACTACTCTATGACTAAAACCATAATGATTATAACAATAAAAATCAGTGACATGTTTAAATGGATTATCTATGCATTTCCTTTTCATATGACCTATTTCATTATGTGCAAAACATCTACCTTTGAATTCATACCTTAACTCCTTGGGTGATTCAATTTTCTTAGATTCCTTTGGCTCATCACTTTATTTAGGTTGACTAACTTATTGAATCTCCTTAGGAAAATTATCAGATTGATTTCACTCATCCTTGTTCAAATCTTCTTTCTCTTGCATAGGATGATGAATTTCAGGATTATGTTCCTTTCTAGCTACATATTTTTTAATTGATTTTTCTCCAATGAAATATCCATGACTAGTCTTATCATAAGAAGATTTCTAAAAATATATTGTCTCATGTAAGGACCCTCCTCATAAGTACTTATTAATTATGAATCCTCTATTAAAACTGTTATGGGAGATTGTATCAGTAATGAAGTAATGTGTTATGTTGCGAATGTCTTAAAAGAAACTAAGATTAGTTGATTCATTCATGTTTTAGATATTTAGTGATTCAAGAACTACTACATTATCTCGACTGTTAAAACATTAAAATTTCACTAATGATGGTATGAGGCATTTTCACCTGATGATAAGGGTGTTGATTTTTGGTATTCTAATGATTAAGTTTTATGCTTCAGATAGTTCAGTATTCTTTAATTAGGTGTTGTTATGGTGATTAGGTGTATACATGCCTAACAATGATTATTCTAGTACTTTAATCTAAATTTACGAATGAGTTATGTTGTATTGTTTATGTGATTTAGATGATTAAATGTGGGTAGAAATGAATTAAATAGTTAATTTTATGAAAGATTCATGTTTTGAATTATGTAACTATATATATAAGTTTTGAATATATGTATGTGATTTTCTTGAGCTAGTGATGTGTGCAATGAGTCTGTAGGATATTTTAGCCAAGAGATCTAACAGAGAAATAAAAATGAACCCAATGTATCAATTGTGAAAACTAGGGTTAAATCTAATGAAAGATGTAAACCATGTTGTTTGAGATGTATGAATGTATCATTCTGTAATCTTTAAATGTTAATGTTCATAACAGTATTTTTATAGTGTCACTTGACACTCATGAATTGTGTATGCATTCTAGCTTGGAGTTAAGGTCAACCGAATAACCTTAAGATCTAAGTCAGACTAGGTTAGTTACCATATTGCTAATCAATTTATAATGGAGATTAATTACCCCTAATTAGGATTAGCGAGTTACCTCCATTTTGATGGTTGTTAGTAAATACTAAAATATTCCTAGCTTTTGATAGGTCTCTAATTAATCCTAAAAAACTTAAATCATTAAATCTAAGTACCTAAGGGGTATGGGTATGAGTTGGGGACATTTTCCACCCACTTAGCCCCTCTAGTTGACTTTTATGGTCACTCAAATAGTTCATTCTTTCTTTAGTTCGAAAATTGATTTTCTTTCTTCTTTAGATGGTAACCTTGACTCCACCTTGAGGTTTACCTAATGTCTAGTTGAGTTAGGATCATATTTAGAGGCATCTTTGAGAAATTCTGGTTGTTACCCAATCTCTAGTTTTAGAGAGAAGTTTCAAGATTGAAGGAAAGGAAGGAAAAGCTCTTCTCAACTTGTTCATTTTACCATAACCATATTGTGAAGGTAGGGGTTCTTCATCTCCTTTGTTCATGTTGTTCATGTTTCTCATATTGTTCATGCTTGGTTCATGCTTATGTTATTGTGGTTTTCATTGGAATGCTTGTATGTATGTTGGGTATGCCTAGGAGGATTTGAATCATGTTTCCTTGAATGGTTTCGTTCATGTTTTGCTTTTTTTTCAAAGGGATTTTTGTGGGTTGTGTTGGCATTACTCACCCTTAGATAGGGAAGAAGTGGCCATCTACGGGGGAAGGGCTTTAGTTGGACCCTGATATGCAGAGTCTCTTCTCATGGTGAGAAGAGGGAAAGAGGTTAGGGTGTTATGGGCCCTTACTCATCATCACATACCATGTTTTGAAATTGTGAAATTTGAAGAAGTGAAGGAACGAAAATCCTTGTATTATTGGCCCCAAAAGGGCATTTGTCGAAGAACAAAAGTTCTTATGATTTTAGCCTCGAAAGGGCTATGTTATGGTATTGTGGATTGACATCTCCTATTGGGAAAATCCACCTCCTCCCTAGTCTAGTTCTATTTTGAACCTATTGTCCAAACTGAGATGGGAATGCAGGCTTGATTTTTTCTTCATGTTATGTTTGATTTGTCTCCGAAACAGTTCTTGTCTTCTCTATGATTCCCTTGGTGCATTGAAGATATTGAAAAGGATCCCTTGTTAAGGGCCAAGAAGAGAATTCAAATTGTATTGTATTACTTTGTAAAAATGTATTTTAAACTCATGTTGAAGTGGCAAGGATGTCAGGTTTTCTTACTGGTTCTTTCTCGTCAGAGCCTTGAACCGGGTTGAATAATAGAAAAAAAAGGATTAAGTAATGATCTTGCATATGAGTTTATAGCTTTTTCTTTAGTTTTGCATATGGTATTTAAAAACTAGTTGTGATGATGTCTATTCTTCCTTAGGCATTCTTATGTTTGAAATCGTATTCATAAGATTAATACTAATTAGGTGAAATGAAGAAGGATGGAACAATCGATTTTAAGTATATTTTGTGTGAATGTTCGATAAGAGAATAAGTGCAAATTAAATCAAAATCTTTGTGTTTGGATGACCTAATTTGGATATGATTACTTGTTTATTAGACATGTCGATAAAACTTTAGATTTGAATATAAATCGAGATATATGCTTCTCACTTCTCAAGTTGTCCCTAAAAAAATTATTAAATTTGGATTTAAATAATATCACTAGAATGTTGAATTTTTTTTTAAAAGGAAAAAAAAACATGTAACTTGGTTCTTTAGAACTTAAAAAAAGGAAAAAAAATCTCAAAAAAGAAGAAGAAGGAAAACATCCACCTACAGGATTTTGGAATTTGTATGGAAACCAAATTAATGCTCTTTCTGCAATAGAGCATCTAAAGATTCTATTAATATTCCTTTAATATTAGATATTTAATTTTTTTTTTTAAAAGGAAAGAACAATAAATATAAATGTAAATATCCATTGCTATGAAATACTAGCCTACTTTATCAAACTCAAAAAAAAATACCAACTTAACTTTATATCATAAATTCTCCTTCCTATACAATGTTGAAGGTTAGAGAGAGTTGCCAAAAGTTAATGGCACAAAAATTCTCATGTCTAATGTTAGGTTGACTTGGGAAATACATCACTTAGGAAGAGGGTATTGTGCAAACTTGGAAGGAAATTTTCTCCCAAAAAAAGAAGAAGAAGTAAAATTATACATGTACCTTGCTACAATCTCAACCACCCCACCTTCCTCCCCTTCCATATAGTATGCAGCATGTTGGGGCAAAAGTCAAGTCAGCTTTTTAATCATCAAACTCACCTTTATGCTTTCCCCAATGTCTGATTTTCTGCCCAAGTATGGGACAGCTATGTAGAGGGTCATGTCTGGCACTGGCTACGCAAGGACGAAAATGCACCCGGCCGTTTGGTTGTCATCAGTGCATTTTTGTCAGCCTCGTCAATCATCATGAAAAGAAATCACAAATTTCAAAGCAGTTGAACAGCGGAGGAAAGGTGTTAGTGTCTTGAAATCACTGTCACATTGCAGTCAATTGCTCTCTAACAAAGCTTGAAGATTGCAGTTGCAGATGTGCTTTTCCACACTCCAGATTGCCACCAAATTCATTACAGACAACAACATCAGTTTCACCCGCCAAGAATAAATAGATTGTTTCTCCTTCCATAAAAAAAGATTGTTTCTCCCACTATAAATAAAGATAGGTGAAGTGTTTAATGGAACATTAATTTGGAGAGCACATAAGGCAGGCACGGCAGATTTGATAACTCTGTCCAATGATTTGACTTTCGCAGCACATAACGCACGACAAATAAACTTTGGCGCTGATATTGCAGTGATTCGATGTTGATTGACTGTCATTGCCATGATTGACAAGGCTAACGAAAATGCACTGACGACAACCAAACGGTCGGGTGCATTTTCGTCCCTGCGTAGCCAGTGCCGTCATGTCTTTGGGGTATGATGTCAACCAAGTCAATGAAATCTGCACCAAGGCAGCTATGGCTTTTAATTGATTTGACTACTCACTTTTAAACTCAAATCTCTTCTCCATACATTGCTTCTAACCAAAAAATTAGTGGGTTGTCTATGTCAGTTATAATAATTGTCTTGTAAATGAATTTAGGTGGGGCAAATTTGAAATAATGTGTGTGTTGAGTTTTTTGTTTTTTTAAATACAACTTTTTTTTTTGCACTCCTTGTTGCCCACGTGAGGATAGTGTATGGGTTAATTTAAATTTTATTTTAGTTGGCTTTAATTTAATAGTGTGTGTTAGTTAGAGTTAAGCTATGGTTAGTTAAGATAGGTTCATAGTCAAGTTAGTGTAAATAAAGAAATTGTAAGAATTTATTAATTTAAGATTAGTTTAATAAAGTTGTGGATGGAGTTTTTTAGTTAAGTATATTTTAAATGTTAGGATATCTTGTTAGGATGGTTAGTTTAATGTATTTGTCCATTAATTTTATTTAGTTTTAATTAGTAGTTAGATTAGTATTGTTAGATGTTAGTAGCTTGTTATTAAGATTGTTTTAGTAAATAATATTAGCTACAAGTATTGTGTAGTTTTGGTAAAGTTTTAGTTAGTTGCTATGTAAGTTATTTAATTAGTATGTTTAAAAAAAAAAATTAGCTAGTTTAGTGTTGGTAGTTAGATTAGTATGTAATTTGTAGTAAATTGTTATATAAATTTAGAGGTATTAATGTTTCAATTATTTAGTTTTATTTAATTTTAGTTTTCGGTAATTTTAATTTATATTGTTCTTTCAATAATGTTTTATTTCAAAGTAGATTGTTGGATTAAAAAATAACTAGTTTAAAATAAAGTTTACATAAAGTCTAGTTATTAAATTTGATAGATGTTGGATTAGTAGTTGGTTGTGTTAAAATTTTGGATGTTTTGAGTTGTTAGATTTAAATTTATAAAAAAAATTATTAGGGTTATTTGAACTACGTGTCAATCAACATTTAGATATGGTTGAGATTTCACGTTGAATAATAGGTTTATTCTATATTTTGTTCAAATTTTTTTTTGAAAGTAATTAAAAACTATATATATGGTTTTGAAATTAATTCCTTCGATTCTACATTTCAACCTACATGGTCAAACTTTTGAATCAAACTTCTAGAATTTTATCAAGCTTTTGTGTCAAACCTTTGTGTCGTATGTATATTCTTTAGTCAACCAGATTATTAGTAGATTAATTTAATAAAAAGAAAAAAATTGTGAGTGTTTTTGCCCTTGTATTTTGGGCATGACACCTCATCAATTTTCTCAATACTAGAATATAACTTTTCTAATTATTTCTTAGTCTCATTTATCTCTCCTTTCACAATATTGTTGTACTTCTCAAGTTCCACATACTCCAACTTGGTGGATTGAAGTTCAAATGTAACTTTTGTAAGATTAGATCTTAGAACTACATTCTCATTTTTTAGATTTGACTCAATTTTTCAATTGCCTTTCTTTAATCTGAGTTTCAATTCAATGATCTTCAATTCATGTTTTAGGATCTCATTTTCTTTTTTGAATCTTGAAACATCATGACTATCCTTAATTTTATCATTAGGCAATTTTTTGGATTTGAGATGATCAATTTTTTCTTTTATCTTTCCAATTTATATAGTCTTTTGAATCTTCATATATTTCCTTCAACTTATCTCTTTCTTCAATGAGAATTTCAATTTTTTCAAGGATCTTACTCAAAATTTTAAACCTCTTCTGAGTAACTATGCTCTAATATCAATTTTTCAAAATAGGGAATACTACGAAGCAGGGGTGGGGGAATGAATTAGTATTCTACAAACTTTACCCTAAAATTGGATATTATTAATAACCTTATAACTTGTATATGAAAGTAAACTAGCTATGTGACATAGGGAGGAATGAATAACTAGGGCCAAAGGCACACCCAACTATCTGATCCACCTTTCAAGAGTTAACACAGTAGAAATACAATACAAAGAACAAAAATCAAAGGAGGAAGAAGAGAAAACACTTATTGATTTATCAACTAATTAGCATACATATCCAGCTATAAGGCCTTCTAGGTTATAGCCTAATATAAAATACATTCAATCCATGATCTAGCTTCAAATTTAGATTTCCAAACACATGTGCTTCAAACTTTTACATCCTCTAAGTTCTACCCCTAAAACTCAATCATAAACATCCTTAATACTTGTGTGGGCATAGGTTAGTCTATAATACACTTAACCCTTACATTAAATCCATGCACAACCACAAGTCTTCTCACATAAAATGTTAACTACTAATATCAAAATTAAATATATGCAAGGTCAGACCAAATGAGAACTAGACACAAACAACTCAGTCAAAGAAGGACTAAGAAAAATATTTGCACTTAGCACCAACCAAAACACTTGGCACCAAAAATTCAATCAACATGTTAAGGGACACTTGGTCAACACTAGATTTGCTATGCTAACTTGGCATCCACTAGAGCTGTAGTTACTTTGCATCCACTAGAGCTACAGTAACTCAACATCCATTAGAGCTATAGTAACTTGGCATCCACTAGAGCTATAGTAACTCAACATCCCAGAGCTATATTAACTCAACATCCACTAGAGCTACAATAACTTGGCATCCACTAGAGATACAATAACTTGGAATCCATTAGAGCTATAGTAACTTAGAATCCACTGAACATCATGACAACAATAGAAGATTGGAAACCATTAGCACTCAGCTACAACATGCATAATGAAAAAAGATGAGCAAGATAACAAGGCAAACCAAGATGCTCCTACATCAAAAAATTGGGGTTGAAGAAATGATTCTTTTGAATCATTTAGATGTCACAACCTGAGCTAAATCTAACGTGGATTGAAAAATTGATGAAGCATCTTCAATAAGTTTTTTCTTCCACTTAACCAAATTTTTATAGTAATCTTTTCCTCTTGTTCTCTTGCCAACTCTTTGATCCAATATCTATTCAAATTCTTTAATCTACTTCTTATTGTAATCTTCTAATACAAAAACTTTGTCATCCAACTCATGATACTTATATAAACCAGCAATATTGAATATAGGAGATATATCCATGTCATCAAGTAACTCAACTTCATAAGCATTACCACTCCCAAATTTCTTCAAGATCTTATAAGGTCCAAACTTCTTCATCTTCAACTTGCTATATTTTCTAATAGAAAATCTTCCTTTCTTCAAATGAATCATCACCTCATCACCAACTTGAAAGTCATGATGTCTTCTAGACTTATCAATAGTCTCCTTATACTTTTGATTACTTTGTTTTATCCTCAACTTCACTTCCTTATGCAAAGATTCCATAAAATCAACAAATTCTTCCCCTACAACACTTCTCTTTTCTTCACCAATAATATCTCTCAAATCTAATATACCTCTAGGCTGCATTCTAGTAACAATCTCAAAAGGTGTTTTCCCCGTACTCTTATTCATATAATTATTATATGCAAACTCAGCTTATGCTAGCACTACTTCCCAATTACTTGGCTATCTCCCACGAAATATCTCAAAAATTTACCCAAGCTTCTATTCACAACCTTTGTCTATCCATCTATCTATGAATTGAATGTAGAAATAAACTTTAACTTAGTACCCATATTTTTCTACAAAGTCTTCCAAAAACAAACAAAGAATTTACTATCTCTATCAATAATTATACTTCTTGGTAATCCATGCAATCTCACAATCTCTTTAAAGAAAAGTTTAGCAACATACTCAAAATTTTATTTCTTCTTACATGGTATAAAATGAGCCATCTTAGAAAATCTATCTACTACAACAAATATAGAATCATATCCCTTCACTATCTTAGGCAATGCAAGAACAAAATCCATACTAATGTCATTCCAAGGTTTCTCAGGAATAGTAATAGGTGTATACAAACTGATATTTTGACTTGCTCCTTTTGCAACTTGACAAACTCCACAAATATTCATAAATTTATTAACATCCTTATCCATTTGTGGTCAATAATACTTATTCATTAGAAAACTCAATGTCTTATCAATTCCAAAATGTCCAGCCAATCCACCACTATGCTTTTCCTTAATCAAATTCAACCTCATAGAATTTATAGTATACACAACTACATACCATATATGCAAAATTGGGGCCTTTGATCCTCACATACACTTCAATGTGGTCATTACCTATGGGATGATCCAAAAATAAACATTGTATTGTTTATTTGAAAAGTCTAATAGAGCAACCTGTTGCCTTCTAACTAGAAGGATTATGCCTTTGCTCTCAGAACAAGAAGTAGACAACCAGACCTCTAGAATGAAGGATTTATGTAGCTAAATGAAAGTGCAATTAATCTAGATGAGAGATGCAATTATTAATCTAAGAAATGAAGAAACATATTATGCTAAATGGATGCATATTTAAAATCTAAATGATATTACAATGAAAGAAATAAAGCTATGCAAATGTAAGCAAAGTGAGTAAAAATTTCAGCATAAGTTTGATGCGAATTCCAAAAATCATCCTTCATAATGAGGAATGGAGAGCTTATTTTATAGAATCCAAGAGGTGATTGACAATCAAGATTAATTGAAATGGACGGTCAAGATTGAATGTGAGAGCCAGTCATAAAGGTAACTTCCTTCTGAAAAGGGAGTTAACTGAGTCCTTTTTGAGTGATAAAAAGAGCTAACTAACTTCCTTTTGAGTGATAAAAGAGCTTACTGGTTCCTTTTATTGATTGAATATCTAATTTAATATAAGAGAATATGACATCATAAATGGATAATTTTAACTAATTGAATAATTAAATCCAATAATTAAAAAGAAGAGATATCTTATTAAATTAAATGTATTTAATTCCTTGGTATATTAGCTAAAAAGGCAATTTTAATTTAATTAAAGGAGAACAATTATAATTAAATTAAATTAAATCAATAGTTTTGTGAAGCTAATTTGAGTCGATATTTAGGAATTAAATACATAATATGGTTAATGCAAATTATGTTTTTCTGCATTTGACACCTAGGTCAAGTAGTTATTATTAGAATTAGAATTGCCTAGTAAAATAGGACTTAGGAATAGTTGAATAAATCAAAGTTGGTTAATATGGCAATGTGCCAATTTTTGGGTATTACAAATACCTTTGAACAACATAATTTCTTCAATAAAATACTCAACATACTTACTTATGTGATCTATTATTTTTGGTGCTCTCCACTCTCTCCATGCCTCAAAAAAATCTAGATTAGTATCATACAACTCTATCATGTCTTCAAAACTAAGAACTTCAACCTTCATCTTAGTCAATAAAGAATGTCTTATGCTTAATGCATCAACAACTCTGTTAGTAACTCCACTATTATGCTTAATGACAAATGTAAAACTCTGTAAATACTAAACCCACTTCATATGTATTTGATTCAATTTATGTTGACTTCCCAAGTACTGTAAAGATTTATGATCAACATTCAACACAAACTCCTTAGGTATCAAATGATGTATCTACTTCTTCAATGCTTGAGCAGTAGCATAAAACTCTTGATCATACACAAAATACTTCCTTTTAGCATCATTCAACTTTTCACTCAAGAAAAAAATAGGTTTACCTTCTTGACTTAATACAACTCCTATGGCATTACCACTTACATCACATTCAACTTGAAATACCCTATTGAAATTAGGAAAATCCAAGATAGGTAGCTCATCAACCTTTTGTTTCAAAGTCTCAAAACTCTTATCATCCCCATGTGTCCACTTAAATTCCTTTTTATCTCCTCTCATTGTCTCAGTCATAGCATTAAAAATATAACTGAAATTTCATTTGAACTTTCTATAGAAACTAGCCAAACCATGAAATGATCTTACCTCACTCACATTCTTAATTGTAGGCCATTCCAAAATTTCTTTACCTTATAGAGATCCATCTTCAAACCATTAGCTAAAATCACAAATACCTAATATGCAATCTCTATCTTGCATGAAAGATCACTCCCTCAAATTAAACTTCAACTTTTCCTCTTTGAATCTCTGCAATACTTGTCTAACATTCTCAAGATGTTCTTCCTTAGTCTTACTGAATATCAAATGTCATCCAAATAAACAATCAAAAACTTACCCAAAAATATTTTTAAAACTTCATTCACTAACCTAATGAAAGTACTAGGTGCATTAGTCAAACCAAAAGGAAACCAACCATTCATACAAAAAATATTTTGTCTTAAAAGTAGTCTTATATTCATCACCTTCTCTAATTCTAATATGATGATAGACACTCTTGAAATCAATCTTGGTAAAGTACTTTTCTCCACTAAAACAATTCATTATGTCATCTATTCTCAGCATAGGAAACCTATATTTCACTGTGATCTTGTTAATAGCTTTGGAATTAGTACACATTCTGCATTCTCCATTCCTTTTAGGTGTGAATATAGTAGGTACAACATATGGTCTCAAGCTTTCTCTGATCAAACTTTTCTACAACGACTCATGCACTTTCGTATTAAGCTCTTCACTCTATGTAGGTGTCAATCTATATGGTACTTTGTTTGGAAAACTAGCTCCAAGAATTAGGTCCATACAATGAATTATACTTCTAATTGGAGGTAAACCATTAGGTATATCCTTTATAATGATCTCTTAATATTCATTCAACAATTCTACAATTTATTTTGGTACTTACTCAATACTACCATCACTTGGTCACCACTAATTAGTCCTTTGTTAACATTATTTTTTGGTTCTTGGTTACTACTGACACAACTCAATCTCCTTAGAATTATAGCAAAAAAAAATTGATTCTTTTTCATTTCCTTTTCAATTTGTTTCTCATTAACCATGCAAATTTTCACAATAGTACAATTAAACTCATTTGGACTTTCAATCAAAGGCTACAATATTTTTTTCTTCCCATTCACCTAAAGAGTGTATTGATTTGATATTCCATCATGTATACCATATCTATCATATTACCTAGGTCTACCTAACAAAATATGACAACAATTCATAGGCATAATATCAGACAAAACTTCATCATAGTAATGTCCAATCTTGAACTTCACAATGAATTGCTCACTTACCAATATCTTATGTTTATCTTTGATCTATGAAACATGATAGGTTTTAGAATGTTTTAGCCTCTACAATTAAAACTTTTTAACCAACTCTTCTAATGTAAAATTTGTAGAAATTCCACTATCAATGATCACTTTGCAACATTTTCCAGCCATCTTACATCTTGTCTTGAAAAGGCTTCTGCTTAAAATAGGTTCCTCATCACTTCCCTTATTACATAAGGTTCTTCTCACTATCAAATTTTATTTAGCCTTAGGTCCACTTGGTGAACCCTCATAATCTCCTTGAATCACACCATTTTTTTTTACCTTGCCCACTTTTAGAGGATCTAGATTGAAAAGATCTATGTCCTTCTTTACCTGTTCTAAAATAATTACCATGAAATTTACCTCTAAAATAAGAATTAACTATTCATAAATAACAATTAGTACCTCCTTGATATGAATTACAACTTTTCCATTCAATCTTTCCTTTTTCATCATTCTTTTATTTAGATTTTTACTTATCTTGTATAGAATTATCAAATCTACTACCTTCACCATAAGATCTACCTCTACCTCTCTGGAATCTACAACCTCTACCTCTTTGTCTTTGTGCATGCTTCTTTTTCAAAATCTCCTTAGCCTTCAAAGCATATTTCTATTCTTCTTCCACACATTCCAACTTCACAAAACTTATTTCATCTTGAATTCTAGTTCTAAATCCATTTATGTATCTCATAATTTTCTCAACATCATCATCGACATGTCTAGATCTAATGTCTAACTTGTAGAATTCCTTAGTAAAATCCTTCACACTCATGTCTCTTTACCTCAAATTTCACATCTTTCTTAACAATCTAACTTGTTAATCAACAAGAAGGAATTTTTTCTACACTTTGTTTACCATCTTCACCCAAGTTCTAATCTCCTCCTTTCCTCTCCTTTGTTGATCAATTTGCAAATGATCCCACCATAGTAAGGAATGTTCTTTGAACCTAGTAACTACATCCTTCACCTTCCTATTATCTAAAGTGTTTTCATACTTAAAGAACTTCTCCAATTTAGAGATCCAATCTAACATAAAAATGGTATCCAATTTTCCATCATAAGGAACAACTTCTACAACATGCTTTGAATTTCCCTATGACAACACTCTCAACAACCTTGCCTCATCTTGATCTTCTTTGAGTTCTAGGTTAGGGTTTGGTGTTATTGCTTCATCATCACTCACATCATTGATATGTCCTCCTCTCCTCTAGACTGTCTCTATAGCATCTAATATGGCTACAATTTGTCTTAATGTATCCAATATTGCATTATCAGCATTTCCTCTACCTCAAACCATCTTTACAAATCAAGTTCCTACAAGAACCCTTTGCAAGGTATAGGTCAAATCTATAGATCTACAACCCTATGACCCAATTCACTCAAGGTTCTACATGATCCAATCACCACCATGACAAACTTCAAGCTCTAATACCACCCCACTTAGGGATGAATGAATAACTAAGGCCAAAGGCACACCTAACTATCCAATCTACCTTGCAAGAGTTAACACAATGGAAACAAAACATAAAGAACAACAAGCAAAGGAGGAAGAAGCAAAAAAACTTATTGATTCATCAAATAATTAGTATGCATGCCTAGTTGTAAGGCCTTCTAAGTTATGGTTTGATACAAAATATGTTCAAATGCATGATCAAGCTTCAAATTTAGTTTTCCAGATGTATATGCTTCCAACTTTTACATCCTCTAAGTTTTTCCCCTCAAACTCAATCCTAGACCTCCTTAAATACTTGTGTGGCCATAGGTCAGAATATCAAAAAATTAAAACTTACATTAAATTCATACATAGCCACAAGTCATCTCATATCAAATATTAACTACCAATATCAAAATTAAATACATGCAAGTTCCACCCAAACCAGAACCAGATAAAGAAAATTTAGTCAAAGAAGGACCAAGACAAATACTTGTACTCAATACCAATAACATCACTCAATAGATGAAGGAACACTCAATAAATACTAGATTGCTACAATAATTTGACATCTACTAGAGGTATATTAACTTGGCATCCACTAGAGGTATAGTAACTTAGAATCCATTAGAGCTATAGTAACTAGGTATCCACTAGAGCTATAGTAACTCAACATCCATTAGAGCTATAGTAACTCAACATCCATTAGAGCTATAGTAACTTGACATCCACTAAAGCTACAATAACTCAACATCCACTAGAGTTACAATAACTCGACATTCATTAGAGCTATAGTAACTTGGCATCCACTAAACATCACAACAACAAAAAAAGATTGGAAACCATTGGCACTTAGCTCCAACATGCATAATGAAAAAAGACAAGTAGGATAACAAGGCAATCCACGATGCTCCTGCATCATTATTATGAAAAATAAACATGACCATGCAATAAGAGAACTCATAACACCATATTTTATTAACTAGAAAAACCTCACCCAAGGAAAAACCCCAGTGGCAGATGGTACCCAAAAAATGATCCACTAATCAAAAGTATATGGTTAAAGATATTGAAACTTTTAGGATCTTATTACATTTTTATAGTTTCTTAGTACTTTTTAGAGGACATAGGCCTTATTAGAAGAGTCAACCCTATTAGGAGTTTCCATAATCAAATACAAAGTGTGTGCAAGAAGAGCCCATTTCCCAAAAATGGAATATACATTGTAGTTTCTTCATACAAAGAGATAGATACAAATACCTCTTTCAAGGATGCTAATTTCTCCAATATACATGATATTTCCTTTCTTGTGCATCACATTATTTTTATTTCTTTGATCATACACCAGAATTCACATCACATATGATTTGTGTCTATCTTCCTTCAAAGAACACATAACTTAGCATTTTATATTTTCTTCCATACCTTCATAAATTACAAAATATCATCTAGTCGGCCTTTGAGCTTTCACACAATCTACAAATATATAAATAGATCTTGTTAGTAGCTTACAATCAATCCTAGTAAAAATCATAATGACTCTCAAAGTCCTTTCTTTGAACTCATTATGATTCCTTGTATTATGGATATCATTCCTCTTGTGATTACTCACTGTTCTCTTACTCATCTTCATCTCTATTTTTTGTATTTTCTTCCATTGTGTTGTAGTTCTTATTCCTTTGGGGACGGATGATATTAACAAACTTAATATATTAGTACATATTATCATGTGATCTTACTAAAACCTTAGTTTGTAGATATGTTTTGTGCCTTATCCTTCTGTTTTGAATGTGTTCATTTTGCTTGACATGTTTCTCTTCTTGGGGACATATCATAGTGAAAAAATTATTTTTTGGATGCATGTACACTTTCATTAAAACTATTTCTCCTACCAAGGCATTCTCAACTTCTTTAACATGGGGGCATACCCTCTACTCATATTGCTTTCGATGGAATACAAATATAGATTCCTTGTATAACTTGGAGTACTTCAACCTTAGTTTTACCTATGATTTCTAAGGTATACTCAAATCTATGTATAGTTATTTCGTATATTTTCTTCTCCCTTTTTCCTTTTTCCATTTTAGTTTCTATGGGTTAGTCTCTTTTCAAATCCCTCTCTTTAATCTTAGATAGTTTGATGGGCATTATCCTTGTTTTTGATACTTCTTTTGACTACTAAGATTTTGAGAAGCCTTGTCTTGAAACCATTAGGACACACACATTCTTATGCCTATATCACCTTTTGATTATTCTTTTTGGGACATAGAATTTCCTTGAATTTTAATGCATCGATGGACTAACTAGCATACCACACAAACTTGCTAGACCATTTGATTCATCTCCAATGGGTTGAATAGCATGCAAAACACACTTGCTAGATAATTTAATTCCATTTATTTTCTTATAAAATACTTTTCCCCTTGGTTTTTTCCTCATTTCTTTTCCTTATCTAGTTCATAATAAGACATAAAAACACTATTGGGAAAGAAACTACACCCCTTTTTTTGTAGCACTTATCTCTCTTATTTTGATTATATACGTGATAAGAATAAAGTCTATTTGAAGCATGGTTATTTATTTCCTCTTTAGTCATCATAGGATTTTCTCTTTTTCTCTTGATCTAATTTATCATGAGATTGAGTAAACTCATACTTGTGCTAAAGTTGGGACTAAATATGCCATATCAAAATGAACACACCTTCCTTTTAAGACCTTTTAGCTCCATCTTCTTTATGATTCCCTCTTTAGACCATGGATATTCTTGTGTTTCTCTCTCTTTTCCTCTTCTCTCATCCATCTTTCCACCTTATCTCTCTATCATCAACCTTGGCTTTTTATGGTACCTATGACCTATCCACTTGGACCAAGTTGAACCAGGTTGACCTACTATTCCCAAGTCAGCATATTCCTAGACTACATTGTACTAGGTTGACCTAGTCTCAAACAATTTAGGACATTAGTGCCTTGGATTCTTCTAGGGTTTAATTACTTTTTGATAGTTACCTAGTTAATCACTATGGTTTTCCTGCTCAAAAGGTTATTTATAAGGAGAATTAGAGGCTTCATTTTTATATCTCATCTCAATAGATCCATATCCCATAGACATCAAACATCTCATTTTAAGGTTCTTTCTCTCTAGTGAAAATTTCAATCTTTTACATTCAATGATTTCAAACATTCAATCACTTTCTAAGTATTCAAGAAATGATAACTCTATCGAGCATTGGAGAATCCTCTATGAGAATTTCCTTTTCAAGATCTAGCATGTTTTTGTCCATTAAGGGAGGAAAACCACATTCAAATAGTTATTTTCTTCATTGTTTCATATCCATTTCAATAGAACCATGAAAAAGTTATAATAGATCAACTAAAAAGTGTGGAGATATCCTAAACTCCTAATCTAAGGTCTATATTACATACACATTAAATGCATGCATAGTGAATACTAACATTTATCCTTAACCTAGGGCTTGACCAAGGAAAACCCTCATCAAATCTCAATCCCTAGACAATTATTTTATTTTTTGATTTTTAGGTTGGGAGAAAAAAGATTTGTAGATTTGGAACCTATAAGCTACAAGATTTTTGGAGTCATCAAATTCAAAGTTTCAAACTATGTCAACCAGGTTGTACAATGTTCTTCCAAGTGGACCTTGTGCTCTAGTCGTAGATTTCTAAGTTTTTTTTTTTTCATTTCATCATTTCATTACTCAATCCATGATTATAAGTTTAGAAAAGTTTTAGATTCAAAATTTATTGATTATAAATACATCTTCCTTTAAAAAGTTCAAGGTGAGTCTTTTACATTTCTTTTCATTTAGTATATTTTTCCTAGATTTGCATTTTAATTTGGCTGATTGTATTGACATAACATGTCGATTCATATTTATTAACCAATTTTTTCAATTCCACATTAACATTATCATATCAAAGTTTTCAAGAGTACATTTAATTATATTTTATTCATTTATTAATCTAGATTTAGTATTATCACCCCTCTCCTTTTGGGTCCTCACTAATCTAATTTTGGTTAGAAGTGGAATAACACCATATAAATAGATATGGATTATGTAGTATGCATTATCTAATCTAATAGCATCCTCTTAACTAGATAAATGGACTACACATGTTTCTAAGTAACATATACTAAAAAGGGTTGATTTTAGAAAATAATGTGTTATGATCTTTGGCACCTATGTAACCTTATCAAAGTCTAAATGTATAAGAACATGTTTGTCTACCTCAAAGAGATAGAGTCTAAGATTCATAATAATAGGTCAATCTCTCTACATTGAAATGCATCATAGGAAAGTTAAAAAATAGAAAAGACAAATGGACTTTAGAACTAGGACCAAAAATCTAATATAAATAATATATATAAATGCCAAAAAAAAATGTGATAGTCTTAAATTAACTAAAATAAATTTAGTTAGTTGTCATATTTAAATAGCTACACTACTATATTTGGGCTTTAATTACAATGGTAGGTCATCATAATTGCAATAGCCACCTATCATTTGAGTGATAACAGCATGAGTTGGCCCTCATCAGACAAGTGTTTGACTTTTGTTGTCACAAATTATGATGGCAAGCTTTTCCATCACAATTAGGACATATAAAGCCATCATACTTTAGAAAATAGAAAGATGAAGAGTACATCTTCACACCATCATAACTTGGATGGTCAATTCTAGCAATTACACAAGCCTACATTTTTAGTTTTTCATTTCTCTTATGATGATGTTTTTGCAAGCCCGATGGGCATCCATCAAATGAGACATCGCAAGGGTGATGACATGAAATGATAGTGTTGTTGGAGTAACAACAATATGATAGAAGTTACCATTGTAGGTGTGATGGTGTGTGATGATAATGTTGTTAGAGTGAAAACTTCCCATTGTACAAGATGTTGCAATTCTAATTATTTGTTACATTTTAAAAAAAAATGGTAGTTCTAATACTCTATTGTTAGTTCCTACCATGGTAGATAAATCTAGAGGCTTAAGCATCCCAAGCCATTTGTGACCATGTTTTTATTTGTCACCTTTAAATAAATATGGCTTGCATACCAGTTTAGATGAATACTCCAAATTGACATACTCATCATCAACATACTTCCTCATGGGTTCAATTTCCTATTTCATCATTGTGGACTTCACTTATAAAGTATTTGTAGTGAAAAAATGAAGAAGTTGGTAGAAAAAATTATAAAGATAGTGAACAACATATGTAGATATCTCACTTTAAAAGTCTTCTCTCCATTCTACTTGTGGTAGGAATGAGGTACTGGACTATTCGATAAAGTATCCTTGCAGAAGTTATTTTAGATGCAAGGTACAATTGTAGGAAAGTGTGCAAAGTGAATAGAATTTTATCCTATCACATTTTAAATTTTATCCACCTTGGTTGAGGTCTCCATGGACACAAACACACCTAAATGTCATTCTAACCCATTGGCCAATGGACAAGCCTCTAATCAACATTTTAATATCTTTTAAAGCATGATTGAAGTCATTGAAGCAATATGGATCATATTGGAGATTAAAACAATTCCTAACAACATTAAATCAAAATTCCAAAAATAAAAGCGTTACTTAAGTCTTGAGCATAATAAGGACCACACTGGTGCAATGTTCACATCATTTGGATCACATTTTCTACCACTTGAACATACAAGATTTCTCAAATAAGGCCAAACATAACATTTTCATTTTTGTTTTGAAATAAAAAATATTTATTTAATAAATATATCATAAATTTATTTGGAGTTGTGTGATATTTTTGTTCTTTAAACCATTGTATGATATACTTCAAGATAAACATTTCAAACATATCATCAAAAATTATATGTGCTAATTTAATCCATTGGAAATGACATATATTAGGTTTATAAAGAAGGTCCTCAAATAACTTAAGCAATTTTAAAATAAATACTTACTTTCATGATCAAGAGAAATGATCCTTAATGTAAAATAAAGCTAGAAACTTTAAATTAGTGTACTATGATTTGAATTTTTCAAGCATGCATATTGCATCTCTAAATTAGTATGTTGTGAGAAGGCTCATTGAGAAGATGTAGCATCCATGTTGACAAACTAGGAGTTATGCCTTCTTCAAAATAATTCCATCTACATCCACACCTCATTAAAAAAATATAATAATGTCTTTTCCCTAGTGAATGGAGGCATATCAAACTAATATTCAATAGGGGTTAATTGAAATTGAATCAAGAAAATTTAATCAGAACACAATACTCTTATGTCAATAATTAATTTTTGTTAAGAATAAATCATGGACAAAAATAACAATTACATGCAAATATAAAAAATATCAAAAAATAATAGATCACATAGAAAAGAACACAAGACACCAAGATTTAACATAGTTCACCCAATTACTAGGCTACATCCATCAAATAGCAAGTTTGATATCATTATGATCTAGTGATTACAACTTGATTACAATATGTAATCCCTTACAACTTAGTACCACCACAAGAAGCAATTTTGCATCACAATTACTAAAATAATCCCTAACCCTAATCTCTTTTGTACAAGTATTCTTACCACTTTATTGTTATAATTAATAATTACATGTCATCCCAAAATCTAGATAAAATAGGGCCCAAAATTTTTTTTTCAAGCCCCAAAGAATTTATGAAGTATGTATAGTACTTTCTTGATTAGTTGCTACAAACTAACAATCTTTCACTTAGGGAATGATCAAGCTCCCCACTAAACAAAAATCTCCCACTTGGAGACTGATCCTATACCTATGTCACTACTCCATGAGGCTCCCACTAGATCAAACCACCATGGAATCTACTATTCTTTTATTCCTATTTAGCTAAGAAGACAAACCAAAGATAAATAGGAGTTTAGCTTCTTCCTTGTTACTACCTATGTAAACATATCTATTGGATTTTCATCTATATGTATATTGTCCAACTTTAACTATTCATCCTCCAAAAGGGGCCAAATAAAATGGTGTTGCAACTGTATGTGTTTGGTCTTTGAATGTACAGCTGGATTCTTTGCAAGATGAATGGCACTCTAACTATCTATAAACAAATAATTATCCTTCTAAGGATGTCCCAATGTTAGGAACCTGTGTGTTCCTTCTGTTTATTTTGTTAGAATAGTGTTGGACGCATATGCTTTGTAAGTCGTCCCGTGAGTATATTTTATTATCCCACATGCATAGGTAGTATTACTTTTCTAGATCGTACCCAGTATATAAGAATAGGTTGAGGCCCTTGATGGGCACGGACGAATTTATTGTATTGAGCTTGCTCAAAGGAGGTTACCCCCTCGAAGTGGCCTGCGATCAGTAGATTCATTCTGAGTTCTGCTATCATTTTGTATTCTGTTATTTCGAGCATTCTCACGATATTGCTATAAGGAGGTTCTTCACATCTGGTATCAGAGCACTCTCTTGGGCTCGCTGGGTGGAAATTACATCAAATTTTTTTTTCTGTCGTGGCCTTCAGGAGCAAAAATCATGGAAGAGGAAATTGCATCCCTCAAAACCAAACTTCAAGATCTAGATGACAAAATTCTGGGTCTTAACTTTCAGCAGTCAGCCATGAGCCGAAACCATTCAGGAGATACTGGGTCCTCTTCTGGCAATTTCCGTGGACCAAAGCTTGATTTTCCACGCTTCGATGGTTCTGATCCGACTGGATGGATCTATAGGGCAGAGCAGTATTTCAGCTTGCATAATACTTTGGATACCCACAAAGTCCCCCTTGCATCTTTTCATTTGGAACATGAAGCTCTTCAATGGTTCCGTTGGTACATCAAGGCTAATGTAGGCCCAACGTGGAGAGAATTGTGCACCCTCATTTTGGAGCGCTTTGGCCCTAGTTCCTTTGATGATTTCACAGGAGCACTCACTAAACTGCGTCAAACAGGCACTGTAAGAGAATACCAGACAGAGTTTGAAAAATTAGCTAATCACACAGAGGGCTTGTCTGATGAATTCTTCCGTAGTTGTTTTGTCAGTGGTCTGAAGGATGCACTTCGCTCAGAAGTCAAAATGTTTCGACCTACTACAATGATGGAAGCCCTTGGGTTGGCTAAGTTAGCGGAAGACAAGATTAGTGCTCTACAACGCTCCAGATCTAATTTTGTTCCATTCAGAAATACAGGTTCTCACAACCCTCCAGTCATACCAGCTCCCAGAACTACTCCGATCAAGCACTTGTCTGAAACAGAGATGCGAGTCAGGCGAGACAAAGGGCTTTGTTATAATTGTGATGAGAAATGGTCTCGGGGCCATAGATGTGTTCAGCAAAAGCTCTATCTCTTGGATGTGGATTCTCCACCGGAACTGGAACAATATGTAGATGCTCAGGAAACAGTGGATGATGAGGTTGAGCCTCACCAGCCTGAACCTCCTTCACCAGAAGCTCCACCAGAGATATCTGTCCATGCTTTGGCAGGAGTCACTACTCCACAAACCATGCGGGTCCAGGGTTTCTTCAAGAAGATCCCTCTTACTATACTCATTGATTCTGGTAGCACTCATAACTTCATTGATCCACGAATAGCCAAACAGGCTGATTGCTTTATCCATCCCTGCTCTAGCTTTGAAGTCATGATTGCCAATGGGGGCACTTTACCTTGTAAAGGGAAATGTCGCAATGTGCGTCTCTCTATTGGAGATTATAACATGTGCTCTGACATGTTTGCCTTACCCTTAGGTGGCTGTGATGTGGTTTTGGGTGCCCAATGGTTACGCACTCTTGGCCCCATTCTCTGGGATTTTGCTGAACTTTGGATGCAGTTTTCAGCCGAGGGGCACCAACACACTTTGAAAGGCTTACAACCAGGGTCTCTCAGCATCATCAGTTCACACCGTATGGAAAAACTTCTTAAGAAGAATTCACATGGTGTCATCGCTCAGCTCCATTCCATTCAGATGCAGCCATCAGCAGTCTCTAGCACTCCTGCCGATCTCCAACACATTTTGGACAAGTATTCTGGTATATTTGCTGAACCTGTGGGATTACCTCCTTCTCGTCCAGAGGACCACCGTATTCAGCTCCTTCCTGGCAGTGTTCCGCCCAACATCAGGCCCTACCGCTACCCATTTCATCAGAAGACCAAAATCGAGATACTTGTCCGTGACTTACTGAAGCAAGGTATTATTCGCCCTAGTACCAGTTCCTTTTCTTCTCCAGTTCTGCTTGTTCGCAAAAAAGATGGGTCATGGCGACTCTGCATTGATTTCCGAGCACTTAATCATCTCACTATAAAGGACAAGTTTCCCATTCCAGTTGTTGATGAACTTCTTGATGAACTTCATGGGGCTCATTTTTTCTCCAAGTTAGATCTTCGTTCTGGGTATCATCAAATTCGGGTTCATGAGGAGGATATACCTAAAACTGCCTTCCGCACACATGATGGTCACTATGAATTTTTAGTCATGCCCTTTGGCCTCACGAATGCTCCTTCAACATTTCAGGCAGTGATGAATAACATATTTCGACCATACCTCCAAAAATTCGTTCTGGTCTTCTTTGATGATATCCTCATATATAGCAAAACTTGGGCTGAGCATCTCCATCATCTGGAGCTTGTCTTGCAACTTCTCTCTGATCATCAACTCTGTGCAAAACTATCTAAATGTGTGTTTGGCCAGGAGGAAGTGGAGTATCTCGGGCATATTGTTGCACACCATGGAGTGCGGGTGGATCCTACAAAAATAGATGCCATGAAAACTTGGCCGCATCCTAAAACTCTCAAGAGCCTTCGGGGTTTTTTGGGGTTGACTGGCTACTACCGCAAGTTTGTCAAAGATTACGGAAAAATTGCAGCACCATTGACAGCTCTGTTAAAAAAGGATGCCTTCTCCTGGACCCCTGTTGCTGAGACTGCATTTGAACAACTGAAACAGGCTATGTGTCGTACACCTGTTCTCGCGATGCCAGATTTTTCCAAACCCTTCACTATTGAGAGTGATGCTTGCGACAATGGATTGGGTGCTGTTCTCCTGCAAGATGACCATCCTATTGCGTTCACTAGCAAAGCTCTCTCTGGTAAGAATCTAGCCCTCTCTACTTATGAAAAAGAAATGATGGCTATTTTGCATGCTGTACAGAAGTGGCGGCCATACCTCTTAGGGAGTCATTTTTGCATCAGAACCGATCACCAAAGTCTGAAATACTTCCTGGAACAACGGGTATCCTCTCCTACACAACAGAAATGGGTCAGAAAACTCATGGGGTATGATTATGAGATCACCTACAAGAAGGGTAAGGAGAATATTGTGGCAGATGCTCTTTCTCGCACATTTGATAATCAAGCTTCCCTTTCCGCTATTTCTATGCCCATTCCCAATTGGTTAGCGTCTGTTCAGCAGGGCTATGACAGTGACTCTTCTTTATCTCAAATCATTCACCAGCTAGCCAATAATCCTTCTGCTATACCACATTACTCTTGGGATGGTGCTTCTCTTCGATACAAGGGTCGGCTAGTGCTTCCTCAGAACCCAGCTCTACATCAGGCTATTTTTTATGAACTCCATGCTTCTCCTTCAGCAGGGCACTCAGGCTTCCTCAAAACTTATGAGCGAGCAAGGAGAAACTTCTTTTGGAAAGGGATGAAATAGACGATTCAACAGATGGTGGCTGAATGTGATACTTGCCAACGCCACAAGGGTGAAACGACCCTCCTTCCTGGCTTGCTCGAACCATTGCCCATCCCTACACGGATTTGGACTGATATTTCTATGGATTTCATTGAAGGGCTTCCTAAATCCGGTGGCAAGACAGTGATCTTGGTTATGGTTGATCGTCTCTCGAAATATAGTCATTTTTGTGCCCTCAGCCACCCCTATACTGCCTCCTCTGTTGCACAAATCTTCATGGACCAGATATTTCGTCTTCATGGACTCCCTTCTTCCATTGTCTCTGATCGTGATGCAACTTTTACCAGTCATTTTTGGACTGAACTGTTTCAGAAAACTGGCACCAAACTGAAGATGAGTTTGGGCTATCACCCACAAACTGATGGTCAAACTGAAATTGTCAATAAATGCTTGGAAACTTATCTTCGTTGCTTCACTTCCGAACAGCAACATCAGTGGGCCAAGTGGCTCCCTTTAGCTGAATGGTGGTACAATACCTCTTACCACACTGCTTCTAAAATGACTCCATATGAAGCAGTCTATGGTCAGGCACCTCTAGTGCTCCTTCCCTACACTCCCAACAGCTCACCAGTCCAGGCAGTTGACATAGTTCTCCGCAGCAGGGATCAGATTCTTCGTACCTTACAGGATAATCTTCACATGGCCCGTAATCGGATGAAACAGCAAGCAGATCAACACCGTTCTGAGCGCTCATTTCAAGTTGGGGATATGGTTTTTCTTCGTCTACAGCCATACAAACAATCCTCCCTAAAGCTGAAAGGGCGTCATAAGCTGGCCCCAAAATTTTATGGGCCTTATAAGGTTCTGCAGAAGATTGGTTCAGTTGCTTATAAACTGGAACTTCCTCCTTCTTCCCGCATTCATCCAGTCTTTCATGTTTCTTGTCTAAAGCAAGTTCTGGGTACCACTGTCAGAGCACAAACTACTCTCCCTGAAATGGATACGGAAGGATCCATTATCCTGGAGCCGGTGGCAATCATTGACCAGCGCACTCGCCAGCTTCGCTCTCGCTCCATCTCTGAGGTCTTGATTCAGTGGCATGGCATGCAACCAGAGGATGCTACCTGGGAACCCCTTCTTCAGATTCCACAACAATTTCCACACCTTAAGCTTTGAGGACAAAGCTTTTTTCTAAGGGAGAGGGGATGTTAGGAACCTGTGTGTTCCTTCTGTTTATTTTGTTAGAATAGTGTTGGACGCATATGCTTTGTAAGTCGTCCCGTGAGTATATTTTATTATCCCACATGCATAGGTAGTATTACTTTTCTAGATCGTACCCAGTATATAAGAATAGGTTGAGGCCCTTGATGGGCACGGACGAATTTATTGTATTGAGCTTGCTCAAAGGAGGTTACCCCCTCGAAGTGGCCTGCGATCAGTAGATTCATTCTGAGTTCTGCTATCATTTTGTATTCTGTTATTTCGAGCATTCTCACGATATTGCTATAAGGAGG
This sequence comes from Cupressus sempervirens, assembly GCA_028749045.1. NCBI lineage: Eukaryota > Viridiplantae > Streptophyta > Pinopsida > Cupressales > Cupressaceae > Cupressus > Cupressus sempervirens. The sequence continues at coordinate 802,796,954 of CM053793.1, forward strand.
TTCTTCACACCCAATTCTTCCAAGAAGAACTAAAGCCATATCATCTCCTTGGTTGTCACTCTAGGAACTACATACTCTACCTTTGTAGTTGATAAAGCATTAACCTTCTATAACCTAGAAACCTAGCTCATGGTTTCCCCACCAATAGTAAAGACATAACCTATAGTACTCTACCTAGTATCAATATCCCCTACCAAATCTGAGTCAATATAGCCCTATAAATTAGTAGTAGAGCCCCCAAAGTGTAAATACTTATTGGATGTTCCTTGTAAATATCTAAGAATCTATTTGATTGCATTCCAATGCTCAATTCTTGGATGACTCATATACCTACTAACGACACCCACTACATGTGGAATATCTAGCCTAGTGCATACCATAGCATACATCAAGCTTCCTAGAGCTGAAGCATAGGGTAGCTTGGATATCTTATCCTCTTTTGCTTGTGTCTTCGGACATATCTCCTTAGTCAACTTCAAATGACCAGGTAAAGGTGTGCTGATAGCTTTAGCATTCTCCATAGAGAGATGTTGCAACACCTTCTCAACATAATCAACTTGAGATAGCATCAATTTCATGTTATTCCTATCTCTACAAATCTTCATACCAAGAATTTTTTTATGCCCCCAAATCCTTCATAGCTAATGCATGCACTAATTGCAATTTTAGCCCCTTAATATGATCCATGTTAGACCTAGCTACAAGCATATCATCAACATATAAACATAAAATAATGTAGCTATCATCATCCAACCTCTTAAAGTAGAAACAATGATCTAAATAACACCTACTATAACCATGCTTATGCATAAAACTATTAAATTTCAGATACCATTTCCAAGGTTCTTGCTTCAAGTCATATAAACTTTTCTTCAATTTGTACACTAGGTTGTCCTCACCTTTGACCTCAAAACCATATGGCTGAGCCATATATATCTCTTCATCTAAATCTCCATAAAGAAAAGTTGTTTTAACATCAAGATGCTCTAAATGCAAATCTTCAGTAACCACAATAGTTAAAATAGTATGGATAGAAATCATCTTAACAATAGGAGAAAATATCTCATGTCATGTCCCCTTTTCAAATAATTAAAAAATAATAATCTTTGCTAAGGCAGGCAGGCCCAAGAAAGTGAAGTTTCGGAAAAAGGGGGTTAATCTTTGGAAACTGTTGGACTAATAAATGAAAATTATTATTAAAATATGTTTCATTAACCTCTCTTGGATGTGAGTTACAGTTATGTCCTCTTTTAAGGGGTTTGGAGGCATTTTGTGCAGATTCTAGAACATGATTTTTGCTCATTCTTTGTTATTCTTCAGAGGCTGCCAAACCTGTGGAGAAGGAGACCCAAGAACGGGAGTTTGCAGGTTTCCAGGGAGACCCAAGAATGAGATTTTTTAGGTTTCCAAGAAGGCTAAGAATGGGATTTTGAAGCCATTCCATGTGCATGCTCATATAGAGTTTGCCTTTGTGCTGAACAGTGCAGATTTGTGGGTTTTCGAGCATTTTTGTGTTAATTTCGGGAGCCCGATGAGCATAGTTTTTGTCCTACATTTGAGAACTGTTGTGTAAAGGCTATATGGATCTGGAAATGTCATTTTGTAGGCTTTTATGCTGCTGAAATTTCTGTAAAAATGTCCACTTTCAGATTTATTAATAATAGGTGAAGCTGTGAAGCTTTTGGCACAATTTCTGGCATACCCGATTTGGGGTTTCTTGAGAAATTTGGTGGATCTTTGTGATATTAGTTGTTTGATCTTGAAAATCTGATTAGAGGTTGGGAATATCATATAAAATCAGAAAAGAGAAATTTTAGTGGTATCAGAGCCATGATCTTGCCAGCCCGAGGGTTTGTAGAAGTTGCATGTCAGTTTTGACAACTACCCAGATCTTGCATTTCAGTTTTTAGAACTACCCAAATGTTGCATGTCATAATTTATGGTTGCATGTTGCTTCTAATCAGATGCATGTCAAAATTTATGGTTGAATGCTACTTCTAATCATTTTCATGTTAGTTCTTGGTGAATTTGGTGGTTGTAGAAGTTTGCATGTCAGTTTTGACAACTATCCAGATATTGCATGTCATAATTGATGATTGCATGTTGCTTCTAATCAGCTGCATGAAAAAATTTATGGTTGCATGCTACTTCTAATCATTTCCATGTTATTTCTTGGTGAATTTGGTGGTTGCATGTTGCTTCTAATCAATTGCATGTCAAAATCTATGATTACATGCTACTTCTAATCATTTGCATGTTAGTTCTTGGTGTTTGAAGAAGTTATATGCTATTGGGGTTACACTCTATTTTATCCAAAATGGATAGGTATAGTATAGAGTCTTAGAGGACACGATCTTGGACAATTGATATCCAGAGTCAAAAAAGTAGAAAGGATGGTTATTTAAACATTCAAGATAAACTTATGAAAATAAGCCATGACATGTCTGAACAGTTGGTTGAGCACCACCGTATAATGAATGACATGTTGTCTGACCCAGCTAAGGTGGATAAGTTGACTGGATTTCTATTTGGAAGATTTTCTCACAGGACAGATGACACAATTCCCAAGAACTTGCATGAGGAGTTTGAAAAACTAGCTGATAGCCAGGTAGAGGTCTCAGATTCTACTCTGCCATAGGAGGTGGTGCGAAAGGATATTACACAGATTGATAGTAACAGTCAACTTGATACTCAAATTGAGACAATTGTTTATAGGTCGTCAAAGGGTGATGCCACAGGTATTTAGGATGGTATAGTTACAACAGGTAGTGACTACAGTGTAGTGGGTTCAGATGATGATTATGAGGATGTTGTTGTGTAGGATGGTGAGATACCTAGTAGAGATGAGCAAACATTGAGCATTCACGACTTTGCTGAGAAAGAGTACTAGGCACAGTTAGATGGTTCATCACATGAGGTTGAGGCTGGTAGTACTTCACACGATTTGTCCAGCCAACTGAAGGTGAACAAAGATAGTATTGTGACTTCATTATCTCATCATGACAAGTATGTGGAGTTAGTTGGTATTGGTCATATTACTCAGGTGAGGAGTTTGCTTGAGTTACCAATTGATTCTAGTTTACGGATATCCACTCGAGATTGTTATATTGGCGTTTGGGATTCAGTTGACTGGAGATCTTTAACACTTTTTGGTAGCAATGATTGTTTGGGTGCTATCGTGGATTTGATTAGCAGATTGCACGGTGTTGTCTTTTCTTGTGCTAGGAGCTTATCTGATGTTGGTATTAGTTTTTATACACTGGTGTTGGGCTTTGTTCATATATCCAGTCGACCATACTTGCTGGAATGTGTTGATGATATTTCATATTTGGTAGTGTGTACAGATGAGTCCCGAGATCATATTGGCATTGATGACATCCATGAGGATGTAGTGGGCAGTTTTGAAGCCTTAGTTTCCTTGGGTACAAAGGAGTTGGACAGAAGTGCTAATGTTTTTGATACTCTGTATGTTGATATGAGCTTTAGATTTGATTCACAGGATATGAATGGTAATACTCTAGAGACTAGTAACTTTGAGGATACTCCTTTAGATAGTGCATCAGAGGAGGTTTGTAGGAGACAGTCAAGCCAGTGCCATCATGTGTCTAATCAGTTGAGAGTTAGTGACCGAGACATTGCTGTCACTTGCCAACATTTTGATGCTGCTCGTTAGCTGTTAACAGTTTATGGATGGGGTTCTCCTACTAGTGATGAGCAGGAAGGCATTTATCTTTCCTTGATAGAGATCCACTCTTTATGGGAGGCTATTTGGATTTTGAGATAGAATTATATGCAGTTGGTAGCCGATAGAGATTATCTTATGGAGTGGGGCAATATAGCATATGATGCATTGTTGGCCAAGGAAGGTGAGGTGAGTGAGCTTACTGAGAAGCTTGAGGTGACTTTTGAGATTCTTGAGAGTACACAGTTGGTTTTCAAGGAGTCACAGTTTCATTTGGCTAAGGTGACCATGGAGTTAGAGCGGCTATAGTATTTACCTAATTCTATACAGTCACAAGCTATGGTGTTTGGTGATCCGAGGATGTCCATGGCCGAGATTGTCAGAGACAGTGGAGATGGGGATGCATCCATCCTTGATACTAACATTGGCATATCAGGTTCATTCCCACTAGAGTTAGGTTCAGTTGAGTTGGGTGTTGTAGCAGATTGTTGTATGCCTGACATGGTGGTGGCCTCTAGTACTGATGGCACAGAGACTAGAGATGTATCAAAGATCATGTGTGATGTTGGTGAGTCGACAGTTGGCATGGTTCCTACTAGTAATACTACTCCCTTGGTGATATCTTTGGAGGTAGTAGTCAGTTCCAACATGGTTAATGATCAATTGCAGTTAGTTTCATCTGGATTACAGTCTGAGCCACTGACTAAGATTGGTGCATTCTATCGGCATTACATTGTGAGCTATGCTCATCAATTTACCTTTGATGACCATGTTGATGAGATTATGATACAGAGATGTACTTTGGTTCATAGTGCTTATCATCAGTTATGGAATAGTTTGATGCCTCGGGATGAGAGTTGTGATGGGCATGACATGGCGATAGGTCCTACAGTTGATAGCTTGATAATACATGACTTAGAGCAGGAGTTTTGGAGTGATGCTTTAGCAGTTGTTGTTATTGATTCTACTCCTTTGGCTATGACATCTCCTGACTTAGCTAGTGATCAGTCACAATGGGTTATATCACTTGTTCATGGTGAGTTTTTGACTGAAGTTGGTTTTTTTAATCAACATTATATTGCAAGGTATGTACATTAGTTAGCAATTGATCCTTGTGTTGAGGAGTTGATGGCAGGAAAATTTGGTTTGGGTTCCATTTCTTGTTGTTTATCTTGTGATGGCTTTTCACCATCAGGGGTGCATGGGAGTTATGGTTATGAGACAGTGGCCGATGAACTACAGAGTTGTGTTGAATGCAGGAGTTGTACAGTGTGTGGATTCTACATACTTGGTATAGTTTCATTTGAGAGCATTCACCATTGTTGCAGAGTTGGATTGTACATTCCGTATAGGCCAGTGGAATGCATTGATGGTATTTACTATGTTGGTAGTCCACTTTACTTGGGTTTTGATGTTCTAAGAGTTTGTGTCTCATGGGTTTCTGACTATGGAAGTTGTGATTTTGGAGTTTGGTTGAGCTATAATTGTCAGTTTGATTATGGATTCCTCTTGGTCACATTGCAGAGGATATTGCAGGAGCCTATGTTAATTGGTAGTAGTATAGTTCATGACTACATTTGGGATCCAGGTGGATTGATTGGTTTATTGTTCATCCATTTCTTGAGGACAAGCAATGTTTAGGAGGGGAGGACTTGTCATGTCCCCTTTTCAAATAATTAAAAAATAATAATCTTTGCTAAGGCAGGCAGGCCCAAGAAAGTGAAGTTTCGAAAAAAGGGGGTTAATCTTTGGAAACCGTTGGACTAATAAATGAAAATTATTATTAAAATATGTTTCATTAACCTCTCTTGGACGTGAGTTACAATTATGCCCTCTTTTAAGGGGTTTGGAGACATTTTGGGCAGATTCCAGAACTTGATTTTTGCTCACTCTTTGTTATTCTTCAGAGGCTGCCAAACATGTGGAGAAGGAGACCCAAGAATGGGAGTTTGTAGGTTTCCAGGGAGACCCAAGAGTGGGAGTTTGTAGGTTTCCAAGAAGGCTAAGGATGGGAGTTTGAAGCCATTCCATGTGCATGCTCATACAGAGTTTGCCTTTGTGCTGAACAGTGCAGATTTGTGGGTTTTCGGGCATTTTTGTGTTAATTTCGGGAGCCCGATGAGCATAGCTTTTGTCCTACATTTGAGAACTGTTGTGTAAAGGCTATATGGATTTGGAAATGTCATTTTTTAGGCTGTTATGCTGCTGAAATTTCTGTAAAAATGTCCACTTTCAGATTTATTAATAATAGGTGAAGCTGTGAAGCTTTTGGCACAATTTTTGGCATACCCGATTTGGGGTTTCTTGAGAAATTTGGTGGATCTTTGTGATATTAGTTGTTTGATCTTGAAAATCTAATTAGAGGTTGGGAATATCATATAAAATCAAAAAAGGTACATTTCATCTCATCAAAATCAATGGCCATTCTCTATGCAAATACTTTCACAACTAACCTAGCTTCAAATATTTTCTTACCTCCTTCCTCTTCTTTCAACATATAAACCCACTTATTATGTAAAGCCTTTTTACCTGTAAGTAACTTGCATAAATCCTATGTCTTATTTTTCAGAAAAGAGTCCATTTCATCTTTCATTGTATACTCCCATTGAATCTTAGTATCCACCTACACAACTTCATCATAACATTTAGGTTAACCAACATTAGTAAGTAAAATAGAATACAAAGAAGGAGAAAATCTTTTTGGAGGTCTAATTTTCCTTGTTGACCAGTTAACATTCACTAGTGTGTATGGTATTTGTTTTTGTGGTAGTTGCACATCATGAGAAATGGTTGGAACATCATCTTTGGAGTATCATCTAGCACTACATAATCATCTTCTTTCTTCTCATGTTGTTGCAACACATCTTTGTACAACACTTTCTCATTGAATATGACATCCTTGCTTCTTAGAATTTTATAATTTTCAAAATCTCAAAGCCTATAACCAAATTCATTAATGCCATATCCAACAAATACACATTTCTTTGAATTAGCTTCTAGCTTGGTTCTATTTTTAGAATCTATGTCACCAAATACTTCATAACCAAAGGTTTTGAGAAAATAATAACTCACCTTCTTACTAGTCCATGCTTCCTTTGGAATACCACAACCCAAAGGAGTAGAGGGAACTCTATTAATCAAATATATAGTAGTATTGATAGCCTCTGCCCACATGTATAAGGGTAACCAAACATGCAACCACATGCAACTTGCACACTCCATTATAGTCTTGTTCATGTTTCTAGCCACTCCATTTTCTTGTAGAGTCTATGGAATAATTTTCTATCTATGAATACCATTAGTGGAGCAATAATCTTCAAATTTATGACTACAATACTCACCACCATTATCAGATCTGAGACATTTTAATTTATTACTTGTGTCATTTTCAACCAAGTATTTTTATTTCTTAAAAGTTTGAAATACATCAGATCTCTATGTAAGGAAATAAACCCATAGTTTTCTAGTTGCATCATCAATAAATGTAATAAGATCTAATTTTTTCTATTGTTTTTCCTTCCCAGTCTTTACAAACCTTACTCTCTTTTGTTTTCCATACACACAACTTTCACAAAAATCCAAATTAACACATTTTAGACCTGGTAAAACTTTCTTTGAATAAAGTACTTTCATACCTTTCTCACACGTGTGCCCAAGTCTATTGTGCCACAATGTTGTATTAGAATTTACAATAGCTATTTCTTCTCCCTACTCAATAGCAACAACTGTTCTTGAACATTCATTTTTCTCTTAAAAAATTAAAGTAGAAGGAACAATGTGACTTGTACAAATATATAAGGTGTGTACTTTCACACCTTTTTCTACTATAAAGGAACCTTTTAAAACTTTCCAATTTTCATCATTAAAAGTAACTACACAACCCTCATCATCGAGTTTCCCTTCTGAAATGAAATTCCTAGTTAGGCTTGGAACATGTCTTATCTCATGTAGTAGCCAATGATTCCCATTCTACAACTTAATCTTAATTTTTTCCTTTCTAAAAATCTAATAGGGTTCATTATCCCCCATGTAAAAAAGTCTAAAGCCCCCTTGGACATAATTAATGAAATAGCCTCTATGAGGTGTAGCATGAAATGAAGCACTAGAATATAAAACTCAAGAGTCATTAACATTTTCTAAAGACAAAAGAAAAGCATCCTCTTCAAATTTGTTAATTACCACATTTTCCTCCTTATCTCCATCTATTTTATCTCCTTCATTTTTCTTTTGAGTCCAACAATCTTTCTTTTTATGCCCTGGTTTCCCACATTACCAACAATCATTTGGTCCTCTTGATTGAGACCTTCTCCCCTTTGACTTTCCTCTTGATTTCCCATTATTTCTAGAATTACTTCCTCTCTTAGTTGTTCTGCCCCTACTTTGTGCATTCAAAGCACGTCCTGATGTAGATCCACTTGAGGTTTTCTTATAAGTTTCCTCACTCAAAACAACACTGATCACATCATCATATTTTAGGATACTAGATCCAGGACAAGAATTACTAACAACCATTACCAAACCATTCCAACTTTGAGGAAAAGAACACAAAATCAATACAGTCCTAATTTCTTCACCAAAATTGATACCCATAGAAGATAAATAACTAGTAATAGTATTAAACTCATTTAAATGATCTGCAATAGATCCACCCTCTACAATATTCATATTAAATAAACACTTCATGAGAAATACCTTTCTTAAAGTGAAGGGCTTTTCATATAGTGTCGCTAGGGTTTTGATCAACTCTTCTATTATCTTCATTTTTGTAATATTAAATGCCACTAATGGTACCAAGCATAATAAAATTCTTCCAAGTTCCTTTACATCTAAAAGATCCCATTCATCATTTCACATAGATCCCTGATTCTTCACTTTTCCTTCCAATGGCTTTTATAAATCCTTTTGATAAAGATAGTTTTTCATTTGCATCTTCCATAACTGAAAGTTTTTCCCATTAAACCTATCAACCCTCAGCTTGCCCTCATCTACCATCACTCCCACTCAACTATCAAACTTTCCTATAGAGGATAATTGAGAAAACAACCTCGCTCTGATACCACTTTTTAGGAATAAAACATGGATAGAAATAACAATTACATAAAATTATAAACAATATCAAAAAATAATATATCACACAGAAAAGAACACAAGACACCAAGATTTGATGTGGTTCACGCAATCCTTGGGCTACATCCACCAAACATCAAGTTTGATATTATTATGATCTAATGATTACAACCTAATTACAATCTATAATCCCTTACAACTCAATATCGTCACAAGAAACAATTTCGCATCACAATTACTAAAATAATCCCTAACCCTAAGCTCTTTTACACAAGTATTTTTACCACTTTAGGGTTATAATTAATAATTACATGTTGGCCCAAAATCTTGATAAAATAGGGCCAAAAAAAGTTTGCCCTGAGCCCTAAAGAATTTATGAAATATGTAGAGTACTTTCCTGACCAGTCATGAAAAACTAACAATTGTGTCAATGGAGAAAGTGGTATCCCAAGGACTAAAAAATGTCTAAATTATCATATGAGAAGGGCACAAGTACAGTAGTGTGCATCTCTTCTTCAAGCTTATACATATATGTTGTACTAAAGTTACAAGTCAACAAGAGCATAAGGATAGCTTTATTGATGAATGTCATCCATTGTAATAATTTTCACAAATTTATAATCTACCATCAATTAGCATAAATAGATAGATATCCATTTGCTTTGACTTACCAAATTTTGCCCTTCCTTTACAAGGTTGTGATAAATAATCAAACTCCTAGGGAAATGATTTTCCATAATCCAACTTTTATGTCCAAGTAAAGAAATGTACAATATACTGAGGCAATAACTTGTAAAGGAAAATATGAGTATTTTAAGTATGCAATATTCTTCAAAAAAAGCACTAACTCAATTAAAGAGTAAGTTAAGCATATAATTTAAATGTTAAAACATAGATTACCTTGTTACGAGAGAAAAATAATGCAAGACTATAAGTATTGGTAACTGTGTATAAATTTGGTCATGTATTTTCAAGGTATATTGCTTGAGTAAATAGTCGAGAAAGTAAAAATGTCATTTAATGTCCACTCAACCTTAGAGAGATTATTTCCTAAAAAATCTTAGACATGAGAGATCCTATGTCTTGATAACCCTTGTGCCTTAAATGGTTAAAAAAGAAAAGCCAAAAAAATTGAGTAATTATCTAGTGATGCTAGCAATAACTAGGAGTAAAAGGAACAAGGACATGGCTTCTTATAATATGAATGATTTGGTAGATTATATGATCTGTGCAATAAAATACATTGTTGCAGTTGTTTTTTGCTACGATAGTGGTTGTAGAAATATTCTCCAATGAGACAATAATCATGTCAAGAATTGGACCAACATCACCAACATGAAAACCCAAAAGTTAAGAAAAGAGGTTAGGGTAGGTTCCTATAGAGAAAAAATATAAGAAGTTATTATGATGAAACACCTCTACTATCTAACATTTATATTTTTTTAGGAAAAACTCCACGTTCTTTGTCTCTAGGCATTTCTTATTCTTTAAGATAATTTCTTGGCAGCTATTTAGGATTTTATCTAAACAAGTTGAACTTTGCAATTATATTGACCAACTCTACATATTAGTGGATATTTAATACTAATTTCATATGTGTCTAACAACATGTGCATTCAAGAAAGGAAAGTAGTGATTAAATTTATCACCTTCTTTGAAAATTGCACTAGACACTCTACAATTGCAACCTGAAATGACTTGTTCCACTTATTTATATCATCACGTAGATTGCAAGCCTTGTAAGTAAAATGCATGCTCTTGTACAAATGCCTTGCAATATCTAACATAACAAGCATTACTATAGAATCTTGTGATTTTGATTGTTGTGCAAGAATAGTAGAAATTAAAATGATATTAATATGCATTTGAGGTCATTGCACATTATTCTTCTAATCAAGATGTCTAATGCGAATGAAAAATAGAAAATGAGTAGAATGGCCTATGAATTGACTAGTAGAAAATCATGAAATATCAAAAAATTTTAAAATGAAAAGGTGAAATTTGCATTTGAAAATAGTAACTAAAATATTCACTTATAACTTATAATTTACCAAAGTATTTTGAAAGTAAAATTCAAAATTCAAATCAATAGATATTATATATAAATCTAGGGATTTAGCCAATGGAGTTTGAATTTTTCATATTGTAATTTGCAAAAAGGATTATAAATTGTAAAATAATAAATGTTACCCACTTTCTTCATTAAGTTTTGCATGTCATATAGAACACATAGTGTGAGTCCATTCTGAAGGGACCAATGTTTCCCACTATCAAAAAAATGAAACATAGGTTCAAGCAAATAATTTATTGTGGTGCTCTCCTTTGCTAATTTTTCCATGTTCTTATATTTCCATAAATGTAATGTCTATCAAATTATGAGTTTAGTAATTATTTATTATTCATTTCCTAATGGAGTTACACATAAAGTGTTGATTTACACACTGATTATATGAAAAATCTAAATTTCAAACTGTATAATAGTTTTAAAATCTAAAATATGCATCATAGTATATACTTCTTCTACTATAAGAAAATTAAAAGAAAATTTTAAATTTTTTGTAAAGTTTTGAATTAGTTAAGGTGGTTAGATATGGGAGTTGTTTAATTCCAAAAATACTATACTAGAAAATTCACAATTGAAATTAATTATTTGGAATATGAATACCCCAAAAATATGTGTCACATTCGAGCATGAGTCTACATCTTACATCTAGAATATTATTTAAAAATATTATGATATGATTTTGATTAAGGTGGTTAGACACATTCCAACTCATTTTTTTCCTAAAAAATTTCTACTATTGCATTAAAATTCAAAATTTTGACTAATCGATTTTTTTTTTCTTTAGATAAGGCCTATATGCATGGAATGCAAGCCTCAGATCCTCACATACACTTCAACATGGTCTTTACCTAAGAGATCATCCTAGAATAAAAATTGAATCATTTATCCAAGAAATCTAACAACATGACCCGTTGCCTTCTAACTAGAAGGATTTTTCTTTTGCTCTCACACTAAGAAGGAGGCAACCAAACCTTTTAGTATGAAGAATTTATTTAGCTATATGATAATGTAATTAATATAGATGAGAGATGCAATTGATCTAATAATAGATAAATCAAATCAAGCTACATGAATATATTTTGATCTATATGATATTAAAGCTAAGAAATGAAAGCTATGAAAATATTAAGTAAGTGAGTAAGTATTTTGACAGTAATTTGATGCAATTTAAATTCCAACCATTGTAACAGGGAATTGAAGGCCTCTTAAATAGAGTTCTAGAATTGACCAATAGTCAAGATCAATTGAAATGCACAGTTAATATTAAAGATGAGATTTAGTTGGGATGGAAACTTCCTTGTGTAGGTGAACTTCACTATTTCAGATCTTGGTGTGATGAGTCATTAATTGAACTTCACATGAGTGTGAGAACAAATTGACTAAATTAATTCCAATTTGAGAGATAGTTCACTCATATTTTCCATTTTGAAACCAAAGAGAAGATTTGAAGAGATTATTTAATTTAACAAAGTGAAATATGACCTCATAAATGCATAAATTTTAATCAATTGAATAGTTAAATTCAACAATTAAAATGAAGACATTATTAAATTAAACAAATTTAATTCCTTAGTACATTAGCTTTTAGGAGATAATTTAATTTAATTAAAGCATAAACACTTTATCTTAAATTAAATCTAATCAATAGATTTAATGTAGCTAATTTGATTCAGTACTTGGGAATTAAATAAATAGCATGATTAATGTAGATTAGGGTTTTCTACATCTAGCAATTAAGTCAACTAGTGAGAACCAAAATGAGAATTGCCTAGTGAAATAGAACTTTAAGGTTATTCAAATAGACTAGAATTGGTTAACATAGTAATGTGCCAATTTTGGGGTATTAGATTTTCCCCTCTTTGAATGAAGGTGCGAGAAACATGTTCAATTCAAAGAAGTTTAGAAAGCATGATGCACAGATCGAGAAATGAGATTAGTCCCACAATTGATGACATAGAGACTAATTGATAAGATTTTAAAGATTTCCTCCAAAATGGACCTTAACCTTAGGTAATCTAGTTAGAAGACCTAGATACAAAGATGAGAAGCTTTTGAAGATTATCTCTAGAATGAAGCTTAATCTTAAAGAATCTAGATAGAACTACTAGATACCTAGATTGATAAGTTTTTAAAGATTATCTCTAGAATGGATCTTAATCTTAAGGAATCTAGATAGAACAACTAGATACCTATATTGACAAGCTTTTAAAGATTATCTCTAGAATAGAGCTTAATCTTAAGGAATCCAGATAGAACACCTAGATACCAAAGTTTATAAGCTTCTAAAGATTATCACCAGAATAGAGATTAACCTTAAGGGATCTAGATAGAACACCTAGATACCTAAATTGATAACTTTTAAAGATTATCTCTAGAATCGAGCTTAACATTAAAGGATCTAGATCAAACACCTAGATACCTAAATTGATAAGCTTTTAAAGATTCTCTCCAAAATGGAGCTTAACCTTAAGGGATATAGATAGAACACCTAGATACCTAAATTAATATACTTTTAAAGATTATCCCTAGAATGGAGCTTAACCTTAAGGGATCTAGATAGAACACCTAGATACCTAAATTGATAAATTTTTTAAGATTATCTCTAGAATGGAGTTTAACCTTAAGGGATCTAGATAGAACACCTAGATACCTAAATCAATAAAAGATCAAAAGATCCAATCATGAGTCATAGAATCATCCCTAAAATGAGATTGACCCTTAGGAGTTGGGGTTAAGGCTATCCCAATACCTATCCATCAAACTTTGATAAAGACTTCTATAAGATGTGATTAGTTGATCAAAAAATGAGATAGATGACATAAACATTAGATAGAAAGGGGACAAGATGCCCCAAGTGATGAGATGCCCTGAGTGATGTGGACATAAGATTTAGATGGAGTTGAAGCCAGATTCAATGATGTATCATCTTTCCCTCTTGGGAGAAAAATCAAAAGATGACACACTAGAAATATGATGTAGAGCAGTATATTGAGAGATACAAAATAACTCAATGATTGAAAAGTTTATAGAAGAGATCAAAACAATCAGAAGAAAAATTGGAGGAAATTTGAAGAGATTTTGAGGTCTAGAAGACAAAGTTTGACCAAAGGTTGACCAAAGTTAAAATTTTCAAGAATTTTTTGGAAATTTGAAGAAATTATGATTTTGAAAAGATTTCGCAATGCACAAAATATCAAAAAATTTGGGTTACTCAAGCATTTGGTCGAGTTAACCCCAAAATTTGAAAATGTGTTTTTGAGATACTTAATTGTGTTAGATTTTGAATTCGGTCCTGAAAATGGATTCATAGTAGTTAAATTAGCCAGGGGTGATTTTCATGCCGATCTAATGTAGGAGCATCCAATGGTGTAAGGGCAATCCTGTATCACCCAAAAATATGCTTAGAGATAGTTTCTATTTAATGTGTTTTTATTTTTGCATACCCATTTAGGTTAACTAAAGGTTCCAACTCTCATAGTTCCACTATTAGTTTTCTAGGTTAGAGTTTTTAAGCACCTTGGGATATGTGTAAATGCAAAATAAGAGTTATTTTGTAATTAAGCCAAAATTATGATGACCTAGAGGGTGTAAGTGAGAGGGATGATTATAATTGTAATTTAAAATGCTCTAGAAAAAGAATCAGGTCAAAAGTCTTTACAGTTAGAAAGTTATTGCAATTTTAATTTTCTTGGAGACCTCCTAAGAGCACTTAAAAGTCAAATTTGAGGCACTAAATGGCCTTGTACAGGGTTGAAAAATGGGTGACGGACAAATTTGTTCCATAGGGCTATAGAGTACTTCGAGAAATTTTTGGAAATATAAACGATTCATCAATCAGAGTACCGGTTCAAAAGTTATGCCTCCCAAATTTGGACTACCATTTCTGGATTCTTTTAATTTTACACTAACTTCTAACATGACTTCTAGAACTTTCTATTTTGGTAGTGTATGCTAACTAGCATATTCTAGAATTTATTCCTAACCCTAAACCATTTGGGGCTTATTTAAGAACACTTTTAGCATTGTAAAGGAAATTCTCAGTGGAGTTAGAGAGAAGGTACTGTGTGGAGGATTTCTTCCTCCAAAATCATACTATTGTAAGCCCATAGGGCATTTTTCATTGATAATAATATTTCCCTTTTCTTGTGTGTTCATTCTAGTCTTTGGTTGTGTTTCCATCACAATCAAACCACTTTGCAAAATTAGGTCAAAACCTATATAAGGGCTCACAATGTCATATTCAAATCATTTGCACTTTTTTCTTTAGTGAAGAAGAGAGCTCTAAGGAAAAATGGCGGTCCCTATGTATTCTCATTGATTTGAGCACTCCTAACAACACAACTGGCCAGTGGATTATGGACCTCTTGTGAGTGGTCAATAACCTTGCTCTTTTTTTAAGTTTACACACTTTATGAGGTGTATTTAGCACATTTTAGGTGTTTGTTTAAATTTTTTCATGTTAGTTCTTGCATGAGGATGTCTCTCCTTGAGTGAGACCAATCTTGTCTCGTATGAAGAATCACAAGGCTTGTATTTCTTTGCCTAGTGTGGTGGGGATTCTCACATGGGGGATACCCCTTTTTCAAACAAGGAACCCTAAATTTTAGAAGTTCTTTTCTTATTTCTTGGTTGCTCTTCATGTAACTAGTTGTATCCTTGCATGAAGATGTGAAATATCGTATGAGGACATGAAACTTTGCATGAGATTTTGGTGTAAATTTCATGTTTAAAAGTTTAAATTTTGAGTTTTTGTTGCAATTTTTGCAATTTTTTTCATTGTGTTTGTTTAGCAGAGACTAATTGTTTTCTTGTTGTGTTTGTATGTGTAGGTTACATTTCCAAATATTGGCTTTCAATCACTCTATCCACCTTATGGGACACTATTATGATAGCTCACTGATGTTGATATCGATCACATAGAAAGACTAGATCTATTATATTTGTGTCGAATTCGACTAGTATTGTTGAATAATGGGTTGCTTACAACATTAGTGAAGCATTTCTATTCAAAGATGAACACTTTCCACTCACCTCAGGGGGATATGAGAGCTACATTAGAGGAAATCTATAGAAATCTCTACATACCATTCCATGGATCGAGAGTGGCTTTTGACATAGTTCTACAAGTATGTATAGTGGCACTGAGGGTCATTTTCAAGTAGGACTTGATTATAGGCAGAGTGATCATGTGGGATGAGCTTGGGCATACCTATGGTCCCACTCATAGGTTGGCATCAATTTTGGGCATATTGATTAGCTTCTTCTTGATGCCAGATAGTGGCTAGCATGGATTAGAGTGTGGATTGGGCAAGATGCTATAGATGATATTAAAGACCCCAAAGATATATGGGTGGGGTTAGTCCATGCTCATAGGTATGTATCATGAGATGCACAAGATAATCTACCATGAGAAGAAGAGTATGGTTTTTGAAGTATAAGTTCTATAGATTTGGGCCTAGGAGCACCTACCAATTATGCAACCCATCTTTGAGGATGAGAGAGAGCCTATGGAGCCATATATATGTAGATATAGAGGATAGCTCACCTAGGCAGCTCTGGTGAAGAATAATCAGTGGAGGGTATGATTGGATGACTTGGTGTCCATAGTATGGTAGTCCTAGAGAGAGATTGAGGACTGGGATAATGTACCCTAACAGCTGAGCCATATGTTTACTTCATGACCATTGATAGGTTGATCTCTTCAGATAGTAGAGATATTTTCTTTGACATGAGTGTGGTGGTAGTATGGGAGGCCACATAATATGTCATAGGAGTAATACTACTATGCACAAGTGGATATAGATTTGGAGTGTGGATGGTATATGAGATTAGACCCAAGGAAATCCATGATTGATGTGCACAACTTGGTTGCAACACAATTTGACTACTTGCTAGCAGTTACAAATGGTGGGATGATGCCATCTTACTAGGCATATTTTGTGGGCCATGCCTTCCCACATTTTATAGATCCTATGGGGATGGTAGCTTCTTGTGTTGGAAATATGACCAATCAATCAAATAAGGTAAGTGATATGGTTGTCATTTATGGAAAAATATTTTCTTTGCAGCTTACTTGTGAAAGAAAATTGTCTAAGTATTAGAAAGCATTACAACAACATTATAGATTTATTTATAGTAGAATATTCCCTTGGAATATTATCATATGTAGTTAACAAGAGATGCATGACATCATACTGATGATTTATACTAATGTGCATGTTCATATGATCAATTGAGTTCACTAATTATGGTGGAAATAGTGATGTAGTGATAATACAATGTAGAACAAAGCATGTTAGTAGAATATGTTAAATGACTTGAATAATTATTTTAATTATTATTTCTTAATGAGCTAACTCTAAGAATGATATGTGAGTTGACTAAGCAAGAATTTACCAATATGATTAGTATAAGTAAAGAAATTCATTTGCAAAGTTAGTGGGTAGTAATCTGATGATGATGTGTAACTTGTAATTGTGAAGTAATGTGAACATTGTGAAATACAAGTGACAAGTGAATGAGATGTTATGATTTATGTTACTAAGAAAGGTCATGTGAGATATGATGCAGATTGATATGTGCATAGTCACTCTTTGCATGAAGAATTGACCATCAAAACATTTTTGAAGTATAATAAGTATTTCAGTATCATATGCATACTTATCTCTTGAAGAACTTATTGTATAGTTGCATGTTAGGGTAGTGAGCTCTTCTTTAATACAATTGGATATGATCTACCAACTCCTAATAGGGTTGAGGCTTCTAACAAGGCCTAGTCTCCTAATAAGGACTTGAGACACTATACATTCTTCATAGACTCCTAACAGGGTCAATATCCTTAATTAGATCCTTTATATAGTGAATCATCTTATGGGTTCCATTCCCACTAGGGTTTTCCCTTGGCCAAGGTTTCCCTAGTTAACAAAATATGGTTTTATCAACTCTCCTCTTGTATGGTTTTTTATTTTTTTATGCACTATTGGTTCTCTCATTTAGGTATGTGGAAAAGTAATTAATGAAATTCAGTTGTGGGCAAAAAGATTGATAATACTGATTCAACCCCTCTTCTTAGTATTATCTATTTCTAACAATTGATATCAGAGTCTACTTATTTAGAATAGGATTAACAGCTTGAATAAGATCCCTATAAATATGGAACACTTGAAGAAGAATCTTGAAGAAGCTCTTAAATAGATTGATCTACTTATAGATGAAAGATATGGCCCTAAAGACGGATACAAAAATGAAAAAGCTTACATTGTTGAACTAAAAGACAAGTTAGATGATCTGAAGAAAAAGGACCTAGAAAAAAAACTAGTGATGATGATATTGAAGATCTAAAGAAAGAGAATGAGATCCTAAAAAATGAGTTAAAGGTAGTTGAACTTGTTGGTGTTTGAAAATGCTAGAGGGTTTCCAATTATCCCCATGAGAATATGACACATCTAGGGGCAACTAACTCCCATTATCAACATATCATTTTAGACACAGGGCCAACTATAAGGCATGACCCTTCTTCTACTTCAGGCTCAACAAACCCTAGGCAAGTGAACCTCTTTAGATCTGACATATGGAACTAGTGTAATAAACATAATCATGATCTATGATAGTAGATGAAAACCCTAATATCTCCTAATGGATTATGAAACAACACAAATTCTACAATAGCTAGGTGGAAACCTATATTATTCTTAAACTGAGTGAGTCTTTAAACTTTTATGTACAATTCAACAAGAAGGGAAAATTATTGATTTATATTGAGAAAAGACAACATGTCCAATATGCAACAGAAACTTAATGATTATAGAAATTACTAGTGCCTTATCCATTAGGGTAGTCTTATACTTTAGAATTACGCATCCTTGAACAATAATCAACATATGGCATATGTTGAGACATTCATGTTCAGTCTATTCACTTTATGAATTAGACAACAATATCCAATATAATTCCATATTTTCACACATGCTTCTTAATGAATCTACAACCTTGTCTGAAACCACAAGAAATTATATGAATCCTTAAGTCAAGGGCAAGCAAACCTCAAACATACAACTGGACAATTGCAAATAGGTTCAAGCTCTTTTTTCTTGAACATATAAAATTGCAAATTCAACAAGAAAGGAGACATAATTATATTGAAATTCAAAACCTTCTGCACATTTTATTTATCTCCTTGAAATAAGTACATTAGGAATGCATAAAACATGATGCAAGATCACACTACTGTATCATAACTATCTATAAAATTCATATGTTATTCATACAAGATATGTTGGGTGTGTGTCATTCACAACCTGAGCAGAGCTCCAAGAACTAGAAATTGAAAACCAACCAACAACTACTTCTCTAGCCCTAGGATCTCACTTAAATACTATGAGATGCAACAAGCTTCAGGCATAGAGAACTGATAAATGTCCCTTACAAAGATATCATAAGTTTATAACAGAAGAAGAAAAAGAATGATTAACAGAACATCATGTAGATCAAATATTCTCCTGTAGGCTCCTTTCTATTACAACTTTTTGGTGACTCGGCTCTACCACTGATTTGTTGTGTGCACAACTGCTAAGACCACCCCATGAATGACAAAATCAACTCTGAAAAATATGCACCAACCTAGGCCCATGGGTTTTGTCAAGATGACTACTGAATGAGAACCATCTTTACTTCCCAATCATTACTGATCATACCAGGCTTCAAAAATAATAGAAACATTACTTAGCATATAGTATAGAAGTTGAAAAATAATGTGGCTATTAAAAATAACAAAATAGGGATCCTCTAATCCCCAGCCATGTCTGCTTCCTTAACCAATTTCCTGCCAAAATTTTCCATCCACTAACACAAAAAGGGGGGACGTGCACAAAAGAAAAGAAACTATACCCAAGGGTATAAAATCTTCTTCACCCTCTTCCAAAACTATGCACAAGGTCTCAAATATTTCTACTACCCTGGCATCAAACTAACATGTTTTGAAAATTTGATTAAAAGATGATGTTGCTACTGAAAAGGTTGTTAGCTTACCAAGTTTGTTCCTTGTTCTTTTTACCACATTGGTGACTTCACTACGACACCTAATTACTAGCTTTCCTCTATCAAAAAACCATACATAGGCATATGAAGCTAACCATTTTCCTTTTGCAAACCATCCTTTGAAAATAAATAAATCATTTTTCAAACTATCAGTGTTCTAGAACCAATTAGTCTTAACAAGCAATCCTTTCGCTATCCACACCCTCAAACTTAGTGAAATCTTTAGAATCATCTTTTGAATAAATCACTAAGACTAAAAAATGCAGAGACTATGGTATACAAACTTACCTGAAGCCTTTTCTTTTTATCTCTATAACTATGTACTTTAACCTTGAGCCAACTACTTGACACTCATGCCAAATTTATCTCAATCCTAGCAGTAATTGTTTCTATTCAGAGGTGACTTATGAATTTCTACTTGCACAAGTTGAAATTGGGAAAATCTTACCTATTTCATTATGTTCTTCACTTTCGCATGCCAAGGTTTTCAAGTCTCATCAATGTGTAAAATGACACCACATTCAATAGTGAAATATGGAGTGTCGATCTTGAAGATCTTAAAAGTTGAATTCGTGAACATGATGACTTCAAAATCCACTAGACGAGCTGGTCCAAAATAACCCAATCATAATTAACCATGTGTGCAATTCCTCTTTTAGTTGGCATTTCTTGCTTCTAAGAAATGCAAACATGCAACAGCCATAGATCTAAATTGAATCAATGACCTAAGTCTGTCCCATGTGTTAGGCTTGCACATTCTTGCATTTCTTATCTTGTGAGCATCTTCATAAAGCAGAAATGCACCGGCCGTTAATTTGACTAAGATCAACAACCAAGAAAGATCTGTGTAAGCTCATAAGGCAAGAATTGATATCATTAGAGACACATGTCTTTGTGACACATTCCCACTTTCCTTAATCTCCCTGCATGTTGATAAAGTGAGCCAACACCCTTAGTCGATCTAAAGAAGATCAACAGCTGATGGAAAACTCTTCAATAACCATTGCACTATTCCTTTATCACAAAACATGTGGCATTTCAAAATGGCATGACTTGGTCAGTCGTGATACGTGTCCACAACCTATTTACACGCATTATTAAAAACATATTAAAATTTAAAAATGCAAGAAAATGCTAGCCCTTGATGCTGGCTTAAATTGATGGTGATTCAAGATTTCAATATTTGGTGGCCCACTAAAATGATCCTGACCAATTAGAACTCACCTTTTAATACACGTGCTCTGACAAACCTGACTATGGCATTCAAAACTTCTGCGCCCATGACATTTTCACTTCCACACTTGGTCCCAATATGCCATGCATTGCAAGGTGGCATTCCTACAATATTTATCTATTGTGCATCTTGAAAATGTGGGTATGCTTCATCCATCGATCTCTCACAGATCGACAACATTCATAACTTGTCCTCTTCACTCGTGTGAATACCCCTTGTGTCTTCACAAGGGACAGATGTCACTTATGCACTTGCCTACTTTGTTTAAACCATGCTCATCTTCATCTTGCGAGCAAGTGGCATCCGTTGATCTACCCAAGATCAACAGTGAATCAAACTTTGAATTATTTTGGACCCACATAATCAAACTGTGCAACGTACCCTTTTTGCGCTTCCCCACATTTTGCAATGGCCTTGCATCTTGAAAATGTGGGAATGTAGGGTCCGTTGATCTGAACAAGATCAATGGTCACCAAGAATTGCATGGTAAGTTTGAAATGAAACTCTTTTAGATTTAAAACCACGTAAACCATGATTACCATAAACTTAAAATAGATTTAACAAAGCATTATTTCAAACTTGCCTAAGGTTTAAAAAGACATGTCCTATGAAAGAATTTGAGAAGGGGCTAAAGGATTTCAAAAGATGTGGAAAATTTGCATAAAGTATTAGGTTCTTGACTAGATTCTGCATATTAATTGGGGTAGAAAGAAGATTTAGGATTAGTTCAAAATAAGACTTTGTCAGATAACTCAGAATGACAATTTATCATCATGGAACATTTAGGCAAACTAAAAGAGAGGTGTCAGAAACATTGAAAACCTTAAGGGCTTTAAAGGTATAGTCGATTACACAAGCATTTATGGGGCTTGATTTGTCAAATTTTGAAATGGGACTAAATATGAAGCATGTCATTTTTTGTCCCACCAGTGGCTCTATCTAGGGATGCATGCCCCTTGCGAGCATGGCAAGATTTCAAATCTTTTGGAGAAGCAAACCACTCCAAAAATTCAAAACTTCTCTCAAATAGCTCATTGAAAGCAAGGGAACAACTACTACTACCAAGATTATGTACACACAATGGCCCCGGGCCACCGAACTTTAGCAAAATTGTTTACCTCTGTCATAAACATGATTCTAATTTAAACTTTCATGAGGTAAACTAAATTTTCTTCTCCTATCAGTTTCACCAATCATATTATCATCATATAACAAATCACTTGGCAAAAAAAAATCATCACTCTTACTTTCATAATGCATATAAAAACTTACTTCATCTTCAACCATTAGCTCATTATGAAAATACTGATCAGCTTGCTTAAACATATTAGACTGAAACTAAAAGGTCTCTTCATTTAATGGCTCATGCATGCTATCATTCTCGAATATGAAGGCTTCATATTCAACTTGGGGAAAAAGATCACTCATACCTTCAAAATATGTATCCTTTTGTATAACCAGATAGGAATCAAATGAATAATCTAATTTGTACTCACACATTTCATCAATATCAACATTTGAAACTAATCTAGCATCTCCAAATGATTCTTTGAAATCAGCAAGTGGATTAGTCACCACATTAAAATATTCATCATAAAAATCATTCTAAGGTATAGGCAGATTTTCAATAACCATCTCATCAAGCACCTTGTTATCATAATCAGATGCAATATCATGATCATATTCATTGTCATATTTGGAAGACGAATAGTCTGACCTCTTACAATAGCAAGACAAAGTATCATCATTAAACTTTTTCCCTTCTAAATCTAAAACTTCCATGTGTTCTTCAAAAAGAGGATTGATAACTCCATGCAAAGCGCCTTTGTAGACATTAGGACAAATGATGTGTTGATCAATGCTAAACTCCTCACCATATAACAGATTAGTAAAAACTTTAAAACCATCTCTAACAACACTATCATGGACACTTTCAGCATATGAAAAAGAAAAAATAGAATCATCACAAGAGGGCACACCATCAACTCCATCAAAGAAGCATGCAAAATATAGATCAAAGTTACTTTCATTGTCTTTATGTAGGTGATTCAAATTTCTTGCAAGCAAATCATCATTTATCTGACTAATAGGGGGTGATGCATTAATCTTAGGATCACTCATATACTGATCATCACCATACACATCTTCAAGACATTTGTCCACACAATTAGGTAATATGTCCTTATAGATAAATTCTTTGTCTTCATATTTTGTAAACACATTTTCTTCATAATTTTCAATCTCAAACTGATATACACAATTCTGAAATGGACACTCATTTTCAGATTTAGAAATAGTATTCATACCTTTACTAGAAAAAGAGTACTCACTTTCTTCATTACTTTCTTCTTCCCAGTCTACATCTAATTCACATGAAGATGCATATGTACTATCACAATCCTCTTCTTGACTTGAGCAACAAGTCTCACCATTGTCTTCATATGATGCTTCTTTATAATATGTCAGATCAACAATTTCATCTTTATCACTTGATGCATCACTTCTAGGTTCTTCATCCTCATATTGAGATAAATACCTTTCCTCTTCCTAATTCATTATGTTTTTAACACAATGCAAATAATCAATGGGAAAATGAATGACCAGATTTATATCTTGCATGTATAACTCATCAAGTGAATCAACTCTATCATTCGTTGTTGTAACACTATAGACATGTGCATTCAATTCAACATGAATGGAATCATTTCTTCTTTGCAACAAAGAGATTTCATGTTCATATGTTTTTATTTTTGAATCTTCAAAACTATTTACAACAGTAGGGGTACTTATTTGCTGATCTGAAATTAAACATTCTATATGACATTAATTTTTACTTTGAATTTCATCTTGCCAGCAAATATTAATAGAGAAGTGACTTCGGGTTAACCCATATTTTATGTTATTCTCAATCTCTATCGCTATCATGAATGTCTAATGTAAAGTCTTGAGTTCTTTATCTCTCAATAGATAGTTCATCTTCCTATCAAATGCACCAAGATAAACCACTAAACACATTTGATCATCTAGTTTGTAACTTTCAAGAATTTCATTTAAAACCTTAGCAAATCTGATATTAAATTTAGGAACTAACTCACCATTCCTGACTTGGATATTCAAAAACTTATCAAAATAATCAGAGATGCTTATTCTTTCTCTGAACTACATCATGAAGGCTGACAATAACTCATCCCAGGATGAAATTGAACATGCTAGTACAAACAAAAACTAGTCCCTAGCATCATCTTCTAAAGTTTGAACAAACAACTTCATCTCAACATCTTCATGAGCAATTTCAAAATCACCAACCAAGTCACTAAACAATTGAACATGATGACTGGCTGAAATTTCATGGTTTCCACCAAACTTAGGCAAATACTTTCTGAGGTTACAAGGAATAGTATTTGGGAAACCATGAATACCATTAAAAATTAATGGCATATACCGCTTGGTAGAGATGGATCTAGAATTTTCACTAATCGGCTACATAATAGATGAGATGAAACTTGACATTCTTCAAACTCAAGACTCACTCACCATTAAACATTTTCAAAATTCATAACTTGCAACAGATCTTCACAACCCTCTACCAAATGAACACTTCAAACACACTTCACAAACTTTAAATATAACCAATTGAAACTCGATCTAATGAAGTGCATAAAACTTATCACATCATTCTCCTCTTCTTAGTGCTAAAACTTCACTTGATGGAGAACACATATGTGGAACTCACTTTCATTGAAAAGAAATCATATGAAAACATCAAATACCTCAAGTGTTGCTGCATGAAACCATTGATCTGCTGATTTTCTTGGTGCTAACATGAATTCCTCACACCACTGATCATAACCTTATGGAGTCACCATCTCCTTGAGGAGAGAAATGAAATCACAATAGTGATTCACATTTATCATTTCAAAAACTTTTAACAGCAAATTAGACAACACTTGGAAACTTACTGGTCAAAAACTTATACAGATTTCTCTCCTATTTTAAAAATTTAACACAACTTTCAGATCTGTCTGATTTAACTGAAAACTCTTGGAAACAATTTATACATCACTGATCTTCAATGGTTCAGAGATCCTTTAGATAGAGTCACCACTCATTATTGTAAGAAAGATTTTAAACATGATTTATAACACTACAAATCTGAACTGAATTGTCAACTTTGTTAAACTTTGCAAACATTTAAAAAACACTTAAAAGAGAGAAAACATATTTCACCAATTTTGACTCTGAATTACATTAGTATTTTGAAAATAAAAATTGGTTGACATGACTGAAGATGAATGCTCTTAACAACACAATCTGTATTCAACCTTGCCAGATACTACTACAAATAGATAAAAACTTACTGGGGTGCATGATTCAGAGTAAGAAAACTAGAAAGAACATCAGAGAACTTACTGTTGAAACTTTTTAATGCACTTCTCCTACTGTATTGAATCTCTTCTTTTCAAATTCTCAAGGTTTCTCTTAAATCTGATTCAATACATTCCCTAGCAGAGTCGCCATTTTGTTGGTGTTTGAAAATGCTAGAGGGTTTCCAATTATCCCCATGAGAATATGACACATCGAGGGGCAGCTAACTCCCATTATCAACATATCATTTTAGACACAAGGCCAACTATAAGGCATGACCATTCTTCTACTTCAGGCTCTGCAAAACCTAGGTGGGTGAACCTCTTTTGATCTGACATATGGAACTAGTGTAATAAACATAATCAGGATCTATGATAGCAGATAAAACCCCTAATATCTCCTAATGGCTTATGAAACAACACAAATTCTACAATAGCTAGGTGAAAACCTATATTATTCTTAAACTGAGTGAGGGTTTAAACTTTTATGTCCACTTCAACAAGAAGGGAAAATAACTGATTTATATTGAGAAAAGACAACATGTCCAACATGCAGCAGAAACTTAATGATCCTACAAATGACCAGTGCCTTATCCATTAGGGAAATCTTATACTTCAGAATTATGCATCCTTGAACATTAATCAACATATGGCATATGTTGAGACATTCATGTTCAGTCTATTCACTTTATGAATTAAACAACAATATCCAATATAATTCCATATTTTCACATATCCTTCTTAATGAATCTACAACCTTTTCTAAAACCACAAGCAATTATATGACTCCTTAAGTCAAGGGCAAGCAAACCTCAAACATAAAATCAAACAATTACAAATAGGTTCAAGCTCTTTGTTCTTGAACATATAAAATCACAAATTCAACAAGAAAGGAGACATAATTATATTGAAATTCAAAACCTTATACACATTGTATTTATCTACTTGAAATAAGTACATTAGGAATGCATAAAACATGATGCAAGATCACACTACTATATCAGAACTATCTATAAAATTCATATGATGTTCATACAAGATATGCTAGGTGTGTGGCTTTCACAACCTGAGCAGAGCTCCAAGAACTAGAAATTGAAAATCAACCAACAACCACTTCTCTAGCCCTGGGATCTCACTTAAATACTGTGAGATGCAACAAGCTTCAAGCGTAGAGAACTGACAAGTGTCCCTTACAAAAGATATCACAAGTTTATAACAGAAAAAGAAGAAGAATGATTAATAGAACATCACGTAGATCAAATATTCTCATGTAGGCTCCTTTTTGTTACAATTTTTTGGTGACTCGGCTTTACCACTAATTTTTTGTGTGCACAACTGCTAAGACCACCCCATTATTGAAAAAATCAACTCTAAAAAATATGCAACAACCTAGGCCCATGGGTTTTGTCAAGATTACTACTGAATGAGAATCATCTTTACTTCCCACTCTTTACTGATCATGCCAGGCTTCAGAAATAACAAAATCATAACTTAGCATGTTGTACAGAAGCCGAAAAACAATGTGGCTATTAAAATTAACAAAATAGGGATCCTCTGATCCGCAACCACGTCTACTTCCTTAACCAATTTATTTCCAAAATTTGCCATCCACTGACACAAAAAGGGGGGATGTGCAAAAAAAAAAAAAAAGACTATACCCAAGGGTATAAAATCTTCTTCACCCTCTTCCAAAACTATACACAAGGTCTGAAATATTTCTGCTACCTTGGCATCAAACTAAGATGTTTTGAATTTTTTTTTAAAAGATGATGTTACTGCTGAAAAGGTTGTTAGCTTTCCAAGTCTGTTCCTTGTTCTTTCTACCACCTTGGTGACTTGACTACAACGCCTGATTTCTAGCTTTCCTCTATCAAAAAACCATACATAGGCATATGAAGTTAACCAGTTTCCTTTTGCAAACCATCCTTCGAAAATAAATAAATCATTTTTCAAACTATCAGTGTTCCAAAACCAATTACTCTTAACAAGCAATCCGTCTGCTATCCACACCCTCAGACTTAGTGAAATCTTTAGAATCATCTGTTGAATAAATCACCAAGACTAAAAAATGCAAAGACTATGGTATACAAACTTACCTAAAGCCTTTTCTTTTTATCTCTATAACTCTGCACTTTATCCTTGAGCCAACTACTTGACACTTATGCCAAATTTATCTCAATCCTAGTAGTAATTTTTTCTATTTAGAGGTGACTCATGAATTTCTACTCACACAATTTGAAATTGGGAAAATCTTACCTATTTCATTATGTTCTTCACTTTCACACGCGAAGGTCTTCAAGTATCATTAAT
The DNA here is from genome assembly GCA_028749045.1 of Cupressus sempervirens. NCBI lineage: Eukaryota > Viridiplantae > Streptophyta > Pinopsida > Cupressales > Cupressaceae > Cupressus > Cupressus sempervirens. The sequence goes on from CM053793.1 coordinate 802,824,712, forward strand.
GTGCAAAATGACACCACCTTCAATAGTAAAATATGTGCTGTCAATCTTGAAGATCTTACAAGTCGAAGCTATGAACATGATGACTTCAAAATCCACTAGACAAGCTGGTCCAAAATAGCCCAATCGTAATTAGCCATGTGTGCAATTCCTCTTTTCGTTGGTGCTTCTTGCTTCTAAGAAATGCAAACATGCAAGAGCTATAGATCTGAATTGAATCAATGACCTGAGTCTATCCCACGTGTCAAGCTTGTGCATTCCCACATTTCTTATCTTGCGAGCATCTTCATAAAATGAAAATGCGTTGGCCATTAATTTGACTAAGATCAATAGCCAAGAAAGATCTATGTAAGTTCATAAGGCAGGACTTGATATCACTAGGGACACATGTCTTTACGATGCATTCCCACTTTTCTTAATCTCCTTATATGTTGATAAAGTGGGCCAATGCCCTTCGTCAATCTAAACAAGATCAATGGCTAATGGAAAACTCTTCAATAACCATTGCACTGTTCCTTTATCACAAAACACGTGGCATTTCAAAATGGTGTGACTTGGTCAATTGCGATACATGTCCACAACCTATTTACCCACATTATTAAAAACATATTGAGATTAAACAATGTGGGAAAATGCTAGCCCTTGATGCTGGCTTAAATTGATGGTGATTCAAGATTTCAATATTTGGTGGCCCACTAAAATGATCCTGACCAATTAGAAATCACCTTTTAATGCACGTGCTCTGACAATCCTGACTATAGCATTTAAAACTTCCACACCCATGACATCATCACTTCCATGCTTGGTCGCACTATGCCATGCATCACAAGGTGGCATTCCTGCAATATTTATCTGTTGTGCATCTTTAAAATGCAAGTATGCTTCATCTATTGATCTCTCACAAATCGATGATGTTCATAACTTGTCCTCTTCACTTGTGCGAATACCCCTTGTGTCTTCACAAGGGATAGATTTCACTTATGCACTTGGCCACTTTGTTTAAACCATGCTCATCTTCATCTTGCAGACAAGTGGCATCTGTTGATCTACCCAAGATCAACAGTGAATCAACCTTCGAATTATTTCAGACCCACATAATCAAACTATGCTATGTGCCCTCTTTGCGCTTCCCTGCATTTTGTAACGGCCTCACATCTTGAAAATGGGGGAATGCAGGGTCCATCGATCTAAACAAGATCAATGGTCACCGAGACTTTCATGGTAAGCTTGAAATGAAACTCTTTTAGATTTAAAACCACGTAAACCATGATTACCTTAAACTTAAAATAGATTTAACAAAGTGTTATTTCAAACTTTCCTAAGGTTTAAAAAGGCATGTCCTAAGCAAGAATTTGAGAAGGGGCTAAAGGATTTCAAAAGATGTGACAAATTTTCATAAAGTATTAGGTTCTTGACTAGATTCTGCATATTAATTGGGTTAGAAAGCAAATTTAGGATTAGTTCAAAGTAAGACTTTGTTAGATAATTTAGAATGACAATTTATCATCATGGAACGTTTAGGCAAACTAAAAGAAAGGTGTCAGAAACATTAAATACCTTAAGGGCTTTAAAGGTACAACCGATTACACCAACATTTATGGGGCTTGATTTATCAAATTTTGAAATGGGACTAAAAATGAAGCATGTAATTTTTTGTCCCAACAAAACTAAAGCAAAGTCTTAAGAAAAATGGAGGAAAGAATGACTTTGAAATTAAGCTGAAAATGTAGATATAAGATCCCACTTGAGCAAGGTAACATATAAATTGGAATCTATCAAGTTAGAGCATGTAGAATTAGAGAAATACAATACTATTGTGAAAGGTGAGTTGGTACAAACCAAATAGTAACTTGAGAAATTATATACCAGTAGTAAAAAGATTGAAGAACACATATGTTCACAAAAACCCAATTATGACAAGACTAGACTTGAAATCTTTCTTGGACAATTTGCCAAGAAATCTATTGAGAGAAAAGAACCTGATACTCCTAAACTCAATAAGAATCTAAGCAAGAAATATGATACATCTAAAGACAAAGAGAATGTTACTAACTTTGAGAATGTTAAAGAAATTGATCAAGATATGGATAGCAAAAGAAAGGAATCTCATGCCTAGTGTGATGAATTTGAACACACTAAAGATGATTACAAAGGTAAGTCTTTCAAACCTATTTCAAAATTTTATTGTCATAATTTTCATGGATATGGTCATTATGTAGTAGATTGTAAGAAACCTAAAATTGATAGTAATAATGCAAGTAGTAGGATATATAGGAACACTAACCATGCAGGAAATAGAAGAAGGTCTCACAATGATGAAAGTGGAGAAAGAAGACAAATTGTTTGTTGTAGATGCAACAATCTTGGACAATTTGCAAGGAATTGCACAACAACTGATGACTAGTAGAATGAACAAACAAGGAATATACCAGTATGCCAATTGTGTAATAACTTTGGACACATAGTAAAGTTTTTCATAATGGATAGAAGAAACCTAAAGAAGAATCAAAATTATAGAAGGAACAATAGAAGGAATAATGATAGTTTAAAGGATGAAATGGTAGAAGAATTAAAGGAATCATTTGTAAAGGAAAAAGAACCAGAAAGTTCTCACATAGTTTAGGAAGAAGCTCATCCTAATATACATAACAAGAAAATGAAGTCACTTATTGTTTGTGACTTATCCTACCAAAATTAAGCATTCTCCATGAAATAGAGTGTCAGTTATTGATAACAATTGTTAGAAAGAGTTTTATAGGTTGTGTAGTTAACATTATGATCTAGACATTGAAAGGATTCTACAAGTAAGTGTGCATTGCTTAATATGACTAGGATAAGGATATATAAGAAGAATAACCTTTTTATTATATAGAGAGAGTATACTAAACTAGTGGTGGATAAGCATTTGATGCAAAGTATAGATTGCAAAAGATTTAAAGGTTGTGAATTGATTTGTAGACATCATTTGTTTATGTTAAATCTAAGTGTGAGATTAAAGCAAGATTTGAAGAGTTAAAGAAGTTTTCAAACATATGAAGCCACCAAAAACCCTAATATGTGAAGTTAAGGGATTTTCTAAATTTATTGAGCATAACTTTTTAGAAATGGAAAGACAAGAAGTTTTTAATGTGAGCAATAGACTTAGATACAATTTCAAGAAACACCCATTTTTTCCCTTGCTCGAGGACCCTACTAGAGCATTTTTGCAACTTCAAAAAAATGTTCTTCATGTCAAGGATATAAGAGGTTATATTCATTACAAAATTGAAAGCATAGGTGATACAAAAATTTATGAGGAATTGGAGAACATGTGCAGAAATGATTTGTGACTAAAACCTAAACATGGATACCTAGAACTACTTAACCTAGTTAAGCATATGTTCTACATAGACTTCAACAATCATGAATGGACACCAATAATTCTAAGTAGAGTTAATGATGATCTTTTATGGTTGTGAGACTCTATAATATGTATTGATAATGACCTAATTCACAAGATCATAGGTCTAAACAATGGAGGATGCATTCCATTCAACATTAAGAATATGTGCATGATAGTTCAGGAAAATCTCAACACATATTTTGATGGTAGAAACATGAAGACCAACAACATTCAAGATGATGGAGTAAGACTAATTTGCAAAATTTTGGGATAAAAATTCAATCATGGATCTATTGGTGTTTGAAAATGTTACCCGTTTCCAATTATCCCCATCAGAATATGACACATCTAGGGGTAGCTAACTCCCATTATCAACATATCATTCCAGACACAGGGCCAACTATAAGGCATGACCCTTCTTCTACTTTAGGCTCTGCAAAACCTAGGCAGGTAGACTTGTAGATTATTTATATGGTACCAGTTGTCAAAGCATACACCGAATCTAATATGAAGCAGATAAAACCCTTATTTCTCCTAATAACTAATGAAATAACATCAATCTATAGTAGCTAAATGCAGATCTAGGAATCTTAGAAGCTAAGTGAGGGCATTATATTATAACTCTTCAACATGAAAGTGGAAAAGTGTTTGATTAATGATGTTGATATCAACAAGACCCAAATATGAGCAACAAAATCTAGTGATCCTATTTCTGATCAATGCCTTATCTATTGGGCAATTAAATGAATTATAACCATACATATTTTAGAAATCTAAGACACATTACTACATACAAATCCTTGATCTATCCTTCACCTTATGAATAGACATCTACTTCAGATTTGAATCTCATACTCAAATTATCCCACCATGAAATCTGCAAAACCTGTGATAAATACCAAGCAATTACATGGCTCTTTGATCCATATGCAAGATATTTTAACCACATACATTTCAAAACAAGATGCAACCTAATCTATGATCCTTGATCACAAACTAGAAAGATTATAGATCCATAAACAGGAGACAAGACTCAAATTGAATTTGGAAACCCTTTGTTGCACTTTATTTGTTTTCCTTGAAATCAAATACATGAAAGACATACAGAAAATAACTCATACATCAGCTAACAGAATAGAACTATCTGCATAAAACTTAATTTGTTGTTCATATAGAAGAGAAATTGCTTAAAAATGTGGGTGGAATCACAAATCTGGATCCAACAAAGTTGTCTCATAGAATGACTACAAATTCTCTACCAACAATGGTTTCTCAGTAACAAAAAACTGGAACCCCTCAAATGAGAAAGAAAAGAAAGATATAGGAGAAGAGTTGATTCTCGGATTTGATCTGTAACTAACAAGTGTCCACTTGGAAAACCTTCTCAATAGGTTAAAACCATCTTTCTTATCTCACCCCTCAACTGATGAGTCAAATCTTCAATCATTAGGCCTCTACCCGCACAAAAATATCTAAAATATCTTATTTGAACAATTAACTGATTTGATTCCTGATCTGGAACGACAAAAATTTGCTAAAAATGTACTCAAGAAAGCGAAAGACATCTCCAAAATTCATTCTAAGCTTAAGCAAACATCAACATATGTCCCCCAACTAATTATGACACTCCATGTTGAATTCTGCTCATTCCACTGAGAATGCTTCTGAAAATTGAAAATATGCTTATACATTGAACCAGTGAAGACCTGTGCATAATCTGACTCTGTATTCAAAAAATTTGGATTCTCTTGATTCCAACGGTATATTGAGGTGCCTAATTCGGACAAAAAATGCCCCTTTTATGGCCATTTGAAATTCAGGGTTCTAAGACATGATCAAACATTAAAATTAAAAAATTAAAAAATTTACATAGTAGAACTATATAAACTTTTTAAATTTATTCAAATTTTTTACATGAGTAAATCGTGCGTTGGAAAATTTTGAATTTGATGTTATATTCAACTCTTTTTATTCCTCCATCCTATGATGCCATGTGGCAGATTCCTATTTGCTCAGACCCATCTTGAAATTTATAACTAATATATTAATATATTAATTAATCTCTTTTAAAATTCATATCATCAACTTCCCTGTATCACTGTGCACACTAAGAATTTTCTTTATGTGCATACATTTTCATCATTTTTCATAGCGTCAGGACCTTCTCATTTTACCTTCACGCTCACACAGGGCAAATTTCCTTTATGCCCATATGAGCACTCGTATTACTACGAGGAAAATTTCCTTTACGCCCATACGAGCACTCGTATTACTGAAGGTCTCAAAATTTTTGTTTACATCCATACAAGATGCTTGCTTTCTCGTAGCATCGGGAAGCCTTCAAATATTATCCTCCGCTCATACGAGTTGAGTGTAAGATCGGGCATGCTTTGAAATCATCTTACGCTCATGCACTTGAGCGTATTCCTAGAGACCTTCGTATTTTTCCTTACGCTCCCACATAAGCAAGTGGATTAAGTCAAAACTATGACTCGTGAGCCGATGGGCCCCTCTACAAGATGGGTCGACCTCAAAAGCGTGTGTGTCCTTGAGACAATACACCTTTCGTGTGTCATTGTATTTAAAATATAAGAAAGACAAGCCCCAGAAGAATGTGGGATAAAGGCTGAGAGTGCTTTCCCCTCTCTTCTATGCCACTGCATCTCCTTTCTTCTGCATGGCTCTTGTTGTGAATGTGACATCAAAAAATAATGATCCAGAATGTTTGAGTAAGATGTCAGAAAAATAAGTTGTCATGTAGAAGCTTGCTACAGAAAGGCACTGTAGACATTGTCAATGAAAGTTCTTGTTATTGTAGTGGTGGCATTGGGCACATATAAATTTGATACACTGTAACTTAAGCAGAGAGTCATAGGAAATTGAAGAAAATGTAGACACAAGGGAATGATTATATTTTAGATTTCCATTGCCGAATCTATCTTACAATTCTAGCTGTAAATATTTGCCTTTTCATTAAAGACGCTAGGTATGCAACTGCAGAGGCAACTTTTATATTTTTCATGCCATGTGGGGATCTCTGCTCTTACGTGAGGCCAACCCTACTGTGCATTTGTCTTCATGCATCTGTGAAACCTCTGCCCACTGCGTGGATCTACTTCTATGACTTCTACCTTGCTAAAAACTACCAACTCTTGCATAGAACTCCCAGCATTTTGTATCATGGGTGCCCCCTGCAGATGGCTCAATAATTTTCACTATGATAATCCATGTGCTGCGGCTTTAGCTTTATCTCTGACCCTGCAGATTTCACCTATACATGAGGCTCCATAGTGTTTTGTTGATTGGCTGGGCATTCTTTCATTGCTTGGGTGGATCTACGATTAGATCCCTCTTCTATCACAATCATGGAGTCTTCCTTCAATGCGCTTCCCTTCATATTGCATGAGTTTCCTTCTATTTGCTAGCGTGAGTCTTTGCTCTATGTTAACCCATGTTCTTTCAGCAACGTTTCTTCCTCCATTCATGTGCTGATTCCATTGTTCAGGCACTGTGTCTTAGCATAAGTGGATGCTCCTTTTTCCATTAATGAGCTACTTGGTTCCTTTGCTCACGAATACATGAAGAGGCGTTGGGTTTTATATGAACTCCCCCTTTCTTTCAATGCCTAGCAAAATTCCTTAGGGATGAAATCATAAATTGAAAAATAATATCCATAAATTAGTTCTAAACTCTTATTTCTTTGCCATGACTTGACCATCATGTACCTTATCCCTCCTTTTGTAGTCTCAAAGTGCTTCTTACTTGAGCTCTTTAGATAGCTAGAAACAAATGGAGGTATAGAGAAATATCTATAATTTTATTAGAAGTCGCACTTATTTTCTCTCTTATTATGTTACTAAGAGTTAAAGGAGTGTTGCGGCTTGTCATACTGAACAAAGCTAATGCTATCTCTTATTAACCTTTAAACCCAAGAAAGCCTTCTTGGACTTACTCAATAATATCTACGCTATTCTAAACATACTTATCTATGGGCCTCTGATCAAGCACTTATTCGATTCATTACACCACTAGGCATCCCTCATTTCCTTAGAATTCATTATTAAGCAATTCATTCCTCACCTGAGATATGGCGTAAATTAGTCGAGCCCCAGAGTGGGTCCGGCTAAAAAAAATTTCATTTTTGAACAACTAAACCCTCAAACTAGCCCAATGACTCTTTGAACTGATTTGAATCACATTTGATCACTGATTGATTGTTAAAAAAAAATCATTTTATCACTGTTCTGCAAATTTTCAATTTGGTGCCAGAAGGTCTGTTGATTGCCCTTAAAAATTGATCCATACAAATAACTGTGCTTTGAAATTCAAGATACTGATTCTCTACTCTGTATACTTTCAACATGTCAAATCTCATCTCATGAAGAATTCAGGGTCAAAAGATATCGACTGTCAAAGTTGCCTTCTCAGAAATACCTGCAAGTAAACATGTTAGAAAACAACAAACTGGGTTTGGATTTGGCCTTGAAAAATGGGCAAATGAGCACATGGGGAAACAAAAACTGAGACAATAGTTCTCTATCATGAGGACATTATGGATCTACAATTTAGGCTCATGATGAATAACTGGGCGCAAATGGCGGATGTTCAAAGTAGGCTACTCAAAATTTTGCAACTAGGAACAATGATTGAAAGGTGATTTTAGCAAATGGAATTGGCCTAGAAAAGTGTGCAAACGGATTTTTCATGACTTGCAAACTGACACACTTGAAGCATTTTTGGAGGAAAACATAGTAGTACAACCCATTCAATCTCATCAATCACAGATTTCAAGTTATAACATCTCGAATAGGGGTCCTGACAAATTTGCAAATACTGACACCAGTAAAACTTTAGAAATTCCACTTGGAATCACATTTGAAAACTGATCAAAAGGATTCTTCAAAAGCTAAAACTTTAAACATGGGAATTCTTTGACGTTTACAATGCAACGCAAAAGGAATTTTAGCATTTTGGTCAACTGGTCAAAAGTTATAACATGTCAAACAGGGCTTCCTAGAAATGTGAACAAAGTGCGAAAGCATGAAAACAGTGAATGACCAACTTTGACAGATTCAAAACCTAGTCAAATAGACTCAAAAAAACTCAAAATCTGAAACATAGATTCTTGGATATGGACACTAGGTACTCCCAAAGTGGTGAATCACAAATCATTTCTAGGTGCGAGATATTCAATCGCAAACATAGCCTCCTGTTGCTATTTGACACAAGTAAAAATGCAGATTTGACATTGGCTCAGAATAGGGCTTTGCCAAATAGCTCAAAATGATGATTTATCTTCATGGAACAGATAGACACACTAAATGGAAGGTGTTAGAAACATTAAACACCTCTTAGGCCTCAAAGGTACAGCTGGGTACAACCTCGTTAAAAGCATTTATAGGGCTCAATTTGACTCAAAATTTTAAATGGACACTCAAAAATGAGAATGCAATTTTGAGCACCAATGGTGGCTCTATCTGGGGATGCATGCCCCTTGTGGGCATGGCAAGATTTCATATCTCTGGAAGACGTAGACCACACACCTGAACAACAAAACTTTCTCGAACAACTTTATTGAAAACAGGGAAACTACTCTACTATGTACAAGCGATGGCCTCAAGCCACTACAAAGTTTTAGAAGTCCTTACCTTGTTCATAAACCTTATTTTCATTTACATTCTCTCGAGGTAAACTAAAATTCTCATTATCATTTGTTTCACCAATCAGATCAGCATATTGAAGCAAATAACTTGGCAAAACAAAAAACTTCCTTCATTCTCATAGTGCATATAAATTTCAAACACCATTTCATCTTCATGCTCACTATAAGAAAAAGCATCATCATGCTCATGACTACACAAACTAAACTAAGAATCAAAATCCAATGATGATTCATGCATGCTGATCGGAAACACAAAGACTTCATATTCTACATCATTCACCAAGTTGTATGTATTAAAGGCTTGCAACTCACCTTGTGCCTCCGGCTTCAAAACATACAATTGATCTGAATCAACTTCATCTGTCATGTCATCACATACCAAATAAAATCTGAAACTTACTGAAAAAATATCACCACAGCCTTCAAACAAAGGTTCATCAGACATATGAAAAGAATCTTCATTAAAATTCTCATCAGTAGGAACTCTACTGGCATCAATATTCTTATCAAAGAAATTGCTAGAGATACTTGTGAATGCATCAAACTTATTAGCATAAGAGTCACCAAACTATAGAGAAGATTTAAGTATAGATTCACGTGTACCATTTTTGGTATTCACTTTATTGCATGAATCATCAAATCTCATCTCAAGTAACTACAGATTACTATCATATACTCCATCTGGATTAGATAAAAAACTAACTAATCTCTCATCATCATTAGTAACATTAATCATAGGAATTTCTTCATTAAATGTTAACTCAGAATTAAAAGATATCAACAACCTCTTGTTATCATCTCTATAACATAGATCTAATTTAACATCACTCATGACAGTAGTAAATACATCTCTGTTGGTCTCCATTTCTTCAAAAAAATCTTCATGCTTATGCTAAAAGTCTTCAAAAGAATAACAATGTTGATATGCAGGGGAACAAACATAGGGGTATACATCATACCTTACATCATCCTTACAAGATGAACGCACTAATAAAGGTGAAGTTGAATCACACATTGACATATGCCTTTCAAACTCATGTTGCAAAAAGGCTGAAACCTCATTTGTATTTAGCAGTTCTCTTTTACAAACTTCTTCATCTTGATTGCAATTATTTCCCAGATAATCTGAAGAACTTATAATAGTGACACCATTAGTCATAAAATTTGAACAATTAGTAGTACTTTCACAATATATATCCTCTTCCCTGCACCACATCTAGACATTAGATGCTTCACTACATTCAACTTCATTGCAGGAAGATATTTCAAGACTACTGTTATAACTCTTTTCATTCTCAAACATATTGTCATAAGACTCATCACTTTCACTATGACTATCAACATTTTCAATTTGAACAATACAATAACCATTCTTTTCTAAATAGCCTTCACATTCTCTAAATACTCTCTCAAAGTATTGGATCTTTTCAAATCTTTCTTTCGTTGTCCAATGTACTGAATCAGGCATGAAGACTAATAAAAACACAAAAGCCCATGATAATTCACTGGGTCTTGCTGAAATGGGAAGCTCCAAGATTTCCAACTTGAATTGCATGTAAATCTGAATTGCATCTAAGTCATCTACACTTCCCACATTCCTTTGGATAGAAGAAATGACTTGACTATGAAGCTTTCCATACAACATAAACAAATTTTCATGTACCTCTTAATAGCTTGATAGAGTATTATTAGATCTACAATCTGAATCCATTTTGAGAATGAAATTTCCACCTCTTTATCCTAGTGCTAAAAACCACTAAATAGAGGCAACCCTTTTAAAACAGTTGACCTTCATGAAAAGAAGCATGAAAATCAAAATACCTCAAGTGCTGATGCTGAATTTGCTAATTTGGCATAGGTGCAAGACTAGAATTCTTTACACCACTGATCAAACTTTGTAGAGTCACCACCTCTTTGCAAGAGGAATGAAATAACCACTACTGTGATTCACTTTTACATTTCAATTCTTTATAACACTAGATTACAACAACACTTTAAAAACTCATCAAGAATTTAAAACTTTCTCTTCAAGATACATCAACAGCTTTAGATTTGCCCATAAAACTGAAAGTCCTTCAAAATTTAGCAATGAAATCAACTAGGAACAACTAGTACAGAGATTTAAGAGTCACCACTCACACTTTGTGAGAAATAAAACATAATTTGTCACTTGAGAAATCTGAACTAGACCTTCAATGTAGAAGAAACTTGCAGATCACTAACACCTTGAAAAGAATTTACACTTTATAAATTGAATTCTTGACTCTAAAACTTTGTCAATAGTATTGGCAAACTGAACTGATTGAAGATAGAACTATGACAGTCATAGCACACAATTTTCATCCAATTTTACAACATATTGCTGATAATGAATAAAGCTTAACTAGGGAACATGAAACTTCAACAAGGAAAAGGAACACATCTTGCTATTGATATGCTATATCCAATCTATTTCACATCAGAGGCTCCTATTCTTTGAACAAAATGTATTGCCATCTTATCTCCCCACCAGAGTCGCCATTTTGTTGGTGTTTGAAAACATTACCCGTTTCCAACTATCCCCATGAGAATATGACACATCTAGGGGTAGCTAACTCCCATTATCAACATACCATTTCAGATATAGGGCCAACTATAAGGCATGACACTTCTTCTACTTCAAGCTCTGCAAAACCTAGGCAGGTAGACTTGTAGATTCAGTGTATGCTTTGATAACTGGTACCATATAAAGAATCTATAGGTCTACCCACCTAGGTTTTGTAGAGCCTGAAGTAGAAGGGTCATGCCTTATAGTTGGCCCTGTGTTTGAAATGATATGTTGATAATAGGAGTTAGTTTCCCCTGGATGTGTCATATTCTCATGGGGATAATTGGAAATGGGTAACGTTTTCAAACACCAACAGGATCTAGGATAGATTTAGTACCTACAAGAGTCCTTCATGCAACCTATCTAGTAGTAAAAGGTGAAGATGTTAATCTATACAACATTATTTGAACATAACTATTGGATAATATATCAAGAATCAAGAAGTCTAGGAGCACAATCTTTAGGTTTGAATCCCTACTGACACACATATTCTTCCAATGTATCTAAGAAGTTCCTTGGAATCATGAATTGGGATGGAAGTGAGTGCACAATAAAAACAATCACTCATGCATATAGAACAAGACCTGAAGTAGTCAAAGACAATGAAATTGATAGAATGATGAAGTCTTTCCAAAAAAAAATGAAACAAAGATATATAATAGCTCCTAAACTAGTGGGAAAATACAAGGATGAATTTTGCTTCATGGTAGAAACTGATTTCACTTGTATGGAGGCAATAATTCCTTGAGTTAAATTCATTGAACCAATGGGATATGAAATGAGTGAGGAGTTGATCAAAGGGTATGTGTAGATAATCCTTCACTTGTAAGTTGACTATGAATGCCCTAGATGGGGGACATATATTAAAAAGATGAATGAAGTTAAAACAAGTCAGGTAATTAAGGACTTTAAGAAGAAGGTGGAAAAGGTGATTTATTTGATTCTAAAGGAACTAGGAATGACAAGAAAGGAATTTGATGAAGTGAAAGGGATATCCATGTAAATGATGGCTAGTGGCCATCTGAGCTATTGACCCCTACACCCATTGTAGTGGTTAGACCTACTGAAGAGATCACAATTTCCTAGATAATTATGCAAGCACTCACTATGCCATATGCAAAAAAGACACCTCCAAAGAATCCAATGAAGATTGTCAAAGTGCCACCACCTAGGAAGTCTACAAGACTAGAAAAGACCACCCCTCCTAAGAAGAGAGTCAAGTAGGCTACACATGGTCCAAGAAAGAAGAGAAGAACCCTATAGATTAGTTCTTCTAAATTTGAGGAAGAAACTGGTGACAAACCAGTAAAGCCAGCTAATCAAGAAGCAAAAACCTTAGCCAGATGAAAGGCAAAAACCTCAGCTAGATGAAAGGCATGGAAACCCAAGGTAGAGAATCTCACCATGCAAATTATTAATGACAAAAATTTTGTGCAACTAAATAAATACTATGATTTGTACATTAATACGGATAGACGATAGCTAGAGAATGTTGTATTTAGAAATATGATTCTTAAAGATAAAAGGTTTGATAGTATAAGAGGATAGATTCTTGAAGACTTGTATAATAGATTGAGAAATAGAAAAAGTAGAGTAATAGAGGAAGATAAGCAAATAAGAATCAATATGCTGAAAAAGATGTGCATTGTAAATAATGAGGAAGACATAACATAAATTCTGAGAGGTATAACACCTCTATTGAGAAACAAAAGGAGATCTATTCTCCTCATGGGAGAAAATCATGAAGAAATAAATGTGGAGACTAAAAAGGCTATAGTTACATATGTTTCTACTATGCCAAAGAAAAGTGTGTAGCTAGAGGAGGCAAGATCTATGAAAAAGGAGTTTGATTAGTGTGTACAGATAGAGGAAGCAAGTCCTATAGTAGTAAGTCCACCTCATAGTTTTGAGCAACCAATTTCTAGTGATTCACCATATATCACCATTGGTAGTGAATTTATCCAAGTAGATAACACCAATGTAATAGTTGATAGAACTGAGAACCCATTCAAATATTTTGGTGCTAGCATTGTTGGCAATATTGTGAATTATAGTAGAGCATTTGATGAAGAAAAGGATCAAAAGAAAAAGGAAGGTGACACACCTTCTAAAAATAAAATTGAATCCAACATTGAAGCAACTACTTCAAGTGTGCCCTAACCAGTAGCAGTAGAAACACCCTTACCACCACCTATTCAAGTAGTAGTGATAGTAGTTTAGTCAGAAGAAGAAGAAGAATTGAAAAATCTCATATATTCTGTAAGTAAATTTCTTAAGAAGAAGAAATTAGTCAAGTCTATTAAAAATACTTTGACTTTAGTTTTGGATAGAATGAAAAACATAGTAAGCCCTATTGACACACTTGTAGATATCCAATAGTGCACAATAATTTTGTGTAAAGCTCATGGTTATGAGTTTTCAACACTCACAAATATGGCTACAATTCAAGCACAAATAGAGCATGATGGAAAAATAATTAATACCATGTGTACTAATATAGGAAAGATATAGAAACTTTGAATGTATGCATTAAGGCATTAAGATAGAGTATAGAAGAAGGAAAAATGGCTTATGCTAAGTGAAACTTAGCATGAATCCATTTCAAAGTTTTGATTATCAAATCAAAGAAAAAGTAATTGAGCTTTGAACACTCATTGACAACTTTGTAAATTAGAATCAAAAGTTAAATACCATTGAGCATTCAATGTAGACATTTCATGATAGCATAAGGAATACTCAGGTACAAAAAGAGAAATTTTTGAATAGATTCACTCTCTTAAGAGATCACTTCTCACCACAGGTAACACTACTAGAAAATTAGTTAGAGGAATGCTTGGCAACAAAGACCTCATATGATAAATTTATGGCTGCAACATTGAATATAGTAGAATTAGCCACATATGTCTTATGTGTGCTAATCAATGTATCTAATGCACTAAAAGAAAGTTCAAAGAAACACTTTGCACAATTGAAGACCAACTTTAGTGATTGCTTTTTGAAGTTTTAATTCAACTACTAGTTTTTGACATTTCCTTCTCTTTTCCTTTTATTGGCACCTTTTTCATTGATGTCAAAGGGGGAGAAATATAAAAATTGTAATTATAAGGGGGATAAATAAGAAATAGTGTAATTGATAGTTATATCTTGAAGTACAGTAATAAGTTTATCTTTAAAAACTTTCTAACTAGATTTAAAAGGGATATAATCCTTTCAAAACATGAATACAATTTTTTCGTGTTAACGTTATTTATTCTAATTGGTATGATAGAATGTTTTGGACTTAGCTAATTTTCCCAAAATTTTGCCATCAATGCCAAATAGGGATATTGTTGGCAATATGACCAATCCATCAAATAAGAAAAGTTACATGGTTGTCATTTATGGTAGCATGTTTGTTTTGCAATTAATCATGAAGAATTTTTTTTAAGTATTAGATAGCATTACAACAACATGATACATTTATTGATATCAAAATATTCCTTGGAGTATTCTCTTGTGTGGTTAACTATAGATGCATGACATCATATTGATGATGTATACCAGTGTTCATGTCTATGCAATCAACTGAGTTCAAGTTATGAAGGAAACAATGATAGAGTGATAATATAGTGTAGAATAGAGCATGTCAGCATAATATGTTAAATGACTTGAATAATTGTTTTAATTGTTATTTATTATTGATCTAATTCTAAGAATGATATGTGAGCCAACTAAGGAAAATTTACCAATATGATTGGTATAAGTAAAGAACATTTGCAAAGTTAGTGGGTAGTAATCTGATGATAATGTGTAACCTATAATTGCAAAGTAATGCGAATATTTTGAAATACAAGAGAAAAGTGAATCCGATATTATGATTTATGTTACTAAGTAAGGTCATGTGAGATATGATGTAGATTGATATGTGCACAGTCACTCTTTGCATGAAGAATTGACAATCAAAAGATTTGAAAATTAGAACAAGCATTTTAGTATTGTATGTATACTTATCCCTTGAAGAACTTATTTTATATTTGCATATTAGGGTAGTGGGCTCTTCTTGCACACATTTGTATACGATCTAATAACTCCTAATAGGGTTGATGATTCTAACAAGGCCTAGTCTCCTAATAGGGACTCGACACACTATACATTCTTCATAGACTCCGAACACGATCAATATCTTTAATTGGATTCTTTATATAGTGAACCATCTTGTGTATTCCATCCCCACTGGGGTTTTCTCTTTGCTAGGGTCTCCCTAGTTAACAAAATATGGTGTTATGAATTCTCTTCTTGTATGGTTGTTTATTTTTTTATGCACTTTTGGTTCTCCCTTTTATGAATGTGGAAAACTAATTAATAAAATTTAGATGTTGCAAAAAATATTGATAATACTAATTCACCCCCCTCAGTATTATCTAATTCTAATACCTAGACCATAGGGACCACAATAGCAACCACCATAGTAGCCACAATAGGTGGGAAATTGGATTAGATAGGTGCAAATCCCTCCTAGGTAGATGGGATTAGATCTAGGTGCTAGTGGGATTAAGACAACTTAGAGGCAATGGCATAGAGCTCAAACTAAGGAGCAATAGCCAACCGAGCAATAGGTTGAGTAGTTTGATGAGGAGATGTAGGACCAACCTACTTCAAGGACTCAAGAGACCATAAGGAAGGCTAGAGAGTAGATACAATAGGCCTTGTAGAAGTTAAGAGAGCTATAGATATAGTAGTTGTTAGAGATACACAAATAGTTGAGCGAGATCTTGAGATCCATGAGCTGCGAGAGCAGCTAGAGGTAGTAGAGGAGATTAGAGAAACAATAGGATGAGATTCAACTATAGTCAATCCAAAAAACTTATTATTTTGTTGCATATGCGCCAATAATGCTAGATGAGGCTAAGTAGGTACCTTGATTTTCCTAGTATGCTCAAGAGTTGGGAGGTGTGCACCATGTAGTTAGACTAGATATGCTTCCTTTGCTACCACCTCCTCAAGTAGATGATGGAGTAGGACAAATGAAAGTACTAGTAAATACCACCTATCCCTCTTTTTTTGTGAAGTGAAAGTACCAAAAAATAGGTATTTTTCATATTTTTCATCCTTGAGCGAGGAAAATGTAGGAATGGAAGAAGAAAGTGAGACACTTAGTATGTCTAAATCAAGAAGATCAACTGAAGGTCAAAATATTAGAAATAAATTCAATAAGTACATGAAATTTTTACTTTCTCAAGTGACACCATCTTCTTATGATGATCAAAGTGAATATGACTCTGATGTATCTTTTAGGTAAAAAAATCTACAGAAATAATGGTTCCTTAATGAACTTTCTCCAATAAATACTAATTTTTGTGCTAGAGAGAGGATATATTGCATAGCATGCTATCCTCATTATATGATTTGTGACTATTTTTCATGGATGGCATAAAGGTCTCTTATAGCAAGGATTTTAAATTGATGGAGTATGTCAAACCTTGCTATGATTAAAATAGTGTTGAAACCTAATTGAAAATATTAGTAAAAAATTGGGAGATTGTTGAAGAAGACTATGTGTTTTATTCATTATTTTGTCACTAAAGTCAAACCTACTATTTTCTAGTAAGACAGTTGCTTATAAGATTCAATTACTATCAATATGTTGATTGATGAGGAGGATTTGATCAATAAGATGTAGAAAAAGCACCTAGAGGAAAGGTTGAGTTATGATTATGTAATGAAGTACAAGGATCAATTAAGATAGTGATGACATGATGAATTGATGATCTACTTAAGCTTACAAAATAGATAGCTATACTTAGAAAGTTTAGAAGAAAAAGTTAAGCAAAGTTTTCCTACCAAGCTTGACTTAGTTGATAGTAGGTTTTGATCAAGGTTAGTGCAAGCCGAGAAAAAATTTAGTTGGAGCCAAGTAAAAGAAAAATCTAGCTGATGTCGAGTAAAGTTTAGTGGATGTAGTGCACCAATAAATTTTAGTTGATGCCAAGTGATTTTATAGTTGATGCCAAGCAACATAGTATATTGTGAGCATCAAAAGGTTGATAATGCTAAGTTTTTGCATTATGATAAAGATCAAAGATTCATCAAATCTATACCAACAAGATTGATTTCTTGGAACTTGGGAACCAAGAGGAAGATATGACTGATGAGCTAGTGGCACAAAATTCAATGTAAACTATTTTTAGGTGGGTTCAAATGGATTCTAGGAGAAGTCTCTAGAATAAACAAGATATGGGGTTCATACATTGTAAATTACCTAATCCATCCAAAAGCCCTAATTTGGGTGATGGATAATGAGTAGAAAAATATGCTAATTTCCTATTTATAGGAATCTCTAGTCATGAAGCAAAGAGGTTAGAGAGATTTTCATCATGTGTGAGAACCTAAGGAGGAGAATGAATTTAGGGTTTTGCTTCATCAAGTGACCCAAGAAAGTAGTCTACAATAGCATGTTATGCAAGAAGGCTTAAGGAGATGAATGCTTGAAGGGTGAAAAAGCTATCAAAGATGCAAAGAATGAAAGTGAAGCAAAATTGAAGACTAAATAGAGATTTATAATCTGCAAGTGAAGTTGTATAAGATCAAAGCTCTACTATTACTCCCTAACAATTGTATTAGTCTAGGGTAAATCCTTTGTATTAAGGTTGACCTAATAGTCATTGGAAAATCCTTTAATAGGGTGGCATTCCAAGTGAATGGCCTAAAGTCCTCTAACAAGGCTCACTTTTAATAGGGTGATTGAAATCCCTTAACTAGGTCACATTCAATAGTGTGTATTATAAGCTTTAATAGGGTTGGCCTTTCATAGGGCATCACTTTAGAAGAGTGAAAAGGATTATCATGTTATTGGTGGCTTTTCCAAAATTTGGTTTCAACATAAGTCATTGTGTCAAATGTACTGATGAATGTGTGGTGTTTTATGCTTTACATTTCTACAATTAGATTTGATAGTTACCTAGAAGTTTTAGAAAATACAAAATGAATCCATGCATGGGTATGAATGTTTTATGGGTTCATTGAATTGAGAAAAAGTTTTATTTTATACATATAGACCTTGAATAACTAATTCAGCCCCCTCTCTCAGCTATTCTAAAGTAATTCAAACAACTAGTATTAGAGCCATTTGCTTAAGAGGACTAGTTTTAAGGTACTAGAAGCATAAATAACAAGATGTATAAAAGAGAAGTACCCAAGCTCAATAGAGGTAACTTTCTTGCATGGAAAAGTTTGATGAAGCTAAACCTTGGAGGACTTGGAGATCATGCACAATCTACTATTACAGTGGAATATGTTGATCCAGTTGGAGCCCTAACTATTGAAGATACGAAGAAAAAAAAGGAACACAATCAAGCAATGTTGGAGATTACCTGTACTCTAAGCTATGTTGAGTTTGATGATATCAAAGGCTGCAACATTGCAAATAAAATATGGGATGCCCTGACCACCATCTATGGAGGAGACAAAAGTGTTCAAAGAGGAAAATCTAAGAGCCTTAGAAGTAAGTTTGATGATATGAGAATGGAAGAAGGTGAAAACATTGCTCAATATGTTGCTACGATAAAAGAAGTTGTTAGTGTAATAAGAGAAGCTATTGGCTATATAGATGATGACATTGTATTAAGTAAAGTCTTGAGAACATTAGTACCTTTTTATGCTATTAGATTCTCTACAATCCAAGAGTTGAGATGTATTCTAGGAAATGATCTAACCCTTGAAAGTCTAGTAGGTTGACTCACTACTTTTAAGCTATCTAAATTTGACAATTACAAACTAGAGAGTCTTGAGTCTACTTTCAAAACTAAGCTTTCATTGAAGGATTCTGATGAGGTGAAGTAGAAGAAGAAGAAAAGAAAGATAGCATTCATCCAATGATAGTGATACAAATGAGGAAGATATTGAAAAATTGGAAGCACTACTGGCAAGAAGATTTCATAGAGTTAAGTTCAAAGGTAAGTTACCCATTATTTATTTTAATTGCAATGAAGTTGTTCATATTGCTACAAGATGTATAGAGAAGAAGAAATACAAAGAAGGATCATTAATAGTCGATTCTCACATCACATGACTGGAGACAAAAGTAAGTTCATTACCTTAACTTGTTATGTTGAAAATAGTGTAAGATTTGGTAATGATGCACCATGTTTGATAAAAGGAAAAGGGTCTATCAAAATCATAGACAAGATTTCACGTGATAATGCTTACGATGTTGAAGGACTAAATTATAACTTGTTAAGTGTGTCACAATTGAATAACTTGGGATACAAGGTTGAATTTGGAAATAAAATTTCCAAGATATATGACACAAATGGGAAATTGATTGGAAAAGGTGATCAAACTAGAAGTAATCTATTCTATCTAGATATAGAGGATGCTACTTGTCTTATTGGAAAACATGATGATGTATGGCTTTGGCACAAGAGATTATGCAATGTTAATTTTGATAACTTGGTTAGTATTAGTAACATGAAGAGAGTTAGAGGATTGTATAAGTTCAAGAAACCTGATAATATAATATGAAAACAATGTTAGCTAGGAAAAATATCAAAGTCAAGATTTAAAAGTAAAGCTTACATCTCTAAAGAAATACTAGAGATTGTCCATATTGAATTATGTGGACCAATTGAAGTGCAAAGCTATAGAGGAGATAAGTACACAATGTTGTTTGTAGATGATTACTCTAGGATGATGGTAGTCATGTTTCTAAAATAGAATTCTAATGCTTTGTAAATGTTTAAGTAGTATTTGGCAAGAGTTGAGAGAGAGACAGGTAAGAGTCTAAAATGCTTAAGATTAGACAAAGGAGGAGAATTCACTTCAAATGAGTTTGAGATGTTTTGTAATGATCGAGAAATCAAAAGACAAACATCTACTCTTAGGACCCCTCCAAAAAATGGAATTGCTAAAAGGAGAAATAGGTCTATAATGGACTATGCTAGAACACTTATGATGGAGAATAATGTTGTTCTAAAATACTAGAGAGAAGCTATAAGTACTACTATATATACCTTGAATCATGTGCAAGTCAAGAAAGGTACTCATTCAACACCTTTTGAACTATAGCATGGATATCCACCTAATGTAGAATTCTTTAAGATATTTGGAAGTAAATTTTATATTCTTAAAGATGTTAGGAATGGAAATTTTGATGCACAAAGTGAGGAAGGTATATTCCTTGGATAATCCATAAGAAGGAAAGCCTATAAGTGTTTAAATTCTAACACTAACAAAATTCTGGAAAGTGCAAATGTAAACTTTGATGAATTTATAGAAGTACATGAGGCTTGACCTATGAAAGAACCAGAAGAATACAATTAATTTGAATACTTCTATGAAGGAATGTCTGTTGAAGAAGATGCTACAAATCAAGTTACAAATCAACAACAAGCTTTAGTAACTATTAAGTCACATCCTATGAATGTCGAGTTGTATTCAGGAATTGAGCTACATTCAAATGTTGAGTTGCAAAATGAAGTAGATGCACATTCTAATTTTGAGATTAGTATGTTGAAATATCAATCAAGTTTATTATTAGTGAAAACACTTATTCAGACTTTGTATGGTTACCAAGCTCATTGAGAAATCTATAGTCTTTACCATGTAATTCTGTACCCACCAAATTCTATAGTTGCTACCAAGTCTTTTGGACTAATTCAAGTGGCTACCAATCATTTCAATGGTTACCAAGGGAATTCAATTAATGTGAAGTGCAACAATTCAAACCAAGTGGAATCAGGTAGTGTGAACTCTAGTAGTTCCACTTGAGCACTCTAGTAGTTACAAAGCTTTGCAGTTTCTGCTGAGCTAGTAGTTCATGTGATGTAAAACTAGTGCTAACCAAGAAATATGAAAAGTTAGTGTTTACTAAGTGAATTCATGGTAAACTAGTAATTCAGTTTGTGCCAAGTGACATAGTATTTACCAAGTCACTAGTGTAGACCAAGTTCAAGACTACTTTGAGGTGATTAGTATGGAATATACTTCTACTTCTACTGAGTGCATGACAATTCTAACTAATGATAGTAGATGCTAAGTATCAAAACTTCACCAAGTCAGTCCTCAAAACCCAAGTGTCTTCATATGGGCTAACTTTTTAATATTGGTGTTGACTTGTGTAATGGCCAACTTTGTTATTATGTAAATTAGATTGGTATATATGTAATATATCATACCATATCCAATATGTGTGAATATGTAATTCATGAAAATAAGTATGTAAGAATGTGAATGAAATCAAGTAGCTGATAAAGTATACATTGAAGGCCATATTAGGAAAGGAGCAGTGGAGACATATCCATCACAAAAAGTGATTAGTACAACAAGGAATCTTTATCACCATTTTAGTTGTAAATTAGAGATCTATTATTTCATTATAATAGGTGAACTAGTCAAAATCCTTTTCATAAGGTAGACTTAATATTCTTTCTTAAATCTCTTAAGAAAGTGCATAATTTATTGTGTGTTTGTAAAAACCTCTAACAAGGTGGACCTAGTAGTCCTAATTGCTCCAAATAGGGTAGATCATCAGAAGTGATCAATGTAAGCCTTAATAAGCCAACTTTATACTATAGTATTGAAGTTTTCTAGGTATCATCCCCACCCCAATTTTACTTTCTATTTGGAAGGTTTTTGAGTCACCAAATTATTATGTTCAAGTTTTATGAATGCTTTTATGTTTTTAGTTTCTCATGCATGTAATTAGATGAATAAATGGTAATTGGTATATTGTTATAAAGTATTGAATTTGATAATGTTTTAGAGGTTACTGATTCATTCCTCATGTCTCAATAACCTAGCATGGTCTTGAATATTTCAAACAATTTGTATCAGAGCTTTTTGGTTCTCAGAAGAAAGTTTAACAACTTGAGCAAAGAACAAGGATATGGAGATATTTAGACTTGATAAGACAATTGACAATGAAAAGTTGGCTCTAGAAATGGTCATTGCACAACTCAAAAATGAACAAGAACAACTTTCCCAATCTCTAAAAAGAAGGAAGGGACTTGCAAATCAGATGAATGATCATTGATACATTGAAGAAATAATTGAAGACTTTTTCCCTTCAAGCATTTCAAATGAAGAAAATGATGCAATCAAAGAACTCTGAGAGAAGAATGGTTCCCTACAATAAGAAGAAAGCTCAAAAGAGAACAAGAAATCTAGTCAATAAGGCTATGTGAAATCTTGGAATAGATGAACAAGATTAAAGAAGAAATGGATGGAAGAAATAATGAAACCTAGAACCAATCCCTTTAGCATGTAGATCTTATGGATCAAATATCAAATGCAAATGAGGAAATCATGAGCCAAAAACAAATCAATGAAAGATTAAGAAATGATCTAAATTTGGAAAGAGAAATTGATGAAAGAATGAGAAATGAGCTGAGGTTTCAAAAGAAAATCTATGAAAGATTGAAAAATGACTTAAACACTAAAAATAAAATCAATGAAGGAATGATGAAATCCCAAGCAGACATGAATGAATTAAATCAACTAAATGAGTAGAATATCTATAGGAAAAAGGGTAAAGTAGGAATTGGATACAAAGAAGAAGGTGAAACCTATGATTAAGGTACTCAAACAAATCAAAGACCTACTTGCAATTACTATGGTAAGGTAGGTCATACATCAATTTTTTTTTGGAGTAATGGTAAAGAAAAATTTAATGAAAAATTGTACAATTTCAATCACCATTCTCATAGGGCTAATGAATGTGAGGAGAAGGAAAAATTTGAGGGAAAGTGTCACAAATGCAAGAAACAAGGTCACAAGGCATTAGATTGCAGAACTAAGTCATTCAATCCATTAGAGAAAATTGTGAAAGCAATATTTGGTTGGGATTACAAAACTTGGTGTACATGTCATTACTATGGATAATATGGACACATTGGCACGAATTGTGTTGAATATCACACAAGGAAGAGAGATACCAACATATGATGTTTCACTTGTATCAAACTTGGCCATCCAGCCAAGAATTGCATGAATAGAAGTATAGTTGAAGATGAAAAGAAAGAAAAAGTAGATAAAATTTGAAAGTAGATGAGGAAACAATGGATTCCAAAATCTACCAAGGATTCTAGTTCAAGTAATGATGACCATGTTACTCAAGAAGTGGGTGACTCTACTATTTTAAACTAGGTTTCCAAAGGAGAAGTTAAACAACACTATCAAGATCACATTCGAATAGTTCCAATTGAAAGGTGAACAAGATCCAAATTAGCATTCAAGATATAAAAGGATCATTGAGAAATATTAGTATCATTTATCACCAAGTTACCTTCTTTATCGAGTAAGGTTAGATCATAGACTCTATTGAGCAAGGTCGGGAGTAACAAGCCACACATGGTTACTAAGTCACGAAACCCTCATCGAGTAATAAATGTAATAGTAGATGATAGCCTATCATGCATAATGTCAAGCATGATGTTAATGTAGCTACCTTTGTACCAAGCATTATTGGAGAATTTTTAACAAAAAGCAAGAAATTGAATTCATTTTTTCACCTTGAAATCTAATTGCTATTATGAAGAAAGAAAATTCTAGTGTGATCATGTGACCTCAAGAAAAAGGTTTTGACAATTTATTGAGTAATCATGGCATCAAGCAGTAGAAACAACAAAGAAAAGAAAGGGTCTGAGATGTTGGTTCGAGGAGTCGAGTGGGAAGCACCAAACTTCTAACTTGTGCCCACGATCATAGAAACCCTCAACCCAAGTGGAACTTAATCACAAATCCCACCTAAGGTACTCCTTATTAATGATATTCATACTCATTTCAACTATTCTATTCAAGAAATTAGAACCCTAGAAATGGATGATACCCTAGGTAAATTGTGTGTTACTGGAGTTATGAAACCCACGCATAAACATTTGGAAGACAAAGGTTTGACCCACATTCGTCACGTGCATTGAGGTTTTCAAATCAAATAGATTAGATACATTCTAAGCCAAGTGCATAATAATCAGACATGGCTTGAGCAACCACTTGTAATCACCTAGAAAATGGTTCATCGCATCATCAGCCTTCCCATGCTCAATAAAGCCAAAACCACCAAAACCCTATGTCAAGCTGAGGTAAAAAACAAAACCCTAGCTAACTGGGATGGCAAAGTGATGCAAATTAGCAGTGTAACTAATGCAATACTAAAATTTGGGATACATGTGATAGCTCAAAAGATATATAGTTCTAGCTACCTCAATAGTGTCTCATGTGAAGCTGTAGACTTAGCTTACAAAGTTGTGAAGAACAATTTGTCTTATGACTTAGAAGATCTATTGTTGAAGCAATTCAATAAGAACATGGAAATTATTTGGACTTCCAAGAACAACCCCTAAAAATTTGCCTCTCTGTTGACTTGTTTGTTCTTCCATGTTCAAAAGTTCTTCCTATCCAAAGGCATAATAGTATAGATAAAAGATGTACCTATATTATACAAGATAAATTAATACATTGCAAAAATGGTAGAAAATTGTGTTAGCATTATGGACAACTACTTTGAAGTTGTAGGACTAGAAAATGGGTTAAATGCATAACATACTCTGAGAAAATCATAGAACTCAATCAACATATATTAGCACCCACTAGTCTACCATAAAAGCAAAACTAATAAAGAAAGCAACAGAAATCCCCTCTTTTGTTTATAGCTCACATGTAGTTCTTTCTTCTCCAAACAATTGTAGCTCCAATTTTCCTATAGTGCACACAACATTGAAGCAAAAGCCTATGATATGGATAATGCCATGAGAATACTAGAAGTTTGATTTTAAGCTTGAGAGAAAATGGTGTGAAAATGAAAAGAAGTTAAGAATCTAATGACTTCCAAGCCAAAGACTTCAAGGATTCAAGGGGAAAAAATGAGAGAAAGAGTATCCATTTTATAATCAACACTCAAGGTGAGAGCATTGGATTTGTCACCCATAGACATTTGATGTGGCAAGATATTCCTTTAAGAATCCATGACACATATGAAAAAATATGCCAATTGTGAGATTCTATGATGCATGGAAGTTGAACTTGACTAAATGTGGAAGAGAATCTATGACACGTCATAAGACACCTCAACCCACTTAAAGCAAAGAATCTACGACAAATACGCCAAATAGAGACATGCATAACAGAATAAGAATATATGATTATGAAAAATCTTAGCCAAGCGTCAAAGGAGAATTCACAAAGTGTCATATCAAAGTGTTATGATGATGCAATATTTTATGAAATATTTGAATTAAAAATCCTTTTATTCCACAAAATAAGAATTAGTAGAAAATGGAATTAATGATCGAAAATGGAACTTAGGAAATTGTAAGTTTCCATGGTTTGCAGATAATGGATCAATTAATTAATAAAATTAATTAATTGAGGATTATAACTAGGAAGAATAATTAGAAATAATAATAGGATTAAATTATGGGTTATTTAATCCTATAGAGAAAATTAGCAGAGCATTGGCCAAATTGATTAAATAAATGTGACTGTACCCTTTGATAAAAATGTAGTGATAATGGATATCGAATAAGATGATGATAGATAGACCAAATCCATGGTCAAATTGATTGATAGATCAAAATTAATAACATGACAAGGACACATGACATGAATTGGTTGATATGTAACATTTAACTGACATTGTAAATGCTATAGGATTGAAACTTGATTGATAAGGTTTGATCATAATAACATCGATGGACATTGTCAATATTATTAAAATGTTTAATGATACCATGATTTGACATTGAAAGCCTCAACAATTTCAAGGATTGGATGACATGAATGATAGTTTGACCTAGCACTGAGAGCCATGACAGTACTAAGGTCAGATTGATAAGATTGATAGGTTGATCAGTTTCCAAGGCATTGAAAACCACAACAATATCTAGGAACAAATAAATGATGATTGATTTGGGATTTTTGGTATGTTTTAGGTTTATTAGGACTGATTTTGAGTTATTTGGAGTTGATTTTGGTGATTTTGAGTTGATTTGAAATGGTTTCGAGTTGATTTGATATGATTTCAAAATGACATGAAATTGATGTGCAAGAGGATACAAATGATAAAGTATAATCAATTCTGGCCAAAAGATCGAAGTTAGTAGAATGATAAAATGGGACAAATTAGTATGAAGAAGTGATGAAACCATAGATGCAAACCATTTTTGAGCATCTACATTTTTCCCCTCTTTGATACAATGTGATTTAGAGCTGTGTATCAAAGAATAACTGATGAGAAAGCCAACAACATGCCCCAGTAGGGATGATACATATGGGTGCCCCCCTTGAGAATTTGACTAAGATAAGAATATGATAAGTCAATTTGTCAAAAACAAGAAGAAAAAACCATAGCAACTCACATAATGAAAATTGAAGCTAAAATATGAAAGTTATGAGGCCTAGAGTGCATAACAGGATCAACTAGGAGGCTGAGAGTAATTGCATGGGTTACCACTCAATAAAAACAAAAAATGATAAAAATTATAGTTCATTTTTTCCAAAATGAAGATAAAAATCCAACACAACTAACGGATTGCAAATCTGAGTTGAACTGCAAAAGTTATGGGCTCCGGAGTGTAAGATAGAGGCTCTGAGAGCAGTTATGGGTATCGTAGGTCCCCAAATATGCCTAAAACTCAACCAAATATGTCATTGATGTAGTTGATGAGCTCAATTGCATCATGATAGTATCAAGTGTGTCAATGATGCACTTGGGAAGCCCAAGTGGTCTTAGAAAGTGCAAAATGTGCCTGATAAGTCTCTGGGGGCCAAAATCAACATGACGAGGGACAAACAAGAGGCCAAGAGTAATCTCAAGGATTACCACTCAATACAATGAAAAAATAATGAAAATGATAGATAATTGTGTTCACAAGAAAGATATGAGTTCAACGCAACTGACAGTTCATAAATCAGAGTTGAAACACAAAAGTTATGGCCTCCAAAGTGCAACCTAGGGGTTCCGAGAGCTGTTCTAGATAACCTAGGTCCCCAAGTGCGCCTAAACTCTACCAAGTGCATCAATGACATAGTTAGTATGACCAAGTGCATTAATGACATAGTTGGGAACCCCAATTGCACCTTGAAAGTGCAGATTATGCCCTAAAAGGCTCTTGGGGCCAAAAATAGCCCAATTGGACTTGTAATGCCCTGAAATTGTGCGTGCATGCCCAAAATGATGGAAACATGGCAGATCATGAGTGAAATCATCAAAAATGGTCATATTTGGTCAAATATTATGAGACAAATTTTCGACTAAGGTTGAACTAGGTGGAAAGCCAAAGAAATTTGGTTGACAGAGTAGGATGATGCAAGAATGCATGAATGCTAGATGAAGATGATTTGGTGAATCAGAAGACATGATCATGGTGATGGAGAATGAGATGAGAAGATGTTAGTATGATGGAAATACTTTTGCTTCTAGAAAGTTCACTATATGTCAAATGGAGCTTTATTTTGATATGGCAAATGGAATGCAATGTATCATGGCATAAAGGGCTAGAGCGCAAATGCAAGCCTTTTGCATAAACAAGCATGATGTAGATAGAGAATGACCTTGTCCTTCCTAAGGCATATATAAATGCCCCAGACTTTTAAAGGTACATTGTAATAGATAGAAATAGTAAAATATGACCATGAACCATCCCGGCCACTCTCATAGATTAGTTGATATCATCGAGTAGCATAGGGGCATGATCAAAGAAAAACAAAGCAAAATAAATCACTCACTAAATAGCATGAGCCAACAGCTATTCTTGTCCATTATTACATTATTTTTAATGTTTTAGGTGTGTAGATAGAATTTGACATGTTGATAATGTGATAGCTCTGGTTGTGGACTCAGTTGATAAGTCCATAATGACATGTTGGATTGATTGTTGGTTCATGTTGCTCAGATATTGTGACTGGTATTGAAGTGTAGTGCTTTGAGTTTCATTCTACAAAGTGCAAGTTTTTACACAAAAGGGGTGGTTATCCACAATGAATATGTACAAGGTTTATTGAAAAATTTTAATGGGTTTTGTGATTTTTAGGGTTTTTTGGGGATATTTGATTTTTTTGTGTGACTAATTTCTTCAGGACATTATGTGATTTTTATAGATTTTCTCAGGACATTTTATGATTTTTAGGGATTTTTTTAGGACATTATGTGATTTTTAGTGCTTTTTTCATGACATTGTATGATTTTTAGTATTTTTTTAGGATTGTATTTGAATGTTTAGGATTTTTTGAGGATCATAAATGCATATACAAGTGTTAGCTCCAATCCATTATGCAATAGGTCCAATGGATACAAAGTGCTTAGGGATATACTCCCAGTTGAAATTTAAACTCATGCAACATGTAGGTAATATGCCCCTGGACAAGACACAAACTATGTACAAAGACCAATGACAGAGTGTATATAGATTGGTAATGCTTGGTAAGATAACAAAGGACATTAACCAGTTTGTGAGCCATGGTCAAGGAACCAAGGATTTCTTGCAATATGAGGGATATGATCAGGGAATGATAGAGGGCAAAAAAACTAGATGGAATCTTGATAGATGGACGAGAAACATCAATTACACATGGCACCTGTTTGCCAGGTTTTCACCATGGTTCTTGTCCAAAGTGCCTGTTTGCCAGGTTTTCACTTTCGGATGAGATTTTTCTCTTGACTCAAATCTTTTGTGCCAAGATGCCTGTTTTCCAAGTTTTCATCAAGGAATCCATTTTTAATGACTTTTTGCTATTTTTTCAATATTTTTTCATGACTTTTTCAAAAAAAAAATTGTATTTTTTCAGGTCTTTTAGATGGAATTAAGAATGTTGTGGACAACTACTGATAAGAAATTTATTGTTGGTGTTGCTAGCTAATAAGCTCTGGATCTATGACTGACCATAACTACATAGGAGTCATTCTGATTCTATAACTAAAATCAAACCACCAAAAGGGCCTCGAGATATACCATCATGTACCATATGTAAAACAATGTTTGTCTCTTGTGAATCAAGGCATTTGAGGATAATTGGGTCAAAGGATGTTGTGTATGGAATATCACTGATGATGACATATGCAAAGGCTTGTTGGATAAAGATTTGATCTTGGGTGTTGGGAAAATTACGTAGTTGGATGTGGGGATAAAAAATTGGATATAAGGGAGGGTTGAGAGGGTTGAGACCAATGACCTTCCACATGAATGCCGATTGAGAGAGCTCCAAAACACTTTGTGGCATGTTGAACACTAGAACATTGATATTCATGGCATCATATTTTTCATCTTGTGTCCTTGGGAGCTGCTTAGCTTTTGATTTTTTATGGTTTAATGGTGCCTTTTGGTTTTCACCAAGAGAACTATGCTTGCTATCCTTTTCTCTTTTTTCTTTTTAACTAGAATGTGGAGTTCACTCCCCAAAATATGACAATGTGTTCTCTTTAGGAGAAACTACTTCTTTATGATCTTCAATCATAATGCCTTCGCAAATTTCAAAGTATGTTGTGAGAGTGTCATCATCGTCAAATTGATCAAAAATTGGTGGTCCATGTTGGTCCCAATCCAAAGGTTAAGGATAACTTGAGGGGATGTCATCATTAGTATTGAATGGGCTTTGGTTGAAGGTAGATATATGGGTATCTGATTCAACTAGGTCATTGGGGTTATGCTTAGAGGCTAGAGGATTGTTGGTTTCAAGTGGGATATCCTTAGATGCCTCTTCATCATTCAAAAAATCCATAGTCTTACACATAGGTACCATGGTACTAGGAGGACCTATTCATAATTGTTTAAATCCAAGCCCCAAACTAGGAGGTCATCCTTCTATAGTGATAGGTTTAGTGATTCCTTGTTTATGAGATCTAAGACCACTATAGCCATCATAACCTTGTTTTTGCATGATAGTAAACCCAAGTCCATACTTGCTAGGAGATATTAAAGTGGGTTCTCATTTTTCTTTTTCTTTCTCAATATATACGGATGTATTCTCATTGATAGAG
The DNA here is from genome assembly GCA_028749045.1 of Cupressus sempervirens. Classification (NCBI taxonomy): domain Eukaryota; kingdom Viridiplantae; phylum Streptophyta; class Pinopsida; order Cupressales; family Cupressaceae; genus Cupressus; species Cupressus sempervirens. The sequence goes on from CM053793.1 coordinate 802,855,286, forward strand.
GTATCATTCTTTGTATTAATCTCTGAATGTTGTGCTTGAAGTGGTTGTGATTTACCATGAGATTGGGGAGAAACTAGTGACTCCTTAATGTGAGAGACTTGATACATAAAGTACTCTCCACACCCATTATCTTCAACCATCATCTTTTCCTTGTCTTTACTTAGCAATATATCAGCATCCACATACTTAGAGGAATTTGTGGGTTGTGCTTCATTGTTTGTTGGGATTTGGAATGCAATAGCATCTCTTAGATTAGCACAAAATTGGAAAGGATTTGGATCACTAGGGATGGTAACCTCTACGTTGTGATAGGAAAACTTTAGACATTGACAATATGTAGAAGGGACTACTTTCATAGCATGAAGCCAAGGGAATCCCAGTATCATGTTGTAGTTCATTTATATATCTAGGACATGGAATAATGTGTCTTCAATAGCTAGACCAACTCTAACAGGTAATGTGATGACACCCCTAGAGAAGAGTTCACCATCATCATAAGCTTTTATTGTGATTCTTTGGGAGGGATCTACATCATCTTCAGAATAACCCAAATTTTTGACAACCTTAAGAGTATAGATGTTCAATCTTGCTCCTCCATCTATTAAGACACATATGACTTTGGCATTATGGATGAAGACTTTGAGATAAAGGAGATCATTATGGTTAGGTTTTTCCTTAGGAATATCTCAAGGGGAAAAGGTGATATGCTATAAAGCAGATAGGTTACCAACCAAGGCTTGGAACTGGGAAACATCCATGTTATCTAGGACTATTGACTCTTTAAGGACTTGCTCTAAGATCTTCTGGTGTTGGGGAGATGCACGTAGTAGGTCCAAAATAGATATTTGTGTAGGGGTTTTGCCAAGCTGTTCAATAAGCCTATACTCAGATGAAGTAGGAGTAGTAGGTCTACTAGGGGGTGCAGGTCTAGTAGGGGTAGTAGGTCTAGATGGCGCTCTAGGTAGGGTGATCTTGCTATGGCATGTAGTGATAGCACAAAAAGGGTCTTAAACCTTCAATGTGAATGTGGATATGCATAAATTAGAATCATTAGAGCAATTGATGGTGTAGTCATAGTTGGTGCGTGTGTAATTCATATTACTTTGTGAGTTTGGGTTTGAACTTGAGGGTTTCTCTTTGTCATGATTACCCAAAGGATCTCTGAATGTAGTGTGATCAGAGTTGGATGCTAATAGAGATGGATCAACTATGATTACACCATCATCAATAAGGTCTTTTATTGCATGTTTCAATTAGAAGCACAATAAAGTCTTATGTCATTTGGTGTGGTGGTAATAATAGTATTTTTTGTCATCTCGCCAATTTTCTTTAGTTAATAGTTCTTCTTTGATTAGGGGTAGCTGCAAGAAGTTATTACTCAGTAACTGTTGTAATGCAGTCTCAAGTGGTATTCCCAATGGTGTGAATTTCCTATCCTTGGTTCTAGGATGTCTTTTGTCTTGTGTGGAAGTCTCAGTTTTCTATTGTTGAGGTGTTGTTTGATTAGGAGATTGTGAATTTGTTGGGTTTGTACCTTTCAAAATCAATTGTGGTTGCATTGTGCTAATTGTTTGAGCATCCACAATGCCATCATTAGTCATGTTCTTATTTTTGGAGAAAAAATTTTCCTTGTCATTAGATGAGTTGTTGTCTGTGTTTGCTTTGTTTATCTTGAGGATTCCCTTACGGATAAGAGCATCTTCAATACTAGCCCCTTTTTTCATCAGTTTAGATATAGTGCTTGGGCTCTAAATTTTGAGTTCATACATTAAGTCTGGGACTACATTTTCAATGCACAAGTTTACTTGTTGTTCTTCAAGAATGTTTAGTGAGAATTGACTAACTAAGCTTCTCCAATGTAGTAAAAATGTGATGAATGATTCTCCCATATTCTATTTAGTTGAGCACAAATTAGAAAGTGTCACCTCATTTGTAATGTTGAAGGCAAAGTGGGAGATGAACTTGTCTACTAGCTCTGACCAAGATTTAATATTACCAGGAAGTTTGGAGTACCATTCAAGTGGGAGCCCACCTAGAGAATGAGGGAACAATCTCATGAGGTAAGTGGGCTCATCACTAAGTTTGGTACATGAGGCACAAAATTCTTGGATGTGATCAACAGGGTTTCCTTTTCCTCGATATTTTTCAAACCTTGGAGCCTCAAAGTGTTTTGAGAATTGAGGCATATATAGACTTTTATCAAATGGGTTAGGACGTAGGTCCCTTTCTCTATATAGAGCCTATTTCTTTTGGACTCCCAATGCCTCGAATTGTTTGGAAAGTTGTTCAAATTTTTGTAATAGTTCTTCATTGGGTTTTTGCATGATGGTCTTTCCTTCAAGTCTTTTGTGTCCATGAGTAGACCATTTGCTGTGGCGAGAACTATGTCTACTTTATTTTGATATTTCTATATCTAATGAGTCTAGTGAAGTGTCGCTAGGTGGTGAAGGTATGTTGGCACCTCAAAGATAGAAGGTTCTTTGTTGTGGGGGGACTTCTTGTGATATTTGATGTGAAACTTATTGTGGGATCGACTGTGATTGTTGTACTATGTGTTGTTGTTTTGCCATGTGTTGTGGTTGTGCCATGTGTGGCTATTGCTATTGTGATACTTCTGTTCATTGTATGTGAGGCCATGTATGTTCTTGTTGTTGTAGAGGTATTTATTGAGGTTTTTTTGGTGCATGTTGTTGTTGTAACAAATGTTTCTAGTACACAATTTGTTGCTCAAGGCATCTTTGGTATTCTATTTATCATTTGAGTTGTTCTTGTTCTTTAGCAAACATTGCTTGTCGTTGTTGGAATTGTTGCTGAAATTGTTCTTGATAAATTGTGTGTAAGTCAAGTGGGTTCACATGGGATTGCGTATTAGGAATGTTGGATGTTTTCCCACATTGAAGTCATTGTTGTTGTGGTTGATGTTTTTGTTGATATGTGGGATGTGTGTTAAGTGAATGTAGACCTGGTTGAGGGTTGGAAGTGTTAAGTCCTTGCATCACCATAGGTTGATGTTGTTGTGGGAGTTGGTTATGTCCTTGAGAAGTGATTGTCATGTTGGCATTGTTGCCTAGGCTCCTTTGTGTGTTAGAGGTTCCTCCTTGTGACATCATATTGAGTTGACTATGTGATGTGTTCTTGTTGGGAATGGGTGTAATGTCAATAAGGCTTTTCCTTTGTGTGTCGATAGGGATCATTGCACTTGATGTTTCACATGTACTTATGAGAGGCTCCATAGCATTTGATGTCATAGCACTTGGTAAAGTTAGGAAAAAAGGTGTACTTTGTTGATTTTCCTCCAGAGAAGGTATGTCGAGCATCCCTAGAGCACAAGTCCCTTTAGGTACATCTTTTTTTTGCATCATGTGACTAAAATAAACTCTTAATGTCCTTTTGGGGTGTTTAGTGATTGGTGGTATTTCATCAAACAAGGGGTTAACATTGATGTGTTCAAATGTACTTTGGAGGATTTTGATGGTTGATTCTTGATGGGACCTTATAGGTGCCATTATCATGTTTGAAAACTCCAAAGGTTGTTTTGCCTTATCTAAGTCCAAATTGATCATGGGTTGTATGTTTTCAATAGTTGTGTTGGTCTGATGTTTGGACTTGGGTCCTTCAACATTTGGGTTGAATTTGACAATTTCTTGGGCTACCAAAAGTTTGAAGCTTTTATGGAATTTTTTGTCTTGACATGCTCTAGCCATTTCTTCATTAGTGATGCCATAGTCAGTGTTAGAGTCATCACTTAGGTGTATAGTACCTTGTTGTATGTTCGATGTGTTATAGTTGAAGGTATTTGTGTTAGGTTGGCTAAATTCAAAGGAGTGTGATTGTTCATCTTCAAGTGTGGTTGGTACACTTCCTCCTCCTAGTGGTATTGGCATGAATATAGGTTCAAAGTCAAGACTCCTACTAACCATCCCATGTATGGGGGGAAGTGTTTGGAGGAATTCTCATGGTAGGTGCATTGTTTGAGGTTTGTTCTGTCATAGCTTGATTATGAGGATCTTGCAGATATATGTTCAAGGGGTCTGCTAGTAATGGTTGTGATGCCTTGATTTGGTCTTCGTCAAAGGTTTGTTGGGTTTTCTTGCTCTTTCTCTATCTTGGAAAAGGTTTTGGTTGTGCTTGTACCTTAGATAACAAAGTTTGATAGAGTTCCTTAGGTCTCTAAGCCGATTGTGTCCTAGTAAGTGCTAGCATGATACCTAAGAATGTAGATACAACAAAAATTTTGAGTGTTTTGAGTGATTTAGAGTGGTGGGTATGCAAGATGTGAGTGTTTTTTGGATTTTTAAGTTTTTAGGAATGTTACGCAATGTGAGGAAATGATAAATGAATTAAGGTTTTGATGTGCAAAGTGCAAATGTCCTAGGGATGTTATGTAAATGAAAATTCAAGGTGATGTTTTGAAGTTTGACTAGAGGGGATGAAAATGACTCTAAGGTATGCAAAATGACAATTAGGGTTATGTTTTGGACTTCCTCAGGATGCTAAAGGTTGGTGTGTACAAGGTAGACTATGCAAAGGATGGTTTCCAAGGGTTTATAATGATGTTTGGGACATGTAAAATGAGGGTAAATGCTTAAGAAGAAAATTTGGTTGATGGACAATTTGATAAGGTTTGACTATGCTAGGATGTTGAACAATGTGAGATGATGGGGATATTCCACTAGGGTAAGTCAAAATGATGTTTGGGGATGCTAGGGATATTATTATTCTATGAAAATGGTATATGGAAAGTTTTGAACTTAGGTAAAACCTTTTAGAATGTATTTTGTCTAGGAGTTTAACCTTGCAATAAAGTACTTTGGATCTTGACCAAAAAGTGATAAAAGACGAAAAGATCAAATTGATAAAAGATGAAAAGGTAAAATATATAAAGACATATATAGATTTTTACCAAAGCAAATGATAAGAACAGATAAAAAAGACTAGTCAAGATCCATTATCCATCAACACTAGGAGATACTCTAAGACTCATACTTTGTGTAGATTTTTGACTAAATTCAATGGTTTCGAGGGTTTAAAATGATGTTTTTTGGACTCAAAATGGTGATGATGTTGAGTGGATATGTAATATGGATAATTCCTAAGATGAAAAATGGGGTTTTGGGTGCAAGATGTGTTTTTGGGTTAAGTGCAGAATGAGGACGTGCAGAGGCTCCTAGATGCAGTTTTGATGTCCTCAAGTGCAGTTCAAAGGCCCAAAATGGTAATGAAAGTAACCAAGTGTGCCCTAACAGTGACATGTGCACTCAAATAGTACCAACTATATCATTTATGCACTTGGATCTAGTTTGGGCGAAGTTGGTAAGCTAGGAAGAATGTTTGCTAACTCTGAAAGGTATGGTTACTAAACTGATATGCCAAGAAGCTAAGATACTGGAGTTGATGTTAGGATGGGTTGAGGGATGAAAAAATGAGGTTATGACCTAATGAATAATGTCCTAATTGAATTCAATGAAGACTAGGTGATGTTGAACACAAATCTAGGCAAGCTAATGCAAAGGGAGCTAACTGGGTACCTAAAGACACAATTAAAGCCCCAAAATGTTATATGGAACCCAAAACTAGGTCTTAGGACCACCAAGTGCACCTAGAAAATTTAGACTAAATCAACGATGTAGTTGGTAGTTTTTGGGCACAGTTGGTAGTTTCTGGCTGTAGTTGGTAAACTGGGCTGGAACCAAGGCAATTCTGGGAGCTATGGTTTTAGGATTGATGTCACAGAGAGGTAAATAGTAGGTGACAGTGTTAGGGCCAATATGAATGCTCAAAATATGGTTAGGACACCCAAAATGATGGATAAAGTGGTCAAGATGATGAATAGGTATGCAAAGATGCAAGGTGGTGAATGCAAAGTGCTAATTTTAAGATGGGAATGCAAAAGACTAAGGGAGGTAAACTGAAGCTAAATGGATGCAATATGAAAGGTAATAGATGGTAAATAAGGACTAAAAAGTGAAATATGAAGTCTATATGATGCACAAATGATGCCTATACTAGGGTGAATCTAAGTGAAGTCTATGCAAGTGTGAGATCTACATTTTTCCAAGCACGTTTAGGAACACAAGTCATCATGTTTTCTAAGGTTTGAGTGTGTTGAACGAAAGTTTGCAAAGTTTGATTAAATTTGTAAAGTCTTGACAATGTGTAATGTTTGGAGAAGGTTCAAGGTGTAAATTTTAATGTTGGCTATTATCTTGATTATGTTTTACACACATGCAAGACACATTAAGACAAGAATAGATGTTGTTAAAAGTTAACAAACACACCACAACTTAGGCTTTTAGGATTGTATCCACTGAATTCCTACTTGAACCAAAGTTTAGCCATGCATATCTAGAGTGGACAACCTAGAACCTTGTCACCATAGGCTCCCCCTTACAATGCACTCACTTCTCGGGGCTACCAAGATTTGCTTCCCAAGGGGCATGACTTCCCAAGGGACTGTTGCCTTTACTAAGGACTGCAAGAATGTAGGATGTCTTCATGAGCATGGGTGACCCCTTGAGCCAGTGGATAGAAAGGATTTTGGCCACTAAAACATGGTTTTTAGTAACGTAATTCTATTTGGCAAGTGAATGATAAACTTCTACAGAAGGTCTCCCAGCCCCGAGAACTGGAGTTTGACACACCATAAGGGTACTAGAGGAGAGCTATCACACAACAATACTGCCAATATGACTTTCACCATAATCAAATTTTATATAGTGACTAGAATTTTGAACTAGATTTTGGCCTATTACTGCTCTAAGGTCATCCCCTAGCATATCCAATATCGAGTATCTCGGTCCAAGGTAGGCCTCCTATAGAAGTTACATGGATTTCTCTTACACCCAAGATCCATGAATGGCGAGGGGAGAGGATACATCCAATGTAACTCCTAGGGATTTAACACTGTAGACATGCTAGGAAGAAAAGAAAAAGGTTCATTTTAAGCACCAAATAAAGTGTTATCTAATCTAGGAAATCCACACACATAGTTTTGAAAGACACACAAAGTCGTTGACAACATCCTGCAAAGCACACATTAGTAGTTTCTTATGATCATGTCTTCATCCAAAAATCACCACAAGCTGCAAAAGGACCATCATGAACAAAAAATAACCTAATCTATGTCCTAGAGAGTGATAGGAACCCTAGATATAGATTCTGATTGATGCATGTGCTTACTGTGAACCCAGGTGTGCTCTGATAGAGCAGATTGCTCCCCAGAATGCCAAAATGGATTTAAACACCCCCAAGTGCACCTAGATAGTGTGGAATACATCAATGACATAGTTAGGTCCCAATTGTGTGTAGTTGGTAGTTTTAGGGCGTAGTTGAGAAGTTAGGTGCAAAGTGTGGGGAAATGGTGCCTAGACAAGACCCAGAAATTGAAATTTTCAAAGCTACACTCCTACCTACACCCAAATAGTGTATATTAAATCAATGAAATAGTTAGGGCCTAGTTGGGTGCATTTGGTAAGTCAAAAACAACAAAAGGAGGTTTTTCTGGCTTCTAGACTCCTAAAACTGCTCCTAGGGGTCCCAAGTGCGCCCCGACAGAGCATAGTGCACCCTAGGACAAAAAGCTAATAGAATGCATGAAACAAAAGCATATAAGCATTTTACTGGACCCCTTAATTAATTTTGGTGTGAAAAGTAATAGTATATAATCATTATACCCTTCCAAGTGAGCTCCTTCCTTGCACCTGCAAGCACAAAACAAGATAACCCAAGTTAGATATGCATGTTCATGATGGGTTCACCAAATGTAGGACTAGAAAATGGGTTGAATGCATAACATACTATGAGAAAATCACAGAACTCAATCAATATATATTAGCACCCACTAGTCTACCATGAAAGCAAAACTAATAAAGAAAGCAATAGAAAGCCCCTCTTTTGTTTGTAGCTCCCATGTCCTTCTTTCTTCTCCAAACGATTGTAGCTCCAATTTGCTTATAGTGCACACAAGATTGAAGAAAAAGCCTATGATATGGATAATGCCATGAGAATACTAGAAGTGTGATTTTAATCTTGAGAGAAAATGGTGTGAAAATGCAAAGAAGTTAAGGATCTAATGAATTCCAAGACAAAGACTTCAAGGATTCAAGGGGCAAAAATGAGAGAAAGAGTGTCCATTTTATAATCAACACTCAAGGTGAGAGCATTGTATTTTTCACCCATAGATATGAAATGTGGCAAGAGATTCCTTTGAGAATCCATGATGCATATGAAAAAATATGCCAATTGTGAGATTCTATGATGCATGGAAGTCAAACTTGACTAAATGTGAAAGAGAATCTATGACGTGTCATAAGACACCTCAACCCACCTAAAGCAAAGAATCTATGACAAATAAGCCAAATAGAGACATGCGTAAGAGAATAAGAATATATGATTATGACAAATATTAGCCAAGTGTCAAAGGAGAATTCATGAGGTGTCATATCCAAGTGTCATGATGATGCAATATTTTATGAAATATTTGAATTAAAAATCATTTTATTCCACAAAATAAGAACTAGTAGAAAATGGAATTAATGATGGAAAATGGAACTTAGGAAATCATAAATTTCCATGGTTTGTAGATAATGAATCAATTAATTAATAAAATTAATTCATTTAGGATGATAACTAGGAAGAATAATTAGAAAGAATAATAGGATTAAATTATGGGTTATTTAATCCTATAGAGAAAATTAGCAGATGATTGGCCAAATTGATTAAATAAATGCGACTGTACCCTTTGCTAAAAATGTAGTGATAATGGATATCAAATAAGATGATGATAGATAGACCAAAGCCATGGTCAAATTGATTGATAGATCAAAATTGATAACATGCCAAGGACACATGACATGAATTGGTTGATATGTAACATTTAACCGACATTGTAAATGCTATAGGATTGAAACTTGATTGATAAGGTTTGATCATAATAACATCGACGGACACTGTCTATATTATTAAAATGGTTGATGATGCCATGATTTGACTTTGAAATCCTCAACAATTTCAAATATTGGATGACATGAATGATAGTTTGACCTAGCATTGAGAGTTGTGATAGTATTAAGGTCAAATTGATAAGATTGATAGGTTGATTAGTTTCCAAGGCACTAAAAGCCACAACAATACCTAGGAGCAGATAAGTGATGATTGATTTGGGATTTTTGATATGTTTTAGGTTGATTACGACTGATTTTGAGTGATTTTGAGTTGATTTGAAATGGTTTTGAGTTGATTTGATATGATTTTAAAATGAGATGAAATTGATGTGCGAGAGGGTACAAATGATAAAGTATAATCAATTTTGGCCGAAAGATCAAAGTTAGTAGAATGAGAAAATTGGACAAATTAGTATGAATAAGTGATGAAACCATAGATGCAAACCATTTTTGAGCATCTATAGAAGTATTCAAAGAGAAAATGAATAACAGATTTAGAATACCTAAGAAGCTAGTAGAAGATTACAAAGATGATGTTTGTTTCATGGTAGATAGTGACAGAGTCTCCATTCAAGCAGTAAAACGTAGAATTGTATGGGTAAATCATGTTCCTTACAAGGTAAATATTGATGAGGCAAAGGACATTATTGAGGCTCTGATTAATGAGCTTGTTGATCCAAAGGTACCACACTTTCGAACATATGATGAGGCAAAGGCAAGGATCGGGCTAGAGATAAAGCTCCCACAAGTGGTTAACAAAGGTAAGAGGAGGATAGAAAAACTAAAATCAAGCACATCTCTTATGTTAACTAAGGGAAAAGGAAAAGATATATATGAAGAGGAAAAGGATGAAGAGGAATCTAAAAAAGAAGAAGAACCAGTTGTTGGTGTTTTAAAACTACTGAACAACAAAATTCTCAATATCAAAATGATATTACTCACACAACCTAAGGATTAGCCAAGTCCTATTAAAAATTATATGTGCAACCCATTTGGACCCAACTTCAACAAAACCAAGGGTGGTTTTCTACTCTTTAGGCTCTACAAAGCCAGGTTGGGTATACCCAGGATGATTCAAGACTGGAAAACATTGTAAGAGAATTACTTTAGTTTTATTTTGATTCTTATCTCAAATCTTCAACTACATGCATAATTCTAACATTTTGATAATCACATCCCATATGACAGATCTGGCCATAATTCTTCTATAGATTTGCATGTGTTCTCTGTAATAGTGGCTAACTAAAGCTAAAACATTCCATGCAAACAAGTATTTACTAACTTTGAAGATCTTTAATAAATAATTCTTCATTTGAAAACTATTTATGACATACTTTTGTTCCAGCTGAACTAACTTGACAAGTGCCTAATCCATTAGGGTTCAAAGTTTACTACAAATCCATAGATCTAATTTTTTGCCTTACAAAAAAAATTATTAGCAATTCTTATTAGAATTTATCATTATAGCATCCTTCCTATTACTGCAGCAACCTTATCAAATTTGTCAAAGCTTTTACTTAATCCATTGCAATAATAGCAGTGATGACTAGACATACAACCTAAATGGATTGCATTCAATTGCACAAGCTTTTACTCATACAATATCAAGATAACTAGGTAACCAAAAGGAGATAAAATTTAGAAATAATTGATATGGATACAACTCATAATTTTTATTCATTTTCTTTGAAAATTGTATACATTTGCAGTAAACTCAGAATGACCTTAGGAAGAAACAAAAAGATCATTTTGTATTAATGTATTCTTAGGAACTAACAGAGAAAATACATCATAAAACCTTTTCAAACATTGGACCAAATACCACCTAGAGCATTAGAAATCAGATCCTTCTCTAGCCCTAGAATCTCACTTATATAATGTGAGATGCAACAAGCTATAGGCTAAGAGAAATTGATAGGTGTCCTTTACAAGAGATAATTACATACACCTATCATAAAATGACAAAAATATGGGTAACAGAAGATGTCTAGATCAAACATTTCTTTTTGGTGGGTCTGCTTCTATCACATTCTCTATTGTTGTTGATTTGACAACTATTCTGATCCCTCTTTGTATGCAAATACCAAGCTAACCAATGATTAAGTTTGTTTTGATGATTAAAATTTAGTCTCCACCTATGGTTTTTCACCATCTTTATCTTGTATAGTGGGAATAACTTCTATTTTTCCATCTTCTTTGGTTGTATCTGTGTTGTATGGGACCGGGTCTACAACTAAAAGTGACTAGGCACTCTTGTCTTCTTCTCCCTATATGCCTTGTGTAGTTATGGTGTCAATTACTTGGATCTCATCACCCTACACCTCATCACTATCAGCTTCTACTTCCTCAAACTATTCATCAAGAACTATTTTTGCCATCCACTTGTCAAACAGTGTGTCATCTAGCCAATTGAATTGCAAAATATCACTCTGCCTCTTGAGCACATACTCAACTTCATTATTAATAGTAACAAATTTTTTTTCAAAGAATCAAAGAATATTTGGACTTCCACTATTTCTTCAATTGTTGTGGCCCACCACATATGCCATGTTTCATTGATAACTTGATTCATTCTTAAACAAAATAAATCATCAAGCTCCTTAGCCCATTCATCTTTGCTTTTCAAATTATTCTTCTTGTCTAGGGCACAAGGAAACAAACTAAAGTTTTGGCTCTTGTGCTTATCTAAGTAGCCAACTATTATTCTTTGCAAATGAACTCTCTTATTGTCAAAGTCAATAAGATTAGAAACATTATCAAAAAAATTCTCAAAAATGATCATAGGAAACTTTTATAATAGAATAACATAAAAATGTCACATCTTTCCTCCTTCTTACCCACTTATTTACAATAGGCCTCAAAGCCTCATCACTAGCATTCATTTCATCCTAGATACTGATCGCCTTGGCCAACTGATGATAAACTAGTGGGCACTCAATTTTATCCCCCAAATATGTAAGAGCCTTTCCTAATTTTTCTTTATATTTCACATTCAACTCCACATGTAAAGCCCATAGTTTATTCTTTTCATCTTCAAAGTCCTTAGTAGTGTAATACTCTAGCCTTTGGGGTGTATCTAGTACTTCTATGAGGGGGGTGGATCTAAAAGGTTCAATTGGGGGACAACGGTATGTTATTCTTGATATTGTGGACCTCCCCATTAGCTTGTTCAAAAGCTCAATTCTCCTCTTTACCTCTTTATTGTAGGCATCCACAACTGCCTCATGCTTGCTCTGCAACCCAATCATTTTTTTTCCTCCCTCTCTACAGTAGCCAAGGAAAATTGAGAGTAATCTACATTCATGTGGGCTGCCTGTACATGTGAGGTATCAACAACTCTCCTCAAAATGATATTCCTAGTTAGTCTTGAATCATTAGGCTATGATGGAATAGTCATAGATCCTCTTCTCAATGACAACATGATAAGATCAGCTTCACCATTACTAGATGCAGTTCCCAAGAACTCTTTTTTATTTGGATCTCGCAATCCCAAATTATTTGACACAGAATTGAAAATCAAGGCATCAACATTGTCCCAATTGGGCAACAATAAAATATTTGTAGCCTTTACCATCTTATTCCCTTCTTCAGGGGCTATATTTAGGAACTCTTGAATCATTTGTTCCTTTATTTTATTTTGAATTGAGGCTTCATCCATTTCTGGATGCTCTGCTTTCACATTCTTACATCTTTCCTCAAAATTGTCCATGTTTGCCCTCTAAGAAAACTGATGGAAAGCCTTAGAATTTACAAAACTGCCATCAAACAAAAATTTCTAATTAGCTTGTTCCAAAATAGGATCCAATTCCCTTCCCCTGAAATCTATGATAGGAAACTCAAAACTTGGCATAGGAGGCTTCTGGGGGTTGGCTTCATCAATCTCTACTTGGGTAACAAAAACTCCCCCTTGTGATCCAATTTGTTCAATCTGCTCATCAGTGAGCCACTCCTTCTTAATTCTCATAGGGGTTTGGAAAGGTGAGTAACCCTAATCTTGAGATTCCTCTTCCCTTATTATCTTTCTCCTCTTAGGAGAAGGTTTAGGAGACCTTTCTTCAAAAATAGCACTAGTAGATTCAACTATCTATTTTCCTTTATCCATCATGGGCCTTTGATTATGAATGATAGTATATCCTGGCTTCTTTTGAATAATTAATGGACCTATCCATATATTGGGAGTGAAGCCCAATCTCCTCATTATTTCCTTGGCTTTATCTAGAAAAGAATTAATGAAATATTTCTTTTTCTCATTCATTACCTCCATTATTTTAGGGAATGTATTCATAAGCTTATTAACTTTATCTGCATTAGTTACAAAATTACTAAGAGGACTATAATCTTCATCATAACAATTAATAAAATTCAAAACTTTTGCATAGACTCTCCATTTTTCTTTCTTTGTCTCTTGCTCCTACAGAGAGTACTCATTCTTTATTACATCTTCAGAGAAATAAAACTCATGCTCAACTAGACAAAGTGTGATCCTATGCCTAAGAGCCAAATTAAAGAAACCCTCCACATCACAAAAATGAGGGTTAGATATAATCATCTTACATAGATCCAAATCCCACTTGGAAACCCAGAGGTAGTGTATCCATCAATTCCTAGTATCAACCACTAATAGGGATAGAGTCTTCTTCACTCAACTTTGAATCTAAAACCACAAGACTCTTAGGAGGGATATTTACTACCCTAGTACCAAATGAAAGAGCATATCAAGATAAAGATATGTCACCAGTAGGGAATATATCCCCTAGACTAGATCTCATAGCTGGAATGCATAGTAGGATAGGACTCTGATGTTCTTTTGGAGATACTTATCATCCTAAAAGAGTCCTATGTAAAGAACCAAATCTTATAGATCTAGATGACCCTATTGATTCAGAAGCTACTTCTATAGATCCTACATAGGTACACTCAGGGATAGGATTTCTAAAAAAATTGGTAGTTGAAGAAGAAGCTAAGTGCATTCATCTTGAAAAAGAGAAGGAGCAAGCCACCTTGGATGCCATAATAGAAAGAGATACTTTACTAAGAAGGATGGCTACCTTGAAAGAATAGAACAAAAGGTTAGAAGAGAATACCACAACTCTCCACACTGATGTATTTGGAGATGTGGAAATACTGAGAGATAAGGTTTGAGAACAAGAAAAATGCCTGAATCAAAAGCAAGAACTAGTTATTGCTCAAGTCCAAGATTATAAACCTATCCAAATAAATCCTATAGAACCCATTGTGAAACCTGCAAGCAAAGGAAAGGGTAAAGTTATAGGAGTCCAGATAAATGAACCTCAAGCTCAACCAAGAAAACTCACAAAACCTTCTATGTCAAAGTTAGATTTAGACTTGGAAAAGGCTAGAAAAGAGAAGGAAGGTCTTGCAAAAGAGCTTGAGAAGGTGGAGAATGAAGCTCAAGCTATAGAAAATAGGAGAAAATTTCAATTTATTAAGACTAATTCTACATTAGGCTCATGACCAAATTTATCCCTCCTAGCTTCAGCTTCTATACCTCCCTCTAGACCAATAGTTTCAATGCAAGGGATATCCCAATCTACTCCTACCTCATCATCCACCACTTATACTCATGTCCCTGTTGTCCAACCTCAAAAATACCAGGTTGCTCCTCTAAACCAAACTAACATGGTGAGTACCTCAAATGTTCCTAATTTCTAGAAGAAACCTATATACCTGGAAAAGTATAGAAAAATATCATTTGCTAGTATTCTTGGTTCTCCAAATCCTATTTTGTTTGATTTAAGAGACAAAGTGGTTAATTTTTTTGGGAATAATGTTGTTACTGGTGAAGAATATTTGATAATTTTCATAGATATGTTAAATGATTATGAAGTTGAACATGAAGATGCGGTCATGAAGTTTTTTGCTCATTCACAATCTAAAGATGCAAGGAATTGGTTTAGAAGGCTACCTAATGATAGTATTAGCTAATGGAGTGATTTGGAGAAGTTATTCAAAGAACAATATGGAGATAGAACTAATGCTAGATTTTTGTTTAATGAATTCAACAATATCAAGAAGAATCATAATGAGTCCACATTCAACTTCAATGTAAGATTCCAGAAAGGTATGTACAAACTATTTCAAGTTTTGAGGTTGAATGAGGATGTTTGTCTCAAAACATATTTCAATGCTTTTGATAGAAAACTAGCTTATTAATTGAGGGATAAGGATCCCAAAAATTTAAGGGATGCCTATAAGGTTGTAGTAAATATAGAGAATTATAGGAAGCCATCTGGAAAACTAGGTAGAAGGGATGATCCAAAGCTTTTTAATCCCAAGAATAGTAACAAAAGGGAGGGTGATAAAGCTCCCATAGGAAAAAATCCAGAAGAGCCTACAATAGGCCAGGTATTGGAATTGCTTAAAAAGGTGAATCCCACTAGTTTCAATAAGCCAAATATTGCTAAGAAAACCCTTGTGAATAATAGCAACTTCAATAGATAGCCTAGAATACAAAACTACCCTTACACCACCCAATGGAAAGATGGTAAGCCAGTCCCTAACCAAACACAAAATGTGAAGAATAAGGGTACCCCAGACCCCCTGCAAAGGAACACTATAAATATGAATGATGATGTACCATGGTGCATTGTATGTCAATCACCTCATTCTTCTGATTATTGTGCTATTGCTCAATCATTTTCCCCAGATCAAGGTGTGCAACTTGAAGAAGAAAATGAAGAGAAAAGCCATGATGATATAAGTTGCAATATGGTAAGCATGTGTGATGATTTTATAGATTCTAATCTTGAAGAACTTGAAAATGATATTACTAGTCAGAGAATTTCTTATCATTTACATCATTATCAAGTGCTTTTAGATGATGAAGGTTATGATGAAGATAAGGTCTATGTTACATCTTCTAATGTAGGTCACATAAACTTAACAATGCCCTCTAAAGAGGAGATTGATAGGATCAGAGTAGAAATGATTTCCCAGGTTCATAGTAACTACAATTTAAGAAACAAAACAATAAATAATGATGTAGGAAAACCATCTAGTGTATTCATCAAAGATATTACCCATAAGATGAATGATGAAAGTAAGAAGGTCAATATAGATGTGTCTAGGATCAAAGATAACAAGACTAAGAAGTGGGAACCAAAAAAGAAGGTCAAATTTCAAACAAATGAAACCACAAAAGTAGTTGTGCAAGGAAAGAAATTAGGATGTGATACTATCAAGCAAACAATGGTGCATGTTGTTCAAAAGACATCAACTCCAGGTATTCTTGTAAAATCCATTATTGTTGAACCTATTGATATGATATCCATGTTGTCCCAAATAACTGTAAAAGTGCCTTTGTCTAAATTTCTTAGAATTGAAGAAGATAAAAGCAAGGCTTTATCATGGTTGGGAGGGTTAGGAAACAATAATAGTGTCATAGAACAAAAGGTTATCCAAAAAACCCCATTGGTAGTTGAGGACAATGGAATCATATATTAGATTCCCCAAATGTTTTTAGATGATCCCTCATTGGCATATATAGAAGATATCAACCCATTTTTCCTTAATCTGATCATAAATGGAAAGACCCTAAAAAATTGCATGATAGATTCAGGAGCCTCTAATACCATTATGCCTTTCAAGATAATGGAAGTATTAGGTTTGGAAGTAGACACCAAGCAAGGCAGATGTAGAGGTATGGATGCTAGGAAATTTCCAGTCATAGGAACTATCACTACTTTACCATTTAGACTAGTTGCATACCCTGAGGTGGAACTAACTATGTCAGTCATTGTAGTTGATATTCCACCACATTATGGAATGTTGCTCTCTAGAAAATGGAGCGCTACTATGGGAGTAAGCATACAATGTGATTTGACTTATGCAATTTTTCATATAGGAGATAAGGCTATCAAAGTAGATAGAGAGCATGGGGTTAGTCACCTTTTATTGGAGGAAATTAAAAAAGACTCAACTTGTTTCTTAGACACTGGTGTGAATGCATTCAAAGCAGAATTGATTATAAAAGAAGTCGAGAAATTTCCTATTGTTATTGAATATGAAGTTGAGTGTTGTATGGACTCACTGATATTATGGACAATGTTTTTTGATGGGGCCAGTTCAAAAGAAGGTTTAGTGGTAGGGGTAGTTTTTGTTTCTCTTTAGAAAAATACTTTCAGATACTCATTCACTTTAAAGTTTTCTTTCACAAATAACATAGCAGAGTATGAGGCCTTGTTGCTAGGATTGAAAGTTGCTACCCATCATTGAATCAAGAAGTTATATGTTATAGGTGATTCAGAGTTGATTATCTCACAAGTAAGGGGGACATATGCTTCTAAAAACAAAAGGTTGAAATAGTATAGAAACATTGTGTGGGATTAGATTGAATTCATTGACGCATTTGGTATATCATGGAGGGATAGAACTCAAAATAAGATGGTTGATTCATTAGAAAATGTAGCAATCAAACCTAAGGAGATATCATTTGTAGGAATTTCTCAAATTGAAGTACAGAGTAGACCTTTGATACCTGACAATATTGAAAATTGGTAAGTCTTTGAAGATGAAAAAGACATTTTTTTTTTTTGTTAAATGAAGACATATACCATGGTCAAGAAATGGATTGCAAAGATTTAGTTGAAACTATCGATGGTAATTAAACTATTTTTGGCCAGGAGATTATGTAGTTGAAAACCAACAAGGTTCGAAAAGTACCCTAAGCCTCAAGAATTAGAAGAGATAAACCTTGGTACTGATGAAGCTCCTAAGAAAGTTTATATTGGCCAAAATCTACTTGTTGAAGTCAGAAAACCATTAATTGACATGCTTAGGAAGTATAGACATGTTTTTGCATGGTCTTATGATGACCTTAAGGCTTATAGGGAAGATTTGTTCCAACATGTTATACCACTAAAGGATAATGTAAAACCTTTTAGATAGAAACAAATACCAGTAAATCCTACTCTAGATCCCAAAATGCAAGAAGAATTGATGATGTTAAGGGATGGTGGGATAATCAAACCAATTAGACATTTCACCTAGGTTTCAAATTTGGTACCTGTCAGAAAGAAAAATGGAGATATAAGATTATGTGTGGATTTCATAAATATGAATATTGCATCCTTGAAGGATAATTATGGATTACCAAATATGGGAGCCATGTTGCAGCGAGTAACTAGTTCTAAGCTAATGTCTATGATGGATGGTTTCTCTGGGTACAACCAAATCCTAGTAAAGGAAAAGGAACAATTTAAAACAGCCTTCACAACCCCATGGGGAACCTATGTATACATAAGGATGCCATTTGGCTTGATCAATGCAGGAGCTGCCTTCCAAAGAGCCATGGATGTGGCATTTCATGATTATATCAACAAATTTATGGTTGTATACCAAGATGACCTCACAACTTATTCTAAAAAGGCTGAAGATCACTGTAGGCATTTGGAGAATTTTTTTATCAAAGCCTTGGAATATGGAGTATTATTGAACCCAAAGAAATGTACATTTGGGTTGATAGAAGGCAGGTTACTAGGGCATATAGTGTCTAAGGACGGGGTGAAGATAGATCCTAAGAGAGTAGCAACTATTGATAAAGTCCCCAAGCCAAATAATGTAAAAGGAATTCAATCTTTCTTTGGCCAAGTTAATTTTCTAAGAAGGTTTGTTACTAACTTTGCTGAATTTAGTAGACCTATCTCAAAGATGCTCAAGAAAGGAGCTACCATACATGGAAATGGTGAGCCTTCAAAAGAATTTTAGGATATTAAAACTGCAATAAAAAATGCTCCAATCCTTGGAACCCTAGATTACACAAAGCCTATGCACATTTTCTCTTTTGCATCCTTTCACACTATAGCTACAATCTTATTGCAGAAAAATGAAGAAGGGTATGAGCAACACATTGCTTTTTTCAGTAAGTCACTACAACCTACTAAATTGAAATATGAGATAAATGAAAAATAGGAATATGCTTTAGAAAAGGTTATTAAGGCTTTCAAATGCTACATGATAGGTGCTATTGTCATTGCATTTGTGCCTAGTGCCATTGTTAAAGACATATTTTCTTAGCAAGAGGTGTAAGAGAGAAGATGTAGATGGATCAACAGGATTCAAGAATTTAATATTGAAATACAGATAACTATGTTTGTAAGAGGTCAAGGTTTAGCTAAACTCATGGCTGAATCTAATTTGGATGCCAATCAAATAAATGTGGTAGCTGGTGACCTTAGATCTGATTTATGTGACATGGATCATTTTGATTGGTATGTTAATGTTATCTATTATCTTCAACACATGGAAGCTCCTTCCTATTTGGCTGAAAATGAGAAGAGGATAACTCAATTGCAAGCCATTAAATACATAATTGTCAAAGGCAGTCTATGGTGGAGAAATTTTGAATAAGTGTTACATAAATGTATTGATCAAGAAAAGGAAAAAAAAGTCTTAAATGAAATGCATGCTAGAGTTTGTGGAGGACACTATATGGCCAAGACCACTACACATAAGGTGATGAGAGCTAGATTTTGGTGGCCCTCTCTTTTCAAGGATGCTCAAATCATGATTACGAAATGTGATGCTTGCCAAAGATTTTCTTGGAAACTAAGATTCTCAAGTGATAATCCATTAAAGCCAGTTGAGATTTAGGCATCTTTTCAACAATGGGGTATGGATTTCATAGGTGAATTCTCTCCAAAATTTAGCACTAGCTATTCTTGGATTCTAATTGCTACTGACTACTTCACAAAGTGGGTAGAGGCTATCGCCACAAGAAATTCAACAAGTAAAGTTGTCAACAATTTCTTGCTAAATAACACTATTTATAGATTTGGTTGTCCTCAAAATATTGTAACAGATAATGTGATCTTTTTTAGATCAGAAGAATTCAAGAAATTCTATGACAAATATGGAATCACTAGATCAACATCTTCTCCATATCATCTACAAGGAAATA
Source organism: Cupressus sempervirens (assembly GCA_028749045.1). Lineage (NCBI taxonomy): Eukaryota > Viridiplantae > Streptophyta > Pinopsida > Cupressales > Cupressaceae > Cupressus > Cupressus sempervirens. Next base: position 802,875,146 of record CM053793.1, read on the forward strand.
GACAAACTAAATGCACAAATAAGAGTCTGTTGAAAATAATAAAAAGGACATTGGATGATAATAAGAAAGCTTGGGATTCTAAATTGCAATTAGCCATATGGGATGATAGGGTGACTATTAAAAGGGCTATTGGTGTGGTACCATTTTATTTGGTATATAGAATTCAAGCCAAGATGCCTCAAAATAACTTGGTAGGACTCTATAATTACATTTAGTTTATGATGAAGATATTACTGATGACATGCAAGAAAGGCTAGATGAGCTTATAGGATTAGCAAAGACTAGAAGAGAAGCATCTCTCAAGAACCAAAGGTTGCAACTACAAGTTAAGACACTTTATGATAAAAGGATAGTAAGCAGAAAGTTTGAGGATGGAGATCTAGTCTTAATATGGAATGCCAGAATTGAGGATAAAGGAAAACATGGAAATTTTGATCCTATTTGGTTAGGTCCTTATCTGGTTGAAAATTCATGGGGAGAATACTCCTATGTTCTTAAAGATTTATCAGGCAACATTCTTGAACTGCTAGTTCATGGACAGTTCTTGAAGAGGCATTTCTGCTGAAATACTTCTTTTTTCCATGAGCAGTAGTTTAGGGTTTTGTTGTATATGTGTAAATCCTTCTGTCTCTATATAGTTTCATGTGCATAATTTTATTATGTGTATCATTCTCTTTGTAGTGGTTAGTTTTTAGGGAGCCTAGTTGGTCTGCTTCTCCTTGATTTTTATGAGCCCTCATTTGAATTTAGAGAATTCAATGTCCACAGATAGAACCACTGTTGGTATGATTTTTTGCATGACAAAATTTCCTTTTTTTAGGTACAAAAATCAAATTGGAATCCATTAATGGTGGATAGGGTTTCTGGTTCAATCATCCATTTGTTAGCTTTTGAAAGTAATTGTTAAAACCCTATGTCTCATTCCTTTTTTTAAAAAAACTTTAGGGCACAAAATCCTTTAAAAAAAGGAGAACTTTGGTGAATATTCTATTTTTCGCACCCTCAAGATAGTCTTTCTCTCATGATTCCTTACTATCTGATTTGGAAATATATATAGTTATTGCTATCTCGCTATAGAAAGATGTACACTTTTAATGCATAGTGAAGTAGCAAGCATAAGAAATTTTTAAAGAATGAGATTGTAAAATGAAGGGACAGTGGTCAGGGATTTGTGTTATGGCCAAATTTTTAGTCACGTGCACCTTGTTAGTACCATCAGGCAAGAAAATGGGCCTAGTAAAAGATAGCTAGAAAATCGCATTGGAACAAAAGTTTTTCCAATGCCTCGCTACCTCGCTATTAGAAAAAATATGCATTTCACCATTAGCGAAGTAGCGAGTAGTTGATAAATCAAAGAGCATGGCAACCTTCAAGTTTCCTGATAACTATACTTTGTCCAAGTGGCATGATGAGTAATAACTACTATTGTTAGAAGTAGTTAATAAAGGCAATGGTGATTTGATTGGTTTTTATTCTTCTAGCATCAACTTTTATTGAAATCATCAAAGCTCGCTACCTCGCTATCAGAAATTTTTGGCATCTCGCTATTAGTGACATAGCGAGGTACTGTGAAATGAACACATGGTGGGACCTCAAGAAATGTGGAAAGGTGACTAAGATTAAATAAAGGTTTGGCTTGTTGCTAGCAGTGCAGATTTTCCTATGTCACTAGTGCCCTAGACCCACACCCCATTCATAAAGCATATAAGGGATTTTGATTGTTAGATCAAACTAGAATCAATAGTCCTTGCTATCTCGCTATGAAAAGTTGTGATTTATTTACTCTATGTGACATAGTGATTATGGGACCCACCACTCTTCAGGGTACTTTGTGTAGTTTCTTTACCTTTGATTTGGTCTCAGATCAATGGTCGTCACTATCTCGCCATGAAGAGTTGCTCAGAGGATATGTATAGCAAGGTAGCAAATAAGTGCCCACCACTATTTTTCTAAGCAATGCAGTAATATATCATCCACAGGATCAAGATTGAATCAATGGCTTTCATTGCTTCACTATGGCAAGGTACTCATTCTTTATGTATAGAAAAGTAGTGACCTGTTGAAACATGTCCTCAATCACTAATGGGTCCAGATAGAAAGGCCATCAAGGAAGGAGCTATGTACATGGCTATTTTTCATTGGATTGACTAATCAACTTGTTAAGTGAAATGCCAAGTTTTCTTTTTTTGCATCCCTTGATCGGAGGATTTTTAAAGATCATGGCATAGATTTAAATGCAAAAGGTGGTGCCACTCTATGTATTAATTAGATGTCAAATCTTCACATGTGAGGAAAAATAGAGTATAATACAAGAGATTTTCACATTCCCACCTTACACAAGAAAAGATTTCAAGCCTTTCTGAGTAGAAGTAATTACTAAGAAAACTATGTTGAAGTTGGAAAGATTGTGAAGTAATTGGTTTGTGTAGAAATTGTAGAAATATAGAGAGAATAGTAGCAGAATTCAAGAAAGTAGTTACACTGCCATCTCTATAAATTTTTCAGTTCTGCAAAGCATAACCCAAGATGCCTTCAAAGAACGGATTTATAGGTTAGGAAAATTATTTGGATAGAAATGTACATTATAATTTGCTTGAGTTACTTCCTGAGTCTACTATTGAGACAATACAAGTTAAGAAGCTGACTTCACTAAACCCTAGGTTGAGGATAGAAAATGGATTGTCTGATAAGGGTAATTGGGTCCAAGATGCTCATATCTCACAAACTAGTTTAAATTTGTTCAAGAAATGGTTTGTAGAGAGAAAAGTGTTTGCTCCACATGCCAACATATGGAATTTTGACCTAGGAAAGTTAGTGGTCCCCAGTGTTTTTATGGATTATCATCTCCTTGAAGCCATGACAAAGAATTATGATCAAGCCACTAGGGTAGTGAGAAGATTAGATGGTGAAATTCTAATCACCATTAGTCTAGAAGAGATTAGGAAAGTTTTTCATTTGGGACCTCTCACTAGGTATCATGTGCCCATTAATTTGATAGATTTATAAAAAGAATACATGTCTAAGAAGGACATAGTTAGACAAGGTGCACTAAAGGCCCACATTGGTAGAATTGGAACCCTACCAGCAATAACATCATCCTCTAAAGAACCTTTCGAGAAAACATGCCTTAATGCTAGGGTAGTAGACATATAAAGGACCCTATGCGGAGTTTTTGGAGAGGGTGAAGAAGACTTTATCCCTATGAGTTTAATGTATATGATCACTCAAATCTCCTGTTTTGGTGTGGAAATAATTTTTGATTTTGCTTCTTACTTGGCCAATGAGATTCACACTGGATTGGTTGGGATTGCTAAGGGCAAGGTGGAGAAGGTTTGAGGCCATTACTCTCTGTTGATGCACATGTTTTTGTTTAAGGGGGTTATGTACTTTGGTAAAGAAATGGTTTTAAATAGAGAAAAAGAAGGGGAAGCATTGCTAGTTTAGTTATGGAGTGCAAATATAATTGGGGAAGTAAAAAATACTAGTTTTTTAATATTTGATAGGTACTTTGCCTTCAAACTAAGGTTCTTTGTATTGAGTGACAATCCCAGGATCCCTAAGGGACTAATGCACATTGTTAGGCCTATGGAAAAATCCCATAATTTGAATGTTTCACATAATTGGGGAGATATCATCCAATATTTAGTTTTAACTATTATCAGAATTTATGGATTCAAAGAGACACCCCATGTACTACCTTACCAAGTGCCCCTAAAGGTAGGAGTAGCTGAATTCTTGTGGCAGTTGGGAGGAGTAGAAGAAGCTTTTTTGCACAAAAGGGGGATGGGATCAATTTTCCCCACTTGCACAGTAACCCACCAGTTTGTGATAACCAACAAAGGATGGGTTTCCCTTTACAAATTTTTGGATCAATATAAGATGGTTGTATTCCACCCTCATTTTTTTGATGCAGAGGGTTTCTTTAATTTGGCTCTTAGGCATAGGATCAAACTTCATTCAATTGAGCATGAGTTTTATTTCCTTGAAGATGTAATAAGGAATGCGTACTCTATGCAGGAGCAAGAGACAAAGAAATAAAAATGGAGATTCTATGCAAAAGTTTTGAATTTTATTAATTTTTTTGGTGAAGATTATAGTCCTCTTATTAATGTTGTAACTACTATAGATAAATTTAATAAGCTTATGAATACATTCCTTGAAATAATGGAGTTAATGAATGAGAAAAAACAATATTCCATTAATTCTTTTCCAGATAAAACCAAGGAAATAATGAAGAGATTGGGCTTCACTCCCAATATAGGGATAGGTCCATTAATTTTTCAAAGGAAGCTAGGATATACTATCATTCATAATCAAAGGCCCATAGTGGATAAAGGAAAATAGATAGTTGAATCTACTAGTGTTATTTTTGAAGAAAGGCCTCTTGAACCTTCTCCTAAGAGGAGAAAGATAATTAGGGAAGAGGAATCTCAAGATGAGGGTTACTCACCTTCCCAAACCCCTATGAGAATTCAGGAGGAGTGGCTCACTCATGAGAAAATTGAACAAATTGGATCACAAGGGGGAGTTTTTGTTACCCAAGTAGAGATTAATGAAGGCAACTCCCAGGAGCCTCCTATGCCAAGTTTTGAGTTGACTGTAGAAGATTTTAGGGGAAGGGAATTTGATCCTACTTTGGAACAAGCCAGTCAACAATTTTTGTCTAATGATAGTTTTGTAAAGTCTAGGGCTTTCCATTAGTTTGGTTGGAGAGAAAACATGCACAATTTTGAGGGAAGATGTAAGAGTGTGAAAGAAGAGCATCCAAAAATGGATGAAGCCTCAATTCAAAATCAAATAAAGGAACAAATGGTTCAAGAGTTCTAGAATATAGCCCCTAAAGAAGGGAGATAGATCATAAAGGCTGCAAATATTTTATTGTTTCCCAACTGGAACATTGTTGATGCCTTGATTTTAAATTCTGTGTCAAATAATTTGGGATTGCAACATCCAAATAAAAAATATTTCTTGGGAACTACATTCAATAATGACCAAGCTACTCTTGTCATGTGGTCATTGAGAAGAGGATCTAGGGCTATTTCATCATAGCCTTATGATTTAGTACTAATAGGGAATATCATTGTGAGGAGAGTTGTCGATACCTCACATGAATATGGATTATTCTTAAATTTCCTTGGTTACTACAGAGAGGGAGGAAAAGGAAATAATTGAGTTGTAGAGCAAGTATGAGGTAGTTGTGGATGCCTACAATAAAGAGGTAAAGAGGAGAATTGAGCTTGAGAACAAGCTAATGTGGAGGTCCACAAGACCAAGAATAACATATCCTTGCCCCCCAATTGAACCTTTTAATTCCACCCCCTTCATAGAGGTACCAGATACATGCCAAAGGCTAGAGTATTACATTGCTAAGGACGTTGAAGAAGGAAGGAATAAACTATGGGCCTTACATGTGGAATTGAATGTGAAATATAGAGAAAAATTAAGAAAGGCTCTTACATATTTGGGGGATAAAATTAAGTGTCCACTAGTTTATGATCAGTTGGCTAGGGTGATCAGTATCTGGGATGAAATGAAAATTAGCGATGAGGCTTTGAAGCCTATTGTAAATAAGTGGGTAAGAAGGAGCAAAGAGGTGACATTTTGGTGTTATTCTATTATAAAAGTTTCTTGTGATCAAATTGAGAAAACTTTTGATATTATTTCTAATCTTACTGACTTTGGCTACTTAGATAAGTACAAGAGCCAAAAGTTTAGTTTGTTTCCTTGTTCCCTAGACAAGAAGAATAATTTGAAAAGAAAAGATGAATGGCCTAAGGAGCTTGATGATTTATTTTGTTTAAGAATGAATCAAGTTATCAATGAAATAGGGCATGCATGGTGGACCATAACAACTAAATAAATAGTGTAAGTTCAAATATTCTTTGATTCTTTGAAGAAAATTTTTGTTACTATTGATAATGAGGTTGAGTATGTGCTCAAGAGGCAGAGTGATATTTTACAATTCAATTGGCCAGATGACACACTGTTTGACAAGTGGATGGCAGAAATAGCTCCTGATGAAAAGTTTGAGGAAGTAGAAACTAATAGTGATGAGGTGTAGGTTGATGAGATCCAAATCATTGACACTATCACTACACAAGGCCAATAGGGAGAAGAAGACAAGAATGCTCAGTCACTTTTAGTTGTAGACTTGAGCCCATAGGACACTGATACAACCAAAGAAGAGGGTAAAGTAGAAGGTATTCCCACCATACAAGATAAAGATGGTGAAAACCCATGGGTGGAGACTAACTTTTAATCATCAGAATGAAATTCATCATTGTTTAGCTTGGTAGTTGCATATAAAGAGGGATCAGAATAGCAGCCAAGTCAACAACAATACAGAATGTGATAGAAGCAGACCCACCAAAAGGAATGTTTGATCTAGACATCTTTTGTTACCCATATTTATGTCATTTTATGATAGGTGTATGTAATTATCTCTTGTTAAGGACACTTGTCAATTTCTCTTAGCCTGTAGCTTGTTGCATCTCACATTATATAAGTGAGATTCCAGGGCTAGAGAAGGGTCTGATTTCTAATGCTCTAGGTGGTATACTTAGTTTATTTTTAGTCCAATGTTTGAAAAGTTTTATGATATATTTTCTCTTTAGTTCCTGAGAATACATTAATATAGAATGATCTTTGTGTTTCTTCCTAAGCTCATTTTGAGTTTACTACAAATGTATACAATTTTCAAAGAAAATGAATACAAATTATGAGCTATCTCCATATCAATTCTTTCTGAATTTTGTCTCCTTTTGGTTACCTAGTTATCTTGATATTGTATGAGTAAAAGCTTGTGGAATTGAATGCAATCCATTTAGGTTGTATATCTATTCATCACTGCTATTAGTGCAATGGATTAAGTAAAAGCTTTGATGAATTTGATAAGGTTGCTGTAGTAATAGGAAGGATGCTAGAATGATAAATTCTAATAAGAATTTTTTATAATGTTTGTTGAATGGCAAAAAATTAGATCTATGGATTTGTAGTAGACTCTGAACCCTAATGGATTAGGCACTGGTCAAGTTGATTTAGCTAGAAGAGAAGAACGTCATAAATAGTTTTCAAATGTAGAATTATAATCAAATTTTATTTTATTTCCTAAAGATCTTCAAAGTTGGATGATACTTGTTTGCATGGAATGTTTTAGCTTCAGTTAGCCACTATTGCTAAGAACACATGTAAATCTATAGAAGAATTATGGCCAGATCTATTATATGGGATGTGATTATCAAAATGTTAGAATTATGCATGTAGTTTAGGATTTGAGATGAGAATCAAAATAAAACTAAAATAATTCTCTTACAGTTTTTTCCAGTCTTGAATCATCCCTGGGTATACCCACCCTAGTTTTGTTGAGCCTTGAAGTTGGGTCCAAATGGGTTGCACATATAATTGTTAATAAGAATTGGCTAATCAATAGGTTGTGTAAGTAATATCATTTTGGTATTGAGCATTTTTATATTTAGTAGTTTTAAAACACCAAAACCAGTAAAGAAGAAAGGAAAGGTGATCATCATTGAGCCACCTAAACCATCCAGTAAAATCTTCACAAGGAGGTTTAGGAAGAAAGGTAGTGATATTGTCTTCAGAAAACCTTCTCCCACCTTCCAAGAAAAAAATGAAAGAAATGGAAGAAGGTGTAGGTATAACCAAATTCAAATCCTTGAAGTATGAAATTAGGTCAAAGGTAGAGAAGAAATAGGTGGAAGAACTAGTATTAACCAAAATGGGAAAAGGGAAGTATTCACTAGATGAGATAACCTCCCAATTCTCAAATGAATTATTAGAGAAAAAAAAGCCAAGATGGGATTTTGCAATGTAGAAATAAAAATATATTTATGCACAAACCCTAAGGTAGTTGCTATTGGGCATGACAGATGCTAACGTAAAAGAGTCCTTGAAGAAAAATGAAGATAAGATGACTCTTAGATTTAACACTTGTTTAATTTTGATCAAGGATATAGAGCTTGTGGTTAATAATCCCACAAGCACGTGGAAGAGTTTTTATCATTTGCATAAACAAAGTGAATTCCTACTAGATGTTAAGGATGGTGACAATGATGATGGGGAAGAAGAAACTTATACTGAGCCCACACATTTTGACAATGAGGAAGTTGAAGAAGATAAAGAGGAGGAAGCTACCAAGGAAGACAAAGAAGATGATGAGGAGATTGACCCTATGAAGATAGTAGTTATAGTCATTGCCTCACTTCCTCACTCTCCAAGTAAACTAGTTGCTACATCAAGCTCAAAGAAAGCTTCAAAAACTTAGATTGTGACAACTATAGGTATGTCAAATGTCAAATCACTCCTCACCCCCACATAGCTTAGCACATCATAAATAAAAGTGACTACCACTTCATATACCAAGTTGTAGCCTCCCTCTTCTTCAACTCTCAAGTTGTAGTCATTAGTTATGAATACAGTGGCTTCTACAATTTTGAGCTCTTTAGTTGTAAGTACTTTAGTTTTGAATACTATAATTTTGTCTACTCTAGTAATAGATACTTCAATTATGACTTCTTCAATTTTAGATTCAACAAGAATTCCTATTAGTATTCCATTGGTTTGTACTATATCAATTTTCTTAGCATGTCCTAGTATATCTACAACCATTTCCATCTCAGATACAAAGGCATTGAGTATAAGGACATTTGAACCTAAGGTTCAACCGAGTACAAGATTTTTGAGTAGAGACAAGGAGATAGAAGAGAATATAGAACTAGATGAGGAAATATAAATTTCCAAATGGGACTTTTATAATCTTACTATAAATCAAATGCATATAGCTGGTGAACTCCTCCAAAAGAAGGCAAAGTAGAAGAAATTAAGAGAAGAAAGAGATAGAGAATATAAAATTATAGATGATTCCAAGAACATTTTTTCTAAGGAAATAGGTATTGAGATAGATTCTTCTCAACCTATTTTATTGATATTAGTTGAGGTAGTCCAAAAGTTTAATGATGAAACTAGTGGTCAACATCATTTAATTGAGAAAGTAGAAAAGAAATTTGATAATAAAGTATTTGAGCAAATTTTTATCGATCAAGTTAAGCTTTCCTCAATTTTATCCAATCTTGAAACCTCTTGCACTACTGTGACATCATGTTTTGTGAAGCTATGTGATGTTACCAAGTTCACAAAGGAGATAAAGAGAAAACTAACAAAGATTCATGAGGATTTGAAAGCCAGTGCACAACAATTGCAACTTGACTCTAGTTTAAGCTCTCCACATCATATGAAGATTAGATTTCTATCAAACATGTAGGTAGAGTTGTTGAGAGAGGAAGCAAGGATCTAGTCTATATTGATAGATATTCAGAATATGATTCTTCCTATCATGGATACAATGTAGAAACACATTATTTACTCAAAAACCTTGATCCATGATGATAACTTCTCTATTGTAGATCACATTATAGAATTCTCTACAAAGGTTCAAATTGCTCTAGATACATGCAATATTTTTCAAGAGAATTATGATAAAACTCTAGGACTTATTCTTAAGGTATATTTTGAGTTTCTATCTCATTTTGGCATCTCCATGTAAATAAGTTTTGAATAAATCTTTGGCATTATTGTCAAAAAGGGGGAGAACCTATGTACAGTGAGACACTATGTATATTGTATGGGGGATCATGCAAAGGAAGAAAATGTATATAGTAGAGAAGAATTTTACTTTTTGCAAATATGTTGTATAGTATACTATATATACTTACAAAGATAAATTTTGAAAAATATCAAAATAGTATACCCTACTGAGCCAGTATCAGATGGTGATGTATATAAGTTTTTGCTAATAAGTGGTTTTGTCACTAATACCAAAGGGGAATATTGTTGACATATCATTCAAGTTTGTTATTAGTGACAAAACTTATTTATATTTTGTATGGCTACTAAGCTCATTGAATAACCTATAGTGTCTCCCATGTAATTCTATAGCCACCAAAATCTATAGTTTCTACTAAGTCTTTTGGACTAATTCCAATGGCTACCGAGAATTTTAGTGGTTACCAAGGGAATTTAATTAGTGTGAAGTTCAACAGTTCAAACCAAGTAGAATTAGGTAGTGTGAAGTCTAGTAGAACAACCCAAGCACTGGTTACTAAGCTTTGCAATTTCTATCAAGCTAGTAGTTCATACGATTAGAAGCTAGTGTTAACTGAGCCATGAGAAAAGTTAGTGTTTACCGAATGAAGTCATGGTGAACTAGTAATTTAGTTTGTGCCAAGTGACACACTATTTATCGAGTCATCAATGCAAACCAAGTTTGAGACTACTTCGAGGTGATTAGTATGGGCTGAGCTTCTACTTCTATCAAGTGCATGACAATTTTGAGTAATGACAATGGACATTGAGTATTAGAACATCACCAAGTCAGTCTTTAGAACTTGAGTGTATTCATATGGGCTAACTTTGTAATATTGGTGTTAACTTGTTTAATGGCCGACTTTGTTATTATATAAATTAGATTGGTATATATGAAATATATCATATCATATCCAATGTGTGTGAATATGTAATTCATGAACATAAGTATGTAAGAATGTAAATGTAATCAAGCAACAAATAAATTATACATTGAAGGCCATATCAAGAAAGGAGCAATAGAGACACATCTATTACAAAAGGTGATCAGTACAATCAAGGAATCTTTATTGACAATTTAATTGTAAGTTGAAGATATGTTATTTCATTGTAATAGGTGAACTAGTCAAAATCCTTTCACAAGATCAACTTAATGTTCTTTATTAAATCTCTTAATAGAGTGCATACTTTATTGTATGTTTGTAAAAACCTCTAATAAGGTGGACCTAGTAGTCCTAATTGTTCCTAATAGGGTAGATCATTAGAAGTGATCAATGTAAGCCTTAATTGGTCAACATTATCCTACATATTGAAGCTTTGTGGGTGTCATCCTGACCCTAGTTTTACTTTTTATTTGGAAGGTTTTTGGGTCACCAAATTATTGTGTTCAAGTGTTCTGAATGCTTTTATGTTTTTAGTTTCTCATTCATGCAATTAGATCAATAAATGATAATTGGTATATTGTTATAAAGTGTTGAATTTGATAAAATTTTAGAGGTTACTAATTCACCCCTCCCCTCTTAGTAAACTAGCATAGTCTTCAATATTTTCAACTTAGTACACATGAAAGAGATGCTAAGATACTTGATAGAGATGCACATAATGAATCTAAAGCTGAAAGACAAAATGTAAAAACAAGAGCTAAGCCAAGATTGTCCAAATTTGTTAAAAGACATAATCTGCCTAATAAAATCATTGGAAGAAAAAGATGTTAGGCCAATGACAAGAAATAGATTGAGAAGTGAATCATGTTTATTAAGCATGGAGGAGGCCAAAATAGTAAAAGATGCATTAGAAGATGATGATTAGTACAAGGCCATGGAATAGGAGATTCAATAGATAGAGAAGAACAAACATGGAGTCTAGTTCCTAGACTAGAAGATAAGAATGCGATTGGTATGAGGTGTGCATTCAGAAAAAAGCTAGATGAGAATGGTGAAGTGACAAGGAAAAAAACAAGATTAGTTTGCAAGGGATATAAATAAGAAGGAATTGACTATGGGGAGACTTTTTCTCCTATTGCAATAATAGAAGGAGTAAGAACTCTACTTTCTTATGCTACATACAAAGGTTTCAAAGTTTATCAAATGGATGTTAACTCTGCATTTCTAAATCACATATTAGAATAGGAAGTCTGGATAGAATAGCCAAAAGGATTTGTTGATGATAACAACAAGAACATGGTATTTAGACTGCATGAAGCCCTATATGGATTGAAGCAAGCACCAAGAGCATGGTATGAGAGACTTCATACTTATCTTATGGAGATTGGATTTGAAAGGACTTATGATAACAACAATCGATACATAAAGACAAAAAAAGACAAAGGTATTTTTCTATTTGAAATATTTTTTGATGATATCATGTTTGGAGGACAAGATGCCTTGTGTAAGGACTTTTCAAATTAGATGAAGCAAGAATTTGAAATGTCTATGTTTGGAGAAATCAAATTTTTTGTGTGATTACAAGTATATCTAATGAAGTATGGTATATACATTACTCAGTTAAAGTATGTCAAAGAGATATTAAAGACATTTGTACTAGAGGATTCCAAACCAATAAGTACACCTATGGTGATAGGACAAAAGTTGCCAAAGAATGATGATTTAGCTCAGGTGAATCAAACATTATATAGGTCTATGATTGGTAAATTTTAATATGTAGTACATAGCAAACTTGATATTGCATTAGTTATATTCATAGTTT